>CM054937.1:20415580-20482501 GCA_029168755.2 Tillandsia fasciculata | reverse complement strand
CAGAGTTGTATCGAGAAGTTCCAAATTTTGCAAGGCTAATGGAACGAATCCCTATTGAGCCGGTTGGAAGGGTTCCAGCGAGAATAGGTTTCTGTGTTGAACTGCTTAGGGAGTTTTACATGCGAGCAGTTATACTACATGAGGATCCAGACACCGGGACTTCCATGTTTGAAATATCTGTTTGGGGTGTCAAGTTCGATATAACTCCAACAATGATTGGTGCAAATTTGGGATTGATTGTGGATACAAGCGGTTTGCACTTTACACATAGAGAGTTCCAACATAAAACTCATTGGGACATTGTAGTGGATGCTATTTGCAAGTCTGGAACAGGAACTAATAGGTTGTATGTAGAATCAAAGAAGGACTTGAAGCCAGAGTATCACATTCTGTCATTAATAGTCTGCTACAACCTACTGCCAACATTGGAGACAAAAAGGATACGGTGGGATCGGCTACTTCTTTATTTCCTTGGTCACCCGGAGAGTGCATATGGAGTAAACATCAATATTTCATATCTAATTTGGCAACAAATGGTGCATGTAATCCAAGGATCAACTCGTCGTGAACTTCTTCCCTACCCGATTTTGATCACTAGGATCTTGGAAGATCATGGAGTTGATATTACTTGTGTCAAATATGACTATGGCTTGGGCGCTATTGATGGAATTACTTTGGCCAAGTCGATTAGCACTCTCAAAACCTTTGGGTAAGTGAAGGGATATACAAGTGAAGCTACTCCAAGTGCTCCGCCTCGTCAATGAAAAGTGACTTTGCAGTCGTTACACCGGGATGTACGCTCACTGAAGAAAAGGGTCGAACAAGGGTTCAAAAAGCTCGTGGATGAATTAAAGAAGATTTTTGATATCCTTGGCTGCCGACAGGATGATGTTGTTCCGGGTGCGACTGGACTAAATTCTTCACATGGACCTACTTCACACGGTGATAATGATGATGATGGAGGACATGACGGTGAGTGACTTTCAGTTCTTTTCTTGTTCTTGCTTTCCTTTTCTCTTTTAGTTTGTTGACGAACAAGAACTTTTTATGATCTTGTAACTATGGACTAATGCTTTTAGTAGTTTCCTTGTCTTGTTTTATCTGTTTGACAATTTATGACAAAAATTGGGAGATGATGGAGATAAGGGGAGATGAAGTTGCCAAAGATCTCATTGAAGAAGAAAGGAGGAGCCAACAAAAGAAAAGCCAAAAGAAAAGACACTTTTGTTTTTGTTTTAATATCTGACATCAGACTTCTGATTTTGTTTGGAGTTTTGTTTTGCAGGATAGAAAATTTCAAGACTCCAAGTCCTAAGTCATAGAGTTTGTTCTAAGATTGATACAAATGTATTTTTGTTATTTGGATCTTTCACGCGAGAAAGTCAACGTTTTGGTGATGACATTGAAATTCTTTTTTTTTTTAAATGAGTGTCTAGAGCGTTTTATGTATTTTTGGGTTTTGTCACGAAATTGCCAAAATGGGAGATTGCTACGGATTTTAAGTATTGGCATATTTCGTGATTTGAGTTGGAATCTTGAAGTGATCAAATTGTCAAATCAACAACTGAAGAATCGACGAAGATTCCTCAAAGAGCTCAAGATGACACTCAGGTATAATTAATGTTTAATGGTGATTTGAGTTTATTTATAATCTTTGGAATCGTTAATTGTTTGAAACTGGGTTAGAAAAGGTTTTGGGTAATATATATCTCAATTTAACTTTGAATTCCGGTACTTGGTTGATTTCCTCAAAATCCTTATTGAAAAATTCTCATTTTTGAATAGAGTACCGGAACCTCAGTTAGAGTTCCTCAAAACCCGACACAAGATTTTCCTGAAAATGAATAGGGTACCGGAGTTACCACATATAGCTTGTTACCACATAAAGCTCATATTTAATTTGTATAGTTTTCATATTCATTATAATTGCATATTTCCATATTCATTGTATTTCTTTAATTAGATTGCACAGCTGTAAAAGGAAAGAGATGAGCATTGTATATGTACCTATTAATTGAAGAAGGAAAAAGAAAAAGGTAGCCATCTTTTTCAATCAATATTCTATCATGGTATCGGAGCCCTGGTTTTAGAAGTTTTTTTTCTTGGTTTGTTTGGATTGTTCTGCTACTCTCTTTGGATCAGAGATTCTGAAACAAATAGTGAGCCGCAGCGAAGTGGTGGCGGATCTGTGCAAGGGTGCAGTACCTTTACGTTTTGGGATTTGGCGTGGAAAGGTAGCTCACGATTTCGGTAAAATTTCAGCTTTCTTTGGTGAATCTTTTCTTGGTGCGAACTATTCTTATTTCTTTGCAATGGCAAGTAGCACTCCTGAATTTTGTGTTAAGTTTACCGGAAAAAATTATACCGCATGGGAGTTTCAATTTCAATTGTTTGTCACTGAAAAGGAGTTATGGGGACATATTGATGGCACTGTTCCAGCTCCTACGGATGCCACACAATTGTCTCAATGGAAAGTCAAAGATGCTTAGGGTGATGTCTTGGATTATTGGGTCATGTGATTCTCAAATTGTTCTCAATTTACGTCTATATAAAACTGCTAAAGACATGTGGGCATATTTAAAAAAAAGTTTACAATCAAACACATTCTGCAAGAAGGTTTCAATTGGAATGTGAGATTGCAAATTACACTCGGAGGATTATCTATTCAAGATTATTTTTCTGGTTTTCAACAATTATGGGCTGAATTTTCTGATATTGTTTGTTACCGTGTCGAAAGATTCTCTCCATGATGTAATGGCTGTTTATGAGGTTTAGCAAGCGCGATCAATTTTTGATGAAATTGCGATCAGATTTTGAGAGCGTTCGTTCTAATCTGATGAGTCGTCATCCTCCTCCTTCATTGGATATATGTTTTGGTGAATTACTTCGTGAAGAACAATGTCTTCTTACCCAAGCCACTCTGGAACAAGAAAGGTTGACTACAACACCTATGGCATTTATGGCTCAAGGAAAAGGCAAAGGCAGGGATATGAGTAAAGTTCAGTGCTTTAGTTGCAAGAATTATGGTCACATTGCTGCAAACTGTGCTAAGAAATTTTGCAATTACTGCAAAAAGCCTAGACATATCATCAAAGATTGTTCACTTCGGCCCCAAAATCGCCAGACTGCATTTCAAGTTTCTACTACTAATCCTTTTACAGGTCAAATTCCAGCTGGAACCTCAACAGCAGTCAATCACAATGCTGAGCAAACAGTCCTCACTCCTGAAATGGTGCAACAAATAATTATTTTGGCCTTTTCAGCTCTAGGACTTCACGGTAATGGAAATTCTGTAGAATACCGGGACTTCGGATGGCGCACCGACCTCGCCAGATGGCGTGGTGCGGAGGAATTGCCTCGGGCTTGTTGCTTGTGTGTTTACAGATGATGTCGGGTTGATTCGGATCAACGCGGAAGCCCCAGCTTGATTCGGGGTTTTTCCGGGCATTGTGCGCCGATTGAGGACTGGATTCGGGGAAGCCTCGACTTCACAGAGGAGTGCAAAAAATTTGGAAATACTTGGAACAGGTATACTTTGTGTTTACAGCGGAGTTCGGGAGGTTCCGGACTGACGCGGAGGTCCCGAAGGCGAAAAGTGAGTCGGAACTGACAGTTTTGGAGCCGGTTTTTGGATTGAGCACCCCGACTCAACGATTGAGCTTTTTGAGGAGAAAAAGCTGTGGGCATGTGTATTTTCAGATTACAGCGGAGTTCGGGAGGTTCCAGACGGAGGCGGAGGTCCCGAAGACAAAAAGTGAGTTGACAGAGGCTTTTGATGGATTATTTAATTAATTAATTTAATTAGTTGAATTGATTGGTTTTTGCTTGTGTTGTAGAGAAGAATGAAGAGTGTGGATTAGTGAGAAATGGAATTAGGTGTGAGTGATATATTTTCTTAGTGGGGCATTTAATGCCTCCAACCACCACCACTTTAAGCATACCTTAATTAATTTCTTCCTCCACATCATCGTCTCCTCCACAAAACAAAACAGAGGAAAAAAAGCTTGGAACAGAGGAAGTTTGGATGAAGAGAAAAAGAGGAAGAAAGAAGGAAGAAGAAGAGGATAAAGAGAGGAATGGATAAGATTGTGATGGTGGTCTTCCTGCTAGTAGCCGAGTGGAGCGAGCGACGAGCGCGCGCGTCGAACCTCCAACAGGTAAGTGCAGTTTTTTTTATATAAAAAAGAAGAAGAATCTGGGTCTTTGGAGTTTTGGTTTTTGGAGGTTGGCGTTTAATTTGAGCTTCTGAGGGTAGTTGGTTGGTGAGTGCTGTCCGGTTGTTGTGGTCGCTGCGTGGAGGGCGTGCGGCATGGGCAGGCGCGCCTAGGCGCTGCTTGGTGGTGCGGGCCGCTTGGGGTGCCGCGCGGCAGCCCCTGGGCGCTGCGCGGGCGCCAAAGGGGCGCCGCGCGGGCGCCAAAGGTGCGCCGCGCGCAACTGCCCTGGGCGCTGCGCGGGCGCCACGGGCGCCGCGCGCAGCAGCCCCTGGGCGCTGCGCGGGCGCCCGGCCAGCGTCAGCGGCGCGTGGGGTGCCGCAGCTGCTGCGTTGGGTCGGCCGGAGCTGGGTCTGCTGTTGGGTTCTCCCTTTGTTTTTTTTTGGTGTCCTGACTGTTGGGTTCCTTTTTCCCTCTTGTGCTTGGTTCCACAGGTGGGAGCGCGCGATGAGCTAGGCGCCGCGCGAGCAATTGGAGCTGACCGTGAGCGCGCGCGGATTTCTCCTGAGTTTGTAGCTTTGGCTTTTGGAAGTGCATCTGAGGATGTTTGTGCTGATGATGATGATAATGATTATGATGATTTTGGTTGGCTCAAGGCAATGGATCTATTAGAGAGGAATCCTTTTGTGTATACTGAGCCTATGTGAATTTTGGGTTTGTATATGTGTATTGGTGTTTATGGTGTGTTGTGGGATCCTTGTGATGGATTTAGATTTATGCAAATTGGGTTGTGTAAGGGTCGAATTTATCTTTGTCCATTGAGCTTGTTTTCTTTTAAGTATAAGCTATTTAATTTGTGGTGGACTCGATGTGGGTAGATGATTAATGTGTGAGTGTTGTGGTGGATTTGTGGTGCATCTGAGCATGTGTGAAGGGTGTAGGTGCAGAGGGATATATTTGGGTGTATTTTAGAAGGTGGTTTTATGTATCTTTTTTTGTGCTGCTTGTGGGTTGTGGATGAGCAAAGAAGGTGTTGCGGTTTGGAATGTATGTGGGTGGACTTATGCAATTGAGGTATATGGAAGCAAATATTTTTATTTGTGCTGAAGCTTAGTGTATAAGTGCTGTGGAGGACTTGTGTATGCTGTTAGCAGATTTGGGCTTTTGGGATTTATTTTTGGTGCGCCCTTTTGAGCTTGTAGAGGATCACGTGGGTTTTTCGTTGCCGTGAGCTGACAGTGTGAGCCGGAGCATGCGCAGTTTGGTGAGGCCTCGAGGGGGAAATTATTTCAGCTTCCGAGAATTTTTCCGTGTTTCACGGCAGGGTGCGCACGCGCGTAGTGGTTTTCAGATTTTCTTCTGTTTGAGGATCCCGCGCTTCACCGACTTCAGCGAATGCCTGCGGAAAGCATTCCAGGTGGGTTGGAATTTCTCCAAAATTTTCGGAATGCCCTTTAATGCTATTGAATGCAATTACATCATGTTTATTAAGCGTTTTCGCTGTTTTTACATCTGATAATTGCCTGGAATTTTTTGTAAATTTTATTGGAACCCCGAATTATTTTTAGTAGACTCCTGACATCATATGACACTAGGTTTCACGCTTTGGTTGCATCATATTTGCACCTGAACCGCTTGCAAAATCGAGAAACCCGTTTTAAGGAGAATCAATGTTTTCAAAGATGGTTTTTAAATTATGAGTTGCCAAAGGTATGGCTTAGGTTCAGGGTGCTTGTATACTCGTGCCGGGGGGCCGAGTGGATTTTTAGAGCATGTGTGTCGAGTTCTAGTGTCATGTGGGATGAGTTTCCTTGTGGGCATTGGGAGATTGCTCTAGATTGTGTTTTTTTCCGATTTAGTCGTTGAGGTGGATCTCCGACGTAGCTTGAGGGTTTGGGGTTCTGGCAGATCGAGTCGTGGAGGTTTCCCGACTTAGCCATGAGTTGTGCATTATCAGATTGAGTCGAGGCTTGTTTTCCGACTTGGATACGAGTGTGGGTAGTGTTTAGAGCATTCGAGCTTTCCGATCTGATTGATCGTGGACTATGGCCTGCTTATGCCGCTTGCTGAGACAGATGAGACATGATTGATACTCGGTGGGGTCGCTCCCCTCGGGTCACGCTCCGGATGCGTAGATATGTTGATGCCCCTGGCCGAGTTACCAGGTGGATACTTGCCCCTGGCCGAGTTACCAGGTGGATACTTGCCCCTGGCCGAGTTACCAGGTGGTTACCTGCCCCTGGCCGAGTTACCAGGTGGCTACTTGAGTGAGATTGAGATAGTCGGACAGGACGCCCCACGTAAATCCCGTCCTCATGTGGATGTGTGGTAGTGGGCAGGTGCGTTCCTAGTCGACAGGCGCAGGCTTGACTGGACCCTATGTGGCAGTCATTGGGATTGGGTGTTATGAGCGGGTGGATTCATTTTATGTTCTTAGATGTTTTTCCTTTGAGCATTGATGCTGAGGCATTTTAGCAGTAGCGAGAGTATGCATGGCATGTTTATGATAGAGTTTCCTTTTGAGCATTATGTTTGTGACATATTAGCTGTAGTTTTCCTTCAGCTTATCTATCTATCTATCTATCTATCTATCTATCTATCTGCATATCTATCTGTTTTGCCTCCAGTAGACTTAGTGGGCATACCGTGGATGTTGGGACGGTACCCACTGAGATCTGCCTTCTGCAGTAGATCTCACACCCGCTGCGGTGACAGGTTTGAGGCAGCTGTTCCGGCTTGGTGCGCGCGGAGACAGCAGATCGAGGTGAGGACGCAGCCGATTAGTTCCTTACCAGCTTGAGGGTCAGAGGTAGATGTACCCGGTGTATTATTTTTACTTTTCCACTTTTGTACTGAGAGTTCGGTGAGGATAGTACTTGCTTTTTTTCTTGTGAGACCATGTACCTTGAGGATTTGTGTACTAGTGGAGATTTTACTATTTCAGATGTTCAGTGTGTTTTGGTTAGCTACTAGTTTTATTTCATCTCTGATACAACTTTTAGCTCTAGATCTGACCTGCAGGATAGACGCTTCGTCTGTGCGGCAGTTTTCCGTACAGATGGCGGATCTGTTGGCGAGCCCGGGTCGCAGTTTCGACCCCGGGGCGTGACAAATTTAGGTGATATCAGAGCCTAGGAATATAGGTCGTTGAGGACTTAGAGACCCTAGGCTATTGGTTGGACATTAGGATGACCGTCGTGAGAGACGTGATTTTAGCGAGGGTCCAGATTGAGTTTGTACCTCCCCCAGAGGATTGGGGTGAGTGATCTTACATGTTATTTCTCTAAAGGTGATTATGTTGGCTGCAGACAACATAATACTTTAGAAAGGTTAACATGTCTAGACTTTCGCTTGATTGGGTCGAGAGAGTTTTGGTCCTAATGTTTGTTTTGTTGCAGTGGCTTCGATGCTTCCGAGATGCCGTACGACGGCGAGGGCGTGTAGGCCTTGGATAAGGAGCCCGATCAGCGGGAGGCTGAATGGACAGAACAGTGTGAGGTCTAAGAGTTACGAGCTCAAGAAGCTCAGACGTTTGAGGCGATGCGGCGATAGGAAGAGATCATGGAGCGCATGATGCGCATACTTAGACCGAGAGCATCATCCGGGGAATCGCCGGTAGTACCTCCGGCCGTGACATCGTCGAATTCGACCCAGATCGCACTGTGGATAGTGCAGGAGCAGCAAGAGATTGCCGATCGGTTGTGTACTTCATCCAGTTTCATCCCCTACAAATTTCGGGATAGAGTTTGGAGCCTTGGGAGGCCGCGAACTGGATCGCTGCTATGGAAGAGCTGTTCGAGGATTTGTTCATCCAGGAGAAGCATCAGGGCGCTTGGTCATGCACTTTTGGATGAGGACGCCGAGAGTTGGTGGCGTCGAGCTCGTCCTGTTGGACCACCGGGAGCGCAGTTGACGACCTGGAGCGAGTTTTGCGACAGTTGAGCAGCGTACCCCTTGTCGCCCAGGATGAGGCTTAGAGGTTCATTATATTTTAGAGGGGACTGCATCTGGATATCTATCTTTTGGTGTATTCTCGGCGAGTGCCGACTGTAGATGTAGCGTTTGGGCATGTTCGATGATTGACCGAGGATCACTGATCACGTCCAGGAGGGACGAAGAGCAAGGGACCAGCTCCAGTGAGAAACGTCCCGCTTCATCAGAATTTGGGATAGTTGAGTGGATGAGGTTGTGCAGCTGGTTAGAGGCACCAGCATAGTGGGTTGTATCTTACCTGATGTAGCCTTCCTTATAGTCTTTGGATTTAGAGCTTTTAGAGGCCGACACCGCTTGTGCATGTTTCCGTTGAGCATGAGTAGCCTTGCGTGGACCAGAGAAGGGACTGTTGGCTTGTGCACGTGAGGATCAGGTTCCAGACCACGTATAGCACATGGATGAGTGTTGCCAGTCCTGCCAGTGTAGGTAGGATATTCGATTTGATTCCTTGAGTTTTTAGTCCTACATCAGTTTTGTTATGATGGTTGGATAGGGATGTGTTATCCCGTTGTTTGCTATCATGGATTGTCGAGAGAGGACAATGACCCTCCGTGGACCTGGTCAGGAGGAGTGTGTTTTTTTAGAGGATGCTGGAGCACGTTAGAGGTTGAGTTGTGGTTGCATATCGCTTCGCGAGCGACTGTAGAGAAAGTGCCTACGGCGGCGCCGGGACTAAAGTTTATTCTTATCGCCGTGTGACCCCAGGTGTGAGTCCACCTGAGCTGATTTTCGAAGCCGCCGCCTAGTGGAATTGAGATCGAGATAGTGGTCGACATAGTTTTGGAACTGCGCCGACTATGACAGCACCTCTTGGAGTATCACCCGCAAGGCAATGAGCTGATAGCGCGGTTGTGGGATCTAATGGGTTGAGGGGTCTATGTGACCCGTTCCACGTCGTGGGTATACGACTGTGGGGATCCTAGAGATTGATACTTGGGTATGATGCCACGCCGTTGGGACACGGCAGTGATGCCACGCCGTTGGGACACGGCAGTGATGCCACGCCGTTGGTACACGGCAGTGATGCCACGTTGTGAATACACAACGGTGAGAGTTCTATGATGGTTCGAACACAGGCAGGTTGGATTGTGTTGCGGCAGATGCCCTTTGTGAGTTTGATATCGTTATGAAACCTTACAGCCGAGGGCTGTGCCCTGTTTGTGTGCAGGAACCAGTAAGGGCATTATGAGCTTTTACGAGGTCAAGTGGATTGACTAATGCCCTACCGACTTTAGGATTTGTGCTATTCCAGCTGTGTTTGGACGAGTTGGTGGTAGTACCCGTCGTGGATATTTGGATTATTTCTGAGGTGACTTAGAACATGAGGAGCATTTGAGGATAACACTGCGACCGCTAAGAGAGAGTGTGCACTTTGACTTCGGAAGGTTCTGTGATTAGGCCTTGTGATTTCAGCTGCAGGAGTGACTGCGGACCCAACGAAGAGTGATACCGTTTGGAAAATTAGCTTAAGCCTACGACTGCGACTGAGAACCGAAGCATTTGGAGTAAGCAGGGCCGGTGTAGCTATGAGGAGATAAGCTGAGGAGGTTACCAGCATTGATGTAGATGTTGCTAGCGTTAGAGAGGGGATGGAGTTATCAAAGACGTATGATTGATATCACGGTATTATCCCGGCGAGGATATTATGGTCAGTTACACCTTGTCTAGGCGAGCGGTGCAACCTGGGAATGAGATGGTCGATCTGTGATCGTCTCCTTTGGAACTTTTCTTCAATGAATGGACGTGAGAGATGCGTGGTGGAACTTGAGTTTGTAGTTGTTAAGGAGCAACGAGTGAGTAGTGCCTATCGGAGGCTTAGTGTTGGATTTGGGGATCTTGATATGTAGATTTGAGTTTTCGCGAGGGAGTTGGATCCCCGAGTTTTATCTGACTGGAAGAAGTGTATTTGATCACCCTCATGTTTTGGATTTCACTATCTTGGAATTTGACGAAGATTGAGAATCCGGAGCTGCCGATGAAAATTCTTGCCCGTGAAGCGAAGGAATTGTGAAGTCGGATCATACCTTGGTGAAGGTGCAATGGAGCCATTTTGATGAGAGAAAGGCCGTTTGAGAGCCTGAGGATGAATTGAGGATCTCCTATACCCATTTGACTGTGGTACCCTCCTGAGTTATGGATTTATTAGGGTTTCGAGGACGAAACCTTTTTAAGAAGGGGAGAGTGTAGAATACCGGGACTTCGGATGGCGCACCGACCTCGCCGGATGGCGTGGTGGGGAGGAATTGCCTCGGGCTTGTTGCATGTGCGTTTACAGATGATGTCGGGTTGATTCGGATGAACGCGGAAGCCCCAGCTTGATTCGGGGTTTTTCCGGGCATTGTGCGCCGATTGAGGACTGGATTCGGGGAAGCCTCGACTTCACAGAGGAGTGCAGAAAATTTGGAAATACTTGGAACAGGTATACTTTGTGTTTACAGCGGAGTTCGGGAGGTTCCGGACTGACGCGGAGGTCCCGAAGGCGAAAAGTGAGTCGGAACTGACAGTTTTGGAGCCGGTTTTTGGATTGAGCACCCCGACTCAACGATTGAGCTTTTTGAGGAGAAAAAGCTGTGGGCATGTGTATTTTCAGATTACAGCGGAGTTCGGGAGGTTCCGGACGGAGGCGGAGGTCCCGAAGACAAAAAGTGAGTTGACGGGGGCTTTTGATGGATTATTTAATTAATTAATTTAATTAGTTGAATTGACTGGTTTTTGCTTGTGTTGTAGAGAAGAATGAAGAGTGTGGATTAGTGAGAAATGGAATTAGGTGTGAGTGAGATATTTTCTTAGTGGGGCATTTAATGCCTCCAACCACCACCTTTTTAAGCATACCTTAATTAATTTCTTCCTCCACGTCATCGTCTCCTCCAAAAAACAAAACAGAGGAAAAAAAGCTTGGAACAGAGGAAGTTTGGATGAAGAGAAAAAGAGGAAGAAAGAAGGAAGAAGAAGAGGATAAAGAGAGGAATGGATAAGATTGTGATGGTGGTCTTCCTGCTAGTAGCCGAGTGGAGCGAGCGATGAGCGCGCGCGTCGAACCTCCAACAGGTAAGTGCAGTTTTTTTTATATAAAAAAGAAGAAGAATCTGGGTCTTTGGAGTTTTGGTTTTTGGAGATTGGCGTTTAATTTGAGCTTTTGAGGGTAGTTGGTTGGTGACTGCTGTCCGGTTGTTGTGGTCGCTGCGGCGAGGTGGTGGCGGCACGGGCGCGCGCAGCGTGGAGGGCGTGTGGCATGGGAAGGCGCGCCTGGGCGCTGCTTGGTGGTGCGGGCACTTGGGGGGCGCGCGGCTGGCCCGTGGGCGCCGCGCGGCAGCCCCTGGGCGCGCGCGGCAGCCCCTGGGCGCCGCGCGGCAGCCCCTGGGCGCTGCGCGGGCGCCAAAGGGGCGCCGCGCGCAGCAGCCCCTGGGCGCTGCGCGGGGCGCCAAAGGGGCACGCGCGGCGCCAAAGGGGCGCCGCGTGCAGTGCCCTGGGTGCTGCGCGGGCGCCAGGGGGGGGGGGGGGGGGGGGCGCAGCAGCAGGCCGCAGCCGCTGCGCGGGCGCCATGGGCACCGCACGCAGCTGCTGCGGCCGCCGCGCAGCACGCCGGGCGCAGTGCTGCTGGGCTGACCGCCGCCCGGCCAGCGTCAGCAGAGCGTGGGGTGCCGCGGCTGCTGCGTTGGGTCGGCCGGAGCTGGGTCTGCTGTTGGGTTCTCCCTTTGTTTTTTTTGGTGTCCTGACTGTTGAGTTCCTTTTTCCCTCTTGTGCTTGGTTCCACAGGTGGGAGCGCGCGGTGAGCTGGGCGCCGCGCGAGCAATTGGAGCTGACCGTGAGCGCGCGCGGATTTCTCCCGAGTTTGTAGCTTTGGCTTTTGGAAGTGCATCTGAGGATGTTTGTGCTGATGATGATGATAATGATTATGATGATTTTGGTTGGCTCAAGGCAATGGGTCTATTAGAGAGGAATCCTTTTGTGTATACTGAGCCTATGTGAATTTTGGGTTTGTATATGTGTATTGGTGTTTATGGTGTGTTGTGGGATCCTTGTGATGGATTTTAGATTTATGCAAATTGGGTTGTGTAAGGGTGGAATTTATCTTTGTCCATTGAGCTTGTTTTCTTTTAAGTATAAGCTATTTAATTTGTGGTGGACTCGATGTGGGTAGATGATTAATGTGTGAGTGTTGTGGTGGATTTGTGGTGCATCTGAGCATGTGTGAAGGGTGTAGGTGCAGAGGGATATATTTGGTGTATTTTAGAAGGTGGTTTTATGTATCTTTTTTTGTGCTGCTTGTGGGTTGTGGATGAGCAAAGAAGGTGTTGCGGTTTGGAATGTATGTGGGTGGACTTATGCAATTGAGGTATATGGAAGCAAATATTTTTATTTGTGCTGAAGCTTAGTGTATAAGTGCTGTGGAGGACTTGTGTATGCTGTTAGCAGATTTGGGCTTTTGGGATTTATTTTTGGTGCGCCCTTTTGAGCTTGTAGAGGATCACGTGGGTTTTTCGTTGCCGTGAGCTGACAGTGTGAGCCGGAGCATGCGCAGTTTGGTGAGGCCTCGAGGGGGAAATTATTTCAGCTTCCGAGAATTTTTCCGTGTTTCGCGGCAGGGTGCGCACGCGCGTAGCGGTTTTCAGATTTTCTTCCGTTTGAGGATCCTGCGCTTCACCGACTTCAGCGAATGCATGCGGAAAGCGTTCCAGGTGGGTTGGAATTTCTCCAAAATTTTCGGAATGCCCTTTAATACTATTGAATACAATTACATCATGTTTATTAAGCGTTTTCGCTGTTTTTACATCTGATAATTGCCTGGAATTTTCTGTAAATTTTATTGGAACCCCGGATTATTTTTAGTAGACTCCTGACATCATATGACACTAGGTTTCACGCTTTGGTTGCATCATGTTTGCACCTAAACCGTTTGCAAAATCGAGAAACCCGTTTTAAGGAGAATCAATGTTTTCAAAGATGGTTTTTAAATTATGAGTTGCCAAAGGTATGGCTTAGGTTCAGGGTGCTTGTATACTCGTGCCGTGGGGCCGAGTGGATTTTTAGAGCATGTGTGTCGAGTTCTAGTGTCATGTGGGATGAGTTTCCTTGTGGGCATTGGGAGATTGCTCTAGATTGTGTTTTTTTCCGATTTAGTCGTTGAGGTGGATCTCCGACGTAGCTTGAGGGTTTGGGGTTCTGGCAGATCGAGTCGTGGAGGTTTCCCGACTTAGCCATGAGTTGTGCATTATCAGATTGAGTCGAGGCTTGTTTTCCGACTTGGATACGAGTGTGGGTAGTGTTTAGAGCATTCGAGCTTTCCGATCTAATTGATCGTGGACTATGGCCTCTGCTTATGCCGCTTGCTGAGACAGATGAGACATGATTGATACTCGGTGGGGTCGCTCCCCTCGGGTCACGCTCCGGATGCGTAGATATATTGATGCCCCTGGCCGAGTTACCAGGTGGATACTTGCCCCTGGCTGAGTTACCAGGTGGATACTTGCCCCTGGCCGAGTTACCAGGTGGTTACCTGCCCCTGGCGAGTTACCAGGTGGCTACTTGAGTGAGATTGAGATAGTCGGACAGGACGCCCCACGTAAATCCCGTCCTCATGTGGATGTGTGGTAGTGGGCAGGTGCGTTCCTAGTCGACAGGCGCAGGCTTGACTGGACCCTATGTGGCAGTCATTGGGATTGGGTGTTATGAGCGGGTGGATTCATTTTATGTTCTTAGATGTTTTTCCTTTGAGCATTGATGCTGAGGCATTTTAGCAGTAGCGAGAGTATGCATGGCATGTTTATGATAGAGTTTCCTTTTGAGCATTATGTTTGTGACATATTAGCTGTAGTTTTCCTTCAGCTTATCTATCTATCTATCTATCTGCATATCTATCTGTTTTGCCTCCAGTAGACTTAGTGGGCATACCGTGGATGTTGGGACGGTACCCACTGAGATCTGCCTTCTGCAGTAGATCTCACACCCGCTGCGGTGACAGGTTTGAGGCAGCTGTTCCGGCTTAGTGCGCGCGGAGACAGCAGATCGAGGTGAGGACGCAGCCGATTAGTTCCTTACCAGCTTGAGGGTCAGAGGTAGATGTACCCGGTGTATTATTTTTACGTTTCCACTTTTGTACTGAGAGTTCAATGAGGATAGTACTTGCTTTTTTTCTTGTGAGACCATGTACCTTGAGGATTTGTGTACTAGTGGAGATTTTACTATTTCAGATGTTCAGTGTGTTTTGGTTAGCTACTAGTTTTATTTCATCTCTGATACATCTTTTAGCTCTAGATCTGACCTGCAGGATAGACGCTTCGTCTGTGCGGCAGTTTTCCGTACAGATGGCGGATCTGTTGGCGAGCCCGGGTTGCAGTTTCGACCCCGGGGCGTGACAAATTCTCCATCTAAATCTTGGCTTATTGATTCTGCCGCAGCAAATCATATGACTAGCTCGGTGGCTTTGCTTAAAAATGTCCGCGCAAATCGTGGTTCAGAACATGTCCAGGTTGCTAATGGACACACCTTACCTATTACTGTTGTAGGAGATATTACTCCAACTCTCAACAATGCTTTTGTATCACCTGGACTCTCTAATAATCTTCTATCAGTTGAACAATTAGTAGAAAATAACTATGATGTACATTTTTCTCGTGATGGTTGTTGTGTGCAGGATCAGGTGTCGGGGACGGTGATTGCGAAGGGGCCTAAAGTAGGACGACTGTTTCCACTCCAACTTTCCATTCCTAATCATGTTGCTTTGACTTCTTCTACTGCTATCAATAAAAGTGAAAGGTGGCATAAACGTTTGGGACACCCCAATTCTGATATTTTGTCTTATTTATTGACTTCTGGTTGATTGGGCAATAAAGATAAATTTTGTTCTTCTCGTGCTTCCTTTGACTGTTCTACTTGTAAGTTAGGAAAAAGTAAACTGCTTCAATTTTCTATTGCTGGTAGTCATGCGAAAAATTATTTTGATATTATTCATAGTGATGTGTGGGGAATTGCACCTGTTATTTTTCATGGTCAGTATAAATCAAGGTTCGAAGTGCCGTGGCACGGGAGCGTGCCGCTCGCCGCCTGGCACGGTACGGTACCGGCACGCCCCCGTGCCGACACGTGGCACGCTTGCGTGCCGATGGATACGCATGACCTCCCAGTGGCACGCTCTGGCACGATTTTTTTTTATTTTTTTTGTTCCCAATAAGCTCTTATAATATTGTTTTGAACTGTTTAGTCAAAAAATTATGAATATTGACTATATATAGCTTACTACACTCATCAATTAACATACTGATAATTATTTTTTATATATAAAGTACAACTATATCTCATAGAGAATAGAAATAACAATATAATAAATAAATTCACAAATATAATAAGTATTTAAACTTACATATTTATAGAGAGAAGACTGCTTAATTCCACATAGATTGTCGCGGTTGATCATATGGCATAGTGTGATCTGCAGATATCAGATTTATTTGACAATGTTGGTATAAATATTCCTGGTATTGTGGAAAAGTCATATATTCGTGATATATGTCATTGTATTGGCGTACGTAATGTCCATATGCAATTGGATCGCTGATATGATCGACAACAGTTACTTGTACTGGCATATGGACTGCACCATCATAAGGATAATGTGGATATGCAGTATTATCACTATACGATTCGGCATACGAACTTTCACTATATGAAGGTATGGATGGATCATAATCATATCTCTCTCCATAAAAGCCATGTTGATATGAGGGATACGATGAATCTGAAGTACTATCAAACTGTGTGCGCAAATTATCATCCCTTCGTGGGTGCCCAGTTGACACCGCTTCCAAACCCTCTCTCATCTCCCTATAATCGTGTTGTGAGGGCCTATTACCTTTTCTGCGATCATATACCACTCCAGATGTTTGACGTGGTCTCGACCCATGATCAGCATCTTGAGTGGCATGAGTGAAATTTTGCTCTTCAGTAAATATAAGACCACCTCTGCCCTCATCTCCACCCTCCTGTTGTGTTGGTGGAATGCATTCACCACCATCCCCACCACCATCCCCACTGCTATTGGTGGTGTCATCGTCATCGCTACATTCATTTTTGGACCGTGGTAACTCAGAATCTGATGGTGTCGATGTATCGCTATCTTCATCAAGCGAGATTGCATCAGCTGCATCTAATGGATCCTTCGATGTCATAATTTTTTTTACCCTTACCACTTATGACTGTTGTAAGGTCTCTTTGCGACAGACGATATCTTCTCTTTTTCTGATTGACTTTGAGTACGACGTGGGCGACCATGTCCAGGTCCCATCATAAGACGCTCAAATTCTGCATCAGAGTCATCCACGGGATTTTGTGATTCTTCGCCCAAAGATGCTTGTTCTTGCACATTACCTAACTGATTATGAGACCCCTCTATATTCTCATTAGCCCATCTTTCTGCATCAGTAACTCCTGCTTCCTCAGCAATTATCCTGAATGGTCGTGGTGGATCTCCAGGCTCATCGAGCAAAGGGTCCTCTTGATTCTCTTTGTCTTGTAGCCAATCAAATATGGGGTCTGATTCATCATTGAAAAAACTTGCATCTAAGGGATCATAAATTTTTAATTCCTTTTCCCTATCATACTCCGCTCGCATGCATCTTAAACGGAGCCTCATATTATAGTGGACATAAACTAGCTTCTCTAATCGAGCGTACGCTAATCGGTTACGCACTTTGGTATGTATTAATGCGAAGGTACTCCAGTTGCGCTCACATCCACTAGACATTGTTGTTTGAGATAAAACGCGCACAACAATTTTCTTTAAATGCTTTGCTGATCCACCGTATTGCAGCCACCACTCAGCTGTCCAATTAAAAATTAAAATTATATCAAAATAAGTTTATCGTTAAATATAAAATATGTAATTATTTAGTTACTTACTGGGATCGGTGTTGTGTCTCCCGTTAATTGCACCCGCATCGCCAAAAGTTCCAATGGATTCACGAAATATTTTTTCCTATATTATAATATTATAATATTATAATACATTATAATAATAAGGAATTAACATATTAACATATAATAAATTAATAATATATTAAAAAAACTATTGTACCTCATTATGGCAAGAGCGGCATGCATTGGATCCATTTCCAATCTATTGATGACATTTCGTAATGCCTTTAATAATTCATCATCATATCCAAGATTATAACGATGGTGGTACGACGGATTAAGATAATAACCTATCATTAAAAAAAAAAATAACTCCATCAACAATGCAAGAATACAATTGAATAATCACTAACAAATAGTTTTGTTATAATTTATACTTGCCTGCTAGGTGCAGATCCCGACCCATCTTAACTTCCCAACGTTTGTCAATAATTTTTAGATAAGATTGACATCGTAATGGATTGACTTTCTTGATAGTCTCTTTAGCCATCCTCAGTTTATGATAGACGTGTCCCATTTGAGGTATTTTTTCCTGATCCACCAATCGAAGGACCACGTATAAAGGCTCCACAATATCAACAATCTCTTTCACATAATCCCAAAATTTGGTGGACTGAATTATTTGCTCAATACTCTTTCCATCAGGCTTGGAGGCATAACGAGATGTTTGCCACTCATTTGATGCAAACATAGACTTTAAACCATTTTTATTTTTCAAGAAACTGTTTAGAGCGATAAAATTTGTGGCAAATCGTGTGATACCAGGACGTAAGATCTCTCCGCCAATGAATTTGGACATTAAAGCATTGACCCAATTATGATTATACAGATACTTAGATACACATTGTGCAATATCTATAATCTTTTTTACCCGATTTATCGTACCAAAGTCAGACATCATTAGGTTGATACAATGCGCCGCACAAGGAGTCCAAAATATGTGTGGATGCCTTTGCATCAGTAGTTTGCCAGCTTTCTTGTAGTTTGAACCATTGTCTGACACTACCTGTACCACATTTTTCTCACCAATCTCACCAAGAACTTGCTCCAATAATGCATATATATAATCAGCATCTTCAAATCGACCGGTCGCATCAACTGGCTTGTGGAAGACCACCTTGCCATTGCAATAAAACAAAAAATTTATGATGCTCAAATGTGTATGTGATGTCCAACTATCACACATTAAAGTAACACCATACATCTCCCACTATTGTTTGAAATTTTTTATCCATGCATGGATATCATTGACCTCCGCATCAAGGTATTTGCCGGCGATCTCATACGGTGTTGGGGGTTCAACTCCTGGACCCTCCTTTTGTACGGCAGTGATCATTGATCTATAATATGGACTGTTTGCTACATAGGATGGAATATGACTAAAGTGAAAAAACTTTGCTATTGCTCGACCAATTCTGCCTTTTTTATCTTTTTTGAGCATTGTATCTATACGCTGTTGTTGAGCATCTGGACCAGAAAATGCCATTGGGTCTATATCTATAATATTTGGACCTTTTCTACTTTTTTCTTTTGGTATTTTCTTTAATATGTCTAACATGCGGCCAACAGAACCACTTCGAGATAAACCTGATGGCACAGAGCCAGATCTAGACCCGCCACCGGCATCAAACTGAGAGGTCGCAAATTGTGATCTATGTCGTTGGACTTCATCTTGCTGCCATCTTTCCTGTAAAGATGCTTCCATGGCAGCTCTAGTATCAATATCAAATTCATCACCTGTACCTTCATATGGGTCAGCAGAGGGATACTCGGCTGCCCGTTTATCTAGTTCATCTCGATCATCCCTCATTTTCTGTTTTGCTAATTTTGTAGATTCTAACTCAGTTTTCATTGCATGTCTTATTTCCTGAGGAACTTTAGTGCATTTCGATACTTCAGAAAAACCTCCCGCGATATGTTTCTTTAAGCGGGTGACACCTCCGCCCATTCCGACCATATTACAGTAATTACACTTCCAATGAAATCTGTTTTCATCAATCATTCGTCCGTGCTGCCAACCATAATCTTCTATTTTCTTAGGTGCCATTATGATCTACACAATTTTTTAACATACAAATAACTATTCTAAAATTCATTCAAAATAATAAGAAAAAGATGAGAAAATTATATATATCAATTTTAAAAATTATTTTGATTTTTTTTTTTAAATTTTAAAAATTATAAAATATAAAATTAAAAAATATTATATTTTTTCCCAAAACTTTTCAAGATCTATTTATTGATCCATTTAATTTTGAACTATTTATAAATTATAAAAAAAGAGATCAATAAATAGATCCTGAAAATAGTTCAAAATTAAATAATTTATAAGCAACTAATTTAAATTTTTTTTTTAAAAGAGCTTTATAATTATGAAATATTTAAAAATTCTAAATAAAAACTTAAATTATAACAATTTTTACTTACCTAATAAGTAGATCTTTGATTTTCACTTCCCGCGTCTTTTCTTTAGCGATGAAAAAAGAAAAAAAAAAAATTGCTTGCGTGAGAATGAAAGGAAAGGAAAGGAAGAAAGAGAGAGAGAGAGGATAAATCTGTCGAGATTATGAGGGTGAGGCCGTGAGGGAAGGAGAAGAGGAGGGGGAAGGGAAAGGGGGAGGAGGGAGAAAAAAGAAAAAAAAATCTTCACGTGGGAAGAAAAAAAAAAAAAAAAAAAAAAAAAAAAAAAATCTAAAGGAAAAAAAAAAACAAAAAAAAACTGTGCATATGTGTACCTTTTTTTTTAAAAAAAAAAACAAAAAAATTACTATGCATTACTGTACACATGTGACTAAAAAAAAAAAAAAAAAAAAAAAAAAAAAAAAAAAAAAAAAAAAAAAAAAAAAAAAAAAAAAAAAAAAACACACCTAACTATGCCTGCTTTAAAAATACAGGAAAAAAAATCTAAAGAAAAACAAAAAAAAAAACAAAAAAAAAAAAAACAAAAAAAATGGAAAACGGGCCGTGTCGGTCGGCACGGCCGGCACGGCCCGCGATACCCCACAGGGTATCGCTCCGTCTCGAGTGATACCCTGGGGTATCGCTCGAGACGGGGGTGCGAGACCCCCTCCTGTACCGTGCCCAGAGGGGCACGGTACGTGCCGCCCGTGCCGCCGCGGCACGGGCAGCACTTGATTCCCTGGTAAAAATATTTTGTAATATTTATTGATGACTATAGTCGGTTTACTTGGATTTATTTTCTCCGTTCTAAATCTGAAGTTTTTTTAACTTTTAAATCCTTCCTAGTGTATGTCGAAACTCAATTTTCTGCTACTGTTAAGATTCTTCGATCTAATTCTGGTGGAGAATACATGACTAATGCATTTCATGATTTTCTAAATCAAAAAGGCATTTTGTCACAGCGTTCATGTCCATATACGCCTCAACAAAATGGTGTGGCCGAACGAAAGAACCGTCATCTCTTAGAGGTGGCTCGGACATTGTTACTCGAATCTTCTGTTCCGCCTATTTTTTGGGTAGAAGCATTATCTACAACAGTTTATCGTATTAATCGACTGCCTTCTCGAACTCTTGATCTTGACTCTCCTTATTTTCGCCTTCATCATCAGCATCCTCCCTATCGACATTTGCATACTTTTAGTTGTGTGTGTTTTGTTCATTTGCCTCCTCATGAACGCCATAAGCTTTCTGCTCAATCTGTGAAATGTGCTTTTTTGGGATATAGTACTAATCATAAGGGGTTTGTTTGCTATGATCCTTCTTTAAAGAGCCTTCGTGTTTCTCGAAATATTATTTTCTTTGAAAATCAACATTTCTTTCCAACTTATGTTAGCTCATCCCCTGAAGTTGCTATTCTTCCTACTTTTGATGACACGTCTTCTTCTATTGACCAGTTCAAACCTGGATTTGTCTACACTCGACGTCGTGCACTGCAGCCCCTTCCCGAGCCAGATTCGCCATCTGCTCCTGCCCTACCTTTACCGAGGCGATCTACCCGAGTTTCTCGTCCTCCTCCTCGGTACGACTCTTATCATACATCATTTTCTGCTGCTTTGTCCTCCATTTTGGTTCATCTTCTTACTCAGAAGCAGTGAAGCATGAGTGTTGACAGCGGGCAATGCAGGAGGAATTTCGTGCTCTTCAGGATAATCAGACTTGGGACATTGTTAAATGTCCACCTCATGTTAAGCCCATTGGTTGTAAATGGGTTTATTCAATAAAGCTTCACTCTGATGGATCCCTCGATCGCTATAAAGCATGATTGGTTGCCTTAGGCAATCGACAAGAGTATGGGATAAACTATCAGGAAACATTTGCTTCTGTGGCCAAAATGACTACGGTCCGTACAGTTCTTGCTATTGCCGCCTCACAGGGCTGGCCGCTTCAACAGTTGGATGTCAAAAATGCTTTTCTCCATGGTGATCTCAATGAAGATATATACATGACACCTCCTGGTTTGTTTTTCTCTTCTACTATGGAAGTTTGCAAATTGAATCGTTCATTATATGGCTTAAAACAAGCTCCTCGAGCGTGGTTTGAGAAGTTTCGCTCTATTTTGCTTCAATTTAAGCTTGTCCAAAGCCAATATGACTCTTCCTTGTTTCTTCGAAAATCAACTACTGGAGTTGTTCTTCTTTTGGTGTATGTTGATGATATTGTTATTACTGGGACAGATTCTTTATTGATTACTCAGCTTAAGCAATATCTTCAAAAGTCTTTTCATATGAAGGATCTTGGTCATCTTACATATTTCTTAGGTTTGGAAGTTCAAACTGATTCTTCGGGCATATTCTTACATCAACATAAATATATTCAGGATTTGATTGCTTTGGCTGGTCTTCAAGATTCTTCATCTGTTGATACACCTCTAAAAATGAATGTTAAGTATTATGCTGATGAGGGGGAGCTACTTTCTGATCCTTTGTTGTATCGCCAATTAGTGGGTAGCCTCAACTACTTGACTATTACTCGGCCTGATATCTCCTTTGCTGTACAGCAAGTTAGTCAATTTATGCACTCTCCACGGCATCTACACTTGGCAGCTGTTCGTCGCATTATCTCCATGGCTCTCCTTGTCGAGACTTATTTTTTCCTGCTAAATCTCCTGTGCATCTTATTACTTTTAGTGATGCTGATTGGGCGGGATGTCCCAATACACGTCGCTCTGTCACTGGTTGGTGCATGTTTCTTGGGGACTCTTTGATCTCATGGAAGAGTAAGAAACAAGACCGTGTGTCTAAATCTTCCACGGAGTCTGAATATCGCGCTATGTCTGCTGCATGCTCTGAGATTACTTGGCTTCGAGGCTTGTTGACTGAGCTTGGGTTTCCACAGCATGATCCTACTCCACTTCATGCCGATAACACAAGTGCTATTCAAATTGCCACTAATCCAGTATACCATGAGCGCACTAAGCATATTGAAGTGGACTGTCATTATATTCGAGAAGATGTGGATATTCGTGTCATTTCTCTTCCACATGTTTCCACATCCTTACAATTAGCCGATGTGTTTACCAAGTCTCTCAGTCGCCAGCACCATCAATTTCTCGTTGGCAAATTGATGCTTCTTGATCACCCAGCATCAATTTGAGGGGGGATGTTACCACATATAGCTTGTTACCACATAAAGCTCATATTTAATTTGTATAGT
Source organism: Tillandsia fasciculata (assembly GCA_029168755.2). Taxonomy (NCBI): domain Eukaryota; kingdom Viridiplantae; phylum Streptophyta; class Magnoliopsida; order Poales; family Bromeliaceae; genus Tillandsia; species Tillandsia fasciculata. The sequence goes on along the minus strand of CM054937.1, from coordinate 20,459,834 downwards.
TTCCATATTCATTGTAATTGCATATTTTCATATTCATTGTATTTCTTTAATTAGATTGCACAGCTGTAAAAGGAAAGAGATGAGCATTGTATATGTACCTATTAATTGAAGAAGGAAAAAGAAAAAGGTAGCCATCCTTTTCAATCAATATTCTATCAACCGGTAACTTACTTGGAATACCGGTACGCAATAGAAATTTTCTGTCTGTTGCGTCATTGAGTACCGATACGCAGTGTCCTATTTTTACTCGACTTCTAACTCGACTCTAATTGTGTTCCAAAGGTTATAAATAGATACTTAGGGTTTCTCAACACGATACACCAACTCAGACACCTGAGAGCTACCCTAGAGGCTAGGTTTTTGTTGTTTATCTTTCTCCACCAAAATAGACTCTCTTAATTCAATTCGACGGTTTTTCACGTTATGTTTTTTGTCAAATTGATATGAGTTTTGCTTAGAGATTTCATACTTGATTCTCTGATGATATTCTAAGCAAAGAATCACCATCAAAGCATATAATTCTGTTCCGACTGAGTTTGCGTCAAGGATTTGACGTGGCGTCGTGGATTTGATGTGTTGAAGGCGTTTCGTGGACTCGTAACGTGCAGCTCGTGGATTCGGATAGCGTTCGTGGATTCGAACGTGTTCGTGGGCCTGCAGTTGGTAAGTGCGAGATCCAAAAAAGTTGAAGGAGAGGTTTGAGTCCGTGGCCACGAACGTGTGCGTGGACCTGCAGTTGGTAAGTGCGAGATCCAAAAAAGTTGAATGAGAGGTTTGAGTCCGTGGAGTCGGTAATCACCTTGTAATCTTTCTTTTCTTAGTGGATTGTTATCGCATATTGGTCTCGTGGGTTTTACTCTTAGTTGGAGTTTTCCTATGTAAATCTCAATGTGCTGATTTTATTTTCCACATTTATTTTTATTGCATTGAGATTTGTGTTTTTGGGTATTATACCTATTTACCCCTCTGTAGGTATTTGATAGAACCTATTTAGATCCTAGGGTTCCATAACTTACAAGGGGGACCACTATCATCCTAACCGCACATCCATTCATTCAAGGGTGGAAAAGTTATGAGTACGAAAGGGTCTATACTCATAAAAGTATAGTAGCCCTACTCTCTCTCTCTCTCTCTCTCTCTCTCTCTCTCTCTATATATATATATATAGTAGGACTGTTGTGCTATTAGGAGCACGGAGGCCCTGTGCTCCTAAGCCGTTTTCAATGATAAAACTTCCAAATCAACAATCGGCTTTGTTAGACTTGATCTAACATATTTGAAATATCTAAAAAATAAATTTTGTGGTTTTTCATTATCATTTACCTAGTGATCTAAAGGGTTCAAAATCTTTAATTTTTAATAGTTGATGTGTGTCGTTTACATGTTTAATGGTGTAGAAGTATTTAAATTAGATAAAATTTTGATAGAAAATTCTTTATACTATCTACAGCAAGATCAACATCTCTGATCAAAAATTTTAGTGCTGCATCATAACTTTTTGTAAGATATTTATTTTTAGTTGTCAATTTTTAGTTTTTTCGATCACTAGGTAAATAATAACGAAAAACTACAAAATTTATTTTCTAAATATTTCAAATATGTTAGATCAAGTATAACGGAGCCGATCGTCAATTCAGAATTTCCATCATCGAAAACGGCTTAGGAGCACGGAGGGGCCTCCGTGCTCCTAATAGCACGCCAATCATACTATATATATATATATATATATATATATATATATATATATATATATATATATAGAACTGAGCTCCTATGCTTGTAAAAGCACCAAGTTATTTGTGCTTGTGAGTTTTTTACCCTTGGATGTAGGAATGTGCAGTTAGGATGATAGTGGGCCCCTTGGGTTTAGTGGGTAGTTGGTGGAATAGTATGATCTAAGGGATAGAATTAATCAAAGGGTTAGATCTAACAGTAGAAAACTTATAAGCACCAATTGCTTGGTGCTTGTACAAGCACAGTAGCCGGACTATATATATATATATATATATATATATATATATATATATATATATATGGGTTCGGCTACTATACTCTTATGAGTAAAATCCTTTCGTACTCATAAGTTTTTATCCCTTGGATGAAGGAATGTGCGGTTAGGATTATAGTAGTTCCTAGGATTTATACTATTTCACCAACAACCTAGTAAACCCTAGGGGGACCACTATCATCCTAACCGCACATTCCTTCATCCAAGGGCGAAAAAGTTATGAGTACAAAGGGGTTTATACTCATAAGAGCATAGTAGCCCTACGCATATATATATATATATATATATATATATATATATATATATATATATATATATATATATATATATAGGGTCCGGCTACTATACTTTTATGGGTAAAATTTTTTTGTACTCATTAAGTTTTCATCCCTTGGATGAAGGAATGTGCGGTTAGGATTATAGTAGTTCCTAAGATTTTTACTATTTCCCCAACAACCTATTAAACCCTATGGGGACCACTATCATCCTAACCGCACATTCCTTCATCCAAGGGTGAAAAAGTTATGAGTACAAAGGGGTTTATACTCATAAGAGTATAGTAGCCCTACACTATATATATATATATATATATATATATATATATATATATATATATATATATATATAGTAGAGCTTATATACTTTTAAAAGCACAAGCCAAACCATGCTTGTGAATTTTTTACCATTGGATTTGCATTGAGATTTATGCAATTGTAAAGTCAACTAAAGAGAGAGAAAGTACAATTGCACAAATTTCAATACAAATCCAACGGTAAAAAATTCACAAGTATGAATGGGCTTGTACTTTTAAAATCATATATATATATATATATATATATATATATATATATATATATATATATATATATATTGTAGTAACCATGAATTAAATGAATAAAGTATTCGAAAAATCTAAATTTCTGGAATGTCTGGAGATTTAAAATTTGAAAATTCGAATTGCTGAGGGATTTTCGCGATGAAACGGCTAAATTAATGAAACGAGATCCGATCCTGACGAAACAAAATCGCTGCCCGAAAGGTCTCGTCGCGCTGAACGTCGTGGTGATGTCCATTTCTCAATATAGTGTGTCAAAAGCACGATTTTTAGAGAAAAACAAAAAATCGCGAAAATCAAGAACGGAGCATATATTCAAAAAACGCGACATTTCATGTGTCAAATTGTACGATTTTTTAGGTGGGAGTTACTGGTGAGCAGAACACCCCATAGGTGAGTAGAACACCCCATAGGTGAGTTTTAGGTGATGTTTGGCCTTTGGGATGCAGATTTCATGGTGATTATGGGATTATTATGAGAATGTACAAGTTTGAGTAAATTCTTATGATCAAGGTGAGCATCTTTCTTGTTGATTTCAGTTTGAGATCACTTATGTATTAGCTTCTACATTTCCTTGAGTTACTTGCTGGATTTTGGTACAGTTTTGGACAGCAATGGATGATGAGGTGATTTCTTCATATTTTGCTCATGGATTCTAAGATTAAAAGGCTTGGGACTCTTCTAGACTTCAAGATGAACAAGTGAGCACTTTGATTTGGAGTTTTTGAAGGTGGATTGTACTGGTTATGCCCTTTTCTTGTGGCCCCTTTGACAGAATTCAGCATGCAGATTTTCTTATGAACCCCTTTGTGATGTGCAGCTTTGGGGAGCCATTTCATGGAGACCTTGAGATTTTTATGGAATTGTAAGAGCTTGATCACATCCTTATGTTTAAGGTGAGCAACTTTCCTTTTGGTTTCAGCTTGTGATCATGTTTGGTTTAGCATCTACACTTAGATGAACTCGATGCTGATTTTTGGTGCAGAGTGGACAGCACCTTGATGATCCAGCCTTTTGATGATTCTTGACTCTTGGGGAGAGCTTTCCTTGGCTTTTTGGATGTTCCTAAGATGGAGAAGAACTTAGGAATTAAATTTGGGGCTTCCTATTGAGGTAATTCCTACGGAAATTGCATTCTTTCATCAAGTTTGTTGTTTGCTGGAATTCTGCGCTGAGGTCGATGATTTTGCAATTGTGCTCAATCCGGCAGTGATCTCGTGGTGATTCTTAGTTCGTTGGATCGGTAGGAGGCGGGGGATCGTGCACGCCAATTTTCAGCACGATCGGACTTTGGATCGATGCGTTTCCAAGTGGCTTTCCAGAGCACATCTAAACTGTGACATACGCACTTAGCCTACTGGAAATTCAGCATGATGATTGTTGCTCCATGTTGTTTATCATATTATTGTAAATCATGCTTTAACCTACCGTTTGATGATCTCTAAACCTATTTTATGTGAGGACAAATGCATGCTTGTATGGACATCTAGATAGGTTACTTCCCTTCGTTACTACACTATCATGTTGGAACCAGACTTAGGAGAAAACATGTTCTTTTCCTTTCTCCTCTTTCTTTGTGACTTATGTTGCTCGGATTTATTAAGCATGGGTTTGGGGATAGTGTAGACAAGGTTATCGAGTCGGGCTGGGATAGCACCAGATTATCAGACTCGGGAGTTGTTCGGTAACCGCGGATTTTGGGCGGTTGGACCGATTAGAGATCATGGACATGGATTGAGTCGGGGTGGATTTGCACCGGATTGTGACTAGTGGGATGTGCGGCAACCGCGGATTATGGGCGGTTTGGCCGGTTATTGATTATGCATCAGGGCGAGATCGGGTTTTATACAGGCTTGTGATATTGATACTTGAGTAGTCAGGTAGATTGGGTTATCTCATAGATTGGGTTATACAGGTCTCATATTTTGGGTTTTCTCGGCAGTTATCTTTCAATGATGCATACATACATCAGTTGTTGTATATTATAGCATTAGAGGCATAGTAATGGTAGTTTTCATATCAACAGTTTACCTTCTTGTTTTACCACTTCACTTTATTCTCGCCTCTAGTAGACTTGGTGGGTAGGTCGGAGTTTGATGATATACCCACTGAGGACTTCTAGTTTTTAGTAGTTCTCACACCCGTTGTTGCTCCCCCTCCTTTTTTTTCCCTCCTTTGTTTAGGTTTTTTAGCGGCAGTTATGGTGCCGGCGGATCGTGGCGAGGGGGATCGATGGCTAGATAGATCCTCCTACCATCTCAAAAGCTAGTGGTGGACCCCATGCTGTACTTCTTTTTTTTTTTTGAGAGAGAGAGAGAAAGGTAGCATGCTACCTGCTTCGTTTATTTAATAATAAACTTAGCTGGAAATGTGAAGCAACTAGGCTTCGAACTCGGGACCTCGGGTATCAACCACCAAGCCCTTTGCCACTTGTACTAGGGACAGTTGATCGTGCTGTACTTCTTATTTCTATTTTTAGTTTAGCTGTTCAGACTACTGTATATTGTCTGGCTTTAATCATCTGGTTGTATATTTCACTTCTGAGAGATGGACTTGTATTTTTATACTCTGGGAGATGTGGATGTACATGTTTTTATTTATACAATTTTAGTCTGAGATGATTTTAGTTTTCAGCTATTTATCTTTTGCTCTTTTATATGCTTCTCTTATACTTGAGCAGGTTGTAGCGCTTCGTGTACGTGAGAAATTACTCGTGCACGGCGGATCTGTTGACGGGCCCGAGTTCTGGTTTACCCCCGGGGCGTGACACAAGCACCAAGCAATTGGTGCTTGGAAGTTTTCTACTATTAGATCTACCCCTTTGACTAATTTCATCTCTTAGATCATTCTATTCCACCAACCACTCAATTAACCCAAGGGGTACACTATCATCTTAACCACACATCTTTTCATCTAAAGGCTAAAAACCTACAAGCACCAATGACTTGGTACTTTTTAAAGCATAGGAGCTCAATTCTATATATATATATATATATATATATATATATATATATATATATATATATATATATATATAATCCAGCTGCTATCCTTTTAGAAGGACGAAGGCCTTCGTCCTCCTAAGTCGTTTTAGATGATAGGGAGTACCTTCGGGGATCGGACCTTCTCCCAACCTCCGGACCTTGGCAGCCGAGTTCGGACTCCAAGGGGAAGGTCCAGACTCTCCCCGCTTGGCAGGCTAGCCAGAACCTTCGGGGATCGGACCTTGGAGGGCGGTCCGAACCTCGTGCGCCCACCCTACGGGAAGCCCCTTCAGGGACCGGTCAACCTGGACCGGGCCAGCCCAGGTCCGGGTCGGCTCAAGGATAGAAAAGAGAGCTTTTAAACCCTCCGTTGGCTTTCCCCCTTCACCCGAAACACACACATACCCCTCTTTCTCTCCCTCATACACACTCTCTCTTCTATTTCTCTCTCTAAAACCACCTCCTACCTAGGGTTTGGAAAGGGAAAAGCTTGGAAAAGGTTGGAAAAGAATAAGGAGAAGAAGAAAAGGCTTAGGAGCTCGTTTCTCTTGAGAGGTGAGTTGGTTTTTTAGATTTTTGAGTTAGGGTTTACTTTAAATCTTTTAATATTGAGATGTTTGAGGACCCCACAAGATTCTAAACTAGATTCTTGCTAGAATCTTCGAGATTTTTGGGGTTTAATACAAGAAATTGGATTTTAGGGTTTAAAGAGGGTTTTTGAAAATCATGGGTTTTGATTTCTTTTGATCTTGTAAATCCCTAATTAAGGACCCTAGAAACTCGCCTTATTTTAATTTTGTAGGCGACAAGGTTTGATTGGATAATTGGTGGAAACATGCGAAATCGCCGTTCTTGCCTTTGTTACCCTAAGTGAGTGCCAAGATGAGGTCGGAATCCAAATTCCTCGGATTCTCTAATGTTTGGCATCGACACGAGGTGGGTGGTGATTTCCAAAATGGACGGATGTCCTTCTACGTCTAAGTTCCTACATTAGACTATATATTAATATATGTATATTTAATACATGTGGAATTAGTGTTGTGTGTGTGATCACTATTCCTAACAAGAACCCTAGAGTTGCATTAAAAGGTTAGTGTGGAACTTAGTAAAACATGCGGTAAACCTAGGTGATAACATAGGGTTGAACAGAATCTAGTAATGACAACCTAGATCAAGTGGCATCTCTAGTATATAGAGTGTTAGCTACATTAATATTGTATAGAGTTTGTGGATGAGTTAGACAATAGCGATGGTGGATTCCCTGGCAATGTCATTGAGATTTGGTGAGTCCTCTAGAATGGAGGACGAGATCATACTCACATAGTCTGTTCGGCTAGTGGAGGTCACTCCTCACGGGCAGTACGCTCTGGAGTGTCACGTTTATGGGTAGAGGTATGTTCCCCAGCAAACGACCCTAGTTGGTGATGGCATCGTGGGTCTGGTGATGTGAGTTAGCTTGACGTGAGACGGGCGTGATGATTGGGTTATGACTGGTGAGTCGTACAGAGTATAGTATTTGATGCATATTGGCAAGGCGTAGAATAGTGTTCTTTCTATCTGCATAGTATAATTGTTTACAGCTTTCCTTATCTATCTACTTATATCTTGATTAGACCTAGTGAGAGAGGCACCCAGGTCGGGGCCGAACCCACTGGGAACTTCTTTTAGTTCTCACCCTCTGTTTTGTAGAGTCCTCACCAAGCGCGGCGGCGCAGGATCATGGCAGAGGCATTCCACCCTGGATAGTGGCCTTGGGTATAGGTCACCCTGTACAGTGAAAGAATGTTTGTATTTCATTTTGGAGCGAACTTGTAGAGGTTTTATTTTGTGAAATGTATTGTAATATATAAAAGATTTGTGAGAAATGTAATAGCTTAGTGTTTAGTTAAGTTGGCATTTCTCGCCTGTGATATCCTCTCTACCTGGTTGTATGATTGCATTTCTCGTTGAAATTCATACACTGGTTATGTGTATGCCTTGGGAGGACAAGAAAAATTCTGTCCGTTCGGCGGTCTGTACGCGTGCCCGAACCGACCAAATAGACAGTCTTGGGGAGTGACATTTTATTTGTCGATAATTACTCTCGTTGTTCCTAGATTTATCTAATAATATTTAAACATGAAGTGTTTGAAAGTTTCTTGAACTAAAGGCTTTCACTAAAAATGTTTTTCAAAAATAAATAAAATTTTTCCAGTATAATGGTGAAGAGGAATATGCAAATGGAAAATTCACAACTTCATTTCGACAATGTGGTATAATTCATCAATTCTCGTCCTCATACACCACAACAAAATAGTGTAGCGGAACGAAAATACAAACACCTCAATAATGTTGTGCGAAGACCACTTTTTCAACCATGCATGCCTGGATGTTTTTTGGGTGATTCAATTCAAATTGCTATTTTTCTCATAAATCGCACTCCTCATGTTGTTTTAAAGGGTAAATCACCATATCATATTTTGCATGGTTGTTCTCCATCTAACTTACAGTTTTTTATAGTATTTGGGTGTTTACGTTATCCGTATCTACAAGGCATCGCAAGTCAAAAACTCTCTCCTTGGGCATTTCCTTGTGTTTATCTAGGAATATCTGACAAACATAAGAAATCTTGATGCCTTCATCTAAATAACGGTCAAGTTTATATATCTCGCCATGTTACCTTTGTAGAGATTGTTTTTCCTTTTTCTTGTCTCACAAAATTTATGAAGTATTTAGATTCCTTTTGCTCTAGTTCATATTTTAACTTTTCAGGATATTCTATCAATTTTGCCCTTGTAGGTAGTGATCCATCCACTCTTGACGCGATTTCTAATTTTGACTTCATTCATTCTGAAAGTTCAGTCTCACCTCCATTTGTTGCACCCTCTACTTCTGTTTCACTTAGAAAAGCCATTTGCCAATGAGAATTCTGCTATTCCATTGGCTAGAACTGAACACATTCCTCAACTGACAGTTAAAAGGAGTTCAGGTCTATACCAGAGGACACTTTTCAAAAGAACCTATTGCACCAGTTTCAACCTCCTCAACACCTCCAACCGAACCTAGGCCATCTTTAGCACCTTCAGACGGCCTACTCTACCTAATATTCCTCTCTCTTCCACATTCCTGGCTTCTAACAGTTCTACCCTCGCTGCTGAGCCTAACTCTTTTTTCTAAAATGTTTCAGGATACAGGTTGGCGGAATGCCATGAATGAAGAATTTCAAGCCTTCTTGTTGAATTCCACTTGGGATCTTGTTGTTCCTCCACCACTATCTTCTTCTTGTTGAATTCCACTTGGGATCTTGTTCCTCCACCACTATCTGTTAATCTCATTGGGTACTAGGGGGTTTTTAAGGTCAAGCAAAAGACATATGGTTCCTTGGAACGTCTCAAACCTCATCTCGTTGCTCTAGGCTACAAACAACAACACAACATCGATTTTGACAAGGCCTTCTCCCCTGTTGTCAAACCTACCACTATTTGTACGATTATTTCGATGGCTCTTTTATCTAGATGGGACCTTCAAAAATTATATATCAAAAATGTGTTCCTTTACAATGTTCTCTTAACCACTAAATTTCGTGCATCCATCCTATCCTAATCACGTCTGTCAGTTACAAAAGGTGACTTGCGAACAAAACAGGTAACCCATGCTTGCTTTTAGTGCTTTACTTCTGTTGGGGCCAAAATGTGGCTGGCGCGCGATCGGCCCCTCGGTGACCCTCCAGAGGTGTTGAAGTGCGCCGCGTGCCAACAATCAAGCAATCGGGCCGAGAAGGGATCCGCTCAGCCAGGTTCTACTCTGGTAACTCCTCGCAACCGCAACGACCGGTAACTGCTGAAGCGAGTTCACGAAAGTAGAGAGGGATCGCTAGTTTCAACTTAGATGAGTCGAAACTGATTTAAGAGATTAATGTACGGCTGATGAGCCGATTGTAACGTTTAAGTACAAAAAACACCAATAAAGACACAGCTGATTGGCCGGTTAACACTCTAAAGGCGAGAAAGGCAAATAAAGGCACGACCAATGGGTCGGTTTACACTCTAAATGTAAAATAAAGACACGACCGAATGGCCGGTTTACACTTTATATTGATAAAGAAGGGGATACAAGTGGGGAAAAAGGGATAGAAGGATTACAATTAAGCCTACTCCTAGGAAAGCAGTAAAAAAGAAGAAAAAAGAGTTAAGTTAACCTACTCCTTGATAAATGAAGAAGCTGGGGTGGTACCGGGCTTACGAGGTTGACGGACCCCGATTCCTTCAATGGTTTGCTTATTTATACAGTTTCGAACCAAAGTTATTGGGCGCCAATTTTAAATTTCGAATGATCGGCGTAATTTAGGGAGAATCGACGTGAAGTCCTCAACGGCTTCCTTTTGAGTCGATAGGATAGGGGTCGTTTTTCGTCTAGGTTCGTCCCCTGATTGCTGCGCCAGGGCATAACTCTCGGCGCATTCCGGCGTTGGGCATTGCTTGCCCTTTTGAGTCAATCCCTTAATTGTCGTACTGAAGCGTGATCTTTGGCGCTTCCCTCTGCTGGACGCCGCATGCCCCTTCGGGGTCTGTTACGAGATTCACGCCTGAATCTTGCCTTCAATCTCTTCAAGATCGTTCCTTCGGGAGCTTTGAGCAACCGAGGATTGACCTTGACTTCGCCTTTTGCGTCGCTTGACTGAGGCGTTTCGACATCTGTCTTTGGCCGACAGGCGGCTCGAATACCCCCACTGCCAACCGCTTCTCTCATCAGCTACTCTTCGTGTCGGCTGATGCTCCTCAGCTGGTAGCTTATGTCGTGTGCCACATTCTTATACGACTAGGTTCGGCCCGGAATTAGGACACGGATCCCTTCTTCTGGCCGATGGCGCGGGTCGTGGGCCGCACTCCTACATAGCACAAACCCTTCTTGATTTGACTCATCTTTCCACATAGGCGCCACGTGTCACTCTCTCCCGTGGCGGAAAAATCTGGTCTCAACAACTTCTTTCTTGTTAGCAGTATCGCTGATCCCTCCATGTTTGTTTCTCAGTTCTCGCAAGACATTCTTATACTTTAATTATACATTGATGACATCACTATAACGAGTAGTTCGTCCTCATTATTGAACTCTTTAATCTTGACACTGCAATCATAATTTGCTATTACAGGGCTCTTCTTTATCTTGTGGGAGTGGAAGTTACTACCTTTACTGCTTGTCTTTCTTTAACACAATAGAAGAATCCTCAACAGCTACTTGAGCATCATGATCTATCTTCAAGCAAACCAGTTTTCGCTCCTCTCTCCATTAGCACTCAACTGCCCACTCACCAGAGTCCTGTGTTTTAAGTGCCGCCCCATGCCGAGCGGCACGAGGCGGCACGTACCGTGCCCCTACAATAGGGGCACGGTACAGGAGGGAGGAGTATCTTACCCCGCCCCCCCCAGTCTCGGCGATACCCATTGGGTATCGCTCGAGACAGAGCGATACCCACCCGTGCCGTGTCAGCGTGCCGAGCTCTTTTTTTTTCCTTTCTTTTTCTTTTTTTTTTTTTTACACATGGTTTTACAGTAAACACATGGTTAATACTTATTATACTTGTAAATTTTATTATTATATTGTTATTTTTATTTTTTATGAGATATAGTTGTACTTTATATATTAAAAAAAATTATCAATATGTTAATTTGTGAGTATAATAAGCTATATATAGTCAATATTCATAATTTTTTGACTAAACATTTCAAAACAATATTATAAGAGCTTATTGGGAACAAAAAAAAAAAAAAAAAAAAATGTACCAGAGCGTGCCACTGGGAGGTCATGCGTATCCATCGGCACGCAAGCGTGCCACGTGTCGGCACGGAAGCGTGCCCGTACCGTACCGTGCCAGGCGGAGAGCGGCACACCCCCGTGCCACGGCACTTAATTCCTTGCCAGAGTCATCTACTTGAGGATTCTTATACTTATCGTCGAATGGTTGGGACCTTGCAGTATCTCACTTTTACTAGGCCAGCCATTTCCTATGCTGTCAATTTTGTGGCGCAATTCTTGCATGCGTCTCATGACCCACATTTATAGGGTGTCAAATGCATTCTTCGTTACATTTGCCAGTAACCACAAAGTTAGGCAATTTAAATAAAGAAATACCACATTTCGAACAATCAGATTCTTAGAAATAGGATTACATGTAATCTAGCATTATTCGACATGTACACAAACCAAACAACCTGGTGAAAGTTTTGGCATAAGGAGCAGACAGAGTTGTTCAAAGGTAGGCCTCGTTCGGTATGTGTTCATTGCACTCACAAACCCTCAATATTCTTCAAGGAGACCCAAAATAATCGTCATCACAAGGTTATAATCTGACTCACCTTCTCTAGTTGCTTACAATGCATCTCCAATATATTTGACTTTTCGCACGTACTCAAACATGTTCATCGTTCCCTTCTTTATACTCATTAGTTCCGATTTAAAGAAAAAGGCAGTTGATGGTGTTTTATCAAAACAATGTCTCGATCACAGTCCAAGCTTCGCGTGCTACTTTTGGTGAGGTTGATAGAACACGATCACAGTCCAAGCTTCGCGTGATAGTTAGTTGTATACCCTAAGAGAATTGAGTGACACATAATATTAAGGACATAATATGTAGTTTTCATCAATAATAAATAAAAAGGGCTAGTTTTCTATTTATGATATTGTGTTTTGCTGCTTTTGCATAAATGAATCATCCATAGAATCATTAGTTGAGGAAACATATTCCTAAAGATATTAGAAAATTGATATATGTATTTCTTTATATATGATTCTTAAACAACATCTAGTCGTAGGATCATTATGGGGACAATAATTATCCAGATTGACTGTTGTATATTATGCTTCCTCTATAGGATGATGAATCTCGAGTCATCAGTATGGGAACATTGGAGCAAGTATACAGATGCCTGTAAGAGAACAGGTTCATGGGTTGTGACCCGAAAGAACGGTCCACATGGATATTTACCTACTCATCAATGACTAGTTCTTTGTTACAGTAGTGTGAGTAATCCTCAGGCCTAAGGTAGCATGGCTTGACTACGCAACTCTCTTAGTTCCGGTATAAGGATCTAAGTCCGCATATATTGGCCATAGTGCTATTTGTGGAGGTATGTGAGCATCCAATTCCAATATAAAATCCACCAATCTCGGTAAAGAGAAGGAATGTCCTATGCAACCTGTGCAACAAGACTCGAAAGTCCTTGGCCAAGAATGGTTTTGAAAAAAAGAGTTTTCATGTGTCACCATAAGAGTTTTCCTTAAGCATATTGGTCATATAACTAGGCAATGAGATTTGACGTATTGTCCATAATTTTGGTTCAGTAGAGACAAGATGATAGAAGGATTGAATCACATGATAATTGCAGCAAAAAAATTCATTATTACATTCATTCCACATAGGTGGTCATGATAGTGAGAACCGTGAGAAAAATTATTTGGAACAATTAATTATTCTTATCGGTAAAATCAAAAGGAGTTTCAATTCATTGGAAAGGGTTCCAATGGGTAACACTAAAAGAGTTTAGTGTTACTTCTCATTACCAAGTGGAAATGAACCTTTGTGGTCACATACAAAGAAATGATGTGTAACTGAAATGCATGGAGGGACTAATTTGCTAAAAGAGCTTAGCAAAATGAAAATCCAAAGTTTCTTAAGAGTTAAATGTTAGCGATTAAATGTTGGACGCCTCAAGGGACATGTGGCATCACTATAATTAGGTGAAGGATGAGGTGGCAATTGATAAGCAAAAAGTTTGACACCTCATGCTTAATGTAACAGTATAACACATTAGTAAGACATATCATGTCATATGTCATGATACTATCTAGCCTCTTTATCCATAAAGACACATGGCTTGATATGTGTCAAAATACTACTTAGTTTTAATCTTACATTTTTACACCTAGATGGATGTTTGTCAAAATGTGGCAAAGCTAATGGCACCTCATGCTTTGTAGCGCCATTATATATATGCTTGCTTTCTTGCTACAAGATGCAATGCAACACAACTAGAGAGAGAGATGTGAAAATCCAATGTTCTCCCAAAAATCTTGGTTGGCTCTAATAAAAGGTACTAGTGTGATTTTTGGGTTATTCATGCATGTTTTGAGTATGATGAGAACACACTATCAATTCATGATTCGATCATGGTAAAAAATTTTAAATTTACATCCTTTCTTCTGCGGCACACATGCATGATTTTCTTAAAGATATCACCATCGAGAGGATGTTCAAAGACAAAATGGTATTGGATCCAAGACACAAATTGTGCTTTCTCCTTTTTCCAAGTGGAATATGTTGAATTTAGTTCAATCTTCTTGTCCCTCACCTCAAGTGAGGGACAATCACAGTTCCTTCCACATGAGATGTAACTTGAAAACTCTCCAAGACATTTAGAAACATTTATTTCCCAACAAGATACGTGCAATCAGTGAGCTCGACACGAATTAGGATTTTGATGTTAACAATCGGGAGAGAAGATGAGATGTTTCGCTGCCATGGCAATATTATAGCGTCAATACTGTAGCAAAGGTATTGTATTCGCAGGTACTGTAGCAGCGAGGAGATCGGAGATCTTCACCACAGAGAAGAGAGGGAAGAGGAAGAATGATCAGATGTTAGCAGTGGTGGCAAGGAAGAGGAAAAATTGATATCTTCTTGATTTTACCCTAGAATATTTTTGGCTCTGATACTATGATAGTTTTGGTAAACTGCCAAATCCCATCTAGAGCTTGTATTGACTATATAGAGAGAGTACAATAGCTATGTACAGCTAAGGTCAACAAAATAATGACAAACAAAAAGATATATAGAATAAATATTAGTACTCATTATTATGTTAACATAATAAATCTATGCTAACAACTAGTAATGGGAAACATCCTTTTCTTCCACCTCTCTTTCTCCCCAACATTAAACTCCTCTCTCTTCTCTCTTCTCTCTCTCTCTCTCTCTCTCTCTCTCTCTCTCTCTCTCTCTCTCTCTCTCTTCGTGCCCGTTCGCAACACTTCCGGCCACTTCTGAACGAATTCAGATCGGATTCGACCTATTTGAGTCGGACCCGACCGATAACTAATCGGATCCGGCTCAAATTGGGAGGTTTGACCCGTTCCAACCAAACATATTTAAAAACATGATAAAACATATTTAAAAACATATGTTGGTCGGCTTTCGCTAAAGTAGCAGAGTGCGGATAAGTCACTCTAAATATATTTAAAAACATGATAAAACGAGTTAGAACAAATTTAATTCGAAGCAAATTGTATTCGAATCGAAGTTGAGTCGGAAACGGGCGAAATCAGCTAAGTCTGAAGCTTCAGACAGGATTCAGATGCCTAAATGCCCTGCGGGCACCCGGAGTGTAGTGTCCCAGGTTTTCCTGTGGCTTTTCCCCTGTTTCGGGGTGTGGAACACCTGTTCGTGGTGTGTGGGGCCCCAACATGTCAAAGTGATATGTTGTTTGGACTCAGAGAGGATTTGGGAGCAAGCCTGACCTTCGGCTGCCTTTGCCGAATTTTAGGAGTGGAATCAGGCTAAACGGAGGCCGTATTTGGATTCAGCGCGGAAAAACGCTTGAAAACGGCTATTTATTTATTTATTTTGGAGTCCGAATGCCCAAAAACGGACCCCCGGAAGTTTTCTGCGCAAAATGGTGCATGGGGGGACCTGTGGACCGGCCGGGGACGCGTGGCGCCTCCCCGCTGGGCCCGCACGGCTGCCGCCTGTTTGGCGGACGCGTGGCGGGCCCTGGGCCGGGTCGGACAGGCGGTCGGACGGGTGGGGATCCCGTGTGCGGCCCGGGCTGGGCCGGGCCGCACTGTAGCCGCCCGGAAATCCACGGGCCGGGCCGCACTGTAGCAGCCCGAAACGGGCCGAGCGCCCGGAAATTGGGACAAAATGGGTATTTTCCAATTTGTTCTAATGGGCCTATAAATAGGCCTCCCCTCCCCTCTTCTCTTGCTTTTTCCGAGAGTTAGAGAGAGAGTGGGAGGGAGAAACCTTAAGAGAAGTTTTTCCTCTCCTTATTTTCTACCTCGTGGTGCGTTCCCAGATTTTCTGGAAGATCGACAGCGGCGTTTCGGATTTTACAGTGTGCCTCGGTTTTCCCCCATTTCGGCCCGTTATCGTCGCATTTCAGTCCGAGGAGTCCCCTGCGCAGTACAGAAGTCCTATTTCGACGATTTCTTCGCCAGTGTGTTCCTAAGAGGTAGGGCTTCGTTTTCCGTGTTGATGGTTTCTCTGGATTCTGATTCCTTGGCACGATTCCCGAGGTGTTTTGACCCCCTATTTTGCTGTTTGGATTTTTGGACAGCGGCGACTTCGACGAATTGTTTCTCAGCGTAGGAATATCAGATCGAGGCGATTCAAGAGTCGATTTTGGGCTATTTTTCGCGAGGAACGCAACCGTGATTTTTTTGGGATTTTAGGAGCTCGGGACAGAGGTGAAATTCCTCGTTTTGCGTGCTGATTGTAAAAACAGCAATTATGTGTTTGGAACTTGTAGTTTTTACACCGTGTACACTTATGTGATGTTGTAGGATATTGTTGCAGCTGACGGTGTGCTTAGAGGACAGCGGGTATTTTCTGGGTGTTTTGTACACGCTTTTCGAGGTGGGTAGTTGCGTTTCCCTCTTTGTTGACTTGCACACTAGGAATAAAAGAGTTTTCCAATTATACATGTGATAGATAACTTGTGGCATATGAACCTATTGCATTGGGCCCCCTAAATTAATTGGTAGCTTCTATGTGATAAATCTGGGACAATAAGTTGGACAAATGCTATATCCTAAACCGCATGCAATTAGTAACTCAATAATATTTTTAAAACTGATGCTTCACATGGAATTTTAGTCACTTTTCTAAATGTTTTTAAAAGAGAACACTTGCATGCTCATTGGACATCTAGTTAGGCCACTATCTTACTGCAGCACTATATTATGGGACTTGACTTAGGAGAAAACATGTGTTATTGTTATTCTTCTCTATCGATGCATGTTGCTCGAGTCTGATCGGGATTTTGAGATAGTGGTGTCTGGACCTTGAGTTTGGGACAGTTGGGATTGTCTTGGGGGATTGTGGGGCATAGTGGCAACCGCGGATGTTAGGCGGTTGACCAGATATTTTTACCTTATCAGATTGGGGCTTATGGGTTCAGCGGTGACCGCGGATTGTGGGCGGTTGACCGGATGTTGTTATCACATCAGATTGGGGATCAGGGTTGCATTAGTGGATGGAGTATTCCCACTTTGATCATGGTCATGATCCAGTCCTGCTATTGTGAGACATTGGTTACAGAGATGATTGATACAGAGATATTTAACTCGTGTGGGTCGCTTCCCTCGAGTGCCACTCCGGAGTAGGCTTTTTGACCGTGATGGGTGCCGGTCAGTTGGTGAGTTGTGAGTGATGATAGAGCAGGCAGTGCCAGTGCTTTCTGGCTTTTCTGATTGGGTTCTCTTTGGGCAGTTAGCTTTATAGTTGCATGCATACAGATATCTTTTGGCACTGCATTTAGAGGCATTGTAGTAGCATTTCTTTTCAGCAGTCTTTAGTCTACTACTGTTCCTTCCTTTTTGCCTCTTTATTCCTAGTGGGTGCGTCAGCATTTGAGGTTTTTACCCACTAGGGGAGGCTACTGGTTTATCTAGTAGTTCTCACCCCCATTGCTGTTTCTTGTCCTTTTCCCCCCTTTGTTTTGCAGAGTCGACTGTGGGAGCTGCTGGGCCGTCAGCGGCAGATCGAGGTAAGAGGATCGCCGACTAGCTAGATCGTCTACCCCGAGCGAGAGATTAGCTAGACTTTTACTGTACTCCCCTTTTGTATCTCAGACTATAGTAGTTTACTTTTGGGTCTGGCTGTGGCCAGCTGGTTGTATTATTTTGGTGAGCTGGGAGTTTATTGTACTTTTATTTCAGTTTTTACTTTATTTCAGTCTGAGATTACTTGTAGTTCTTTCAGTTCAGCTCTGTTTGTGCTCTTTTATTGCATATTATATATCTGAGCAGGTTACCAGCGCTTCGTGTACATGGAAAATTCTGTGTGCACGGCGGATCTGTTGGCGAGCCCGGGTTCTGGTCTACACCCGGGGCGTGACAGATTAAGTTGGTATCAGAGCTTAGGGATAGGTCAGTTGGGACTTAGGAAACCCTAGGCTTTTGGCAGACCCTAGGATGATAGGGCGCGAGAGGCGTGACACTTCGCGAAAGTCGTTGATTTATTTATTGGACTCTTCCAGTGAGTGAAGAGGGATCGACATACCCAATTTCTGGTGGACCGTTATGTTGGCTGCAGACAACATAAAGTCGCAGAAATTGGGGGATGTCTTTGACTTTCGCTAGATTGGGTCGTGTGGGGTTATGTTACTGATTCGTGATTTCTTGTGGCAGGATGCCTCCCCGACGTCGGATTCCCACTCGGGGTGCCCGTTACCCCCTGATGAGCCAGAGCAGCCGACACCCCCCGAGCTTATTGAGTTGAGGGCCTTGGTGGCCCAATTGGCGGAGGGTCAGCGCCGCCAGGGACAGAGGATCGATCAGCTGCTTGCTCAGAGAGAGGCACCACCCCCAGCTGTTCCTGAGGCCTTTGTGCCTCCTGTTGCACCTTTTGTGCCGTCAGCGCCATCTTCGAGTAGCGGGGCTCCTGGAGCTATTCAGCCTTTGACTGCGGAGGAGGAGCAGGATTTTGCTGACAAACTCTCCCAGTTTGTTCAGCGGGGACCACCTAGATTCTCAGGGCGGGATGCTCAGCCCTGGGCTGTTGGGAGATGGCTTTCTGCGATGGAGAAGCTTTTTCGGGACTTCTTCATCGACCCGAAGTATCGAGTGCACATGGCGGTGCACTGTTTGGACGGAGATGCAGATTTTTGGTGGCAGCGGGTAGAGCCACCGGAGTTCCGGATTACTCGGCAGCTGCCCTGGGAGGAGTTCCGACGGTTGGTGCTGGACACCTATTTTTCGACCAGTGTGAAGAAGAAGTTGGAGGACGACTTGAAGAACCTGCAGCAGGGCGATCGATCGGCCCATGCCTATTTCCAGGAGTTCACGGAGTTGCTGAACTGTGTGCCCTTCGTCGCTCGTGACGGACCGCACCAGGTTGAGTTGTTCGAGGGAGGCCTCCGTCCAGAGATTTACACACTGGTGCATGCTCAGAGATTTCAGACTCTGGAGGCAGCCGCAGAGCATGCACAGTGGGTGGAGAGAGGTGATCAGGTGGTGGCCAGACAGAGGGCCGCGGTCGCTCAGAGCTCCGACAGAAAGCGACCAGCCCAGGATGAGGGGGGACAGGCCAGTACTTGGAGGCCGCCCCGACCGCCACCGCCTCAGTTTCCGGGCCGTGGGCGTTCGGAGCGGCGAGGGCCTGGTGGATCCCAGAGGCCCCAGCAGCAGCAGCAGCAGCAGAGATCGCAGTCGTCGCAGCGCGGGTCTCAGCGGCAGCCACAGCGACAGCGACAGTCTCAGCAGCAGCAGTCCCGACAGTCACGGGCTCCCAGCAGTTGTATTTTCTGTGGAGGTCCGCACTTCCCCGGCACCTGCGACCAGCGGTGGGGTCGTTGCTACGGATGTGGACAGCCAGGGCACATTCGAGCTGCGTGCCCCTTTTCGACCTCAGCCGCCCCTTCTTCAGCATCTGCCCCAGTATCATCGCAGCAGCGGTCGACGGCTCAACGGCCTTATGCTCCAGCGAGCAGGCCATCTTCTTCCCATCCCACAGATTATCGCCCTCCAGCTCAGAGTGGGCGAGTGTATGCTGCACAGGTAGAGGATTCTTCAGCAGCGGACCATGTGGTGGCAGGTATCACCTTACTCTCTGGCATTAGGACTCGTACCTTATTTGATACTGGAGCATCGCATTCTTTCATTAGTAGATCTTTTGCATCATTACATGGGTTAGAGGTAGGACCTTTGCCACGTGCACGAGAGGTTCAGATTCCCGATCACACTTTGCACGTGGAGGAGTGTTGTTGGTCCTGCCCGATGCAGATCGAGTCCTGGATTATGCCAGCAGACCTGTTGGTCTTGAGACAGCTGCAGGACTTTGATGTGATTCTCGGGATGGACTGGCTGGCTCGGTATTTTGCGACTATTGACTGTGCCGAGAGGACTGTCACTTTTAGAGAGCCAGACCAGGAGGTGTTGGTGTACCGGGGATGTCAGAGCGCTTTCTTTGCCTCTATGGTTTCGACTTCCCGAGCGAGGCGGATGATTCACCGAGGATGTGTAGCCTTTTTGGCTAGTGTTGTGGAGGGGCCTACGGCGGCACCGGGACTCGGGGATATCCCTATCGTCCGCGAGTTCCCGGATGTGTTTCCACCTGAGCTGACTTGTATGCCGCCCGACAGAGAGATTGAGTTTGTGATTGACGTAGTTCCAGGAACTGCGCCAATCTCTAAGGCTCCTTATCGGATGGCACCGGCTGAGCTGCGAGAGCTTAAAGCACAGTTGCAAGACTTGATGGATAAGGGTTTCATTAGACCCAGTGTGTCGCCCTGGGGAGCACCGGTGCTATTCGTGAAGAAGAAAGATGGGTCACTTAGACTGTGTGTGGACTATAGGGAGCTGAATAAAGTGACCATCAAGAACAAGTACCCTCTGCCGCGCATCGACGATCTCTTTGATCAGCTGCAAGGGTCTTGTGTATTTTCCAAGATTGATCTACAGTCTGGTTACCACCAATTAAAGGTGAAGGCCGAGGATATTCCTAAGACTGCTTTCAGATCACGGTACGGGCATTATGAGTTTACAGTTATGCCATTTGGATTGACTAATGCCCCTGCCGCCTTTATGGACTTGATGAACAGGATATTTCGGCCATTCCTGGATCGATTTGTGGTGGTGTTCATAGATGATATCCTGGTTTACTCCCGGAGCGAGGCCGAGCATGAGGAGCACTTGAGGACTGTGCTACAACTTCTGCGGGAGAAGAAGTTGTATGCCAAGCTGGCGAAGTGCGAGTTTTGGCTTCGGGAGGTAGCTTTCTTGGGCCATGTGATTTCCGCTGCCGGTGTAGCAGTAGACCCGGCGAAGATTGAGGCAGTTCGAGATTGGCCCCGACCGACGACTGTATCAGAGGTGCGCAGCTTCATGGGGTTAGCTGGTTATTATCGTCGGTTTGTGGAAGGCTTTGCGAAGCTTTCCACACCCCTCACTCGGTTGACGCGTAAAGGGGTTAAGTTTATCTAGAGTGAGGACTGCCAGAAGAGCTTCGAGGAGCTGAAGGACAGATTGATGACCGCTCCTATCCTTTCCCTCCCTGTTATGGGGAAAGGATATGTGATCTACAGTGACGCATCACACAGTGGACTCGGTTGCGTGTTGATGCAGGAAGGGAGGGTAATTGCTTATGCATCGAGACAGCTCAAGGATTACGAGAAGAATTACCCTACCCATGACTTAGAGCTTGCCGCCGTGGTGTTTGCACTGAAGCTCTGGCGCCATTACCTGTATGGAGAGCATTGTGAGATCTACACCGACCACAAGAGCTTAAAGTATCTGTTCACACAGAAGGAGCTTAATTTGAGGCAGCGCAGGTGGTTAGAGCTACTAAAGGATTATGATGTGGATATCCTTTACCACCCAGGCAAGGCTAACGTGGTCGCTGATGCTTTGAGCCGGAGAGCAGTACAGAGTTTGTCTATGTTGATCACAGACCAGGCGCCTCTATTGGAGGAGATGAGACGGCTCGAGATAGAGGTGGTGTCCCCTGGGGTCTCTGCTAGACTGACGTCATTAGTCGTGCAGCCCACTCTGCTGGACAGGATCAGGGAGAAACAGAGTGAGGACCCCCACTTGACCAGGATTCGAGATCAGATTTCGAGTGATCCGTCAGGGGACTTTTTAGTTGATGCTGCGGGAGTACTGAGGTACAGGGACCGGGCATGTGTACCAGTGGATGCTGAGATCAGAGAGCAGATATTGAGAGAGGCCCATTATACACCTTATACCCTTCATCCTGGGGGGACTAAGATGTATAAGGACCTCAAGGCACATTTCTGGTGGAATGGCATGAAGAGGGATGTCGGGAGATTTGTGGCCCAGTGTTTGACTTGTCAGCAAGTAAAAGCTGAGCATCGGGTGCCAGCTGGCAAGTTACAAAGTCTCCCAATCCCTGAGTGGAAATGGGACCACATTACCATGGACTTCGTGGTCGGATTGCCGAGGGCACAGGGCGGAGCAGATGCTATCTGGGTAGTGGTGGATCGACTTACCAAGTCAGCGCACTTCTTGCCTATGCAGACTACTTGGCCACTCGAGCGACTAGCCCAGCTATACCTTGATGAGATTGTGAGATTGCATGGAGTACCCGCCTCCATTGTGTCAGATAGAGATCCGAGGTTTGCCTCGCATTTTTGGGGGAGTTTGCAGACTGCGATGGGGACTCAGCTCAGATTCAGTACAGCTTTTCATCCTCAGACTGATGGGCAGTCAGAGCGGACCATACAGATCTTGGAGGACATGCTGAGGGCTTGCGTCTTGGATTTCGGCGGAGGTTGGATTCGGCACTTATCCTTGGTTGAGTTTGCGTACAACAACAGCTTTCAAGCGAGCATACAGATGGCTCCGTTTGAAGCGTTGTATGGACGCAAGTGCCGATCACCACTTTATTGGAGTGACGTAGGCGAGAGACGGACCTTGGGGCCAGATATACTGCTGGAGGCAGAGGAGAAGGTCCGGGTGATTCGACAGCATCTTCAGACCGCTCAGAGTCGACAGAGGAGCTATGCTGATGTTCGGCGACGAGACTTAGAGTTTCAGGTTGGAGATCATGTATTTCTGAAAGTCTCGCCGTCCAAGGGGATCAGGAGGTTCGGCATTCGCGGGAAACTCAGCCCCCGATACATTGGGCCTTTCGAGGTGTTGGAGCGTATCGGGCCTGTTGCTTATCGACTTGCACTTCCCCCGAGACTGGCGGGTGTCCACGATGTTTTTCATGTTTCCACTCTGAGGAGGTACGTCTTCGACCCGTCGCACGTCATCGACTTTGCACCACTCGAGATCAGCGAGGATTTGAGATATGAGGAGCGCCCGCTGCGGATTCTAGATCGGGAGATGAAAGAATTGCGCAATCGAACCATCCCCTATGTGAAGATCCTCTGGAGCAATCATGATGAGCGCGGGGCGACGTGGGAGCTCGAGTCAGAGATGATGGACGCCTACCCCTACCTGTTCGAGGCTCAGGATTGAGGTAAGATTTTCGTTTCGAGGACGAAACTTTTGTTAGTGGGGGAGGATGTAGTGTCCCAGGTTTTCCTGTGGCTTTTCCCCTGTTACGGGGTGTGGAACACCTGTTCGTGGTGTGTGGGGCCCCAACATGTCAAAGTGATATGTTGTTTGGACTCAGAGAGGATTTGGAAGCAAGCCTGACCTTCGGCTGCCTTTGCCGAATTTTAGGAGTGGAATCAGGCTAAACGGAGGCCGTATTTGGATTCAGCGCGGAAAAACGCTTGAAAACGGCTATTTATTTATTTATTTTGGAGTCCGGATGCCCAAAAACGGACCCCCGGAAGTTTCTGCGCAAAATTTGGTGCATGGGGGGACCTGTGGACCGGCCGGGGACGCGTGGCGCCTCCCCGCTGGGCCCGCACGGCTGCCGCCTGTTTGGCGGACGCGTGGCGGGCCCTGGGCCGGGTCGGACAGGCGGTCGGACGGGTGGGGATCCCGTGTGCGGCCCGGCTGGGCCGGGCCGCACTGTAGCCGCCCGGAAATCCACGGGCCGGGCCGCACTGTAGCAGCCCGAAACGGGCCGAGCGCCCGGAAATTGGGACAAAATGGGTATTTTCCAATTTGTTCTAATGGGCCTATAAATAGGCCTCCCCTCCCCTCTTCTCTTGCTTTTTCCGAGAGTTAGAGAGAGAGTGGGAGGGAGAAACCTTAAGAGAAGTTTTTCCTCTCCTTATTTTCTACCTCGTGGTGCGTTCCCAGATTTTCTGGAAGATCGACAGCGGCGTTTCGGATTTTACAGTGTGCCTCGGTTTTCCCCCATTTCGGCCCGTTATCGTCGCATTTCAGTCCGAGGAGTCCCCTGCGCAGTACAGAAGTCCTATTTCGACGATTTCTTCGCCAGTGTGTTCCTAAGAGGTAGGGCTTCGTTTTCCGTGTTGATGGTTTCTCTGGATTCCGATTCCTTGGCACGATTCCCGAGGTGTTTTGACCCCCTATTTTGCTGTTTGGATTTTTGGACAGCAGCAACTTCGACGAATTGTTTCTCAGCGTAGGAATATCAGATCGAGGCGATTCAAGAGTCGATTTTGGGCTACTTTTTCGCGAGGAACGCAACCGTGATTTTTCTGGGATTTTAGGAGCTCGGGACAGAGGTGAAATTCCTCGTTTTGCGTGCTGATTGTAAAAACAGCAATTATGTGATTGGAACTTGTAGTTTTTACACCGTGTACACTTATGTGATGTTGTAGGATATTGTTGCAGCTGACGGTGTGCTTAGAGGACAGCGGGTATTTTCTGGGTGTTTTGTGCACGCTTTTCGAGGTGGGTGGTTGCGTTTCCCTCTTTGTTGACTTGCACACTAGGAATAAAAGAGTTTCCCAATTATACATGTGATAGATAACTTGTGGTATATGAACCTATTGCATTGGGCCCCCTAAATTAATTGGTAGCTTCTATGTGATAAATCTGGGACAATAAAGTTGGACAAATGCTATATCCTAAACCGCATGCAATTAGTAACTCAATAATATTTTTAAAACTGATGCTTCACATGGAACTTTAGTCACTTTTCTAAATGTTTTTAAAAGAGAACACTTGCATGCTCATTGGACATCTAGTTAGGCCACTATCTTACTGCAGCACTATATTATGGGACTTGACTTAGGAGAAAACATGTGTTATTGTTATTCTTCTCTATCGATGCATGTTGCTCGAGTCTGATCGGGATTTTGAGATAGTGGTGTCTGGACCTTGAGTTTGGGACAGTTGGGATTGTCTTGGGGGATTGTGGGGCATAGTGGCAACCGCGGATGTTAGGCGGTTGACCAGATGTTTTTTACCTTATCAGATTGGGGCTTATTGGTTCAGCGGTGACCGCGGATTGTGGGTGGTTGACCGGATGTTGTTATCACATCAGATTGGGGATCAGGGTTGCATTAGTGGATGGAGTATTCCCACTTTGAGCATGGTCATGATCCAGTCCTGCTATTGTGAGACATTAGTTACAGTGATGATTGATACAGAGATACTTTACTCGTGTGGGTCGCTCCCCTCGAGTGCCACTCCGGAGTAGGCTTTTTGACCGTGATGGGTGCCGGTCAGTTGGTGAGTTGTGAGTGATGACAGAGCAGGCAGTGCCAGTGCTTTCTGGCTTTTCTGATTGGGTTCTCTTTGAGCAGTTAGCCTTATAGTTGCATGCATACAGATATCTTTTGGCACTGCATTTAGAGGCATTATAGTAGCATCTTCTTTTCCAGCAGCCTTTTAGTCTACTACTATTCCTTCCTTTTTGCCTCTTTATTCCTAGTGGGTGCGTCAGCATTTGAGGTTTTTACCCACTAGGGGAGGCTACTGGTTTATCTAGTAGTTCTCACCCCCATTGTTGTTTCTTGTCCTTTTTCCCCCTTTGTTTTGCAGAGTCGACTGTGGGAGCTGCTGGGCCTTCAGCGGCAGATCGAGGTAAGAGGATCGCCGACTAGCTAGATCGTCTACCCCGAGCGAGAGATTAGCTAGACTTTTACTGTACTCCCCTTTTGTATCTCAGACTATAGTAGTTTACTTTTGGGTCTGGCTGTGGCCAGCTGGTTGTATTATTTTGGTGAGCTGGGAGTTTATTGTACTTTTATTTCAGTTTTTACTTTATTTCAGTCTGAGATTACTTGTAGTTCTTTCAGTTCAGCTCTGTTTGTGCTCTTTTATTGCATATTATATATCTGAGCAGGTTACCAGCGCTTCGTGTACATGAAAAATTCTGTGTGCACGGCGGATCTGTTGGCGAGCCCGGGTTCTGGTCTACACCCGGGGCGTGACACGGAGCTACAATAGCGGGCGCTGGGGAGGGCGCCCTGGCCGTACATTCGGACTCTCAACCCGAGAGCTGGATTTTTTGTGCGCACGAGCTTTCGGACGCCTGGGCTGCCCTGGGGGTGCCCGGATGAACAATAGCGGGCGCGGGTAGCAGGTACTTCGGACCGTCCGGGTGAACAGTGGCTCCGACGATTCGGACGCCCGTACAAGGTCGCGGGCGCCCGAAAAGCGCGGAAACCGCATGGGTCTGAGGGAAATAAGGGATTTTGGTGGGGACAATTGGGTCATTTCACACCCCCTGCTACAGCCACCAACTCCCTGACATAAACCCATCTCTTTCCCTCTCTTTCTCCCTCACTTCTCTCACTCTCTTCTCCAACTCTATCTCTCCATGTGTTTTCTCTCCAGAGAAGCAGCAGCAGCAGCAGTAACAGAGAGGAAGGAAAACCCTGTGGGAGGCTTTAGCTGAGGGTCTGATCTCCAAAGCAGCTTGGAGAAGGTGGAGAAGACCTCAAGAAAGGCATTGAACTGAAGATAGAACCCTCTCCCCATCAAGAAAGGTATGTGGGAAAATTTAGGGTTTTGACATTCTTGGATTTATTATGGATTTAGAAGAGATGAAATGATCTGTTATGAATTTTTATCCCACTTTTAGAAAATTTCGTGAAGATTCTAGAGATCGAACGACCTCTTCTTAGAAAGAGAACACAAAGTGGGGGATTCTATCGAAAATGGTGATCTCTACTTTTTTCCTTCGCTTTTCAAAGTTAGAAGTATGATAGTAAGAGTAGGTTTGTAGAGTACTAATGGCTATTTAACAAATTAGGGTTTAACACTAAGAGATAATTGCAATCAAAACCTAGTTATAGGTTATTCTTACATGTGGTCAAGTGGTATTTGGACTTCGAAGAAACCTAGGTCAAGAGGCCAAATGTGTGGCAAAAAACCTAGAAAACAACTCTAGGATAAAACGAGTGGCATTTAACTTAGGAAACACCTAAGGTGGAAATGTAGAGTCTTCAACATAGAGTTAATAAACTCTAGGGTTATAGTGCTTCATGCGAGTTTTGGTGTCCTTAGTGACTATTAGCGACCCTAGAGTAATGAATTTAGGGTGTGTAGTGCACCGACCTTGCTAAATAGTAAAGTACGGTCAAATCACTTCAAACATATTTTAAAATATGATAGAAATGAGGTGGAACGGATTTGGTTCGAAGCAAATAGCATTCGGGTCAAAAGTGAGTTGGAACGGCGAAGAAAGAAGCAAGCAGCCTTGATTCTGGGTTGCTGGACCAGAATTGGGCGCCCGGACATGTCCGGCGGGCATCCAGCTGCATAGCGCCGAGACCGAGGCTGGGAATTTGGACAAACAGGGGTTTCGGGCGCCCGGGAAGTCCTGGGGGTGCACGAATGAACAGTAGCGGGCCCTGATGGGGTCGCCCGGAGGAATAGTGTTTCGTGGTTCCAAGCGCCCGGCGAAATGTTTTGGGCGCCCGAAACACGGCAAAAATCCCACGGACAGAGCGGAATTATAGGGATTTAATTGAGGTATTCTCGCCATTTCACCCCTCTGCAGTCTCACCTACCCCTGTCATATAGCAGAGCTCTCCCTCTCTCTATTCTCCCATTCAAACACCTCTCCATCTCTCTCCCTCTTTCTCCCTGTTCGACCAGAGAAGAGGAGAAGCAGCAGCAGCTCCAGGAGGTGGGCTGGGAGCTCTGAGCTGGGAGTTGAGCATACTCGGAGCTTGGAAAACTTGAAGAGGACCTTGTAGAGCTCCTCTAGCAAGCTCCAACAACACTCTTTTCTCTTCTCTATTGGGCAAAAGCATCAAAAGAGGTAAGCCCTAAAGTCTAGGGTTCCCTTTTTGGGAGTTTTCTTGGGTTCAAAAGCATTGGGAAACCTCTCAAATGGGGTTTTCTATCATTTTTAGGATTTTTCTACTTAGTAGAAGAGATCAAGTATCTCTTTTATGAAAACACCTCAATGAGGGATTTTCACTCTCTTCTTGCTCTTTGGTTAAGTAACTCATGTGAGAAACAAGAGTAAAACCTAAGGGTTACTCTCTTTAAGTGTTATGGGATTAAGAAATCATGTGAATGATTCCTTTAAGATTTCATTTAATTTTAGGGCTTCCTTGTGGACCTACAAGAGAGCAAGCCATTCTCTTTCAAGAACATTCAAGAGGTAGGGGATATTTACCGAAAATGGGTGACCTGTCCCCTTTTCCTTTGCTTTTAATTATTAGAAGCATGTTACTAGATTTTAGGTTTCATGTATAGTAATGAGACCTTAAGAACCGTTTTGAGACAAGAATGTGTGAATGACCTAATGTAGGTTAAGAGAATGAGGATTTTTGGTATGTTGATTAAATGCTACGAGCTTAATGTTAATGGTCTTTATGGAACAATGACTTGATGACCTAGGAGAAAACCTAGTATAGTATTTTGATTAGTGGCATTAACCTTAGGATCTCACATGTGGCATTTGTATAAGAGTAAATTAAGGTTATGAGATAGAGTTTTAACTTAAGAGTTAAAACTCTAAGGATTGGAGTTTTGGTTGAGGTTAAAGAGCAAAAGTAAAGAAATCCCTATGGTTGGTCTTAGGGAGTTGGGTAAATGTATACTCACTTTAACTTCAACATGAAATAGAGAATGGAAAAGAAAAGAGTAATTAAAGTCCAATGGACTTTTTGATTACCCTTGAGGCAAGGATCTAGGGTAAGAGTTGAGTAAAATGAAAGATAAGCTAAAAGTTTAAATGAAAGAGAGAAAATTGTCAAGTGGCAATGGGAGCTAGAAGCTCGAATGAGAAAGAAAGGCAAATGCACAAAGTGCAAAAAGAGGCCAAGTGCTAAAGCAAAGAAAAGAAAAGAAAAGAAAAGATGATCGCACCTTCGGGGATAAAACGTAGATCTTGTGTCAGAGTGTTAAGTGCAAAGACCTTCTCCCGGGCCGGGCCCATATGACAAAGTTCTCCGTTGGGCGGGGTAAGCACTTGAGGTGCTATCGGCAACCTTAGAGATTCTTGTCTTGTGGTAGCATGACTACCGGGCTGTGGCCCGTTGGGCAAGAACTTCCGAGGCTTAAGCAACTTGAATTAAAACACCATAACAAATTTGAGTTTTGTGTCAGGTGGTTATGTGGCTAGTATGGAACCTTGGTTGACAACATAGAGTCGTGTCATGACAAATGGTAAAGTTATACATGAGCATGCTAGATAGAATTTACAGCTTTCAATATTATTGTCATCTATTATATTACTTCCATTGTACCAAGCGGTGTAGGACATTCTTTCTCGGTGGTTGAATTCACTGGAAACTTTAAGTAGTTCTCACACCCTTGGGTGACATCATTACAGATCCAGGTACATCGAGCAAGGCGCGCAACAAGGGCAAAGGCCCAGCAGCTTAGCGACCTAGCAGTCTAGAGTCGCCCGGTTATTTTGGTTTTATTTTGAGCGAACTTGTTTGTGACGGAAAAAATATTGTAAACATTAAATGTTAAAGGTTCATTTTGAGCAAGTGAAAAATGTAGCTTCTTTAATTTTAAAAGTTCGTGTTAAAGAGAGTTGTAATTTATTTACAGTTTAAAGCTTTATGCTTGTATGTACTTTATTTCCTTCTAACTGCTTGTTGAATGAATGGAAGTTTTATTTACATAGTCTAGTACTCTGATTGATACTCTTCCGCTTACACTAAACTGTGTTTGTTTTTGGATAAACCGTCCCTTTCGGGTCTTGAAAGGTCATGCCCAATTGGCGGGTCTGTTCACGCGCCCGTGTAGTGCACCGGATTTTTCTAAAATGGCAAATTGCGGATAAGACGCCCTAAACGTGTTTAAAAATACGTTTAAAAGAGTTAGAGCAAGTTTGGTTCAAAGCTGAAAGCGTTCGGACCAAAAGTGAGTTGAAACCGGAATTTAAAATAAGTTCCGAAATGGAAATTTGGTTAAAATCGACTCTGGAACAGTCAAAATGGTTGTGGGTATATTGGAAATGAATTCCGGGCATGTCGGAATGATTCCGTGGGGTTTAGGACCTCGTAGAGAGAAAACGGAGAAATTTGAGGAATAATTGTGCTTTGAGAATTTGATTATTTCGATGTGAAATAATCATAAAAATTTTAATATGAAAGGTTTCACTTTCTCTCTCCTCTCTCTACAAGAGACGGAGCCCTAGCCTCAAGGAGAGGGTTTTGATGGGTTTTGATCTCCTTCAAGGCCACGAAATGGAGGAGGATCGCTAGGAGAGCATCCTAGGAGGAAGAGAAACCACTTTCCACCTCTCTTTAGCAAGAAATAAAGAGGTACGTAATTAGGGTTTTTGGAAAATTTGGCGGTTTTGGGTTTTTGAGCTCCATAGAGGGCTTTTATAATCTCTTTTGATTTCTAAACCATGATTTAGGGGTTTTTCTTGAAGAACAAGAGATCAAGCTGTAGTTCTTGCAAAGAACACTTCAAGGTGGGGAATTCTTCCGAAAATGGGTGATCTCTCCCCTTTTTCCTTTGCTTTCTGATTTAGAAGCATGTTAGCAAGCATGTAGGTTAGAGTGTTGTGATTTTGGATAAATAGGGTTTAGCCCTAAAAGAGAATTATGTTAAATCTATTATCTATTGTAGGTTATTCTTGCATGAGTATAGATGGCAAGAGTGAATGGTAGGATGTAATCATGTTAGGGTATAACCCTAGAAATTAATGTAGAAGAAAACCTAGGGAAGGTTAACTCTTCAAATTGGCATGGATGTGAAAACTAGGAGAAAACTAGGCTAAGAGTTCGAACGGGTGGCATTAAACCTAGGGGTTAACCCTAAGCAAACGAGTAGCATGGTCTTAGGGAATAACCTAAGGATGCAAGTTACAGTATTCAACATAAAGTCAGGGAACTCTAGGTTCATGAGAAATACAAATAGAGTTAATGAAACTCTAAGCTAATGGGAAAATGAAAATTAGTGAACTCTAGGCTATGTATGGCATGGAAAGGGTAGAGTTAATAAAACTCTTAAGTCAATGTTGAATGCATATAGAGTTAATGAACTCTAGGTAAATGTCGGAATACAAATAGAGTTAACGAACTCTAGGAATATGTTGAAATGCAAATAGAGTTAATAAACTCTAGGCCAAATGTAAAGGAAATGTAGAGTTAATAAACTCTAGGCCAAAGGTAATTGAAATAATTAATGTCCTCGAGACATAGTGAAACCCTAAGGTCATGAACATAGGGTTATGGAATAAGAATGAGCAAGTAAAGAAAAGAATAAAAGAAAGCTTGAATAGCTAAAGAATTAAAGAAATCGCTAAGGGGCATTATATATAAATGTGAATGAACCATGAGTTCTAATCTAAATTGTTGATATAGACACCTAAGCTAACCTATAGTAAATAACTTAGGATAAAAGAGAAAAGTAAAAGAGAAAGTATCGAGGCATGAATGCTAACGGGAGGTGCGCGTGAGCAAGACTCCGCTTCCCGGGTGGATGAGTGCCAAGGTGCCCTAAACTCATCTGAAACTAAAGAGAAAGTACAAAGCTAAAAGCTTAAAAGAATGAAAGGAAAATGTTTATGGTTAAATGAATGAAAGGAATACATGGGCCGAGGACTACGGGAGGCGGTGCTCGCAACCTATTCTTGTTTGATTTGGCTTGTAGGCATCCGTTTTTTGGAACTCTCGGACCCGGCAATAATGAGCTTAAAAGAAAAGCCTAAAGTGGCAAAAAGAGAAAAAGGAAATGTGAAAGCAAAAGTGCCAACGGGAGGTGCAGAACATGATTCGACTCTCGGGGGGAGTGTGTGAGCAAGACTCAGCTTCCCAAAGGAATGAGTGCCAAGGTGCTTTAAACTCATTCGAGGCAAATGAAGTGTGTGAGCAAGACTCAGCTTCTCAAGAGAAAGGCAAAAGTGAAAAGTGAATGGCAAAGTAAAGAGCTAAATGCTTCAATGAAAGAGAAAGAGATTTGCTGAATGGCAATGTAAGCTAAATGCTTGAAAAGAAAAGGAGAATGCATAAAATATAAAAGAGGCTAAGTGCTAAAGTAAAAGAAAAGAAAAGAAAATGGATAAGCGCACCACGGGGGTAGAACTCGTATTGGATGGTAGTGGCATGGACCACCTCCTGGGCAATGACCCTTATGACAAAGTTCCCCGTTGGGCGGGGTAGCACTTGCGGGCCAACGGGGTAGCACTTGCAGGTGCTATTGGCAACCTTGAAAATCTTATCTTATGGTAGCATGACTGTCGGGCTGGGGCCCTTTGGGCAAGAATTTTCGAGGGTTCAGCAACTTGAACTAAAGCACAAGAATGTGAAAGAGTAAAGAGAAAAATAGAGTGGCCTAGGTGGCCAGGTTAGCATAACCCTTTTGAAGCGACATAGTGGCCGGATATTTGGATAGTAGCCCAAAGTGGCAAAATTGATAGCAATGAGACAAAGAACATACACAAATATTGTAGAGTGACTCATACATGTATATGATCATATTTGTTAGCATCTGCAGTTATTTAGCATGTATTATCTTGCTATCTTACTTCCATTGGATCAAGTGGTGTAGAACATTCTTTCTCGGTGGTTGAACCCACTGGGAACTTTAAGTAGTTCTCACACCCTTGGGTGACCATTTTTCCAGGTACAGGCGTAGTCAGCGAGGAGAGGGTGACCATTTTTCCAGGTACAGGCGTAGTCAACGGGGACAAGAGCCTAGCAGCATAGAGACCTAGAGGGTCTAGCAGGTGTATCCCTTTTATATTTTGAGTGAACTATGTATTGTGAGGAAAAAAAATGTAAAATGTAATCATGTTTAAGCTTCAAGTTGAGAGATGAAAAATTGTAATAACTTTTATATTATGGTTCACTCATGTGTTGCTTTCATTTGCATAGTTAAACTTGTTGTTTAATGAATGAAAGTTTTAGTTAGTAGTGGATTTTATTACTCTGATATTGAGCTTCCGCATACACTCATTGATTGATTGCTTCATTGAGATGGTTGTGACCGTTCCTTTCGGGTATAGGGAGGTCATGCCCGATTGGCGGGTCTGTTGGCGTGCCCGAACTGTTCAAATTGGCGGTCTCGAGGCGTGACAGTCCGAACCGACCAAATTGGCTGCCTCGGGGCGTGACAGATTAGAGTGGTATCAGAGCCTAGGAATAGTCCTAGGTGGTTAGCGAACCTTAGGGAGACCCTAGGGTTTAGGCGCGTGAGAGTGTAGATCTTTTGGCGAAAGTGTATGATTGGGTTTATGATTCCCAAGAAGGATATTGTGAATGGATCGAGGGAAATAAACTTCCACTAGCTGACGATATGTTGGGCGGCCGACAACGTAACATTAGGAGCGGGAGGGAGTATTCCTCCTTACTTTCGCATGATTGGGTTGACGAACCCTTATTGTATTTGTTATTCTGCATTCAATTACGCAAAGTGTCCGAGTTATTAAATTTGGACTAATGTTGTTGAAGTGTGCAGATAGCAATGCCACCGCGAAGGGAGACATGTTTCACGCAGCTCGAGCGGGGGAGGGCTCCGGGTCGAGTGATATCCGCGAGCTGCGGGAGCAAATGGCCGCGCTTATCGGCGTGGTTCAGAAACAGGCGTAGGCCTCTTTGCGACAGGAGGAGGCTTCTCGCCGACGGGAGGAGGAGGCTTCCCGTAGGCAGGAGGAGGCGTTTCAGCGCCAGGAGAAAGTATCGAGGCAGCAAGCGAAGCAGATAGAGAGGCTCCAGGAGTTGTTGGCGCAGTAGGTTGAGCCTGCGCAGACTACGCATGAGCGCACGGCCTCGCCTCAGGTGGGGGCGACGACTGAGGGGGGTGGCTATGGCAGCCGAGCCTATGGCGGTGCGCCCAGCACCATCTGTTGGGGTTACTAGAGAGGTGCCCCGGCGAGCCGACTCGGAGGCAGGTGATGCCGAGTACGTGGCCCAAAGGGCGGAGCAAGATCGGGCGATGGAGGTCCTCGCCAATTTCCAGAAGTTCCACCCGCCGACCTTCAGCGGCAACAAGACTGATCCTATGGTGGTGGAGTCTTGGGTTGACTCTATGGAGAATCTATTTTTGACCCTTCGGGTGCCAGTGCGGGACCGTTTTACTGTGGCGGTTCCCCACTTCGACAATGTGGCACACTGATGGTGGAAAGCGGAGTTGGAGAGGCAGGCTAGGACGGCTTTGCTTGAGCCGACTTGGGAGGAGTTCAAGGAGTTGTTCTTCGCGACCTACTTCCCCGACAGTGCCAAGCAGCAGATGGA
Organism: Tillandsia fasciculata; assembly: GCA_029168755.2. Classification (NCBI taxonomy): domain Eukaryota; kingdom Viridiplantae; phylum Streptophyta; class Magnoliopsida; order Poales; family Bromeliaceae; genus Tillandsia; species Tillandsia fasciculata. Next base: position 20,425,817 of record CM054937.1, on the reverse strand, counting down.
GAAGGACTTTAAAAACCTTCGCCAAGGGAACCGCTCGGTCCAGGAGTACGAGTGTGAGTTCTCTCTCATTGTCAGCTGCCTACCCACCGTAGTGCGGAGTGAGTGCGACAAGGCGCGATGCTTTGAGCGGGGCCTTTGACCAGCCATTTATTCGAAGGTCCAGCCGTTCAATATCGCAACCTACTAAGAGATTGTGGATAGATCCCGTCTCGTGGAGTGGAGTGACGTGGTGATGCGCCAAAAGCATGAGGCGTATGAGAAAAAGAAGGGGAAGGAGAAGGACAAGAAGCGACATCAGGGTGGCTCTGGGGGCCAAGGCCATTATCAGCGACCCCCTAAGCAACCGTGACAGCAGCATTACCCTCGGGAGCCTCGACAGCCCATGGCTCCCGAGCGGTGTGCCATTTGTGGTGGACAACATCGACCGATCGAGTGCCCGGAGTGCGAAGGAAGATGCTTCAAGTGTGGCCGGCCGGGCTACTTTGCTTGGGATTGCTATAGGAGCATGCGTCCTGCCTCGGCCGCACCGATGATCCAGGGTGCCCCAAGGCAGCACCAGAGGGCGGTACCGGCTCTACCAACTGCACGACCAGCTGCACCACAACAGCCGTCGAGTGGGCGGATTTTTGTAACTCAAGTGGTCGAGGAGGAGCCCGTCGCCGATGATGTCGTGGCAGGTATAATTTTTATTAATAATATTCGATGCAGGGCTTTATTCGACACAGGTGCATCACATTCATTCATATGTAGATCATTTGCCATGAGACACGGCCTAGACGTACTTTAGTCTACGAATGCTACGACAGTTCAAGTGCCGGAGCATTCTTTCGAGGTCTCAGAGAGTTGTCCCGCCTGTCCTGTGCAGATTGGCGAGTGGATTATGAAGGTGGACTTCTTGGTCCTAAGACGTCTTGGGGACTTTGACGTAATTTTGGGGATGGATTGGCTCTCCAAATACTATGCTACTATCAACTGTGAGAGTCGGGTTATCACTTTTCAGGAACCGGGACAGAAGGAGTATGTCTTCAAGGCATGTAGGAGTTCGCTATTTGCCTCGATGGTTTCCACTTCGCGAGCCAAGAAGTTGATCGATAGAGGGTGTGTGGCCTATTTGGCTACAGTTGTGGAAGGGCGCAAGGAGGAACCCAATGTGGAGGAGATTCCAGTGGTGCGGGATTACCCCGATGTATTCCCCGCGGAATTGCCGGGCATGCCGAGGGATCGGGAGATCGAGTTCATCATAAACTTGGTTCCCGGGACGGATCCAGTTTCAAAGGCTCCGTATAGGATGGCCCCGGCGGAATTGAAGGAACTTAAGGCTCAATTGCAGGATTTGCTGGACAAAGATTTTATTAGACCCAGTGTATCTCCTTGGGGAGCTCCAGTCCTGTTTGTGAGAAAGAATGACGGGTCGCTACCGCTGTGTGTGGATTATCGAGAACTCAACAAGTTGACGATCAAGAACCGATATCCATTGCCGAGGATCGATGATCTATTCGACCAACTGCAAGGTTCCCGGGTATTTTCGAAGATTGATCTTCAATCAGGATACCACCAATTAAAGATTAAGCTGAAGGATGTTCACAAGACGGCTTTCAGGACGCGGTATGGACACTATGAATTCACTATAATGCCATTCGAGTTGACCAATGCCCCGACGACATTCATGGATTTGATGAATCACGTCTTTCAGCCTTTCCTAGATTGATTTGTCGTGGTCTTCATTGACGACATTTTGGTCTACTCCCGAAGTGACGACGAGCATGAGGATCACCTTCGACAGGTATTGCAAATGCTTCGGGAGCGGGGCCTATTCGCAAAGTTGAGGAAATGCGAATTTTGGCTTCGGGAAGTGGCATTTTTGGGGCATGTAATTTCTGAGGCGGGGGTGTCTGTGGATCCCAAGAAAATTGAAGCTGTTAAGGATTGGCCCTGACCAACCAATGTCACCGAGGTTCGAAGTTTTGTCGGACTTGCGGGGTATTATAGACGGTTCGTCGAAGGGTTCTCCAAAATTACCACTCTACTTACCACCTCACAAGAAAAGGGGCTAAGTTTATTTGGAGCGATGATTGCGAAAGGAGCTTCCAATTACTCAAGGACAAATTGATACCGGCTCCAATCCTCGCTTTGCCTACGGCGGGGAAGGGATTCGTGGTGTATAGTGATGCCTCGGGGAGTGGTTTGGAGTGTGTACTTAAGCAGGACGGAAGGGTAATAGCCTATGCCTCCCGGCAGTTGAACAGCTATGAGAAGTACCCCACCCACGACCTCGAGCTTGCCGCGGTTATTTTTGAATTGAAGTTATGGCGGCACTATCTATACGGCCAGTATTGTGAGATCTACACAGATCACAAAAGCCTCAAGTACTTGTTCACACAGAAAGAACTAAATCTAAGGCAGCGTCGATGGTTGGAACTACTCAAAGATTATGATGTTAGCATCTTATACCACCCGGGGAAAGCAAATATGGTGGTCGACGCTTTGAGTAGAAAGTCTGTAGAGAATCTCGCCATGATCATCACTGACCAGTACCCGTTGCAATATGAGATGCGACGGTTCGGGTTAGAAGTTGTGGCTCCCGGCACACTCGCGACGCTTATGACACTTCGGGTGCAACCCTCCTTGTTGGAGAGAATTAAAGAAAAGCAAGATGCTGATGAAAAGCTCCAAAAGGTGAGGTCTGATGTTGAGGGTGGAAATGCAAAGGATTTCGCCGTGGATTCTGCAGGAATCTTGAGGTTTCGGGGTCGCATGTGTGTACCCAATGACGAGGATATTCGTGAGATGATTCTTCAAGAAGCACATCGATCGCCTTATACTATTCACCCCGGTGGCACTAAGATGTATAAAGACTTTAAGGCAACGTTCTGATAGCCGGGTATGAAGAAGGATATTGGGCACTTTGTGGCTAGATGCTTAGTGTGCCAACGAGTCAAGGCCGAGCATAGACTTCCGGCGGGCAAACTTCAAAGCCTACCAGTACCCGTTTGGAAGTGGGAAAATATCGCGATGGACTTTATCATGGGCTTGCCTACATCTTAAGCGGGCCACGACGCGATATGGATGGTGGTGGATAGGTTGACCAAGGCGGCTCATTTCTTGCCTGTCCACACCACATGGTCGAGGGACAAGTTGGCGCAATTGTACATTGATGAAATTATGCGCCTTCATGGGGTTCCAGTTTTGATTGTGTCAGATCGGGATTCTTGATTTGTTTCGCAATTCTAGAAGAGTTTCCATGAGACTCTGGGAACACGCATGGACTTCTCTACAGCTTATCATCCACAGAGCGATGGTCAATCTAAGAGGACCAATCAAATCCTCGAAGATATGCTTAGGGCGTGTGTTCTGGATTATGGCTCAGGGTGGCAGCGGTATTTGCCTATGGCCGAATTCGCCTACAACAATAGTTACCAAGCCAGTATAAGGATGGCGCCTTTCAAGGCGTTGTATGGCAGGAAGTGCCGATCTCCGTTGCATTGGAGCGAGGTCTGTGAAAGGTCGACTTTAGGCCCCGATATTTTGCAGGAGGCTGAGGAGAAAGTGTAGATTATGCGTCAACGTCTAGTAACGGCGTAAAGCCGGCAAAAGAGTTATGCCGACAAGAGGCGACGCGATTTGCAGTTCAATGTTGGGGATCATGTGTTCTTGAAGGCGTCACCCACAAAGGGCGTAGTACGATTTGGAATGCGGGGAAAGCTAAGTCCTCGCTTTCTAGGCCCTTATGAAGTATTGGAGCGGGTTGGCCCAGTGGCCTACAGAGTGGCATTGCCTCCAGATTTGGCGGGAGTACACGATGTGTTTCATGTATCACAACTCCGCCAGTTTGTTCACAACCCTCGACACGTGATCAACTATCCACCGATTGATCTACGGGAATACTTGAGTTATGACGAGTTCCCGTATAAGATTATCGATCGACAGGAGAGGAAGCTAAGAAACCGCTCCATACCCTATGTGAAAGTGCTTTGGACTAGGCACAGTGAGCAAGAGGCAACATGGGAGCCTGAGGCCGTGATGTGGGAGCACTACCCTCGCTTGTTTGAGGAATAAGTCCAAGGTATGTGAATTCTAGTTTCACAGACGAAACTCCTAAAAGGAGGGAGGAATGTAGTGCACCGACTTTGCTAAATAGTAAAGTGCGGTCAAATCACTTCAAACATATTTTAAAATATGATAGAAATGAGGTGGAACGGGTTTGGTCCGAAGAAAATGGCATTCGGGTCAAAAGTGAGTTGGAACGACGAAGAAAGAAGCAAGCAGCCTTGATTCTGGGTTGCTGGACCAGAATCGGGCGCCCGGACATGTCCTGCGGGCGCCCGGATCCAGCTGCAGAGCGCCCAGACCGAGAGCTGGGAATTTGGACAAACAGGGGTTTCGGGCGCCCGGGATGTCCTGGGGGCGCCCGAATGAACAGTGGCAGGCCCTGATGGAGTCGCCTGGAGGAACAGTGTTCCGTGGTTACTGGCGCCCGGCGAAATGTTTCGGGCGCCCGAAACACGGCAAAAATCCCGCAGACAGAGCTGAATTAGATGGATTTAATAGGGTTATTCTCGTCATTTCACCCCCTCTGCAGTCTCATCTACCCCCTGTCATATAGCAAAGCTCTCCCTCTCTCTTCTCCCATTCAAACACCTCTCCATCTCTCTCCCTCTTTCTCCCTGTTCGACTAGAGAAGAGGAGCAGCAACAGCAGCAGCAGCTCCAAGAGGTGGGCTGGGAGCTCTCAGCTAGGAGTTGAGCACACTGGGAGCTTGGAAAACTTGAAGAGGACCTTGTAGAGCTCCTCTAGCAAGCTCCAACAACACTCTTTTCTCTTCTCTCTTGGGCAAAAGCATCAAAAGAGGTAAGCCCTAAAGTCTAGGGTTCCCTTTTTGAAAGTTTTCTTGGGTTCAAGAGCATTGGAAAACCTCTCAAATGGGGTTTTCTACCATTTTTAGGATTTTTCTACTAAGTAGAAGGGATCAAATATCTCTTTTATGAAAACACTTGAAATGAGGGATTTTCACTCTCTTCTTGCTCTTTGGTTAAGGAACTCATGTGAGAAACGAGCAAAACCTTAGGGTTACTCTCTTTAAGTGTTATGGGATTAAGAAATCATGTGAATGATGATTCCTTTAAGGTTTCATTTAATTTTAAAGCTTCCTTGTGGACCTACAAGAGAGCAAGCCGTTCTCTTTCAAGAACATTCAAGAGGTGGGGGACATTTACCGAAAATGGGTGACCTCTCCCCTTTTCCTTTACTTTTAATTATTAGAAGCATGTTAATAGATTTTAGGTTTCATGTATAGTAATGAGACCTTAAGAACCGTTTTGAGATAAGAATGTGTGAATGACCTAATGTAGGTTAAGAGAATGAGGATTTTTGGTATGCTGATTAAATGCTAGGAGCTTAATGTTAATGGTCTTTATGGAACAATGACCTGATGACCTAGGAGAAAACCTAGAGTAGGATTTTGATGAGTGGCATTAACCTTAGGATCTCACATATGGCATTTGTATAAGAGTAAACTAAGGTTATGAGATAGAGTTTTAACTTAAGAGTCAAAACTCTAAAGATTGGGGTATTGGTTGAGGTTAAAGAGCAAAAGTAAAGAAATCCCTATGGTTGGTCTTAGGAAGTTGGGTAAATGTACACTCACTTTAACTTCAACATGAAATAGAGAATGGAAAAGAAAAGAGTAATTAAAGTCCAAGGGACTTTTTGGTTACCCTTGAGGCAAGGACCTAGGGTAAGAGTTGAGTAAAATGAAAGATAAGTTAAAAGTTTAAATGAAAGAGAAAGAAAATTGTCAAGTGGCAATGGGAGCTAGAAGCTCAAACGAGAAAAAAAAAAAGGCAAATGCACAAAGTGCAAAAAGAGGCCAAGTGCTAAAGCAAAGAAAAGAAAAGATGATCGCACCTTCGGGGGTAAAACGTAAATCTTGTGTCGGAGTGTTAAGTGCAAAGACCTTCTCCCGGGCCGGGCCCGTATGACAAAGTTCTCCGTTCGGTGGGGTAGCACTTGAGGTGCTATCGGCAACCTTAGAGATTCTTGTCTTATGATAGCATGACTACCGGGCTGTGGCCCGTTGGGCAAGAACTTCCGAAGGTTAAGCAACTTGAATTAAAACACCATAACAAATATGAGTTTTGTGTCAGGTGGTTATGTGGCTAGTATGGAATCTTGGTTGACAACATAGAGTCGTGTCATGACAAATGGTAAAGTTATACATGAGCATGCTAGATAGAATTTACAGCTTTCAATATTATTGTCATCTATTATATTACTTCCATTGTACCAAGCGGTGTAGGACATTCTTTTTCGGTGGTTGAACCCACTGTAAACTTTAAGTAGTTCTCATACCCTTGGGTGACATCATTACAGATCCAGGTACATCGAGCGAGGCGCGCGACAGGGGGCAAAGGCCCAGCAGCTTAGCGACCTAGCAGTCTAGGGTCACCCGGTTATTTTGGTTTTATTTTGAGCGAACTTGTATGTGAGGGAAAAAATATTGTAAACATTAAATGTTAAAGGTTCATTTTGAGCAAGTGAAAAATGTAGCTTCTTTCATTTTAAAAGTTCATGTTAAAGAGAGTTGTAATTTATTTACAGTTTAAAGCTTTACGCTTGTATGTACTTTATTTCCTTCTAACTACTTGTTGAATGAATGAAAGTTTTATTTACATAGTCTAGTACTCTGATTGATACTCTTCCGCTTACACTAAACTGTGTTTGTTTTTGGATAAACCGTCCCTTTCGGGTTTTGAAAGGTTATGCCCGATTGGCGGGTCTGTTCACGCGCCCGAACCGACCAAATTAGCGGCCTCGGGGCGTGACAGGGTGAATGTGCAAACTCAAGTAAATAAGAAAACTCTAACCTAAATGATAGTCCTTGAGACATCTTGGCTATCCTAGAGTTAATAACCCAGGATAAAAAGCAAAAGTAAAAGATAATGCAAATGGCACCTACGGATTTCGAACTCGCAAATTGAGAGGTGTGAGCTAATGTCGACTCCCTGGGCAAGGTACTTCCGAAAGATTAAAAAGAGGTAAAAGGTAATGTTAACGCACCTTCGGATTTGAGGCTCATCATTTAGGGGTGAGCGCGCATAGCGGCCCCTAGGGCATGGGCCCATCGGACGAGATACTTCCGAAAAATTTCAAGATAAAATATATTGCAAATGACGCCTTCGAATTTTAGACTCGTCAATTGGGAGCAAGACTCCTAGGGCATGGGCCCATCGGACGAGATACTTTCAAAAGGCTAAAAGTAAAGAGAAAATAAAAATGACCAAATGTAGTCGGGTTAGGTGAACTCTTATAGCGTCATAGTGGCCAGGTTGTGGCATAATAGCCTAGTGTGGCATGGCATTAGTAGCATATCGATTTTGAGCATGTCTAGTAGCGTAGTGATTTTCATATCAGCATGCTAGTATAGTATTTACAGCTTTTCATATATATTATCTTGCTATTATTGTTTCCATTGGACCAAAAGGTGTAGAACAGTTTCTCGGTAAATGAATCCACTGGGAACTATTCATAATTCTCACACCCCATTGGTTTTCACTTTTTACAGATCCAGATTCCGCCGGTAAGGCACGCAACAGGGGCAAGAGTCTATATTGTACTTTATTTTGGTTGTGAGGGATGGATTGTGTATTTGGATGTTACATATGTAAGAAGGTTATTTTATTTTATGTTAGTAATTTTATTTTCAGCTCTAATATCTGTTTAGTTGGTAGATATTATCTTTTGCAGATTCGACGCTTCGCCTATGTGGGGTTTTCTGTATGGGTGGCGGATTTGTTGGCGAGCCCGGGTCATAGTTCGACCTCGGTGCATGACACTTCGTTATTCTAGGTCATTATCTTTCCGACATCTTTGAAGCAAAACAATTGTGAAAAACAGTAACTACAAATAAATTTGAGCTTACTAAAAAGTTGAGAAACCAAGTTGAGAAACCAGATAACGCCAACTCTTCGTCACAGCGAAAAAAGAGCATGTCACGGTTTATCATCTGCAGCATGTACTTTGCATCAGAACCAACAATGGATATAAACCGGCTCACTCCAATGACGCATCATATTTTGGAGTTCAGAAAATGTTTGTAAACAAACAAACAACAGTCAGACAGGATTCAACCATCCTGGCTGAGCTTCTGAAAAACTGCTTCCCATGAAAGCTGATTGACAATTCCATGAAAATCCTCTTAACGGATTGCCTGTAAGGGCATGTTTGATTTGAATAATCTAAGACTTGGAATGGAAATTAGAATGAGTCATTTTCATTAGTAGTGCTTGGTTTCAGGAGTTAGTATTCCGATTTCCATTCAAATCCTCAAAAATGACTCCCATCATAAAGGTGGGAATCACTTTTGATTTCTAGAGGGATTGAGAAACAAACTTTGTTTTTTCACTAACAATTATTTAAATTCAAAAATAAATCTAAATATAAAAATTATTAGATTAAATTATAAATTAATTACGGACTTAAAATAAGTTTTAATTTCTTAAATTTTATTATAATTTTAATATAATTTTAAATTTAAAATTAAATTTGAATTGTGAATTTAAATTTTAATTCAAATTGTGAGTTTACTTTTGGATTTTAGTTTTGATTACGAATTAAGATAGTGGATTTAAAGTTTAATTATAATTTAAATTTTTGAACTTTAATTTGAACATGATGCTGAATTTGATTTCAAAATGTCATTCAAATTTGAACTAAAATTTAAATCAAATTTTATATTCAAATTGTAGATGAAAATTTATAATAGAGTTTTAAATTTAATTCATGCATTCAATTTGAATTCAATTTGAATTCAATTTTAATTTTGAGTACAAATTTTAATTTTATATTTTTGTGTTGATTTGAGTTTTACATCTTGAATTATAAAATTCTATTTTAAATATTTTATGCGCAATTAAACTTTGCTCAACCAAATAATAGTAATTGGCTGATTTCCATTCTAATCCCTATTATGAACCAAATAAATTAGGATACTCGATCATTCTGCTGTTCATTCCAATTCATTAGAATGAGATTTCCATTTCAATTTTCAACAAAACATGCCCTAAATGTCAAAAGCAGTCATTACAAATCAAATCATCTGATTTTAGGATTCGCCTATTTTGACTCCCCACTGAAGCCTAAACGCTAGATAATTTTATTCCCGAAGACATAACTTATGCTTCTAAACTTGACAAGCAATTTCGGCCAATTCGAAGGTGCACATGATACTATATTGCTAACCATAAAGGAGAACATGCCAGAAAACCCAACACCAACCAAACAAAATACACGTGCCTATTTATTACCAACTGCACCCAGGCAACGGCCAACTGGACAAAAACTTTCGTGGAGCCCAGGGCTCCAACAGAGGCGTTTTTAATCAAAGAAATATTAGCAAAAAATTAAAAACAAAGTTAAGAAATAAATTTTAAAAAATGTGATACTAGAAATAAGTGCACATATATAGAGTTTGTTTCTAGTATATAATTATGGTAATAATATACAAACTAATGCCAACTATAGACTATTTAAATTTGACTATTATAATTTTTTTAAATTTTAATTTTATTATTTAATATTTTAATTTATTTGATTGAGGCTGTCAATAAAATTTTGACTTCAAATTTTGAATGCGCTATTATTTTAACAGGTTTAATCAACATTTTTTATGTCATTCTTTCAACTAGAAATTCAATAAGGTAAGCAATTATTTAAATTTTGAAATTAAAATATGACTCAAATTAAATAAATAAAAATGTTGCTGAGTAAAATTAAAATTTTAAAATATTCGATAGTCAACTCAAAATAATTTATAGTCCAGATAAATCATATATAATTTTATCTATATTTTTTTAAAAGATAAAATAATAAATTTATACTTGACTGATTTGTTTTTAATTAAAAATTAAAATTTAAAAATAATCAGTTAAAATGTAGGGTTTAACTATTTTGAGACAGTGATAAAACTACTCTAATTTTAAAAAATTATATATATAGAGAGTAGAATTTATATGCTTTTAAAAATACAAGTCCATCCATACTTGTGGATTTTTTATCATTGAATTTGTCTTGAAATTTATGCTTTTGTAAGTCAATTAAAGAGAGAGAAAAATAAAGTAAAATGTATAAATCTCAATACAAACCCAATGGTAAAACATTCACAAGTATGGATGAGCTTGTGTTTTTAAAAACATATAAACTCTACTCTCTCTCTATATATAGAGTATAATTATTGTAATAT
>CM054937.1:20352362-20415480 GCA_029168755.2 Tillandsia fasciculata | reverse complement strand
TGAATAATTGGGAGCCTAAGTGTAATTAGTGAGCTTTGTACTGTACCAGGAATATTACGGGTGTGCTAAAATTGTGGGAGCAAGGATTTGGAGTTTTTGGGTATTTCCAGCTGTACGGATTGGGACAGTTGCACTTCAGGTGGGTGGTTGCTTTACTCCTCTTTTCTGATATACCCACTAGGAATATTAGAGAGATCGTCTCTATTGGACATTTTGAATGCTCACTTAGTAGACATGCATGTTTAACTAAAATAACTACGAGCCTATCATCTGGAAAACACTGTATGATTATCCTGTTAGTGGTTGGTACTATTTGAGGATTTTATGACATGCGTAGGTGGATAATGATGCTTTATCATGGAAATGGATTATAGACATGTGTGGTTGGATAATGTTTTAGCATGATGGTTTTGTCTATGCGGAATATTAATTGTTACACATGTGGAACCACTGTTGAACACCTTTTCCTTTATTTCTTTGAGAACACTTGCATGCTTGGTTGGACATCTAGGTAGGCCATCTTTTATCGCTACACTTTCATGCTGGAACTTGACTTAGGAGAAACCATGTTTGATTTCTTTTCTCCTTCTTAATTAGACCTTTGAGTCTGGTTGCTCGGGTTCGAGCAGGGTTTGGGATAGTATAGCGAGGACCTGAGGGTTAGTGACAGATTGTGTTTGATTATGGGTTGCGGGATTATAGCGGCTACCGCGGACAGTAGGCGGTTGACCGGATGTCGGATGTGGGACATGATTGTGATTGTGGGTATTGCGGCGATCGCGGATTTTGGGCGATCGACCGGATGTTCATTGGTGCATCAGATTGGGGGATCTGTGTTCCTTTAGTGGGGGGTGTGTTCCACTGGGGCTTTGCAGTTGTGATCTATTCCTGCTTTTGGTACTTATCTTACCGGCGCGGTTATTGCCCGGTAATGTTTTGATATGGATTTTACCGGCGCGGTTATTGCCCGGTAGTGCTTTCCTCGAGTGGGTCGCTCCCCTCGAGTTCCCCTCCGGAGGCCGGGGTCGGACAGTCATTGACGGTTTTGCTATCACATCGGCGCGGCTTATTTGCCCGATGATGAGGGCGGCGGCAGGAGCTTTGCTATCACATCGGCGCGGCTTACTTGCCCGATGATGAGGGCGGTACAGATAGGGTTAATCTGGGACGGTTGGTTATTGTAGATATGGTTATTTCAGTCTAGGACTGTATTCTAGGGGCATAGTAGTGGTAGTTTCATTTCTTCAGCAGTCATTATTTCTTACCACTCTTCTTTTCCCTTTTTGCCTCTGGTAGCCCTAGTGGGTATGTCTGAGTTTGAGGTTTTACCCACTAGGGGAGGCTACTGGTTTACTAGTAGTTCTCACCCCCATTCTTCTTTCTCTTTTCTTCTCCTTTGTTTTGCAGAGCCTTCTGCGGGTGCTGCTGGGCTTACAGCGGCGGATCGAGGAGAGAGGACGGCTGAGTAGCTAGACAGTGGACCCGACAGTGAGTTAGCTAGACTTGTACCTTTCATGCATCTTATCTCAGACTGTCGTACTTTTACTTTTGGGGTCTGGCTTCTGCCAGCTGTTTGTATTATAGTGGTGAGCTGGGAGAGACATCTGTATCTTATTTTACTGTTATACTTTTTACTTCCAGCTTCTGTCTGAGATACAGTAGTTTTAGTCTAGCTCTGATTATTATTATGCTCTTTTATTGCTATTTCTTATCTGAGCAGGTTACCAGCGCTTCGTGTACATGGAAAATCCTGTGTGCACGGCGGATCTGTTGGCGGGCCCGGGTTCTGGTTTACACCCGGGGCGTGACAGATTAAGTTGGTATCAGAGCTTAGGGATAGGTCAGTTGGGACTTAGGGAACCCTAGGCTTTTGGACAGACCCTAGGATGATAGGGCGTGAGTGGCGTGACATTTTGCGAAAGTCGGTGATTCTTTTTTAGTTAACTCTTCCTGTGAGTGAAGAGGGATCGACATAGTCTATTTCTGTGGAACCATTATGTTGGCTGCAGACAACATAAGGTTACAGAAATACGGGGATGTCTTTGACTTTCGCTAGATTGGGTCGTGTGGGGTTTTGTTACTGATGCTTGGTTTCTTGTGACAGGATGCCTCCTCGACGTCGGATTCCCACTCGGGGTGTCCCTTTGCCCCCTGTTGAGCCAGAGCAGCCTACACCACCCGAGCTTACTGAGTTGAGGGCCTTGGTGGCCCAGTTGGCGGAGGGACAGCGCCGCCAGGAGCAGAGGATTGATCAGCTGCTTGCTCAGAGGGAGGCACCACCCCCGGCTGTTCCTGAGGCCCCTGTGCCTCTTGTTGCACCTTTTGTGCCATCAGCGCCATCTTCGAGTAGCGGGGCTCCTGCGGCATTTCAGCCTTTGACTGCGGAGGAGGAGCGGGATTTTGCTGACAAACTCGCTGCGTTTGTCAAGCGGGAGCCACCTAGATTCTCGGGACGGGATGCTCAGCCCCGGGATGTTGGGAGATGGCTTTCTGCGATGGAGAAGCTTTTTCGGGACTTCTTCGTCGACCCGAAGTATCGAGTGCACATGGCGGTGCACTGTCTGGATGGAGATGCAGATTTTTGGTGGCAGCGGGTAGAGCCACTGGAGTTTCGGATCACTCGGCAGTTGCCTTGGGAGGAGTTCAAACGGATGGTGTTGGACACCTATTTTTCTACCAGTGTGAAGAAGAAGTTGGAGGATGACTTGAAGAATCTGCAGCAGGGCGACCGGTCGGCTCATGCCTATTTCCAGGAGTTCATGGAGTTGCTGAACTGTGTTCCTTTCGTCGCCCGTGACGGTCCGCACCAGGTAGAGTTGTTTGAGGCAGGCCTTCGTCTAGAGACTTACACACTCGTGCATGCTCAGAGATTTCAGACCTTGGAGGCAGCCGCAGAGCATGCACAGTGGGTGGAGAGAGGTGATCAGGAGGTGGCTAGACGGAGGGCCGCGGTCGCGCAGAGTTCCGACAGGAAGCGACCAGCACCAGAGGACGAGGGACAGGCTAGTTCATGGAGACCACCGCGGCCTCAGTCATCTAGCCGTGGGCGTGCGGAGCCGCGAGAGCCTAGTGGACCCGAGAGGTCATCGCGGCAGCAGCCGGAGTCTCAGCATCAGGCACAGAGACAGCATCAGTCGGGACAGCCACGGTTTCGCGACAGAGACAGGTGTATTTTCTGCGGGGGACCCCATTTGTCGCACACCTGTGATCAGAGGTGGGGTCGTTGTTATAAGTGTGGACAGCCAGGCCACATTCGAGCTTCGTGCCCCTTTTCGACTTCAGCGGCACCGTCATCAGCATCGGCCCCTTTTCGCCTCAGCAGCAGTTGTCAGCTCAGCGGCTGTATGCTCCAGCGAGCGGTTCACCATCTTCCTACCCTGCGGATCATCGGTCGCCTGCTCAGAGCGGTCGGGTCTACGCCGCTCAGGTGGGGGACTTTGCAGCAACCGACCATGTGGTGGCAGGTATTATTTTGTTTTGTTTTGTTTACTGGTTTTAGTCTTGCATTGTTGTGTACTTTAGCGTCCTTGTCCTTTGTTGGGTGTGCGTGTACTTCTTGCATGGGTTAGGGGTAGGACGGTTACCCTGTGTTCGGGAGGTTTATATTCCCGATCTTTGGCACGTAGGGGCGTGTGGTTGGTCCTGCCCGGTGCAGTTGAGTCTTCATTAGTACCGGTGGGCCTGATGGTCTTAACTTGGTGGCGGGACTGGGTTTGGTAATTAGGACGGGTTGGGCTGGCTCGGTTTTCTTCTTTTCGCGGCGGTTGACTATGCCGCGAGGACTGTTTTTGTGGGAAGCCAGGCCCGGAGGTTTCGGTGTACCTGGGTTGCTTGAGGGTTATCTTCCCCTCTATGGTTGGATTTTGTGCGTGAGGCGGATGTGTCGTTGTGGTTGGGTAGCCTTTTTGGCTGGTGTGGTTGAGGGACTTACTTTGGATGTCGCGGGAAGTAAAGAGGTACTTAGATCGAGCTAGTGTTTGTGCTCTTTTATTGCATATTATATATCTGAGCAGGTTACCAGCGCTTCGTGTACATGGAAAATTCTGTGTGCACGGCGGATCTGTTGGCGAGCCCGGGTTCTGGTCTACACCCGGGGCGTGACAGATTTAGTTGGTATCAGAGCTTAGGGATAGGTCAGTTGGGACTTAGGAAACCCTAGGCTTTTGGCAGACCCTAGGATGATAGGGCGCGAGAGGCGTGACACTTCGCGAAAGTCGTTGATTTATTTATTGGACTCTTCCAGTGAGTGAAGAGGGATCGACATACCCAATTTCTGGTGGACCGTTATGTTGGCTGCAGACAACATAAAGTCGCAGAAATTGGGGGATGTCTTTGACTTTCGCTAGATTGGGTCGTGTGGGGTTATGTTACTGATTCGTGATTTCTTGTGGCAGGATGCCTCCCCGACGTCGGATTCCCACTCGGGGTGCCCCGTTACCCCCTGATGAGCCAGAGCAGCCGACACCCCCCGAGCTTATTGAGTTGAGGGCCTTGGTGGCCCAATTGGCGGAGGGTCAGCGCCGCCAGGGACAGAGGATCGATCAGCTGCTTGCTCAGAGAGAGGCACCACCCCCAGCTGTTCCTGAGGCCTTTGTGCCTCCTGTTGCACCTTTTGTGCCGTCAGCGCCATCTTCGAGTAGCGGGGCTCCTGGAGCTATTCAGCCTTTGACTGCGGGGGAGGAGCAGGATTTTGCTGACAAACTCTCCCAGTTTGTTCAGCGGGGACCACCTAGATTCTCAGGGCGGGATGCTCAGCCCTGGGCTGTTGGGAGATGGCTTTCTGCGATGGAGAAGCTTTTTCGGGACTTCTTCATCGACCCGAAGTATCGAGTGCACATGGCGGTGCACTGTTTGGACGGAGATGCAGATTTTTGGTGGCAGCGGGTAGAGCCACCGGAGTTCCGGATTACTCGGCAGCTGCCCTGGGAGGAGTTCCGACGGTTGGTGCTGGACACCTATTTTTCGACCAGTGTGAAGAAGAAGTTGGAGGACGACTTGAAGAACCTGCAGCAGGGCGATCGATCGGCCCATGCCTATTTCCAGGAGTTCACGGAGTTGCTGAACTGTGTGCCCTTCGTCGCTCGTGACGGACCGCACCAGGTTGAGTTGTTCGAGGGAGGCCTCCGTCCAGAGATTTACACACTGGTGCATGCTCAGAGATTTCAGACTCTGGAGGCAGCCGCAGAGCATGCACAGTGGGTGGAGAGAGGTGATCAGGTGGTGGCCAGACAGAGGGCCGCGGTCGCTCAGAGCTCCGACAGAAAGCGACCAGCCCAGGATGAGGGGGGACAGGCCAGTACTTGGAGGCCGCCCCGACCGCCACCGCCTCAGTTTCCGGGCCGTGGGCGTTCGGAGCGGCGAGGGCCTGGTGGATCCCAGAGGCCCCAGCAGCAGCAGCAGCAGCAGCAGAGATCGCAGTCGTCGCAGCGCGGGTCTCAGCGGCAGCCACAGCGACAGCGACAGTCTCAGCAGCAGCAGTCCCGACAGTCACGGGCTCCCAGCAGTTGTATCTTCTGTGGAGGTCCGCACTTCCCCGGCACCTGCGACCAGCGGTGGGGTCGTTGCTACGGATGTGGACAGCCAGGGCACATTCGAGCTGCGTGCCCCTTTTCGACCTCAGCCGCCCCTTCTTCAGCATCTGCCCCAGTATCATCGCAGCAGCGGTCGACGGCTCAGCGGCCTTATGCTCCAGCGAGCAGGCCATCTTCTTCCCATCCCACAGATTATCGCCCTCCAGCTCAGAGTGGGCGAGTGTATGCCGCACAGGTAGAGGATTCTTCAGCAGCGGACCATGTGGTGGCAGGTATTACCTTACTCTCTGGCATTAGGACTCGTACCTTATTTGATACTGGAGCATCGCATTCTTTCATTAGTAGATCTTTTGCATCATTACATGGGATAGAGGTAGGACCTTTGCCGCGTGCACGAGAGGTTCAGATTCCCGATCACACTTTGCTCGTGGAGGAGTGTTGTTGGTCCTGCCCGATGCAGATCGAGTCCTGGATTATGCCAGCAGACCTGTTAGTCTTGAGACAGCTGCAGGACTTTGATGTGATTCTCGGGATGGACTGGCTGGCTCGGTATTTTGCGACTATTGACTGTGCCGAGAGGACTGTCACTTTTAGAGAGCCAGACCAGGAGGTGTTGGTGTACCGGGGATGTCAGAGCGCTTTCTTTGCCTCTATGGTTTCGACTTCCCGAGCGAGACGGATGATTCACCGAGGATGTGTAGCCTTTTTGGCTAGTGTTGTGGAGGGGCCTACAGCGGCACCGGGACTCGGGGATATCCCTATCGTCCGCGAGTTCCCGGATGTGTTTCCACCTGAGCTGACTTGTATGCCGCCCGACAGAGAGATTGAGTTTGTGATTGACGTAGTTCCAGGAACTGCGCCAATCTCTAAGGCTCCTTATCGGATGGCACCGGCTGAGCTGCGAGAGCTTAAAGCACAGTTGCAAGACTTGATGGATAAGGGTTTCATTAGACCCAGTGTGTCGCCCTGGGGAGCACCGGTGCTATTCGTGAAGAAGAAAGATGGGTCACTTAGACTGTGTGTGGACTATAGGGAGCTGAATAAAGTGACCATCAAGAACAAGTACCCTCTGCCGCGCATCGACGATCTCTTTGATCAGCTGCAAGGGTCTTGTGTATTTTCCAAGATTGATCTGCAGTCTGGTTACCACCAATTAAAGGTGAAGGCCGAGGATATTCCTAAGACTGCTTTCAGATCACGGTACGGGCATTATGAGTTTACAGTTATGCCATTTGGATTGACTAATGCCCCTGCCGCCTTTATGGACTTGATGAACAGGATATTTCGGCCATTCTGGATCGATTTGTGGTGGTGTTCATAGATGATATCCTGGTTTACTCCCGGAGCGAGGCCGAGCATGAGGAGCACTTGAGGACTGTGCTACAACTTCTGCGGGAGAAGAAGTTGTATGCCAAGCTGGCGAAGTGCGAGTTTTGGCTTCGGGAGGTAGCTTTCTTGGGCCATGTGATTTCCGCCGCCGGTGTAGCAGTAGACCCGGCGAAGATTGAGGCAGTTCGAGATTGGCCCCGACCGACGACTGTATCAGAGGTGCGCAGCTTCATGGGGTTAGCTGGTTATTATCGTCGGTTTGTGGAAGGCTTTGCGAAGCTTTCCACACCCCTCACTCGGTTGACGCGTAAAGGGGTTAAGTTTATCTGGAGCGAGGACTGCCAGAAGAGCTTCGAGGAGCTGAAGGACAGATTGATGACCGCTCCTATCCTTTCCCTCCCTGTTATGGGGAAAGGATATGTGATCTACAGTGACGCATCACACAGTGGACTCGGTTGCGTGTTGATGCAGGAAGGGAGGGTGATTGCTTATGCATCGAGACAGCTCAAGGATTACGAGAAGAATTACCCTACCCATGACTTAGAGCTTGCCGCCGTGGTGTTTGCACTGAAGCTCTGGCGCCATTACCTGTATGGAGAGCATTGTGAGATCTACACCGACCACAAGAGCTTAAAGTATCTGTTCACACAGAAGGAGCTTAATTTGAGGCAGCGCAGGTGGTTAGAGCTACTAAAGGATTATGATGTGGATATCCTTTACCACCCAGGCAAGGCTAACGTGGTCGCTGATGCTTTGAGCCGGAGAGCAGTACAGAGTTTGTCTATGTTGATCACAGACCAGGCGCCTCTATTGGAGGAGATGAGACGGCTCGAGATAGAGGTGGTGTCCCCTGGGATCTCTGCTAGACTGACGTCATTAGTCGTGCAGCCCACTCTGCTGGACAGGATCAGGGAGAAACAGAGTGAGGACCCCCACTTGACCAGGATTCGAGATCAGATTTCGAGTGATCCGTCAGGGGACTTTTCAGTTGATGCTGCGGGAGTACTGAGGTACAGGGACCGGGCATGTGTACCAGTGGATGCTGAGATCAGAGAGCAGATATTGAGAGAGGCCCATTATACACCTTATACCCTTCATCCTGGGGGGACTAAGATGTATAAGGACCTCAAGGCACATTTCTGGTGGAATGGCATGAAGAGGGATGTCGGGAGATTTGTGGCCCAGTGTTTGACTTGTCAGCAAGTAAAAGCTGAGCATCGGGTGCCAGCTGGCAAGTTACAAAGTCTCCCAATCCCTGAGTGGAAATGGGACCACATTACCATGGACTTCGTGGTCGGATTGCCGAGGGCACAGGGCGGAGCAGATGCTATCTGGGTAGTGGTGGATCGACTTACCAAGTCAGCGCACTTCCTGCCTATGCAGACTACTTGGCCACTCGAGCGACTAGCCCAGCTATACCTTGATGAGATTGTGAGATTGCATGGAGTACCCGCCTCCATTGTGTCAGATAGAGATCCGAGGTTTGCCTCGCATTTTTGGGGGAGTTTGCAGACTGCGATGGGGACTCAGCTCAGATTCAGTACAGCTTTTCATCCTCAGACTGATGGGCAGTCAGAGCGGACCATACAGATCTTGGAGGACATGCTGAGGGCTTGCGTCTTGGATTTCGGCGGAGGTTGGATTCGGCACTTATCCTTGGTTGAGTTTGCGTACAACAACATCTTTCAAGCGAGCATACAAATGGCTCCGTTTGAAGCGTTGTATGGACGCAAGTGCCGATCACCACTTTATTGGAGTGACGTAGGCGAGAGACGGACCTTGGGGCCAGATATACTGCTGGAGGCAGAGGAGAAGGTCCGGGTGATTCGACAGCATCTTCAGACCGCTCAGAGTCGACAGAGGAGCTATGCTGATGTTCGGCGCCGAGACTTAGAGTTTCAGGTTGGAGATCATGTATTTCTGAAAGTCTCGCCGTCCAAGGAGATCAGGAGGTTCGGCATTCGCGGGAAACTCAGCCCCCGATACATTGGGCCTTTCGAGGTGTTGGAGCGTATCGGGCCTGTTGCTTATCGGCTTGCACTTCCCCCGAGACTGGCGGGTGTCCACGATGTTTTTCATGTTTCCACTCTGAGGAGGTACGTTTTCGACCCGTCACACGTCATCGACTTTGCACCACTCGAGATCAGCGAGGATTTGAGATATGAGGAGCGCCCGCTGCGGATTCTAGATCGGGAGATGAAAGAATTGCGCAATCGAACC
The DNA here is from genome assembly GCA_029168755.2 of Tillandsia fasciculata. Classification (NCBI taxonomy): domain Eukaryota; kingdom Viridiplantae; phylum Streptophyta; class Magnoliopsida; order Poales; family Bromeliaceae; genus Tillandsia; species Tillandsia fasciculata. The sequence continues at coordinate 20,406,400 of CM054937.1, read as the reverse complement.
ATCCCCTATGTGAAGATCCTCTGGAGCCATCATGATGAGCGCGAGGCGACGTGGGAGCTCGAGTCAGAGATGATGGACGCCTACCCCTACCTGTTCGAGGCTCAGGATTGAGGTATGATTTTCGTTTCGAGGACGAAACTTTTGTTAGTGGGGGAGGATGTAGTGTCCCAGGTTTTCCTGTGGCTTTTCCCCTGTTACGGGGTGTGGAACACCTGTTCGTGGTGTGTGGGGCCCCAACATGTCAAAGTGATATGTTGTTTGGACTCAGAGAGGATTTGGGAGCAAGCCTGACCTTCGGCTGCCTTTGCCGAATTTTAGGAGTGGAATCAGGCTAAACGGAGGCCGTATTTGGATTCAGCGCGGAAAAACGCTTGAAAACGGCTATTTATTTATTTATTTTGGAGTCCGGATGCCCAAAAACGGACCCCCGGAAGTTTTCTGCGCAAAATGGTGCATGGGGGGACCTGTGGACCGGCCGGGGACGCGTGGCGCCTCCCCGCTGGGCCCGCACGGCTGCCGCCTGTTTGGCGGACGCGTGGCGGGCCCTGGGCCGGGTCGGACAGGCGGTCGGACGGGTGGGGATCCCGTGTGCGGCCCGGGCTGGGCCGGGCCGCACTGTAGCCGCCCGGAAATCCACGGGCCGGGCCGCACTGTAGCAGCCCGAAACGGGCCGAGCGCCCGAAATTGGGACAAAATGGGTATTTTCCAATTTGTTCTAATGGGCCTATAAATAGGCCTCCCCTCCCCTCTTCTCTTGCTTTTTCCGAGAGTTAGAGAGAGAGTGGGAGGGAGAAACCTTAAGAGAAGTTTTTCCTCTCCTTATTTTCTACCTCGTGGTGCGTTCCCAGATTTTCTGGAAGATCGACAGCGGCGTTTCGGATTTTACAGTGTGCCTCGGTTTTCCCCCATTTCGGCTCGTTATCGTCGCATTTCAGTCCGAGGAGTCCCCTGCGCAGTACAGAAGTCCTATTTCGACGATTTCTTCGCCAGTGTGTTCCTAAGAGGTAGGGCTTCGTTTTCCGTGTTGATGGTTTCTCTGGATTCCGATTCCTTGGCACGATTCCCGAGGTGTTTTGACCCCCTATTTTGCTGTTTGGATTTTTGGACAGCAGCAACTTCGACGAATTGTTTCTCAGCGTAGGAATATCAGATCGAGGCGATTCAAGAGTCGATTTTGGGCTCTTTTTCGCGAGGAACGCAACCGTGATTTTTCTGGGATTTTAGGAGCTCGGGACAGAGGTGAAATTCCTCGTTTTGCGTGCTGATTGTAAAAACAGCAATTATGTGATTGGAACTTGTAGTTTTTACACCGTGTACACTTATGTGATGTTGTAGGATATTGTTGCAGCTGACGGTGTGCTTAGAGGACAGCGGGTATTTTCTGGGTGTTTTGTGCACGCTTTTCGAGGTGGGTGGTTGCGTTTCCCTCTTTGTTGACTTGCACACTAGGAATAAAAGAGTTTCCCAATTATACATGTGATAGATAACTTGTGGTATATGAACCTATTGCATTGGGCCCCCTAAATTAATTGGTAGCTTCTATGTGATAAATCTGGGACAATAAAGTTGGACAAATGCTATATCCTAAACCGCATGCAATTAGTAACTCAATAATATTTTTAAAACTGATGCTTCACATGGAACTTTAGTCACTTTTCTAAATGTTTTTAAAAGAGAACACTTGCATGCTCATTGGACATCTAGTTAGGCCACTATCTTACTGCAGCACTATATTATGGGACTTGACTTAGGAGAAAACATGTGTTATTGTTATTCTTCTCTATCGATGCATGTTGCTCGAGTCTGATCGGGATTTTGAGATAGTGGTGTCTGGACCTTGAGTTTGGGACAGTTGGGATTGTCTTGGGGGATTGTGGGGCATAGTGGCAACCGCGGATGTTAGGCGGTTGACCAGATGTTTTTTACCTTATCAGATTGGGGCTTATGGGTTCAGCGGTGACCGCGGATTGTGGGCGGTTGACCGGATGTTGTTATCACATCAGATTGGGGATCAGGGTTGCATTAGTGGATGGAGTATTCCCACTTTGAGCATGGTCATGATCCAGTCCTGCTATTGTGAGACATTAGTTACAGTGATGATTGATACAGAGATACTTTACTCGTGTGGGTCGCTCCCCTCGAGTGCCACTCCGGAGTAGGCTTTTTGACCGTGATGGGTGCCGGTCAGTTGGTGAGTTGTGAGTGATGACAGAGCAGGCAGTGCCAGTGCTTCCTGGCTTTTCTGATTGGGTTCTCTTTGAGCAGTTAGCCTTATAGTTGCATGCATACAGATATCTTTTTGGCACTGCATTTAGAGGCATTGTAGTAGCATCTTCTTTTCCAGCAGCCTTTTAGTCTACTACTATTCCTTCCTTTTTGCCTCTTTATTCCTAGTGGGTGCGTCAGCATTTGAGGTTTTTACCCACTAGGGGAGGCTACTGGTTTATCTAGTAGTTCTCACCCCCATTGTTGTTTCTTGTCCTTTTTCCCCCTTTGTTTTGCAGAGTCGACTGTGGGAGCTGCTGGGCCTTCAGCGGCAGATCGAGGTAAGAGGATCGCCGACTAGCTAGATCGTCTACCCCGAGCGAGAGATTAGCTAGACTTTTACTGTACTCCCTTTTTGTATCTCAGACTATAGTAGTTTACTTTTGGGTCTGGCTGTGGCCAGCTGGTTGTATTATTTTGGTGAGCTGGGAGTTTATTGTACTTTTATTTCAGCTTTTACTTTATTTCAGTCTGAGATTACTTGTAGTTCTTTCAGTTCAGCTCTGTTTGTGCTCTTTTATTGCATATTATATATCTGAGCAGGTTACCAGCGCTTCGTGTACATGAAAAATTCTGTGTGCACGGCGGATCTGTTGGCGAGCCCGGGTTCTGGTCTACACCCGGGGCGTGACACGGAGCTACAATAGCGGGCGCTGGGGAGGGCGCCCTGGCCGTACATTCGGACTCTCAACCCGAGAGCTGGATTTTTTGTGCGCACGAGCTTTCGGACGCCTGGGCTGCCCTGGGGGTGCCCGGATGAACAATAGCGGGCGCGGGTAGCAGGTACTTCGGACCGTCCGGGTGAACAGTGGCTCCGACGATTCGGACGCCCGTACAAGGTCGCGGGCGCCCGAAAAGCGCGGAAACCGCATGGGTCTGAGGGAAATAAGGGATTTTGGTGGGGACAATTGGGTCATTTCACACCCCCTGCTACAGCCACCAACTCCCTGACATAAACCCATCTCTTTCCCTCTCTTTCTCCCTCACTTCTCTCACTCTCTTCTCCAACTCTATCTCTCCATGTGTTTTCTCTCCAGAGAAGCAGCAGCAGCAGCAGTAACAGAGAGGAAGGAAAACCCTGTGGGAGGCTTTAGCTGAGGGTCTGATCTCCAAAGCAGCTTGGAGAAGGTGGAGAAGACCTCAAGAAAGGCATTGAACTGAAGATAGAACCCTCTCCCCATCAAGAAAGGTATGTGGGAAAATTTAGGGTTTTGACATTCTTGGATTTATTATGGATTTAGAAGAGATGAAATGATCTGTTATGAATTTTTATCCCACTTTTAGAAAATTTCGTGAAGATTCTAGAGATCGAACGACCTCTTCTTAGAAAGAGAACACAAAGTGGGGGATTCTATCGAAAATGGTGATCTCTACTTTTTTCCTTCGCTTTTCAAAGTTAGAAGTATGATAGTAAGAGTAGGTTTGTAGAGTACTAATGGCTATTTAACAAATTAGGGTTTAACACTAAGAGATAATTGCAATCAAAACCTAGTTATAGGTTATTCTTACATGTGGTCAAGTGGTATTTGGACTTCGAAGAAAACCTAGGTCAAGAGGCCAAATGTGTGGCAAAAAACCTAGAAAACAACTCTAGGATAAAACGAGTGGCATTTAACTTAGGAAACACCTAAGGTGGAAATGTAGAGTCTTCAACATAGAGTTAATAAACTCTAGGGTTATAGTGCTTCATGCGAGTTTTGGTGTCCTTAGTGACTATTAGCGACCCTAGAGTAATGAATTTAGGGTGTGTAGTGCACCGACCTTGCTAAATAGTAAAGTACGGTCAAATCACTTCAAACATATTTTAAAATATGATAGAAATGAGGTGGAACGGATTTGGTTCGAAGCAAATAGCATTCGGGTCAAAAGTGAGTTGGAACGGCGAAGAAAGAAGCAAGCAGCCTTGATTCTGGGTTGCTGGACCAGAATTGGGCGCCCGGACATGTCCGGCGGGCATCCAGCTGCATAGCGCCGAGACCGAGGGCTGGGAATTTGGACAAACAGGGGTTTCGGGCGCCCGGGAAGTCCTGGGGGTGCACGAATGAACAGTAGCGGGCCCTGATGGGGTCGCCCGGAGGAATAGTGTTTCGTGGTTCCAAGCGCCCGGCGAAATGTTTTGGGCGCCCGAAACACGGCAAAAATCCCACGGACAGAGCGGAATTATAGGGATTTAATTGAGGTATTCTCGCCATTTCACCCCCTCTGCAGTCTCACCTACCCCTGTCATATAGCAGAGCTCTCCCTCTCTCTATTCTCCCATTCAAACACCTCTCCATCTCTCTCCCTCTTTCTCCCTGTTCGACCAGAGAAGAGGAGAAGCAGCAGCAGCTCCAGGAGGTGGGCTGGGAGCTCTGAGCTGGGAGTTGAGCATACTCGGAGCTTGGAAAACTTGAAGAGGACCTTGTAGAGCTCCTCTAGCAAGCTCCAACAACACTCTTTTCTCTTCTCTATTGGGCAAAAGCATCAAAAGAGGTAAGCCCTAAAGTCTAGGGTTCCCTTTTTGGGAGTTTTCTTGGGTTCAAAAGCATTGGGAAACCTCTCAAATGGGGTTTTCTATCATTTTTAGGATTTTTCTACTTAGTAGAAGAGATCAAGTATCTCTTTTATGAAAACACCTCAAATGAGGGATTTTCACTCTCTTCTTGCTCTTTGGTTAAGTAACTCATGTGAGAAACAAGAGTAAAACCTAAGGGTTACTCTCTTTAAGTGTTATGGGATTAAGAAATCATGTGAATGATTCCTTTAAGATTTCATTTAATTTTAGGGCTTCCTTGTGGACCTACAAGAGAGCAAGCCATTCTCTTTCAAGAACATTCAAGAGGTAGGGGATATTTACCGAAAATGGGTGACCTGTCCCCTTTTCCTTTGCTTTTAATTATTAGAAGCATGTTACTAGATTTTAGGTTTCATGTATAGTAATGAGACCTTAAGAACCGTTTTGAGACAAGAATGTGTGAATGACCTAATGTAGGTTAAGAGAATGAGGATTTTTGGTATGTTGATTAAATGCTACGAGCTTAATGTTAATGGTCTTTATGGAACAATGACTTGATGACCTAGGAGAAAACCTAGTATAGTATTTTGATTAGTGGCATTAACCTTAGGATCTCACATGTGGCATTTGTATAAGAGTAAATTAAGGTTATGAGATAGAGTTTTAACTTAAGAGTTAAAACTCTAAGGATTGGAGTTTTGGTTGAGGTTAAAGAGCAAAAGTAAAGAAATCCCTATGGTTGGTCTTAGGGAGTTGGGTAAATGTATACTCACTTTAACTTCAACATGAAATAGAGAATGGAAAAGAAAAGAGTAATTAAAGTCCAATGGACTTTTTGATTACCCTTGAGGCAAGGATCTAGGGTAAGAGTTGAGTAAAATGAAAGATAAGCTAAAAGTTTAAATGAAAGAGAGAAAATTGTCAAGTGGCAATGGGAGCTAGAAGCTCGAATGAGAAAGAAAGGCAAATGCACAAAGTGCAAAAAGAGGCCAAGTGCTAAAGCAAAGAAAAGAAAAGAAAAGAAAAGATGATCGCACCTTCGGGGATAAAACGTAGATCTTGTGTCAGAGTGTTAAGTGCAAAGACCTTCTCCCGGGCCGGGCCCATATGACAAAGTTCTCCGTTGGGCGGGGTAAGCACTTGAGGTGCTATCGGCAACCTTAGAGATTCTTGTCTTGTGGTAGCATGACTACCGGGCTGTGGCCCGTTGGGCAAGAACTTCCGAGGCTTAAGCAACTTGAATTAAAACACCATAACAAATTTGAGTTTTGTGTCAGGTGGTTATGTGGCTAGTATGGAACCTTGGTTGACAACATAGAGTCGTGTCATGACAAATGGTAAAGTTATACATGAGCATGCTAGATAGAATTTACAGCTTTCAATATTATTGTCATCTATTATATTACTTCCATTGTACCAAGCGGTGTAGGACATTCTTTCTCGGTGGTTGAATTCACTGGAAACTTTAAGTAGTTCTCACACCCTTGGGTGACATCATTACAGATCCAGGTACATCGAGCAAGGCGCGCAACAAGGGCAAAGGCCCAGCAGCTTAGCGACCTAGCAGTCTAGAGTCGCCCGGTTATTTTGGTTTTATTTTGAGCGAACTTGTTTGTGACGGAAAAAATATTGTAAACATTAAATGTTAAAGGTTCATTTTGAGCAAGTGAAAAATGTAGCTTCTTTAATTTTAAAAGTTCGTGTTAAAGAGAGTTGTAATTTATTTACAGTTTAAAGCTTTATGCTTGTATGTACTTTATTTCCTTCTAACTGCTTGTTGAATGAATGGAAGTTTTATTTACATAGTCTAGTACTCTGATTGATACTCTTCCGCTTACACTAAACTGTGTTTGTTTTTGGATAAACCGTCCCTTTCGGGTCTTGAAAGGTCATGCCCAATTGGCGGGTCTGTTCACGCGCCCGTGTAGTGCACCGGATTTTTCTAAAATGGCAAATTGCGGATAAGACGCCCTAAACGTGTTTAAAAATACGTTTAAAAGAGTTAGAGCAAGTTTGGTTCAAAGCTGAAAGCGTTCGGACCAAAAGTGAGTTGAAACCGGAATTTAAAATAAGTTCCGAAATGGAAATTTGGTTAAAATCGACTCTGGAACAGTCAAAATGGTTGTGGGTATATTGGAAATGAATTCCGGGCATGTCGGAATGATTCCGTGGGGTTTAGGACCTCGTAGAGAGAAAACGGAGAAATTTGAGGAATAATTGTGCTTTGAGAATTTGATTATTTCGATGTGAAATAATCATAAAAATTTTAATATGAAAGGTTTCACTTTCTCTCTCCTCTCTCTACAAGAGACGGAGCCCTAGCCTCAAGGAGAGGGTTTTGATGGGTTTTGATCTCCTTCAAGGCCACGAAATGGAGGAGGATCGCTAGGAGAGCATCCTAGGAGGAAGAGAAACCACTTTCCACCTCTCTTTAGCAAGAAATAAAGAGGTACGTAATTAGGGTTTTTGGAAAATTTGGCGGTTTTGGGTTTTTGAGCTCCATAGAGGGCTTTTATAATCTCTTTTGATTTCTAAACCATGATTTAGGGGTTTTTCTTGAAGAACAAGAGATCAAGCTGTAGTTCTTGCAAAGAACACTTCAAGGTGGGGAATTCTTCCGAAAATGGGTGATCTCTCCCCTTTTTCCTTTGCTTTCTGATTTAGAAGCATGTTAGCAAGCATGTAGGTTAGAGTGTTGTGATTTTGGATAAATAGGGTTTAGCCCTAAAAGAGAATTATGTTAAATCTATTATCTATTGTAGGTTATTCTTGCATGAGTATAGATGGCAAGAGTGAATGGTAGGATGTAATCATGTTAGGGTATAACCCTAGAAATTAATGTAGAAGAAAACCTAGGGAAGGTTAACTCTTCAAATTGGCATGGATGTGAAAACTAGGAGAAAACTAGGCTAAGAGTTCGAACGGGTGGCATTAAACCTAGGGGTTAACCCTAAGCAAACGAGTAGCATGGTCTTAGGGAATAACCTAAGGATGCAAGTTACAGTATTCAACATAAAGTCAGGGAACTCTAGGTTCATGAGAAATACAAATAGAGTTAATGAAACTCTAAGCTAATGGGAAAATGAAAATTAGTGAACTCTAGGCTATGTATGGCATGGAAAGGGTAGAGTTAATAAAACTCTTAAGTCAATGTTGAATGCATATAGAGTTAATGAACTCTAGGTAAATGTCGGAATACAAATAGAGTTAACGAACTCTAGGAATATGTTGAAATGCAAATAGAGTTAATAAACTCTAGGCCAAATGTAAAGGAAATGTAGAGTTAATAAACTCTAGGCCAAAGGTAATTGAAATAATTAATGTCCTCGAGACATAGTGAAACCCTAAGGTCATGAACATAGGGTTATGGAATAAGAATGAGCAAGTAAAGAAAAGAATAAAAGAAAGCTTGAATAGCTAAAGAATTAAAGAAATCGCTAAGGGGCATTATATATAAATGTGAATGAACCATGAGTTCTAATCTAAATTGTTGATATAGACACCTAAGCTAACCTATAGTAAATAACTTAGGATAAAAGAGAAAAGTAAAAGAGAAAGTATCGAGGCATGAATGCTAACGGGAGGTGCGCGTGAGCAAGACTCCGCTTCCCGGGTGGATGAGTGCCAAGGTGCCCTAAACTCATCTGAAACTAAAGAGAAAGTACAAAGCTAAAAGCTTAAAAGAATGAAAGGAAAATGTTTATGGTTAAATGAATGAAAGGAATACATGGGCCGAGGACTACGGGAGGCGGTGCTCGCAACCTATTCTTGTTTGATTTGGCTTGTAGGCATCCGTTTTTTGGAACTCTCGGACCCGGCAATAATGAGCTTAAAAGAAAAGCCTAAAGTGGCAAAAAGAGAAAAAGGAAATGTGAAAGCAAAAGTGCCAACGGGAGGTGCAGAACATGATTCGACTCTCGGGGGGAGTGTGTGAGCAAGACTCAGCTTCCCAAAGGAATGAGTGCCAAGGTGCTTTAAACTCATTCGAGGCAAATGAAGTGTGTGAGCAAGACTCAGCTTCTCAAGAGAAAGGCAAAAGTGAAAAGTGAATGGCAAAGTAAAGAGCTAAATGCTTCAATGAAAGAGAAAGAGATTTGCTGAATGGCAATGTAAGCTAAATGCTTGAAAAGAAAAGGAGAATGCATAAATATAAAAGAGGCTAAGTGCTAAAGTAAAAGAAAAGAAAAGAAAATGGATAAGCGCACCACGGGGGTAGAACTCGTATTGGATGGTAGTGGCATGGACCACCTCCTGGGCAATGACCCTTATGACAAAGTTCCCCGTTGGGCGGGGTAGCACTTGCGGGCCAACGGGGTAGCACTTGCAGGTGCTATTGGCAACCTTGAAAATCTTATCTTATGGTAGCATGACTGTCGGGCTGGGGCCTTTGGGCAAGAATTTTCGAGGGTTCAGGAACTAAAGCACAAGAATGTGAAAGAGTAAAGAGAAAAATAGAGTGGCCTAGGTGCAAGGTTTTTCGGCAGGCCGTTCAAGAGCACGATACTTGACATACTAAAAAGCACAATGAATGTCGGCAATGAGTAAATCGGCAGAAAAATACGAGTGGCCTAGGTGGCCAGGTTAGCATAACCCTTTTGAAGCGACATAGTGGCCGGATATTTGGATAGTAGCCCAAAGTGGCAAAATTGATAGCAATGAGACAAAGAACATACACAAATATTGTAGAGTGACTCATACATGTATATGATCATATTTGTTAGCATCTGCAGTTATTTAGCATGTATTATCTTGCTATCTTACTTCCATTGGATCAAGTGGTGTAGAACATTCTTTCTCGGTGGTTGAACCCACTGGGAACTTTAAGTAGTTCTCACACCCTTGGGTGACCATTTTTCCAGGTACAGGCGTAGTCAGCGAGGAGAGGGTGACCATTTTTTCAGGTACAGGCGTAGTCAACGGGGACAAGAGCCTAGCAGCATAGAGACCTAGAGGGTCTAGCAGGTGTATCCCTTTTATATTTTGAGTGAACTATGTATTGTGAGGAAAAAAAATGTAAAATGTAATCATGTTTAAGCTTCAAGTTGAGAGATGAAAAATTGTAATAACTTTTATATTATGGTTCACTCATGTGTTGCTTTCATTTGCATAGTTAAACTTGTTGTTTAATGAATGAAAGTTTTAGTTAGTAGTGGATTTTATTACTCTGATATTGAGCTTCCGCATACACTCATTGATTGATTGCTTCATTGAGATGGTTGTGACCGTTCCTTTCGGGTATAGGGAGGTCATGCCCGATTGGCGGGTCTGTTGGCGTGCCCGAACTGTTCAAATTGGCGGTCTCGAGGCGTGACAGTCCGAACCGACCAAATTGGCTGCCTCGGGGCGTGACAGATTAGAGTGGTATCAGAGCCTAGGAATAGTCCTAGGTGGTTAGCGAACCTTAGGGAGACCCTAGGGTTTAGGCGCGTGAGAGTGTAGATCTTTTGGCGAAAGTGTATGATTGGGTTTATGATTCCCAAGAAGGATATTGTGAATGGATCGAGGGAAATAAACTTCCACTAGCTGACGATATGTTGGGCGGCCGACAACGTAACATTAGGAGCGGGAGGGAGTATTCCTCCTTACTTTCGCATGATTGGGTTGACGAACCCTTATTGTATTTGTTATTCTGCATTCAATTACGCAAAGTGTCCGAGTTATTAAATTTGGACTAATGTTGTTGAAGTGTGCAGATAGCAATGCCACCGCGAAGGGAGACATGTTTCACGCAGCTCGAGCGGGGGAGGGCTCCGGGTCGAGTGATATCCGCGAGCTGCGGGAGCAAATGGCCGCGCTTATCGGCGTGGTTCAGAAACAGGCGTAGGCCTCTTTGCGACAGGAGGAGGCTTCTCGCCGACGGGAGGAGGAGGCTTCCCGTAGGCAGGAGGAGGCGTTTCAGCGCCAGGAGAAAGTATCGAGGCAGCAAGCGAAGCAGATAGAGAGGCTCCAGGAGTTGTTGGCGCAGTAGGTTGAGCCTGCGCAGACTACGCATGAGCGCACGGCCTCGCCTCAGGTGGGGGCGACGACTGAGGGGGTGGCTATGGCAGCCGAGCCTATGGCGGTGCGCCCAGCACCATCTGTTGGGGTTACTAGAGAGGTGCCCCGGCGGGCGGACTCGGAGGCAGGTGACGTCGAGTACCCGGCCCAAAGGGCGGAGTAGGATCGGGCAATGGAGGTCCTCGCTAGTTTCCAGAAGTTCCACCCGCCGACCTTCAGCGGCAACAAGACTGATCCTATAGTGGTGGAGTCTTGGGTTGACTCTATGGAGATCTATTTTTGACCCTTCGGGTGCCGGTGCGGGACCGTGTTAATGTGGTGGTTCCCCACCTCGACAATGTGGCACACTGATGGTGGAAAGCGGAGTTGGAGAGGCAGGCTAGGACGGCTTTGCCTGAGCCGACTTGGGAGGAGTTCAAGGAGTTGTTCTTCGCGACCTACTTCCCCGACAGTGCCAAGCAGCAGATGGAGAAGGACTTTAAAAACCTTCGCCAAGGGAACCGCTCGGTCCAGGAGTACGAGTGTGAGTTCTCTCTCATTGTCAGCTGCCTACCCACCGTAGTGCAGAATGAGTGGGACAAGGCGCGGTGCTTTGAGCGGGGCCTTCGACCAGTCATTTATTCGAAGGTCCAGCCGTTCAACATCGTGACCTACAGAGAGATAGTGGATAGATCCCGTCTTGTGGAGCGGGGTGACATGGTGGTGTGCCGAGAGCGTGAGGCGTACAAGAAAGGGAAGGGGAAGGACAAGAAGCGGCAGTAGGGTGGCTCTGGGGGCCAAGGCCACTATCAGCGGCCCCCTAAGCAACCGCAACAGCAACATTACCCTCGGGAGCCCCGACAGCCCATAGCTTCCGAGCGGTGTGCCATTTGCGGTGGTCAGCATCGACCGATCGAGTGCCTAGAGCGCAAGGGGAGATGCTTCAAGTGTGGCCGGTCGGGCCACTTTGCTCGGGATTGCTATAGGAGCATGCGTCCTGCCCCGGCCACACCGATGATCCAAGGTGCCCCGAGGCAGCACCAGAGGGCGGTACCGGCTCTACCAGCCGCACGACCAGCTGCACCACAGCAGCCGTCGAGTGGGCGGATTTTTGCCACTCAGGTGGTCGAGGAGGAGCCCGTCGCCGATGATGTCGTGGCAGGTATAATTTTTATTAATAATATTCGATGCAGGGCTTTATTCGACACAGGTGCATCACATTCATTCATATGTAGATCATTTGCCATGAGACACGGCCTAGACGTACTTTAGTCTACGAATGCTACGACAGTTCAAGTGCCGGAGCATTCTTTCGAGGTCTCAGAGAGTTGTCCCGCCTGTCCTGTGCAGATTGGCGAGTGGATTATGAAGGTGGACTTCTTGGTCCTAAGACGTCTTGGGGACTTTGACGTAATTTTGGGGATGGATTGGCTCTCCAAATACTATGCTACTATCAACTGTGAGAGTCGGGTTATCACTTTTCAGGAACCGGGACAGAAGGAGTATGTCTTCAAGGCATGTAGGAGTTCGCTATTTGCCTCGATGGTTTCCACTTCGCGAGCCAAGAAGTTGATCGATAGAGGGTGTGTGGCCTATTTGGCTACAGTTGTGGAAGGGCGCAAGGAGGAACCCAATGTGGAGGAGATTCCAGTGGTGCGGGATTACCCCGATGTATTCCCCGCGGAATTGCCGGGCATGCCGAGGGATCGGGAGATCGAGTTCATCATAAACTTGGTTCCCGGGACGGATCCAGTTTCAAAGGCTCCGTATAGGATGGCCCCGGCGGAATTGAAGGAACTTAAGGCTCAATTGCAGGATTTGCTGGACAAAGATTTTATTAGACCCAGTGTATCTCCTTGGGGAGCTCCAGTCCTGTTTGTGAGAAAGAATGACGGGTCGCTACCGCTGTGTGTGGATTATCGAGAACTCAACAAGTTGACGATCAAGAACCGATATCCATTGCCGAGGATCGATGATCTATTCGACCAACTGCAAGGTTCCCGGGTATTTTCGAAGATTGATCTTCAATCAGGATACCACCAATTAAAGATTAAGCTGAAGGATGTTCACAAGACGGCTTTCAGGACGCGGTATGGACACTATGAATTCACTATAATGCCATTCGAGTTGACCAATGCCCCGACGACATTCATGGATTTGATGAATCACGTCTTTCAGCCTTTCCTAGATTGATTTGTCGTGGTCTTCATTGACGACATTTTGGTCTACTCCCGAAGTGACGACGAGCATGAGGATCACCTTCGACAGGTATTGCAAATGCTTCAGGAGCGGGGCCTATTCGCAAAGTTGAGGAAATGCGAATTTTGGCTTCGGGAAGTGGCATTTTTGGGGCATGTAAGTTCTGAGGCGGGGGTGTCTGTGGATCCCAAGAAAATTGAAGCTATTAAGGATTGGCCCTGACCAACCAATGTCACCGAGGTTCGAAGTTTTGTCGGACTTGCGGGGTATTATAGACGGTTCGTCGAAGGGTTCTCCAAAATTACCACTCTACTTACCAACCTCACAAGAAAAGGGGCTAAGTTTATTTGGAGCGATGATTGCGAAAGGAGCTTCCAATTACTCAAGGACAAATTGATACCGGCTCCAATCCTCGCTTTGCCTACGGCGGGGAAGGGATTCGTGGTGTATAGTGATGCCTCGGGGAGTGGTTTGGAGTGTGTACTTAAGCAGGACGGAAGGGTAATAGCCTATGCCTCCCGGCAGTTGAACAGCTATGAGAAGTACCCCACCCACGACCTCGAGCTTGCCGCGGTTATTTTTGAATTGAAGTTATGGCGGCACTATCTATACGGCCAGTATTGTGAGATCTACACAGATCACAAAAGCCTCAAGTACTTGTTCACACAGAAAGAACTAAATCTGAGGCAGCGTCGATGGTTGGAGCTACCCAAGGATTATGATGTTAGCATCTTATACCACCCGGGGAAAGCAACTGTGGTGGCCGACGCTTTGAGTAGAAAGTCTGTGGAGAATCTCGCCATGATCATCACTGACCACTACCCGTTGTAATTCGAGATGCGACGATTCGGGTTGGAAGTAGTGGTATCCGGTACACCCGCGACGCTTATGACACTTCAAGTGCAACCCACCTTGTTGGAAAGAATTAAAGAAAGGCAAGTGGCCGATGAAAAGCTCCAAAAGGTGAGATCTGATATTGAGGGCGGAAATGCAAAGGATTTTGCCGTGGATTTTGCAGGAATCTTGAGGTTTCGGGGTCGTGTGTGTGTACCCAATGACGAGGACATTCGCGAGATGATTCTTCAAGAAGCACATCGATCGCCGTATACTATTCACCCCGGCGGCACTAAGATGTACAAGGACTTGAAGGCAACATTCTGATAGCCGGGTATGAAGAAGGATATTGGGCACTTTGTGGCTAGATGCTTAGTGTGCCAACGAGTCAAGGCCGAGCATAGACTTCCGGCGGGCAAACTTCAAAGCCTACCAGTACCCGTTTGGAAGTGGGAAAATATCGCGATGGACTTTATCATGGGCTTGCCTACATCTTAAGCGGGCCACGACGCGATATGGATGGTGGTGGATAGGTTGACCAAGGCGGCTCATTTCTTGCCTGTCCACACCACATGGTCGAGGGACAAGTTGGCGCAATTGTACATTGATGAAATTATGCGCCTTCATGGGGTTCCAGTTTTGATTGTGTCAGATCGGGATTCTTGATTTGTTTCGCAATTCTAGAAGAGTTTCCATGAGACTCTGGGAACACGCATGGACTTCTCTACAGCTTATCATCCACAGAGCGATGGTCAATCTAAGAGGACCAATCAAATCCTCGAAGATATGCTTAGGGCGTGTGTTCTGGATTATGGCTCAGGGTGGCAGCGGTATTTGCCTATGGCCGAATTCGCCTACAACAACAGTTACCAAGCCAGTATTGGGATGGCACCCTTCGAGGCGTTGTATGGCAGAAAATGCCGATCTCCGTTGCATTGGAGCGAGGTCGGTGAGAGGTTAACATTGGGCCCTGATGTTTTGCTGGAGGCCGAGGAGAAAGTGCAGATTGCACGTCAACGTCTAGTGACGGCGCAAAGCCGGCAAAAGAGCTATGCCGACAAGAGGCGACGCGATTTGGAGTTCAATGTTGGGGATCATGTGTTCTTGAAGGCGTCACCCACAAAGGGCGTTGTACAATTTGGAATGCGGGGGAAGCTAAGTCCTCACTTTCTAGGCCCTTACGAAGTATTGGAGTGGGTTGGCCCAGTGGCCTACAGAGTGGCATTGCCTCCGGATTTGGCGGGAGTACACGATGTGTTCCATGTATCACAACTCCGCCAGTATGTCCACGACCCAAGACACGTGATCAACTACCCACCGCTTGATCTACGAAAAGACTTGAGTTATGACGAGTTCCCGTATAAGATTATTGATCGGCAAGAGAGGAAGCTAAGGAATCGCTCCATAGCTTATGTAAAAGTGCTTTGGACTAGGCAAAGTGAGCAAGAGGCTACATGGGAGCCTGAGGCCGTGATGCGAGAGCACGACCCTCGCTTGTTTGAGGAATAAGTCCAAGGTATGTGAGTTTTAGTTTCGCGGACGAAACTCCTAAAAGGAGGGAGGAATGTAGTGCACCGACTTTGCTAAATAGTAAAGTGCGGTCAAATCACTTCAAACATATTTTAAAATATGATAGAAATGAGGTGGAACGGGTTTGGTCCGAAGAAAATGGCATTCGGGTCAAAAGTGAGTTGGAACGACGAAGAAAGAAGCAAGCAGCCTTGATTCTGGGTTGCTGGACCAGAATCGGGCGCCCGGACATGTCCTGCGGGCGCCCGGATCCAGCTGCAGAGCGCCCAGACCGAGAGCTGGGAATTTGGACAAACAGGGGTTTCGGGCGCCCGGGATGTCCTGGGGGCGCCCGAATGAACAGTGGCAGGCCCTGATGGAGTCGCCTGGAGGAACAGTGTTCCGTGGTTACTGGCGCCCGGCGAAATGTTTCGGGCGCCCGAAACACGGCAAAAATCCCGCAGACAGAGCTGAATTAGATGGATTTAATAGGGTTATTCTCGTCATTTCACCCCCTCTGCAGTCTCATCTACCCCCTGTCATATAGCAAAGCTCTCCCTCTCTCTTCTCCCATTCAAACACCTCTCCATCTCTCTCCCTCTTTCTCCCTGTTCGACTAGAGAAGAGGAGCAGCAACAGCAGCAGCAGCTCCAAGAGGTGGGCTGGGAGCTCTCAGCTAGGAGTTGAGCACACTGGGAGCTTGGAAAACTTGAAGAGGACCTTGTAGAGCTCCTCTAGCAAGCTCCAACAACACTCTTTTCTCTTCTCTCTTGGGCAAAAGCATCAAAAGAGGTAAGCCCTAAAGTCTAGGGTTCCCTTTTTGAAAGTTTTCTTGGGTTCAAGAGCATTGGAAAACCTCTCAAATGGGGTTTTCTACCATTTTTAGGATTTTTCTACTAAGTAGAAGGGATCAAATATCTCTTTTATGAAAACACTTGAAATGAGGGATTTTCACTCTCTTCTTGCTCTTTGGTTAAGGAACTCATGTGAGAAACGAGCAAAACCTTAGGGTTACTCTCTTTAAGTGTTATGGGATTAAGAAATCATGTGAATGATGATTCCTTTAAGGTTTCATTTAATTTTAAAGCTTCCTTGTGGACCTACAAGAGAGCAAGCCGTTCTCTTTCAAGAACATTCAAGAGGTGGGGGACATTTACCGAAAATGGGTGACCTCTCCCCTTTTCCTTTACTTTTAATTATTAGAAGCATGTTAATAGATTTTAGGTTTCATGTATAGTAATGAGACCTTAAGAACCGTTTTGAGATAAGAATGTGTGAATGACCTAATGTAGGTTAAGAGAATGAGGATTTTTGGTATGCTGATTAAATGCTAGGAGCTTAATGTTAATGGTCTTTATGGAACAATGACCTGATGACCTAGGAGAAAACCTAGAGTAGGATTTTGATGAGTGGCATTAACCTTAGGATCTCACATATGGCATTTGTATAAGAGTAAACTAAGGTTATGAGATAGAGTTTTAACTTAAGAGTCAAAACTCTAAAGATTGGGGTATTGGTTGAGGTTAAAGAGCAAAAGTAAAGAAATCCCTATGGTTGGTCTTAGGAAGTTGGGTAAATGTACACTCACTTTAACTTCAACATGAAATAGAGAATGGAAAAGAAAAGAGTAATTAAAGTCCAAGGGACTTTTTGGTTACCCTTGAGGCAAGGACCTAGGGTAAGAGTTGAGTAAAATGAAAGATAAGTTAAAAGTTTAAATGAAAGAGAAAGAAAATTGTCAAGTGGCAATGGGAGCTAGAA
The DNA here is from genome assembly GCA_029168755.2 of Tillandsia fasciculata. Taxonomy (NCBI): domain Eukaryota; kingdom Viridiplantae; phylum Streptophyta; class Magnoliopsida; order Poales; family Bromeliaceae; genus Tillandsia; species Tillandsia fasciculata. The sequence goes on along the minus strand of CM054937.1, from coordinate 20,389,362 downwards.
GCTCAAACGAGAAAAAAAAAAAGGCAAATGCACAAAGTGCAAAAAGAGGCCAAGTGCTAAAGCAAAGAAAAGAAAAGATGATCGCACCTTCGGGGGTAAAACGTAAATCTTGTGTCGGAGTGTTAAGTGCAAAGACCTTCTCCCGGGCCGGGCCCGTATGACAAAGTTCTCCGTTCGGTGGGGTAGCACTTGAGGTGCTATCGGCAACCTTAGAGATTCTTGTCTTATGATAGCATGACTACCGGGCTGTGGCCCGTTGGGCAAGAACTTCCGAAGGTTAAGCAACTTGAATTAAAACACCATAACAAATATGAGTTTTGTGTCAGGTGGTTATGTGGCTAGTATGGAATCTTGGTTGACAACATAGAGTCGTGTCATGACAAATGGTAAAGTTATACATGAGCATGCTAGATAGAATTTACAGCTTTCAATATTATTGTCATCTATTATATTACTTCCATTGTACCAAGCGGTGTAGGACATTCTTTTTCGGTGGTTGAACCCACTGTAAACTTTAAGTAGTTCTCATACCCTTGGGTGACATCATTACAGATCCAGGTACATCGAGCGAGGCGCGCGACAGGGGGCAAAGGCCCAGCAGCTTAGCGACCTAGCAGTCTAGGGTCACCCGGTTATTTTGGTTTTATTTTGAGCGAACTTGTATGTGAGGGAAAAAATATTGTAAACATTAAATGTTAAAGGTTCATTTTGAGCAAGTGAAAAATGTAGCTTCTTTCATTTTAAAAGTTCATGTTAAAGAGAGTTGTAATTTATTTACAGTTTAAAGCTTTACGCTTGTATGTACTTTATTTCCTTCTAACTACTTGTTGAATGAATGAAAGTTTTATTTACATAGTCTAGTACTCTGATTGATACTCTTCCGCTTACACTAAACTGTGTTTGTTTTTGGATAAACCGTCCCTTTCGGGTTTTGAAAGGTTATGCCCGATTGGCGGGTCTGTTCACGCGCCCGAACCGACCAAATTAGCGGCCTCGGGGCGTGACAGGGTGAATGTGCAAACTCAAGTAAATAAGAAAACTCTAACCTAAATGATAGTCCTTGAGACATCTTGGCTATCCTAGAGTTAATAACCCAGGATAAAAAGCAAAAGTAAAAGATAATGCAAATGGCACCTACGGATTTCGAACTCGCAAATTGAGAGGTGTGAGCTAATGTCGACTCCCTGGGCAAGGTACTTCCGAAAGATTAAAAAGAGGTAAAAGGTAATGTTAACGCACCTTCGGATTTGAGGCTCATCATTTAGGGGTGAGCGCGCATAGCGGCCCCTAGGGCATGGGCCCATCGGACGAGATACTTCCGAAAAATTTCAAGATAAAATATATTGCAAATGACGCCTTCGAATTTTAGACTCGTCAATTGGGAGCAAGACTCCTAGGGCATGGGCCCATCGGACGAGATACTTTCAAAAGGCTAAAAGTAAAGAGAAAATAAAAATGACCAAATGTAGTCGGGTTAGGTGAACTCTTATAGCGTCATAGTGGCCAGGTTGTGGCATAATAGCCTAGTGTGGCATGGCATTAGTAGCATATCGATTTTGAGCATGTCTAGTAGCGTAGTGATTTTCATATCAGCATGCTAGTATAGTATTTACAGCTTTTCATATATATTATCTTGCTATTATTGTTTCCATTGGACCAAAAGGTGTAGAACAGTTTCTCGGTAAATGAATCCACTGGGAACTATTCATAATTCTCACACCCCATTGGTTTTCACTTTTTACAGATCCAGATTCCGCCGGTAAGGCACGCAACAGGGGCAAGAGTCTATATTGTACTTTATTTTGGTTGTGAGGGATGGATTGTGTATTTGGATGTTACATATGTAAGAAGGTTATTTTATTTTATGTTAGTAATTTTATTTTCAGCTCTAATATCTGTTTAGTTGGTAGATATTATCTTTTGCAGATTCGACGCTTCGCCTATGTGGGGTTTTCTGTATGGGTGGCGGATTTGTTGGCGAGCCCGGGTCATAGTTCGACCTCGGTGCATGACACTTCGTTATTCTAGGTCATTATCTTTCCGACATCTTTGAAGCAAAACAATTGTGAAAAACAGTAACTACAAATAAATTTGAGCTTACTAAAAAGTTGAGAAACCAAGTTGAGAAACCAGATAACGCCAACTCTTCGTCACAGCGAAAAAAGAGCATGTCACGGTTTATCATCTGCAGCATGTACTTTGCATCAGAACCAACAATGGATATAAACCGGCTCACTCCAATGACGCATCATATTTTGGAGTTCAGAAAATGTTTGTAAACAAACAAACAACAGTCAGACAGGATTCAACCATCCTGGCTGAGCTTCTGAAAAACTGCTTCCCATGAAAGCTGATTGACAATTCCATGAAAATCCTCTTAACGGATTGCCTGTAAGGGCATGTTTGATTTGAATAATCTAAGACTTGGAATGGAAATTAGAATGAGTCATTTTCATTAGTAGTGCTTGGTTTCAGGAGTTAGTATTCCGATTTCCATTCAAATCCTCAAAAATGACTCCCATCATAAAGGTGGGAATCACTTTTGATTTCTAGAGGGATTGAGAAACAAACTTTGTTTTTTCACTAACAATTATTTAAATTCAAAAATAAATCTAAATATAAAAATTATTAGATTAAATTATAAATTAATTACGGACTTAAAATAAGTTTTAATTTCTTAAATTTTATTATAATTTTAATATAATTTTAAATTTAAAATTAAATTTGAATTGTGAATTTAAATTTTAATTCAAATTGTGAGTTTACTTTTGGATTTTAGTTTTGATTACGAATTAAGATAGTGGATTTAAAGTTTAATTATAATTTAAATTTTTGAACTTTAATTTGAACATGATGCTGAATTTGATTTCAAAATGTCATTCAAATTTGAACTAAAATTTAAATCAAATTTTATATTCAAATTGTAGATGAAAATTTATAATAGAGTTTTAAATTTAATTCATGCATTCAATTTGAATTCAATTTTAATTTTGAGTACAAATTTTAATTTTATATTTTTGTGTTGATTTGAGTTTTACATCTTGAATTATAAAATTCTATTTTAAATATTTTATGCGCAATTAAACTTTGCTCAACCAAATAATAGTAATTGGCTGATTTCCATTCTAATCCCTATTATGAACCAAATAAATTAGGATACTCGATCATTCTGCTGTTCATTCCAATTCATTAGAATGAGATTTCCATTTCAATTTTCAACAAAACATGCCCTAAATGTCAAAAGCAGTCATTACAAATCAAATCATCTGATTTTAGGATTCGCCTATTTTGACTCCCCACTGAAGCCTAAACGCTAGATAATTTATTCCCGAAGACATAACTTATGCTTCTAAACTTGACAAGCAATTTCGGCCAATTCGAAGGTGCACATGATACTATATTGCTAACCATAAAGGAGAACATGCCAGAAAACCCAACACCAACCAAACAAAATACACGTGCCTATTTATTACCAACTGCACCCAGGCAACGGCCAACTGGACAAAAACTTTCGTGGAGCCCAGGGCTCCAACAGAGGCGTTTTTAATCAAAGAAATATTAGCAAAAAATTAAAAACAAAGTTAAGAAATAAATTTTAAAAAATGTGATACTAGAAATAAGTGCACATATATAGAGTTTGTTTCTAGTATATAATTATGGTAATAATATACAAACTAATGCCAACTATAGACTATTTAAATTTGACTATTATAATTTTTTTAAATTTTAATTTTATTATTTAATATTTTAATTTATTTGATTGAGGCTGTCAATAAAATTTTGACTTCAAATTTTGAATGCGCTATTATTTTAACAGGTTTAATCAACATTTTTTATGTCATTCTTTCAACTAGAAATTCAATAAGGTAAGCAATTATTTAAATTTTGAAATTAAAATATGACTCAAATTAAATAAATAAAAATGTTGCTGAGTAAAATTAAAATTTTAAAATATTCGATAGTCAACTCAAAATAATTTATAGTCCAGATAAATCATATATAATTTTATCTATATTTTTTTTAAAAGATAAAAATAATAAATTTATACTTGACTGATTTGTTTTTAATTAAAAATTAAAATTTAAAAATAATCAGTTAAAATGTAGGGTTTAACTATTTTGAGACAGTGATAAAACTACTCTAATTTTAAAAAATTATATATATAGAGAGTAGAATTTATATGCTTTTAAAAATACAAGTCCATCCATACTTGTGGATTTTTTATCATTGAATTTGTCTTGAAATTTATGCTTTTGTAAGTCAATTAAAGAGAGAGAAAAATAAAGTAAAATGTATAAATCTCAATACAAACCCAATGGTAAAACATTCACAAGTATGGATGAGCTTGTGTTTTTAAAAACATATAAACTCTACTCTCTCTCTATATATAGAGTATAATTATTGTATTATTTGAAGAAAAAAAATATGTAAAATATAAAATAAACAATCAAATGTTATCTAAGTATATCAAAAATTCAAATAAGACATCACATATATCACAAAAAAATAAAATACAAAATATTTTAAAGTCACATATGCCTAAAAATTTTCTTCTTAATTAAAAAAAAAAAAATTGCACGTCATAACATTTTATTCCAAAGCACAGCAAGCAGAGTTAGAAGTACAAATTTTCTTAAATTTTACTTTTTTACTTTTTTTTTTTTTTTTTTTTTTTTTTACGCCGCGTGGCATTCGAGTCCTGGGCTCCAACAAGTTGTCCAGAAATATTTTCCGCAAAACTCAAAAGTCGACTACTTTCTAATGAAAATTATCTGGTTTTGAAAAATATCTAGTGTTAAAAACTTTTAAATCATATAAAAAAATAAAAATAAAAAATAATAAAAATAGAGAAAAATGAAAAGTAAATAAGCAAAGAACAATACCTTAACGGGAATCTGAAAGAAAAAGAGTCCTAGCGTGCCCTCGACCTCAGTAACGGAGTCCATCGGAATGGATCCCTTGGCGAGGTCCTCGATCAGATAAATAGCGTCGTCGAGAACCTTGATCCCGTCGAGCCGGAGCTCGGCGTCGAGGTAGGAGACGCCTCGCGCCCTCACGCGGCCTGCGGCGGCGACTGCGGCGGAGCCAAGCGGCCGGCCGCGGTAGCTGACGGAGGTGACGACGGAGCTGTAGTCGAACGCGAAGAAGTCCGGGTTGCCGACGCGGAGGTCGAGGCCGAGGTGGAGGTCGATGGCGGCGAGGGGCGGCGGGGCGACGTGGACGCGGTCGAGGCGGAGTAGGGCGACGCCGACGTCGGGGTCGGAGGGCCAAAGGAGGAAGAGGGCGGCGGCGGCGGCGGAGGCAAAGAGGGAGAGGTAGAAGGCGATGCCGCAACAGGCGGCGGCAGCGCGGAGGAGGCGGCGGCGGTGGAGGCAGCGGCAGTGATGAAGGCTGCGGAGGTGGGGGTAGGCAGGGAGGAGGACGTAGGCGCTCCGGGAATTGTCGAAATCGGCGGCGACCGAGATGGCGTAGTAAGGAGGAAATAGTGCTGGAGGAGGAGGAGGAGGAGGAGGAGGAGGCACTTCTGGAGGATTAGGAGGAGGAGATATTTCTGGAGGAGGAGGAGGAGATACTGCTGGAGGAGGAGGAAGGAGAGGATCGGAGGGTTGTTGCTCTCCCGTCTTCTCCATTTGCTATGGTCGTTACTAGTACGAGTCTCGCTCGCAAGAGCCCGTATCCTCGTCGGTCTTGTTCGCTTTTTTCTATTATTTTTTTTTAAATAATTTTAATTGTATTTATATAATAAAGTATTATTATAATTATAAAGTATAAAATAAGCCATTATTTTATATAAATAATCTTATAAATTTTTATAATTATAAAAATAGTTTTCTGAAAAAATATTTTATAAAAATAATTTTAAATGATGAATGATTCACCGTATTTAAATACGGTGAACCATTTATCGTATTTAAAGGTTTTAAAGGTTACAATTTATAAAATCCTAATAAAGCGGTGCGGTGAATGGTTCACCGCTTTTAATCACTTTACATGTCACGTTCCGGCGTCGAAACTGCGACCCGGACTCGCCAACAGATCCGCCGCCCATACGAGAAGCACCGTATAGACGCAGCGACTAAACTGCAAAAGATCAACTACACTATACAGATATCAGAGCTGAAAAGTAAACTGCTGAAATAAAAATATATACAAATCCTCAAATAGTATATGTCAGATCCTCACAATATATAAGTCACTCCAAAATCCAAAGCTCTCAAAGAAAAAATATACATGAAATATCCCAAAATCACTGGCAGTACTAATACATCACCAACAGGGGTACATCTACACTAACGGGAAGTAGACTAGTAGGGATCTAGTTCGCGACTCCCTTACCTCGATCAGTAGGATCAGCAACTGGAGCAGCAGGAACTGGAGTAGAGGTCCCTGGGGAAAATCACCACGGCGGGTTTGAGAACTACATCCCACAGTAGTTCTCAGTGAGTACCGTCAACAAGCCCTACGGTCTGCCCACTAAGTCTACTAGAGGCATAAAGTAACAAATGCAGTGCTGAAAGTAAAGGCTGGAAAAGAATAACTCAATAGCTACCATGCCTCTATCTAAATGCTCAAGAAGTGGGACAGATGGAAACATGATGCATCTACTAACTCTCAAACATAGTCACCCAATCTACACTGACTGCCACATGGGGTCCAGTCAAACCTGCGCCTACCTACTGCCATTACATCCAAGGAGGACCGGACTTACGTAGGGCGTCCGTGACTGCCAAAACTGGCCCAGCCAGAGGGACTGCGTCGATAAGTCGCGATAGCAAGTAACAAGCCCAGCTCCGGAGTGGCACTCGAGGGGCTCTGTGGATCTCGCGGACCGAAATGCGACGATAGCGGGCCTCCGATGAAAGAACGTCGCTCTACGCTACGATGCCGAAGTCGTCGATGCCGCGGCCTCTAAAAATTTCGAGCTTCCTTCACAAGATCCAGCACAGGAAGATGATCAAGTTTGCAAGAGGGCTCATTCGCATTTGGGCTCAGGAAAAAGCCCAAAACTGAAGAGCAAAGGGCCTATTTATAGGCTTTTCCCAAAAAAGAAACCAAATGGGCTTTTGGGCCCAATTTCCGGGCGCCCGCAAGCTTTCGGGCGGCTACAGTGCTGGGCCGGCCCAACACTGTGCGCGCCCGAAACGCTGAGGAGCCGCCACGTGTCCCCTCCACGTCCAGCGCGCCCGGCGCACGCGCGCCCGCCAATCGCGGCGCGCTGCATGGCCGCGCGGTCAACGGCGGGGACCGTGGGCCGCGGTTCACTGCGGGCCGCCCGGGTTACTGCGCCCGCCAATGAGCGGGCGACACGTGGCCCGGCGGGGTCCACCGCTCGGGAAATTTGAGTTGGTATAAAGAGTAAAATTCAAGTGTGCAGGTGGGTGAGGAAACAAAATTTAAACTTAGTGGTTTGTATACCGGTGTGCGAATGGCACAGTTTCCGAAGCACAAATTTCACCTTTCCGATCCAAGCCTGATCTCGAAAATCTGAGACCTCCAGTGCGACCGTCTCATCGAATCGAGTAAAAATGGTATAGACCGATTGTTGATCCGACGGTCGGATCGTCCTGAAATCAGCAAGAAAACTAGTGGGACCCGCGACTTAAGTGAATAGTGATTTGAATAGTAACACCCTGATTTAATTCCCGCGTTGGCCAACGTCGCCCGATCGACTGTCTGGGGTCCGAATCTGACGATCCAAGTAGTCGATTTAAATGACGTCGTCGATCTGAGCGCAGTGGCGCCGACGAATCTTGTGTTTATCGAACCTAAAGCATCGTAAAGTGTGCCAAACTGTATAAACTATATTATTTTATGGATTTTAAAATTATAGGAGATCGAATGCGACAAACCAAAATCACTACTTTATAGGTTTCGTCGAGCCAGACGTCGTGGCGAAGTCCGTTTTTCCGTTTGGCGACTTGAATACCTCGAAAAACGTGAAAAATAATGAAAATATGAAAAATTACATAGAGACCCCTATATTTTATGCTCCGATTTGCGTGCTGCTTTATGGAGAAGGACTTAAGTGTGAAACAAAGTTACTGTATGGGACTTGGCTTGAAATAGCAAAAGTTGAAGGGTTAAATTGCATCTTGTAACATGCATATATATATGTTAGGGTTAAGGTTCTCTTTAAACCCTAGCAATCCCGCAGCCCTAGCCCTAGCCGCCCAGCACCAACCCCTTCATCTCCCTCTGCCTCTCTTCCTGGCGTTACGCCGCCGGCCGCCGCTGCCCTTCGCCGGAAAAAGTGAGGGATCAAGGAAAGGCTTGATCTCGGTTGGTTGGAGAAGGTTGCAGCCAGAGTGTTTGGGTTTTCTCCAAACCACATCTGAAGGCATCTCTGTGCCTTGGAGACTCGAGCCGAGGAGCCTCGACGCCTAGCGCCGCCGCACGCCGCCGGGAAGCCGCACCTTTTCTTTACTTCTTCTTCTTTTGCTCCAGCGAGGTAGGGTTCTACCCTTCTTCATTATTTTGTTGCCCTTGAACCCCACCAGTCCTCTACTGACACCGAGAGGGTCCTCTCTGTGAAGCCCCGAGCGCTCGAGTGCTCCGATTAACCGGCGGGAGCGACAAGGCCGCCGGAACCCAAGCTTTGGCCGGATTTGTGCAGGGAGCTCATCCAACCGTTGGAAACGCGATCGGCCACGTTGGAAAGGTTTCTCTGGTCGACTGCAGCATCTCCACAAAATTTGAGGACCATCGGACGAGAATCGGGGCCGTTCGAAGAAGCCCTAGAAGCGGGTCATATTCTTCCTCGGCCGAGCTTCGCCGTCCGGCGCCGCCGCTCACCCGCGCCGCTGGCCACCACCTCAGCAAGCCTCCTTGCACCAGGAGAAGAAGTTTGGTCCAAGTTGTTGGGCTTTGAGTGCACCCGGTCGGAATCCGCCATTAAAGCTCTCCGAGCTTGGCCGAGCTTCGCCGCCGCACGTTGCCGTCGTTTCCAGTCGCCGGCCAACCACCCAGGTACGTTCATTTGGTCCACAGGAAGCTTCCCGTGCCACTGCATGAGAGTTCTAACGTGGGGTTGTTGCCCACTGTAGTTGCACCAAGAAGCTTGACCGAGCTTCACCGCCGGCCGCCGTCGCCACCTCTGGTCACCGGCCATCTACCCAGGTGAGTTGTAGGCACTATATGAATGCTTTCCATCAAGTTATATGGGACAGAGGGCCTCTGTTAATTGAGTTGCTCCAACTTGTGTTGGGTGTGCTCGAGTTGGGTTCCTTCCCGGCCGCCGTCTCCTCCGGCCGCCGGCGATGGGCTAGATAGTGACCAGATTTCATCTGTGAGTGTCGCCTATCTGGTGCTCATCTTTGTTTGGTACTTGCCACCAGGGTGATCAAGATTTGCCCAACCCGAGTTCTTGCTTGACTTTGGGTGTTGCTCCGGCCAACTCTCCGGCCACTTTCCGGCGCGCTTCAGGTGAGCACAACTACTCTCTGTCCACCCTAAGTATCATGCCCATGTTAGATGCAGAAATGATCGAGTCTATTTGAGTTGTAACAGAGTTGCGGTTGAGCCTAAATAGCTTTTGGGCCAACTTTGCCCTCGGGCCTCATGCAAGCCTAAGCCTGTGAGCACGAGCTTCGTGTCGTCGAAATGAACGCGCTGGAACTTACGGTGCTGTCTCTGATTTCTTGGATTTAGAGAACGAGTTGAAACAGCGTTTAATCTAGTCTAATTATGTAAAATTGTAGTAATCTAGGGGTCGACTCGCAATTGTAATGTGTGGACAGTATTTTAACAGTGTAAACATGTCTCTAGGTAATTTGTTAGATTTCCGTAGACTCTCGTTGAGCAGAAATTGGATATTGTTCCGTAAATCGGCGAAATTGTTGGTCTTACGATCTCTGGCGCGTGTTACGCGTACCCCAGTATGAAAGAATGGATTTCGGGTTACTGTAGTGTTGTCGGGGTGGGTATGAGTGAGTCTATTTCTGATCACAGTTTCTATTCAGGGCCCAGTAGTTCAGCACCAGCCCCCCCCCAGTAGTTTAGCGGGAGTTCGGGATCGGCCTACATTCAGGTGGTTCGTTCGACCGACTCCGAGGTGGGTACCCCTTAGAACCTCTTTGTGCATGTTTTCGTTATTGTTATGTTTATCATTTTAAGGGGTAGTGGGGGTGACGTGGACCTCCAGATTAATGAACGTCGCGGTGGGAGATTGGACGGGCAATTCGCCCTCTCCGAACAACAGTAGGGTTGTTCGGGGCATACTAGCGATGAGGACGGTGATCGGTGCGACCAGTCGGAAGTCGGAAGGTGGGTTCCTTTTTCGACTGTTCTTGAGTCGGGAAACAAGGGTAATTGGTAAGAGCAAAGGTTTGACATGTTAAAATATTGCTAACCCCCATATATGCATATGTTTTATTGTCATTATAATTGTGGCGACTGAGGGTCGTGGTGCTCGATGATACATCCCGTTGTGGGTACTTTTCCATGGTTTTGGATTCCGGGATTATGGGAAAAGATGTAAGATTAAAGTAATTACCTGTTTATATTCCTAACCCTGTTAAAGTTATTATATATATACTTGGTTACGAGGCTCGAGATTGCTACACGCACACCAGCGGTTTGGCCACCGCGAGGGTGTGCTTTTCCGGAAAAGTGGTACGTTGATCCGTGTACCCCACGTGTTGATGACGTAATGGGGGCCCCCGTAAGTGGGGGGTGTGAGCGGTGCCGAGGCAGGTGCTCGATCTGGTTGCCGAGGTTGGTGCTCGGTTTGGTTTGCTGAGGTTGGTGCTCGGTCTGGTTTGCCGAGGTTGGTGCTCGGTGTGGTTGCCGGGGCAGGTGCTCGGTTTAGATTGTGCAGGGGGAGGGGGTTTTACTGTCGATTTCACGATGATGAGGGCGGTTGCTCTGGTTTCATTACGGTTTGCTTTAGTTATAGCCCTTCTTGCATTTCGTACTTTATATCATGTGTCGCAGATTTCCCACTCTGTGACAGGTTCGTCCAGGGGTGAGAGCTAGGGCGACGGTGAGGCCGCACGAGAGATCTTTTGGCCCTTCGAGGCCACAGACTTTGGTTACTTCTTTTCATGCTCATTTCACTTCCTGTTAGTAGCTGTGTTGGTATGTTACTTTTGTGGGGTTGACGTGGATGTTGGGATTATTACAGTACTATGTGGATAAATGTTTAGTTACTATCTGATAGTTGGCCGTTTTCAAACTAAAAAGAAAAGAAAAAAAAACATTGCGAAAATGATTTGAAAAACATTGGTGTCGAGTGGGCACCATTTTCAAAACTCTATGTATTTATGGATTTCGAAACGACTTTGAAAACCTGGGTGTCATGTGGGCACCGTTTTTAAAACCCTGTGGTTTTAACCTTTCAAAGTTAGTCGGCCTCTTTATTACTTATGGAAAAATGGTTGTATGCACTTGGCTGTCTAACTAGTGTGGTTAAAGTGATGATTGTATGGATATTGTAGTCAAGACGCCGTGCATATACAAAAGAGAATCTGCCCGTTTGCAGAGTGAATTTGTATATGCGGCGGGTCTGGGCACGCACCGGGGGAGATCGGTTTCAAAAAAATATATATATGTAAATTTGGGAGCTTTCGGTGGCTATTCTTCCGCGTGTTTAAACCCCGGGGCGTGACAGGTCCACGCGCTGTCGCGCGTGCGTTGACCCGCGAATCACTACCTGCCACGTGGCATTCGCCCCCGTTGGCTGCTCCCGGTGCACGCCAAGTGGGCCGTGGACCGGCCCACCCGAAAAATTAGCCCGTTTGGCCCGTTTAACCCGAAAATAGCTGATTTTCAACGTTTTCGCGTGCTGAGTCTGTTTTTGGCATCCGTTTGACGCACAACGGGCTCGATACACCAATAATAGGTGTTTTCTCACCGCCGACCACCCAGACAAGTCGTACGGAAAAACCGGGACACCACATTACTCCTCGTCCGATCCCGACTTGAACTCTTCTCTTTATTCTTCTCTTCTTCTTCTTTCCCACGGAGACCTCTCTCTCGCTTTCTAACCCGAACCTTACAACACACATATACTTTCTCTCTCTCACTACACACCTTCTCCACCTAGCTCTCTCTCTCTCTCTCATGGCAACATGCCATCTATCCCATTACGCATTTTGAGCTCGACCTCGAGCTCGCTTTCTCTACTCCTTACAAGCTAACATCACACACTTTGTCACGCCCCAAGGTCGAAACTGCAACCCGGGCTCGCCAACAGATCCGCCGCCTATGCAAAACCCCGCATAGGCGAAGCGTCCTACTTGCAAGAAAGTGGCTACAGCTAAACAAATATCAGAGCTATAAAATAAAAGTGCTGTAAAACTGAAACCAACCATCTGTACAACTGGAATAATGATACAATGTCCATCTCCCATAACTGGTAAACATACAATATCCTCAAATACAAAACTCAGAACTCAATAGGGAGGTATCTCCAATAAAACATCAGTGTACAGGCTCTCAATACATATCATATCCTCACTACACCAGTCTCTCAAAAGAGAAAAATAAATAACTAATCTACTGAAGATCTCCTCTGAAGGGGTACCGCTACTCTCCAACGACGGGTAGGGATCTAGCTCGTGACTCCCTCGCCTCGATCAACAATCGCAGAATTAGCAACACCCGCCAAGACTCTGCAAAACAAAGAAGAGAAAAGAAAGGGAGGGGGAAAACCCCCAATGGGTGTGAGAACTACACCAAAAAGGGAGTTCTCAGTGGGTACCACCGCCAGGCCCGACGATCTGCCCACTAAGTCCACTAGAGGCATAAGATAACCAATGCAGTAAAAACTGAACAAGAAAGCTGGAGACACTCAACAGCTATCATGCCTTTATCTAAATGCTCAAATGGAGAAACTCTGATAAAGATAGGCAACACCCGCACACGAGGTGCTCAATCGACCCAATCGAGCTGACTGCCACATCGGGTCCAGTCAAGCCTGCGCCTACCTACAACCACCTCCCACTGCCGGGCAGGAATTACGTAGGGTGTCCATAAGGACTAACTCGCTATCGAATAGTGGCACATGCAGGCTATAATCAAAATCCACGCTCTCTCTCTCAGAACGGATAGACTAAAGATCCACAACATCTCGCACAACCGTCGAAAATCCCACAACGACCACGGGACCACCGTCAAACCCCAAACAGTTCCCAACAACACTAGCACTGGTCTACACACAGCTACTAGACTCCACTCAGCCCCCAGGCACGAGTGCAACAATAGAAGTACCTGCCTGAATAAACCCAATCTAATCACCAGTAAACACTGGTACTGCCTACTCTGCCTGCCGCATCGGGTATGCCAGCCTACGCATAACACCGATGCAAAGAAGGAGTCTCAAGGACTCAAAGCTTGTCTGTCGCACACTCCGAAGTGGCACTCGAGGGGAGCGACCCACACGAGTAAAGTATCTCAGTAACAAGTATCATAAATCAGCAGGACTGGATCACGACTTTGATCAAAGTGAAAAAATCCATCCACTAAAGGGAAACCCGATCCCCAAACTGAAACACTGGTCAAAGTGGGAAAACCCATCCACTAAAGGGAAACCCGATCCCCAAACTGAACAAGAGTAAACAATAAGTGGAAAACTCCATCCACTGGAGAAAATCTGGTACCCAATCTGATGCACAAGTATATATCTGGTCAACCGCCCAATGTTCGCGGTCGCCGCAAAATCCCACAAGTCCACAATCAAGACCAACCTGTCCCAGACTCGAAGCCTCAACTACACTATCCCAAACCCCTACTCGAACCCGAGCAACATGAACCATAAGACTAACCAATAAGGAGAAAAGAAGCAAAACATGGTTTCTTCTAAGTCAAGTTCCAATAAGATAGTGTAGCAGTAAAAGATAGCCTATCTAGATGTCCATACAAGCATGCAAATGTCCTCAAGAAAGATAAAAGGTAATACAGCAAATAGTAGCTCCACCTGCCAAATCCACCAATCTACAACACCCGTCCATAATCCATGGTCCATCAAAATCATCAGAATGATACCCGCACATAGATATAGCCTCATACTCCATCGAGTAATAATATCATAAAAGACTATGTGTCACGCCCCGCGGTCGAAACTGCGACCCGGGCTCGCTAACAGATCCGCCGCCTATACGGTGAACCCCGTATAGACGAAGCATCCAACCTGCAAAGAAAGATGCTATACTAAACAGATATCAGAGCTGAGAGTAAACTACTAGAAATAAAATATATATATATATATACAACACAAGTCCTCACCAAAAGTATATACGTCTCTCAGACCAAAAACAGAAAAGTACAACTCTATACCTCACTACAATGTCTCTCAACAAGAACTCTCAAAATATAAAAAGTGGGTACATCTACTCTCAGGACGACGACTGGCAGGGATCTAGCTCGCGACTCCCTCACCTCGATCTGAAGAAGCAGCAACTGGAGCAACAGGAACAGGAGCAGACGTCCCTGGAGAAAAAGACACCACGACGGGTGTGAGAACTACATCCCACAGTAGTTCTCAGTGGGTGCCGTCAACAAGCCCAACGGTCTGCCCACTAAGTCTACTAGAGGCATGCTGTAACAAATGAAATACTGAAGAAAAGAGCTGGGAATGAATAACTCTACAGCTACCATGCCCCTATCTAGATGCTCAAAAAGTGGAACAGATGATAACATGGTGCATCTACTAATATGTCAATATAGTCACCCAATCTAAAACTGACTGCCTCCTCGGGTCCAGTCAAACCTGTGCCTACCTACTGCCGCATATCCTCAACAGGACGGGTCTACCGTAGGTATGTCCGTAGCTACCAAAACTGGCTCAGCCAGAGGGACTGTGTCCGTAACTGCCAAAACTGGCTCAGTCAGAGGGACGGCGTCGACAAGTCGCGATACCAAAGTGCAGACCCACCCCGGACGTGGCACTCGAGGGGAGCGACCCCAACGAGGACATGGGTATCCGCGCACTCTGTCGAGTTGGCACTGCAGGTTGTAGTCAGAATCCACGCTCACGCTCTGAACGAAACAAACTCAGGATCCTCAAACATCTTGCACAACGGTCGGAGCACTCTCGATGACTCAGCTGATCAGCTCTCTCGAATCTCAAGACACAAGCAACTCCACCAACTCAAAGCACAAAGTCGCATCCACTGCGAACAACTGCCTCATCAGGCCAAATATCGCATCCACTGCGAGAAACTGTCTCAACAGGCCAAACAGGCCGAACATCGCATCCACTGCGAACAACTGCCTCAACAGGCCACAATATCCCAAAAGGCAGACTCACTGACAGGATAAACTCTACATCTGACACAATGAAGGATCCGGAAACCCCGAAAGACTAGAACCTACAACCCAAATCAAACAAGAACAGGCTCTAGGCATAGCCTCTCGTTGTTCTCATCCCAAGAAAAAGGCAGACCTTGGAACCCAGACCACTCAAATCATCTCGGGTGGTTAACTTTATTGAAAAAAGGTGACATTTCTTACCGAAAGATATTTGATCTGAAAGAAATCCATATTTAATAATTAATTAGTTCTTTTTAGGAAAACAGTTGAAAACGAGTTTTTATATCCAAGCCTCGTAGAGCTAATGCCTTCGTCCAATCAAACAAGAACAGACTCAGGCGACCCTACGACGCTTGGAAGAAAACATTTGGTTGACTAAAATCATATGTGTGTCCAAAAACAGTTCTGGGTTCAAGGTCCTGCTAACACTAGTAAACCGCTGCCACTAACACAGCGGCGACAAATAAAATAAGAAAATGGAATATCTCGGGTCCGCCGTCCTCCCAAACGGCTCCCGCCACAAATGAACGAACAACTACCTCTACCAGACTCCACTCTGCTCCCAAGCACGAGTGTAGAAAGCATCCCACACTAAAAGAAACTCGACCACTCGGCCCACTACCCGGGCGAGTAAAATACTATGTCCAGGAAGAATAGAAGTGTGGATGTCTAAAGTAGAAATAACCTAGCCCAAATTGAAGTTTTCTAAAGTCAGGCTGAACATGCTGCAAATGACGGGGGTGCTAGGTCAAGTTCCAAGATAACAATAATTTTAACAGATAATAGAAAGCATGGAGATGACAAGATCATCAGGTAAAATTAGGAATAGCAATTCCTACATTCTAGCATGCCGAACAAGAATTCGCTATCATGCATAGTCCTACAATAGTAGGCTTAACGTGCAGTCCATCAATCTTGGAGACAGGGCCACCCACCTGAAAGCGCTAACTGTCCAAGGTCGTACAGCTAAGAATGTCCAGAAACCTAAAGTCCACCAAGCCACAACACGGTGGCAGTGCTCAAAACATACTCGGTACAAAACACATTCCAAAAACTACACTTAATTCCACTAAATTCCACATATTAAAAATCTGCGGTGAACAGTCCTCTTTCTGCGAAAATTTCACCTGCTGAAAGTGCCTAGAAAATTCCAATAAAAAATATCACAGCGATCGTCGCGTCGAGACCTTCGAAACGGGTACCTGCACGTCCAAAACCGAGCCCCGTAGGCCGAGTTACAAATTCCACAGTACCGGCGCGCAAACAATCACAACCACACAACTGTAAACTCTTGCACAGATAAAAAGGGAATAGTATACCTCCGGTAAGGTCTCAAAAAAATCCAAGAAAAATACGATGATAATCCTCGCGACGAGTAGATGCAAAAAGTGTACAGGCTCGTCTTGATCCGACGCTCGAGTGCGGAGATAAAATTCCGACAAGGGGATGCTGTCCAAAAACTTCACCAACAAAATAGCGGCTTAGAAATGTCTCGAAAACCGTGCCATAACCTCTGAATCCAGCGAGATGATCTATACAGAAAACGAAGGCGTACCTCTCGTGAATCCAACGCCGTGAAAATCGTCCAAAAATACTAAAGAAGTAGCTCTGTGGACCTCTCAGATCGAACTGTGACGATAACGGGCCTCCGATGAAAAATCGTCGCTCCATGCTACGATGC
Organism: Tillandsia fasciculata; assembly: GCA_029168755.2. Lineage (NCBI taxonomy): Eukaryota > Viridiplantae > Streptophyta > Magnoliopsida > Poales > Bromeliaceae > Tillandsia > Tillandsia fasciculata. The sequence goes on along the minus strand of CM054937.1, from coordinate 20,372,432 downwards.
CGAAATCGTCGACGCCGCGGCTTCCAAAAATTCCGGGCCTCTGCCAGAAGATGCACGACACGAAGATCTACAACTTTGCTAGAGGGGCCAAGGGCTGGGGAGCTCGGGAAGGTAGAGAAAATGGTAGAGGAATGGGGCTCAGGTTCAAGAAATAGGCCAACCAAACCAAACAATTCGAGAAATGACCTCGGTGTCCCTGGATTCGGGCGCCCAGAACAAATGGGCTGCTACAGTAACGGGCCCAACCCGTTACTGTGCAGGCCCGAAAGGCCCACGGCCCGCCACGCATCCCGGCCCGCGCCCGCCGCGCCCGGAGCACGTGCGCCCGCGAACCACGCAGTGCCGCGTGTCCCGACACGCAAGCGTGGCCTTGCAGCACCCGGCCAATCACGGGGCGCCACGTGGCGCCCCCACGTTGCCCCCAACCGCTCCCCGTAAGGAATACCTGCCCCAGCCGCTGCGTGGACCGGGCACACCAAGACCCGCCAACCATGAGCCGCCACGTGTCCACCCGGTCCACCGTGCACCCGCGCCCAAAATCCGTGGACCGCGCCTGCTGCGCCGGCCAACAGAAAGGCGCCACGTGTCCTCCCCTACAGTGCACGCCTCCGCGGTGGACCGCGCGCCTGCCCGCGCCGCTCCGCCGCCTGCCCGAGCTCGCGCCGCCGCGCTAGGCCGCTGCCCGCCGCCGCCGGCGCCTCTCCGGCCGCCGGAACAGTAAAAGCTGCCTCGAAATCCGTGTTTTCGCGTCCGGGCTCCAAAAAATTCAAGTAAATAGTCCATTCCGCTCGTTTTCGCGCGCTGAATCCAAATCCGATGTCCGTTCAGGCAAATTTCACTTCTAAAATTTCCTGAAAATTTCCGAAAAAGTGAACTTGATCCATTTTTCGTGCCGGGTCACTTCCTTGGTTCCAATAATCGCGCAAAACCCTCAATCATCCAATATGGGCCTCCTGAAAGCAAACAAGCTCTATTTTCACCAGAAATCCAATTCTTGGGCCCGACACGCGCACACATACTCCCAGAAGCCACTAATCCATCAATGAGCCCTTAAGTGGGGACTCGGGTCCTCACACTATGTGCAACATGGCATGCTAAAAGATCACTACTATAATATATCAATCTGCATGATTTAGGCCATTCCTCAAGCTTCCATCACGATACTAAATATTGTACAATTAAACATGCATGCTAACAATCACATAGGGTAAATCCCTTTAGGTAAGCTTTTGCTATTCATCATCCTGGATATCCAAATCTAGCAAGTTCTCAATAATATTTAACATGAACATTCACTTGCAATTCCTTGTACAATTATCATTCCTAAGCTTATTGTAATGACACGACTTTTCCTATAATTTTTACCCTCCTTCTAATAAAGTATTCCCCTTTTTGGGGGTCAAAATTATCGAGTCTCTATAAGTCGGTCGGTGCATTGCATGAGTATTTTTCTGCGAAAGAGCACGAAAAAACAAAGACCGACGGTGCGATCGGATTCGAAATCCGACATTGGGATCTCCCGAAATAGGGTTTCTAGAGTTGCGTTATTTTTAGCATGCATCGAAATCTGTGCAAAATATCATGCACGCTTTTTGGGGAATTTTGAATTATTTCGTCTGATTAATTAATTAAGGAATTAATTAATCGGTGACAGAAAATTAAAAGTGGGGATATAAAGATACGTACGAAGGGAAAAATCTCACTTTTCGCAAAAAGAGAAACCCTAGCCGGAGAGAACGCGCGAAAAAGAAAAGGCGGAACCCTAACCAGAGGAAAGAAAGAAAGAAAAAGGAAGGAGACGAAGGAGTCTGATCATCCCGGACAACGAAACGTGGGCAAGAACGCGATCGGTCGACTTCCCCGTCGGAGTATCTTGTGAGTAAATTTTCGTTTGTAGCGTTTCGGGGTTTTCTTTTCGGAATTTTTGGGTTTTCGGTTGTTTCCTCCTCCCCCATCTCCGTTGACTCCGCCGCCGCCGCCGCTGCCGCGCAAATTAGGGCACGACGCGGGCGGCGGAGACGCGCAGTGCCGCTAGGGCACCGCGCGGGCGGACACCGCGGGCGGGTGGGCGCCGCGCGGGCCGCACCCGCGTGGCCGCCGCGCGGGCACCGCGCGGGCCGCACCCCCGTGGCCGCCGCGCGGGCACCGCGCGGGCCGCGCAGCGCGGGCACCGCGCGGGCGCCGCGCGGGCCGCACCCGCGCGTGCACCGAGCGGGCCCTACCCGGGCGCCGCGCGGGCCGCACCCGCGCAGGCGCCGCGAGGGCGCCGCGCGGGCCGCACCCGCACGGGTGCCGCCGCGGAGGCACGCTGCGCGGTTTCAGGCCGCGCGGGGCTTCGGCGGGCGGCGGCGGCCGCGCAGGGACCCGTCGAGTGACATGGTTTTGACGGTTTTCTTGGGTTTTCGTCAAATAGATAAATTCGGATTTTCGTTTTGCGATGTTAGTGCGTGGTTTTGACTATAGTTTATCCTTGCGAAATTTTCTTAGGTCCAGGTGCGCAGCGGGAGTGTGCGAAAGATCCTGGTGCTCCGATCTTCCCGCAACCAGGTGGGTACCCTTGCTATAAGCGTAACGAGTGCAGTAAGTGCACCATATCATCGTAAAGAGCCTGTTAACCTGTTTAATAAAGTAGATGAATTGTTAAACCTTTCGCATGAATGTATTTTATTTTACATATTAATTGTGGCGACCGAGGTCGCGGTGCTTCATACACGCCATTTTCGGCAACCCGGTGTTTGGATGCTGCACGTACACAGGCGGATTGGCCTCCGCATGGGTGTACTTTTCTGGAGGAGTGGTCTAAATGACCCGTGTACCCCACAAAGGGGAGGGTGTCGTGGGGACCCCTTCACGACAGCTAAAGGTGCCGCACTAGCTCCGTGAAGAGGTTAAAAGCATCATAAAAGGTGAGGCGATTGTGCACGAGGGGGGATCTTCATCTCCCCGACAGGTACTCATGGAAACTAAAACAGGTGATGTAAACTCATGAGAGGGAAAAGCGAAAGGTTCCGGTGTAATCGGTTTGCTTTTAAATTTATGTTGATTGTTAAGACATCTACTTTATTTGTCACTGACTTTACCCACTCCGTGACAGGTCCGTCTAGGTGCATTAGCCGGGATGGCGGTGAGACTGCGTCGAGAGGACCGTAGCCGTAGGAGGCTTTCTATTTTAGTTCTTTGGTTTATCTCATTCCCTCTTTAGTTAACTTTCAGTTTAATTTGCAAATTGTGGATCATGTCAAATGTAGTTAGTTAAATAGTTAGCACTGTGGATTGGATGTACTCTTCTGGTTTAGGTATACTTTTGGGGTTTCGTGTGCGGCACGTTTTAATATCAAACGAAATGATTGCGAAAATGCTTTCCAAAACCGAGTGCCATGTGGGCACAGATTTTATAAACCTCTGGTTTTATCCTTTCAAAAAAGTGTAGCCGCTCTGGTTTGAATGTATAACTGTTTTAAAAATTGAGTGTCGAGTGGACACCGTTTGCAAAATCGTAGTTAATTATTTCCCTGTTCTGTGATCAATGACTGTATGGTTAATGGTTGAAATTATAAATGGGACGCCGTGCATATACAAAGGAGACTCCGTCCGATTGAGGGGTGAATTTGTATATGTGGCGGTCTGTCGCGCACCAGGGGCGAGGTCAATACTTATTTATAAAGAAAAATATATATATACACTTTTTCGCTTATCCTTAGACCTCCCGGGGCGTGACAGATTAAATGGTATCAGGGAAAACAACCTTAACCACAGTAGTCAGTGATCCATATCCACAGTGTATGATGCCACAAGCAAATTGGACATGAGATAACCAAGGTGTAGGTGCGGTAGAACGTGAGAGTACAGGAAAAAGGGATTTAATGTAGGTGTATTCGTAAGTCAAGGTGCTAGGGTCATAACCTTAGGGTTAACGCGGTTTCTTTGTTTACAGCAGACGATGGCCCGGACTAGGTCATCCACCGAAAACGCAGGTGCAGACGGCACGGCCCCGGCCGCCGCGGAGAATCAGCTTCTCCGACAACAGTTGCGAGAAATGGCCGGACAATTGGCGACACTGACAGAGCAAGTTCGTCAGTTGACGAAGCGACATGCAACCGCGCCAGCAGAGCGCGTTCCGACCCCTCAGCCTGAAATGACCGCCCCCACTACGGGACCGCCAGGGGCAAGTGGCGCAACAACGGCCGCACCCCATCAGACCACGATGATGGGTGTGTCGGCGGAACAGCCCACAGCCCCAAGGGTGCACCCACCCCGACAGCTTCGGAGCCCGCATTGGGAGCGACGGCGGGAGACTCAGCCAGGGAAGCAGGGACGTCCCCTACTCTTGGGGGGTCCGCAGCTGTAGGAGGAATCACAGACCAGCGAACAGAACGGGAAAGGGTCAGGACGAATTTGGCGAAATTTAAGAAGCACGATCCGCCCACCTTCGAGGGAGAGACGACCGATCCCTGGGTCGTTGAGAAATGGGTGGATACCATGGAAAAACTCTTTGAAGACTTACTGATGGAAGAACATGAGCGGGTTCCCCTAGCTGTACACTTCCTTGAAGGGAACGCCCGCATCTGGTGGAAGACGGTGCGCCCGGACCCGTCTGCGAATGCCCCACTACCGTCATGGCCAGCCTTTAGAGAGGAATTATTTGGAGCATTCTTTTCCGATATTGTCAAACGGCAGTTGGAAGACGACCTCAAAAACATTAAACAGGGAAATCGCTCGGTCGTGGAATATCAGAGGGAGTTCGTGAGGTTAGTTAACTGCATACCGTTTGTCATACGGGACGAACCCCACAAGGCCCGTCATTTTGTGGACGGGTTACGGAGCGACATCTTCGAGATAGTCCAGGCGGCGGACTTGCGCACCTTCCGGGAGGTGGTGGATAGGGCCACTATTGTAGAGCGTGGTTTCGCCATCACCCGAGGCCGACGGGAGGGATCGGAGTACAACCGGGACAAGAAGTGGTCGCAGACTTATCCGGGAGGGGGCTCCTCTGGCGGGAACCGGCCCCCGAAGTACCCCAAGACGCAACAAGGGAGCAGGAATACCCCAGCGAGGAGACAACGGCCAATAGACAGATCATGCATTATTTGCGGAGGAACGCACCAAGTCACGGATTGCCCGAGGAAACAAGACCATTGTTATCGCTGCGGCAAGCCTGGGCATTTTCGATTTAACTGCCCCATGAACACGGGGACGGCATCCTCTACGGCTTCCACCTCGACAGCATAGCCGCAAGGACAGGGTAGAGCACCGTCGGGAGTACCCCCGCGCCCCTCAGCTGTCACGCCCCGGGGTCGAAACTATGACCCGAGTCCGTCAACAGATCCGCCACCTATACGGAAAAACCTCGCATAGGCGAAGCGCCCAACCTGCAAAGATACAACTATAGCTAAACAGATATCAGAGCTATGAATAAAAATCTGCTGTATAACTAAAATCAACCACTGTACAACTGGAAATAATATATTATATCCAACTCCCAAAAATATAATCATACAATATCCTCAAATACAAAACCACAGAACTCAACAGGGAGGTATCTCCAATAAATACAACAGTGTACATGCTCTCAATACATAACATATCCTCACTACATCAGTCTCTCAAAAGAGGAAATAAAATAACTAATCTACTGAAGATCTCCTCTGAAGGGTACCGCTACTCTCCAATGACGGGTAGGGATCTAGCTCGCGACTCCCTCGCCTCGATCAACAACCGCAGAATCAGCAACACCCGCTAAGACTCTGCAAAACAAAGGAGAGAAAAGAAAGGGAGGGGGAAAACCCCCAATGGGTGTGAGAACTAAACCAAAAAGGAAGTTCTCAGTGGGTACTACCACCAGGCCCGACGATCTGCCCACTAAGTCCACTAGAGGCATAAGATAACCAATGTAGTAAAAACTGAACAAGAAAGCTGGAGACACTCAACAGCTATCATGTCTCTATCTAAATGCTCAAAAGGGGAGAATCAAATAATGGTATGCAACCACTAGCACATGAAGTGCACAAACGACCCAATCGAGCTGTCTGCCACATCTGGTCCAGTCAAACCTGCGCCCATCTACAACCACCTCCCACTGACGGGCAGGAATTACGTAGGGTGTCCAAACGGACTAACTCGCTATCGAATAGTGGCACATGCAGGCTATAGTCGAAATCCACGCTCTCTCACAGAACGGATAGACTCAAGGTCCACAACCTCACACACAACGGTCAAAGTACTCTCAACGACACGGGACCACCATCAAATCAAATGGCTCCCAACAACACTAGCACTGGTCTAAACTCAGCTACCAGACTCCACTCGGCCCCCAGGCACGAGTGCAACAATAAAAGTATCTGACCGAATAAACCCAATCAAATGAACCGGTATAAAATCGGTATTGCCTGCTCTGCTGTCGAACTCAAGAACTCATCTGCGGGAATACTTACTGACTACTGACCGGTGCGGTCGCATCCCAAAATAGGTGACAGACTGACTACTGACCGGTACGGTCGCACCCAAAATAAGTAACAGACCGGCTCCTGACCGGCATGGTCGCACCCAAACTAAGTAACAGACCGGCTCCTGACCGGCACGGTCGCACCCAAACTAAGTAACAGACCGGCTCCTGATCGGCACGGTCGCACACTCCGGAGTGGCACTCGAGGGGAGCGACCCACACGAGTAAAGTATCACTGTAACCAGTATCATATGTATCATAATAGAGCAGGACTGGATCACGACTCTGATCAAAGTGGGAAAACCCATCCACTAAAGGGAAACCCGATCCCTAATCTGATACACAAGTACATATCCGGTCAACCGCCCAATATTCGCGGTCGCCGCAAAACCCCACAAGTCCACAAACTAATCCAACCTGTCCCAGACACAAAGTCCCGACTACACTATCCCAAACCCCTGCTCGAACCCGAGCAACACGAATCTAGAATCTAGAAAGAAAGGAGAAAGAACAAACATGGTTTCTCCTAAGTCAGATTCCAATATAATAGTGTAGTGATAAGAGATGGCCTATCTAAATGTCCATACAAGCATGCTTTTGTCCTCATAAACAAGAAAAGAGAATAAATCATAAAATAGCAAGGCATGCTAACAATTCTCATGCAAGATTATGTGCTAACAAGGCATGCTAAAGTATTCCTACTATGATGTACCAAACTCACATAAATAGGCCAATAATCAATCCAGCATGATTCCTACAATATGCTAGGTCTCCAATCCACCAAACATGTATCATAATGAAGTAAGCATTTACCCACATGATCTAGGCCATTTTTCAAGCTTACATCTCACTCTTATTGGTTGTACATTAAATTATGCATGCTATCAATCATAGAGGGTAACATTCCCATAGGTAAGCTTACATTAACCATAACATAATCATCCACTATTGCAATTTCCATAAGGCACAACATGCATATAAACCTTGCCATTCCCTTATACAATTAACATTCCTAAGCTTACCCCTCAAACACATATATTGTACTCTAAACATGCATGCATTCTAACAAATAGAATTAGAGAACCGTCCACCGGTTCTGGAGACGAAGCAACCCACCTGAAACGCTTTCCGTAGGCAAAGCCGAAGTCGGTGAAGTGCGCAGCCACTTGCAACAACATCCGTTGAAACCGCACCCTCGGCTCATCATCGCTCACGCCTCAGCCACAACCAACAGCACGGCCATCACCGTCACCAAATCCGCTGTCAAAAGCCCACAAACAACACCACGGTCAACACCGAAAAACAGCACTTGCTATTTTACAAACCAGCACAGAAAAGTGGGTTTTTCACCTGTATGCAATCCCCGAAAAAATCTAGAAAAATCACGGCTGTGATCCTTGCGACGAGTAGATACAAATCGAGTATTTATACGCCCCGTTCCGACACCTGTAGGCCAAGATACACCCGAAACAACACGGTAACATCCAAAATTTCGGCATAATGTTCGCAGATTTTTAGGAATTAATCTAGCAGGAATTACACTTAATTATCAACATGAGAAATGTTCCTCTTAACCCTGTTAACAGATCCATAAAACGAAATCCCCCAAAAACATGCTGAACTCAAAGATATCACCATACAAACATGTTATTCCAATAAAAATCTGCTCTGTAAAAACCAGCACTACAGGGCTGGAAAGATTGGGAGTTTTACCTGTCCAAACGAGCTCCAAATACAGTGAGGAAGATGGCAATGGATTCCTTGTCGAGAGTAGAATTCGCCTATAATAACGGTTACCAAGCCAGCATTCAGACGGCGCCATACGAGGCTCTGTATGGGCACCGCTGTCGGTCACCCATATGCTGGGATGACTTGGAGGAGCGCAAATGGTTGGGACCGAATTTGGTGGAAGAGACCGAGGCAAAGGTGCGCCTGATCAGGTAGCGGCTGTTAACCGCCCAGAGCAGACAGAAAAGTTACGCGGACCATAGACGTCGGGAATTGGAATTCATGGTGGGCGAACACGTGTTGCTACGGGTGTCGCCTTCAAAGGGGACCCGACGTTTCGGCCTGAGGGGGAAGCTAATTCCGAGGTATGTGGGACCGTTTGAGATCCTAGAACGCGTGGGTCCGGTGGCGTATCGGTTGGCCTTGCCGCCAAACCTAGACCGAGTACACAACGTGTCTCACGTTTCGATGCTCCGAAAGTACCTCCCCGACCCCTCTCGCGCCCTGGACATATCCACTGTCAAGCTACAAGAGGACTTAACCGTCGAGGAGACGCTGGTGCGGATCTTAGCACGAGAAGACAAGAAATTACGGAACCGGACCATTCCCTACGTAAAGGTCCAGTGGAGCAACCACGAGGAACGCGAGGCGACGTGGGAACTGGAATCGAAAATGAAGGAGTGTTTTCCTGAACTGTTTAGCAAGGGTTGTAATTAAGTTTCGAGGACGAAACTTTTTATAAAGTGTGAGTGGTGTAATGACATGGTTTTTCTGTAATAATTAACCCTCCTTCTAATTTAGTGTTCTTTTAGTACTCCGGGATTATCGTATTCTGTGGGTCGGTCGGTGTGTGGTGCACGTATTTTTCTGTGAAAGAGCACGAAAAACGATGACCGACGGTGCGATCGGATCTGAAATCCGATGTCGTGATCTCCCGGAACGGAATTTTTAGTGATGCGGTGACTAAACGTGCATCGAAATCCGTGCAAAATATCTTGCACCCGTTTGGGATAATGGGGGTTATCTCGTAGGGAATAATTAATTAAATAATTAATTATTCGGTGTCGGAAAATAGAAAACAGAATTTAAACTACGTACGAGATAGGTAAAATTCCACATTTCGTTAAAGAGAAAAAAAAAAAAGAGAGAGACGAAACCCTAACCAAGAGAATGAAAAAAAAAAAAAAGAGGAAAAAGGCGGAACCCTAACCGGAGGAAAGGAAGAGAAAGAAGACGGCGGGATCCGACCACCCCGAACCACGTACCGGAAGCTAGAACGCGATCGGTCGTTCACCGTCGGATAATCCGGTGAGTGTTTTTACGTTCGTAGTATTTTCGGGTTCTTTTTCGTAGTTTAAGATGTCTTCCCCGTCTCCGTTTCCTTCGTCCCCGCCGCCCGTCGCCGTTGCCGTGCGACTTAGGGCACGACGCGGGCGGGCGGACGACGCGCGGTGCCGCTAGGGCACCGCGCGGGCGGAGAAGACGCGCGGTGCCGCTAGGGCACCGCGCGGACGGACATCGCAAGGGCGGGCGCCGCGCGGATGCCGCCGCGCGGGCCCGGACCCGCGCGGGCGCCGCGCGGCCCGCACCCGCGCGGGAGCCGCGCGGCCCGCACCGCGCGGGTGCCGCGCGGGCTCTGTGCGGCCCGCACCCGCGCGGGCGCCGCACGGATGCCGCGCGGGCGCTGCGCGGCTCGTACCCGCACCGCGCGAGCACCGCGCGGGCGCCGCGCGGGCAGTCTCCGCGCTGGCGCCACCCGCAGGCACTCGTCGCGCGGTTTTGAGCCGCGCGGGGCACCCGCGGGCCGGCGGCCGACGAGCGGGTGCTGCGCGGGACATTCGCGGACGGCGGGCAACCTCCGCGGGCGACGACGCCTGCGGGGAGGGGATGTGCGTGCGCGCGGGGAGTCGTCAAGTATGGTTCTAGGCGCCGTTTTGGGGTTACGGCGCAGAGTTAATTGGGTTTTCGTTTCCGGTAATTGTACGCGTTATTAACTGTTGTTTCTCCGGACTTCTTTAGGTCCAGGTGCGCAGCGGGAGAGTATCAAAGACCCTTAGTACCCCGATCTTCCCGCAACCAGGTGGGTTCTTATGCAACAAGTGCTGTAAGTGCATTAGGTGCAGTATATCATTTGAAAAGTTCGTACTAACCTGTTTAATAAAGTAGATGAAGTGTTTCCAATAAATTAACCCTTCGCATATTATGTACCGTTCTTTTGTTAATGTTTGTGGCGACCAAGTGTCGCGATATTTAATTTACGCCGACTTCGGCAAACCGGTGTTGGATGCTGCACGTACACAGGCGGATTGGCCTCCGCATGGGTGTACTTTTCCGGAGGAGTGGTCTGAATGACCCGTGTGCCCCACGCGTGTAGGGTGGGGACCTCTTCACGATAGCTAAACATGTCGCTCACGCTTCGTGAAGGGGTAAAAGCATCGTAAGTGTCGCGTGGGGAGATCGTCGACTACCCTGACGTGACGGTGTCACTAAATTAAATAAGTGAATTCAGGGCGAAGGATAGCGAAAGGTTCCGGTGCAGAGTAATTCATTTGAATTTACTGTTCATTAATGTTATAACATCTACTTTATTTGTCACTGACTTTACCCACTCCGTGACAGGTCCGAATAGGTATGTACATCGGGACGGTGGTGAGGCGACGCAGACTTAGCTATTGGCCGTATGAGGCCCTTTGTTAAAACTCTTAGTTCGGTTATCTCTATTCTCTCTCTTTAGTTTATTTTTTGTGGACGTGGATCATGCTGGATATGTAGACAAGTAACTAGTTGTCTGGATATTGTTATGAATCTTAGACTTTGCGGCCGTTTTACGACGTCAAAAGGATTTCAAAAATATTCTTTCAAAAATAGGGTGTCGTGTGGGCACCACTTTGAAAACCCTGTGGATTTATCCTTTCAAACAATATAGCCGCCTTAATGTGAATGTTTAGACATTTCTAAAGGAATGGGTGTCGTGTGGACACCGTTTGCAAACTCATAGGTTCATCCTAATGTTGTTGAATGTTGTTACACGTTCGTACTTGTTCACTGTGACTGTGTGGTTAATGCTGTATGATGTTATTATCGTCGTTGTATTCGTGACGCCGTGCATATACAAAGGAGACTCTGTCCGTTTGCAGCGTGAATTTGTATATGTGGCGGGTCTGACGCGCACCGGTAGGCGAGGTCATTCTCACTTGCATTTCAAAAAAAAAAAAAACACGTTTTCTGCTTATCTTGAGACCTCCGGGGTGTGACATCACTCCAATAAAGCGGTGATCGACACTTGCGTCCATACAACGCCTCAAACAGAGCCATCTGAATGCTCGCTTGAAAGCTGCTGTTGTACGCAAACTCAGCCAAAGATAAGTGTCGAATCCACCCTCCGCCTAAGTCCAAGACGCAAGCCGTCAGGATATCCTCCAAAATCTGTATAGTGCGCTCTGACTGCCCATCTGTCTGTGGGTGAAAAGCTACACTAAATCTAAGCTGAATCCCCAAGGTAGTCAGTAAACTCCTCCAAAAACGTGGAGCAACCTCGGGTCTCGATCTGATACAATAGAGGCGGGCACTCCATGTAACCTCACCACCTCATCCAAGTACAGCTGAGCTAGCCGCTCAAGTGACCATATAGTCTGCATCGACAAAAATTGAGCGGACTTGGTGAGTCGATCCACAACCACCCAAATGGCATCTGCACCTCCCTGCGCCCTCGGTAATCTGACTACAAAATCCATCATGATGTGATCCTATTTCCACTCAGGGATTGGGAGACTCTGTAACTTGCCAGCCGGCACCCGGTGCTCAGCTTTTACCTGCTGGCAAGTTAAACACTGAGCCACAAATCTCCCTATGCCCCTCTTCATACCATTCCACCAGAAGTGTGCATTGAGGTCATTATACATCTTAGTCCCACCAGGGTGAAGGGTGTAAGATGTATAATGGGCCTCTCTCAATATCTGCTCTCTGATCTCGGAGTCCACTGGCACACACACTCGGTCCCTGTACCGCAGTACTCCCGAAGCATCGACTATAAAGTCCCTAGACTGATCGCTCGAAATCTGATCTCTAATCTTGGTCAAGTGGGGGTCCTCACTCTGTCTCTCTCTGATCCTGTCCAGCAGAGGGGCTACACGACTAAGGACGTCAGTCTAGCAGAGACCCCAGGGGACAGAACCTCTAGCTCGAGCCGCCTCATCTCCTCAAGTAGTGGCGCCTTGTCAGTAATCATCATAGACAAGCTCTGCACCACTCTCCTACTCAGGGCATCTGCAACCACGTTGGCCTTGCCAGGGTGATAAAGGATATCCACGCCATAATCCTTTAGCAGCTCCAACCATCTGCGCTGCCTAAGATTCAACTCTTTCTGTGTAAACAGATACTTCAGGCTCTTGTGGTCGGTATAAATCTCACAGTTCTCTCCATAAAGATAGTGGCGCCACAACTTCAATGCAAAAACCATAGCGGCAAGCTCTAAGTCATGGGTAGGGTAATTCTTCTCGTAATCCTTAAGCTGTCGAGATGAATAAGCAATTACCCTACCCGCCTTGTAATGACACGGTGTTCTATAATAATTAACCCTCCTTCTAATTTAGTGTTCTTTTAGCACTCCGGGATTTATCGTATGTTGTGAGTCGGTCGGTGAGTGGTGCCGGTATTTTTCTGTGAAAGAGCACGAAAAACGATGACCGACGGTGCGATCGGATCTGAAATCCGATGTCGTAATCCCCCTGAACGGAATTTTTAGTGATGCGGTGACTAGACGTGCATTGAAATCCGTGTAAAATATCTTGCACCCGTTTGGGATAAAGGGGGTTATCTCGTGGGGGGATAATTAATTAATTAATTAATTATCCGGTGACGAAAAAAGAAAAAAAGGTAGAAAGTAGATGTTTAATTACGTACGAGTTAGAAAATAAATAAATAAATAAATAGATAAATACTATAATATAAATAATCCCTCCCCTCGTTAAAAAGAGATAAAAGAGAGAATACGAAACCCTAACCGAGAGAGAGAGCGGAGAGGAAGAGAAAAAAAAGAGGCGGAACCCTAACCGGAGGAAAGAAAGAGGGAGAAGACGGCGGGATCCGAACGCCCCGAACCCCGTACCGGAACCTAGAGCGCGTCGGTTGTTCCCCGTCGGATTTTTCGGTGAGTGTTTATTTTCGTAGTATCTTTCCGGGTTCCTTTTCGTAAAGTTTTTGGTGTTTTCCCCATCTCCGTTTCCTTCGCCTCCGCCGCCCGCCGCCGTCACCGTGCGAATTAGGGCACGGTGCGCGCGGGCGGACTACGCGCGGTGCCGCTAGGGCACCGTGCGGGTGGGGGAGACGCGCGGTGCCGCTAGGGCACCGCGCGTACGGACGCCATAGGGGCAGGCGCTGCGCGGGCGCCGCCCGGGCGCCGCGCGGGTGCCGCCGCGCGGGCCCGGACCCGCGCGGGCGCCGCGCGGCCCGCACCCGCGCGGGCGCCGCGCGGGCAGACTTCGCGCGGGCGTCGCGCGTGTGCCACCCGCGGGCCCTCGTCGCGCAGTTTTGAGCCGCGCGGGGTACCCGCGGGCCGGCGGCCGACGCGCGGGACATCCGCGGACGGCAGGCAACCTCCGCGGGCGACAACGCCTGCGGGGAGGGAATGTGCGTGCATGCGGGGAGACGTCAAGTATGGTGTTAGGCGCCGTTTTGGGAGAAACGGCGCAAAGTTATTGGGTTTTCGTTCCGGTAATTGTACGTGATACTAACTGTTAATTCTGGGGACTTCTTTAGGTCCAGGTGCGCAGCAGGAGAGTGTCAAAGACTCCTTGTGCCCCGATCTTCCCGCAACCAGGTGGGTTCTTTTGCATCAAGTGCTGTAAGTGCATTATGTGCAACGTATCACTAAAGTATCTAATACTAACCGGTTTAATAAAGTAGATGAGATGTTCTAATGTTTTAACCCTTCGCATTATGTGTAACGCTCTTTGTTAATGTTTAAGGCGACCAAGTGTCGCAATAATTAATTTACGCCGACCTCGGCAATCCAGTTTTGAATGCTGCACGTACACAGGCGGAATAGCCCCCGCATGGGTGTACTTTTCCGGAGAAGTGGTCTGAATGACCCGTGTGCCCCACGTGTGTTGTTTGGGGACCTCTTCACGATCGCTACTTGTCGCCCATGCATCGTGAAGGGGTAAGAGCATCATATGAGATCTAAAGAACACCTAATTCCGAGCTTGTATGAGAGAGAAAACCCAAAATTACTCCAAGGTGTCCAATACAAAAATCTGTGCGTGAAGGTTGTAGAAAATCCAAATATTCTCCAAGAAATCTCATGATTCAAGTAGAACACTGAATATCAAAGTTGTAGATTTACCTGTCGTCGAGATCCCCTCCAAATTTCAGCTCGAAATTCCAAGAAACAAAGCCTGGGGAATTTTCGCACTAAACTGCGACGGTGGAGCTCCGAAAATCCAGCAATGGTGTTTGTGCTTCATCATGGGGAAGAAGATGATTAAGGGCTCCAATGGCCCACCCAAGATGATGAATTTGAAGAAGACATGTTGTTGATGCTCTGTACAAAATCCTCCAACAATCCATGGTTCATGGAGGAAGAAGGAGGAAGAAGAAGAAGAAGAAGAATGAGAACAGGAAGAAGAAGAAGAAAGGAAAAATTTAAAAACAATCCTCTCTCACTCCCTCTCCCACACTCCAACAGGCCCACGTGCCTTGTACGGCTGGCCCATCATGGCAAGCCATGTGGCAGCCTGGCACACTCCGTGGACCGAAACTCTGCACCGGTCCAATGGGGTGCCGCCACATGGCACCCCCGGTCCACGGCTAACCACGCACCCGAAAGTCCTCCAAAACTTTCGGTTGCCCGTGTTCGCTCATTCGGACTCCGAAAAATACAAATAAATAGTCCATTTCCATCGTTTTCGCGCGCTGAATCCAAATTCGCTGTCCGTTTTGCCAAATTCCATTTCTAAAATTTGTCGAAGGCATCCAAATAAGTAATCTTGATCCAGATTTCTGGCCGAGTCTAATTCTTGGGTCCAATTTGTGCACAAACACTCCCAATACTCAACATAAGCCTCCAGAAGCTATTGATCCAATAGTAATCCTTACGTGAGAATTTCGAATCCTCACATCAGCGCCTCGACAAGAAAGGGAGACGCGACCGCAACCAGGAGGGAGGGTCTACGCCATGAGTCAGCGTGGAGCAGAACCACCGGAGGATGTGGTAGCAGGTATTACTTCGATTTCCAATTACCGAGCTTGAACTCTTTTTGACACCAGAGCGTCTCGTTCTTTCATCTCTCGTACTTTTGCACATACGCATTTGCTAGAAAGTAGACCCCTTTGCGACTTGATGACCGTCCAGACCCCCGGGGGACCCATTGAGGCAATTAGTCTGGTACCTTCTTGCTCGATAAAGCTGGGAAGGTTGTCCTGCCCCTGGGATCTGGTAGTTATCCCGTTAAAGGAATTCGACGTGGTGCTAGGCATGGATTGGCTCACCGAGTATCAGGCGGTAATCGATTGCGAGAAACGCCAAGTACGACTGCAGAAACCGGGATTCCCGGAACACGTCTACCTGGCGTGTAAAAGTACTTCCTTCTTAACTGTCATCTCCGCGTCTCGGGCCAGGAAACTAATAGAGGGCGGGTGTGTGGCCTATCTGGCCTCGGTAGACCTAGCCACTCGACCCGTCCCCTCACTTTTTGATATACCTGTAGTAAGAGAGTTTCCGGATGTATTTCCGGAGGAACTCCCTGGAATGAAAAAATCCCACTTTTCGCAAAAAGAGAAACCCTAGCCTGAGAGAACGCGAGAGAAAAAGAGAAAGAAAAGGCGGAACCCTAACCGGAGGAAAGAAAGAAAGAAAAAGGAAGGAGACGAAGGAGTCCGATCATCCCGGACAACGAACCGGGGGCAAGAACGCGATCGGTCGACTTCCCCGTCGGAGTATCTTGTGAGTAAATTTTCGTTTGTAGCATTTCGGGGTTTTCTTTTCGGAATTTTTGGGTTTTCAGTTGTTTCCTCCTCCCTCGTCTCCGTCGACTCCGCCGCCGCCGCCGCCGCCGCGCAAATTAGGGCACGGCGCGGGCGGCGTAGACGCGCGGTGCCGCTAGGGCACCGCGCGGGCGGACACTGCGGGAGGGCGGACGCCGCCCGCGGGCGGCACCCACGGGCGCCGCGCGGGCCGCACCCGCGTGCCCGCCCCGAGGGCGCCGCGCGGGCCGCACTCGCACGGGCGCCGCCACGGAGGCACGCCGCGCGGTTTCAGGCCGCGCGGGGCTTCGGTGGGCGACGGCGGCCGCGCAGGGACCCGTCGGGTGACGTGGTTTTGACGGTTTTCTTGGGTTTTCGTCAAATAGATAAATTCGGACTTTTGTTTTGCGATGTTAGTGCGTGGTTTTGACTATAGTTTATCCTTGCGGACTTTTCTTAGGTCCAGGTGCGCAGCGGGAGTGTGCGAAAGATCCAGGTGCTCCGATCTTCCCGTAACCAAGTGGGTACCCTTGCTATAAGCGTAGCGAGTGCAGTAAGTGCACCATATCATCGTAAAGAGCCTGTTAACCTGTTTAATAAAGTAGATGAATTTTTAAACCTTTCGCATGAATGTATTTTATTTTACATATTAATTGTGGCGACCGAGGTCGCGGTGCTTCATACACGCCGTTTTCGGCACCCCGGTGTTTGGATGCTGCACGTACACAGGCGGATTGGCCTCCGCATGGGTGTACTTTTCCGGAGGAGTGGTCTAAATCACCCGTGTACCCCACAAAGGGGAGGGTGCCGTGGGGACCCCTTCACGACAGCTAAAGGTGCCGCACTAGCTCCGTGAAGAGGTTAAAAGCATCATAAAAGGTGAGGCGATTGTGCACGAGGGGGGATCTTCATCTCCCCGACAGGTACTCATGGAAACTAAAACAGGTGATGTAAACTCATGAGAGGGAAAAGCAAAAGGTTCCGGTGTAATCGGTTTGCTTTTAAATTTATGTTGATTGTTAAGACATCTACTTTATTTGTCACTGACTTTACCCACTCCGTGACAGGTCCGTCTAGGTGCATTAGCCGGGATGGCGGTGAGACTCCGTCGAGAGGACCGTAGCCGTAGGAGGCTTTCCATTTTAGTTCTTTGGTTTATCTCATTCCCTCTTTAGTTAACTTTCAGTTTAATTTGCAAATTGTGGATCATGTCAAATGTAGTTAGTTAAATAGTTAGCACTGTGGATTGGATGTACTCTTCTGGTTTAGGTATACTTTTGGGGTTTCGTGTGCGGCACGTTTTAATATCAAACGAAATGATTGCGAAAATGCTTTCCAAAACCGAGTGCCGTGTGGGCACAGATTTTATAAACCTCTAGTTTTATCCTTTCCAAAAAGATGTAGCCGCTCTGGTTTGAATGTATAACTATTTTAAAAATTGGATGTCGAGTGGACACCGTTTGCAAAACCGTAGTTAATTATTTCCCTGTTCTGTGATCAATGACTGTATGGTTAATGGTTGAAATTGTAAATGGGACGCCGTGCATATACAAAGGAGACTCTATCCGATTGAGGGGTGAATTTGTATATGTGGCGGTCTGTCGCGCACCAGGGGCGAGGTAAATACTTATTTATAAAGAAAAAAAAATATATACACTTTTCCGCTTATCCTTAGACCTCCCGGGGCGTGACACTTATCCCTTAATCACAAATAGTGTACCCTAAACATGCATGCATTCTAACATACAGAATTAGAGAACCGTCCACCAGTTCTGGAGATGAAGCAACCCGCCTGAAACGCTTTCCGCAGGCAAAGCCGAAGTCGGTGAAGTGCGTAGTCACACGCTATCCAAAATCTGCTGAAACTGCACCCTCGGTACTCCGTCGCACAAATCCCAGTGCCAACCAACCTCGCAACCACAATTCAATAATTAATACCCCACAACAACCAAACAGCATATGCTGTTTCCACAAACTAGCAGAGAAGAGGGGGAATTTCACCTGCATACAATCCTCCAAAAATCCCAGAAAAATCACGGTTGCGATCCTCGCGACGAGTAGATACAAATCGAGTATTTATACGTCCCATTCCGACACCTGTAGGCCAAGATATAATTACAACAACGCGGGTATGTCAAGTATCCACCAACAAAATCCTGTAGGAAATCAGTCCGTAAGAAGCATAATTATTACCTTCGAAGAGTCTTCCAAAAATTCCAATAAAAATACGGGCGCGTTCCTCTCGAAGCGTAGATATCAATCGAGTCCTTAAACACCTCATTCCGATGCCCGTAGACTGAGAAAATCCAATAATTCTCCACCGCTATCCCAAAACTCACAACAGTACAAGGGGTCAAAGATTGCCTCGGGAACCGTACCAAGAACTCAAAATGAGGCAAAGTGATCAACGAGGAAATCGAAGACATACCTCTCATGAATGCGCTGCCGAAAAAATCAGCTCAAATAACCATCGGGGTAGCTCCGGGGGTCTCGCGCACTGAAATGCGACGGTAGAAGCCAAAATCCAAGAAACGCCACAGTGCGCCGCTCGCAGAAAGCGCGGATGTCGAGGCCTCCAAAAAATCTGAAAGTTCTTCACGAGATGCTCCACAAGAAGTTGAACAAGTTTGCTAAAGGCCACACAGGGAGAGGAGCTCGGGAAGAAGGCCCAAACGCGCTGCAAAGAAGGCATTTTTATAGTCAAACTAAACAAATCAGAAAATTCCATCCATGTCCCTAGTTTCGGGCGCCCGAAATCTTCGGGTTGCTACAATAACCCAGAACGTACCCCAAACTGTCAGCGCTCGAATCCACCCTGAAGCGCCACGTGTCCCCCGAACAGCCAACAGCCACCGCGCCCAACCAGCTGCCGACGCGTGGCCGCACCCCGCGCAGCTCCCGCCCGCGTAGGCGCTTCGGTCGGCGCGCCCACGTGCGCGCACCCGCGCTGCCGCCGACACTACCGCGCACGCATCCCGAGGTACCTGCCTCCCTGCTCCGTGGACCGTCCCCGCTGCACCGTCCAATCACACTCTGCCACGTGTCCAAACCTCAGCAAATAGGAAGATGCCACGTGGCACTCTCCCGCGCTGCACCACGCGCCTGCCCGCGCCCGCGCGCCTGCTCCGCCGCCTGCCGGCGCCTGTGGCGCCGCGCTCCGCCGCTGCCCGCCGCCGCCGGCGATGCCCGGCCGGTCGAAACAGTAACCCACTGCCTCGAAAAATGTGATTTTGCATTCGGACTCCGAAAAATACAAGTAAATAGTCCATTTTCACCGTTTTCGCGCGCTGAATCCAAATCCGCCGTCCGTTTTGCCAAATTCCATTTCTAAAAATTGCCGAAGGCATCCGAAAAGGTGTTTTTAATCCAATTTTTTGCGCTGAGTCCAATATTAATATCCGTTTCGTGCGAAACCACTTCTAAACATCAGACGGGGTCAACCAATTACCCACGTAATCCATTTAACACCCGGAGTCCATCACTTATGTCCAATTGGTGCACCAACACTGCCGACACGCCACATAGGCCTCCAGAAGTTGCTGGTCACACTGTAGAAGCCCTGCAGAGATCCAGGTCACCACATCCTCCCCCACTAAAAGAAAGTTTCGTCCTCGAAACTAACACAACTCAAACAGGAGTCAAAAATACCAAGGGTAAGTGCTCAATATCACCGTCTCCAGCTCCTAAGTCGCTACTCACTCCCCGTGGTTACTCCTCAACAACAACAACAACAACCAGTACGGCATGGCCCGATTGCGCAATTCTCTCACCTCACAAGCCAGAATTCGCAACGGGCGTCCCTCGTACTCCAAACACTCACAGATCTCAAATGGAGTGAGTCAATCACGGGCGAGGGATCCAAAAGCAAAACACTCCTGAGCTGAGACGTGAAAAACCAAAGGGGCTCCAACAAAAGGCTGGGAGAAAAGGAAATAACC
>CM054937.1:20240942-20352262 GCA_029168755.2 Tillandsia fasciculata | reverse complement strand
CCGGAAATTTTTGGAAAATTTTAGAAGTGGATTTGGCCGAACGGACCTCGGATTTGGATTCAGCACGCGAAAACGAGCGAAATGGACTATTTACTTGAATTTTTCGGAGCCCGGACGCGAAAACACGGAAATCGAGGCTTGGGTTACTGTTCCGGCGGCCGGAGAGGTGCCGGCGGCGGCGGAGCGCGGCGGCGCAGGCTCGCGGTCCACCGCGGGGCGCGTGCACCGGGCGCGGGCCACGTGGCGTGCTGCGGTTGGCCGGCGCAGCGGGCGCGGTCCACGGGCCTTGGCGGGGTGCACGGTGGACCGAGGGTAGGCCACGTGGCATCTCGTGGTTGGTGCGGTGTTGTGCACGCAGTCCACAAATTTTTGGCTCTGGTGCACGGTAGACCGGGGGACACGTGGCTTTGTGTGGTTGGCGGGTTCTGGTGCACTCGGTCCACACGGCTGAGGCGGCTGCCTCGGGAGGCGTGCCCGACCCGGAGCCGGCGGCGGCGCGGCCGCGCACGTCGCGCGACGTGCGTTGACCCGGGCGACGTGGGGGCGCCACGTGGCGCCCCGTGGTTGGTCGGGGCGCAGCGGTGCACGTCGCCCTGCCGGGGCACGTGGCGCGATGGCGTTGGTCGGCGCGCGTGCGCCGGGTGCGGGGAGGCTTCCTGAGACACGTGGCGGCCTGAGGGCAATTCGGGCGCAAACAGTAACGGGCCGGGCCCGTTACTGTAGCAGCCCGGAAATTTTCGGGCGCCCGAAATCCCTGGGCCCAAATCCGAAATGCTTTTTTTTTGGGCTGAGCTATAAATAGCCGTGCTTGGGAAGGATTTTTGCCCCCTTTCCCGAGCTTTTCTGCCCCTGCACCCTTTAGAGAAGTTTTAGATCTTCGAGTCGCGCGTCTTTTGGCAGAGGCCCGGATTTTCTGGAAGCTCCGGCGACGACGTTTCCGGCATCGTAGCGCAGTGCGACGAGTTTCTGTTGGAGGCCCGTTATCGCCGCATTTCGGTCTAAAAATTCCACAGAGCTACCCCGACAGTATTTTTCAGCGATTTTTGCGGCGTTGGATTCACGAGAGGTATATCTTTGACTTTTGTGTTGAGTGTTTTCTCTAGATTTGGGTTTTTGGCACGGTTTTCGAGGCATTACTGAGCCACTGTTTTGCTGTGAGATTCCTGGACAGCACTCACTTCGCGGATTTTTATCTCCTCATCCGGACATTGGAATTCGACGATTCAAGAGCCTATCGACATCTACACTTCGCGAGGATCGTCGTGATATTTTTATTGGAATTTATTGAGGAGTATTTTCAGGTGAAATTTTCGTGTGAACAGGAACTATGCTTGCAGATTTTGGAATAGTGATTGTTGTGTGTGAATTGTGTGTAATTGAGAAGTGTTGTTGTACCCAGGACTTTGTAAGCACCGCTTTTGTGCTCTTTGCTTTGTGGACTTGAAGAATTATCGGTTTCTGGGCTTGTTATCTGTACCGTCCCGGACAGCTAGCGCGTTCAGGTGGGTGATCCTGCTTTCAAAATCTATGGACTGCACTCTAATTCTGCGAATGTAGTAGCATGCATGTTAGTATATGAGCTAAAATAATCTGTGCAAACTGTATGTTGAAACCACTGTAGCTAGCTGCTAGATCTGATGACTTCTTGGTAAGTTTTGCAACATGAAAACTCAACTTAGCTTAATTGATAGTTAATTAATTATTCATGCACAATTAGACTATAGTAAATGTGAACATGTATTCAGATTTGTTCATCACCTTAGTTTTCCCACAGTGGTTGTACTCTCGTCATTCTGGACATAGCGATTCTCCCCGAGTCGTGGACTGGGAGGTTTATTAGCTGGGGTTGCATTTGCACTCGCGTCTGGGGACCGAGTGGCGTCTGTAGCAGTCTGTAGACCAGTTTGCATTATGATAGTGATAGTGATAGTGATAGTGGATCTGGGTTCTAGGGACCGTTCCTATTTTTGGGACGAAAGCCACGGGGGCCGAGCCTAGAACCTGTTCTTGTTTGATAGGGTTGTAGGTAGTGGTCTCCCGGGACTTTCGGGCCCAGGTTGATGTCTTCCGCTTGTTGTTCTGAGGTTGTCGTGTCCCCGAACTGTAAGTGGGCCGGGAACTTCGATAGGCGGAGCCTGGAGTCTGTTCTTGTTTGATAGGATTCTAGGCACCGACCTATCGGGGTTTTGGAATCCTTATGGTGTCGGTCCTTCCTGAGTTTGGTGCTCTGTGGTGGGAGCCGTCGAGTAGACGGTAGTCCGGCCGTGAGTACCTTTAGCCAGTGGGTTAGAGTTGTGGTATTAGTTGTTGTCGACGCCGTCCCTCTGACTGGCCCAGTGTGGCAGTCACGGTCCCCCTACGGTAGACCCGTCCTGTTGAGGATGTGCGGCAGTAGGTGGGCGTAGGTCTGACTGGCCCAGTGTGGCAGTCACGGTCCCCCTACGGTAGACCCGTCCTGTTGAGGATGTGCGGGCAGTAGGTGGTGAGGTCTGACTGGCCCAGTGTGGCAGTCACGTTCCCCCTACGGTAGACCGTCCTGTTGAGGATGTGCGGCAGTAGGTGGGCGTAGGTCTGACTGGCCTAGTTGTGGCAGTCACGGACACCCTACGTAGACCCGTCCTGTTGAGGATGTGCGGCAGTAGGTGGCGCTAGTTTGACTGGACCCGACGTGGCAGTCAGTTTAGATTGGGTGATTTCAGTAGAGAGTTAGTTGTGGCATATCGTTCTCCTTGTTCTACTCCTTGAGCATTTTTAGATAGAGGCATAGTAGCAGTAGATGTTTTACTTTCCAGCTTTTCCATACTGCATTTTTTTTGTTACTTTATGCCTCTAGTGGACTTAGTGGGCAGACCGTCGGGCTTGTTGGCGGCACCCACTGAGAACTACTGTGGGAGGTAGTTCTCACACCCGTCGTGGTGTCTTTTCCCCAGGGACTCCAGCTCCAGTTCCTGCGGTACCAGTTGCTGATCCTGCTCCTACAGACCGAGGTAAAGGAGTCACGAGATAGATCCCTTTCCCCTTTCAACTTCAGCGAGAGATAGAGGTACCCCGATGTTCTTTTTGGTTATGTCTGTGTTTGAGAGATCTTGTAGTGAGGGATCGAGTTGTACTCTTTTGGTTTCTTTGGAGAGACTTCTGTATTCTGGTGAGGATATTATATATATTTTATGAGAGACTGTTCTACTTTCTGTTCATAGTTACTTTTCTTTCACAGCTCTGATATCTGTTAGTATAGTTGTTCTATTTTTGCAGGTTAGACGCTACGTCTCTACGGGGCTTCCCGTAGGGGCGGCGGATCTGTTGGCGAGCCCGGGGTACAGTTCCGACCCCAGGGCGTGACAGCTACAATCTGTGCGCTCTAACAATCTCAACAACCAAGCCTCCTCTCGTCTGCCTCGCAGAAGGTCAAAGTCCTCTCTCTCCGCAGTCAAACATCCTATGGCACTGTGCCAACCAAAACTCAAACACTAGGTCAAAACACCGAACTGCCACAATTACCAATAAGTCTGCCGATAACTCATGGTCTCAGCTGCACTGGACATGATCCAAAAGCCTCCTCCACATGCACAACAACAACAAAAACCTGTATCTCAAGTGCATGTGGTAACGACTCTACTTCTAGTCCATGCAGGAATGCAACCTGCTCTAACTCCGACCGCTGTGATGAAATCACACCTACGACAACCCGATCCACTGCTGTGGCACCCTCTAACCAGGCGACACAATCTCATCCACACGATGCAAGCGGTTGTCGCTCAGTCTGCTAGAAAATATCAAGACCAATCACAAAGGGAGAACGACCTCTGTCTGTGCTCACACTGAGGCGACCGATATGGTCCTCCGCAGACAACAATTCCACGCTACTGCTGCGCTAGTCTGATATAGATGCTGATGCTGCCATCGGGGTCCACCCGACCTCTGATGTCTCATAAATCCACTACCGTGGAGAAAAATCAGGAATGCCACTGCCGGCCAATCTGTCCTCCATCATCTAGCGTCAAGCGCCTCTATCTAGAACTCGCCTCTGGCGGCAGATCCCTATCCAAGGAACTGCAGCGCCACGCTCCATACACAACGCCTACTCCATCGAGGCATCCAAAATCTGTACAGGAGGGACCGAATAAACTGAAAGGTATCCTGGCGCAATCCACTCCCAGTCACACATATCCTATGCGCCTCGTCCCTCGAAACTTGACGTGCACAGTTCAACAACTATATAAAACCTCTGGCCCAGGGAGGCTCTCGAATAGTTTCCCCATCACCACCAACCACGATTCTACCTCCAAAGGCTCCAACTCAATTCCACGAATCGGGGTGGTTCATCTGCCAAAACTGGCTCCATCGATCAATGATGTCCCACAGCTCATCAGCTGTCAGCTATCCAACCTGCCTCGGTGCCTGGCACTAAACATTGGCACGGAGGGGGCTACTCGCTCCATCGGCGCCACAGAAATCACTGCCACTGAGGATACTGCAACCAGGTGGCCTTAGGAGGAAAGCACTGTTGGGCCGCCCGCTGTTCCAACAACTGTGTCACCTAAACCAGCTGCTCACTCTGCCGCTGATAGGCCTCTGACGATCCTGTCATCTGGGTCCGGAGCTCTCTGACCTCGATCCGGGTATCCGGCCCAAAACCAACCACTCAAGCTCAACTGCTATGACAGGATGCACACGGGTCAAAACCCAGCGTCGAGGAGACACAGCTCACCACGACAAAACCACAAAACAGCACACAACAACACTCGACCCAATCCAGCGAAAGTTTAAAGCATGTCACCCGTTCCACAGAATTATGTTGTCTGCAGCCAACATAATCACTTGGGAGAATAAACATGCCAATCACTCATCCCGTCCATTGGGAGAGGTATAAAACTCAATCAGGACTCTCGCTACAAGTCACGACTCTTACGAAGTCATCCAAGGGTCAAACCATAAGCCTAGAATTTCTAAGTCCACCATGACCTACAACCTAGGCTCTGATACCACCTAATCTGTCACGCCCCGAGGTCGAAACTGCGACCCGGGCTCGCCAACAGATCCGCCGCCTATTCAAAACCCCGCATAGGCAAAGCGTCCTACCTGCAAGAAAGTGGCTACAGCTAAACAGATATCAGAGCTATAAAATAAAAGTGTTGTAAAACTAAAACCAACCATCTGTACAACCGGAATAATGATACAATGTCCATCTCCCATAACTGATAAACATACAATATCCTCAAATACAAAACTCAGAACTCAACAGGGAGGTATCTCCAATAAAACATCAGTGTACAGGCTCTCAATATATATCATATCCTCACTACATCAGTCTCTCAAAAGAGGAAAATAAATAACTAATCTACTGAAGATCTCCTCTGAAGGGGTACCGCTATTCTCCAACGACGGGTAGGGATCTAGCTCGCAACTCCCTCGCCTCGATCAACAACCGCAGAATCAGCAACATCCGCTAAGACTCTGCAAAACAAAGGAGTGAAAAGAAAGGGAGGGGGAAAACCCCCAATGGGTGTGAGAACTACACCAAAAAGGGAGTTCTCAGTGGGTACCACCGCCAGGCCCGACGATCTGCCCACTAAGTCCACTAGAGGCATAAGATAACCAATGCAGTAAAAACTGAACAAGAAAGCTGGAGACACTCAACAGCTATCATGCCTTTATCTAAATGCTCAAATGGAGAAACTCTGATAAAGATAGGCAACACCCGCACACGAGGTGCTCAATCGACCCAATCGAGCTGACTGCCACATCGGGTCCAGTCAAGCCTGCGCCTACCTACAACCACCTCCCACTGCCAGGCAGGAATTACGTAGGGTGTCCATAAGGACTGACTCGCTATCGAATAGTGGCACATGCAGGCTATAGTCAAAATCCACGCTCTCTCTCTCAGAACGGATAGACTAAAGATCCACAACATCTCGCACAACCGTCGAAAATCCCACAACGACCACGGGACCACCGTCAAACCCCAAACGATTCCCAACAACACTAGCACTGGTCTACACATAGCTACTAGACTCCACTCAGCCCCCAGGCACGAGTGCAACAATAGAAGTACCTGCCTGAATAAACCCAATCTAATCACCAGTAAACACTGGTACTGCCTGCTCTGCCTGCCGCATCGGGTATGCCAGCCTACGCATAACACCGATGCAAAGAAGGAGTCTCAAGGACTCAAAGCCTGTCTGTCGCACACTCCGGAGTGGCACTCGAGGGGAGCGGCCCACACGAGTAAAGTATCTCAGTAACAAGTATCATAAATCAGCAGGACTGGATCACGACTCTGATCAAAGTGGAAAAACCCATCCACTAAAGGGAAACCTGATCCCCAAACTGAAACACTGATCAAAGCGAGAAAACCCATCCACTAAAGGAAAATCCGATGCCCAAACTGAACAACAGTAAACAGTAAGTGAAAAACTCCATCCACTGGAGGAAATCTGGTACCCAATCTGATGCACAAGTATGTATCCGGTCAACCCCCCAATGTCCGCGGTCGCCACAAAACCCCACAAGTCCACAATCAAGACCAAACTGTCCCAGACTCGAAGCCTCAACTACACTATCCCAAACCCCTGCTCGAACCCGAGCAACATGAACCATAAGACTAACCAATAAGGAGAAAATAAGCAAAACATGATTTCTCCTAAGTCAAGTTCCAATAAGATAGTGTAGCAGTAAAAGATGGCCTATTTAGATGTCCATACAAGCATGCAAATGTCCTCAAGAAAGATAAAAGGTAATACAGCAAATAGTAGCTCCACCTGCCAAATCCACCAATCTACAACACCCGTCCATAATCCATGGTCCATCAAAATCATCATAATGATACCCGCACATAGATATAGCCTCCTACTCCATCGAGTAATCATATCATAAAAGACTATGTGCAACATGGCATGCTAAAAGATCACTACTATAATATATCAATCTGCATGATCTAGGCCATTCCTCAAGCTTCCGTCTCGATGTTAAATATTGTACAATTAAACATGCATGCTAACAATCACATAGGGTAAATCCCTTTAGGTAAGCTTTTGCTATTCATCATCCTGGATATCCAAATCTAGCAAGTTCTCAATAATATTTAACATGAACATTCACTTGCAATTCCTTGTACAATTATCATTCCTAAGCTTATCCCTTAATCACAAATAGTGTACCCTAAACATGCATGCATTCTAACATATAGAATTAGAGAACCGTCCACCGGTTCTGGAGATGAAGCTACCCACCTGAAACGCTTTCGTGTAATATCACAGATTTTCGTAATATTTTACCCTCCTGCTAATAAAGATTTTTGTTTGGAAATAATTGATGTAACGGTTTACTTATGTGGATAATATGAGGTGCGGATATTTTTCTGCGATAGAGCTTGAAAAATTGAGAACGACGGTGCGATCGGATCCGGATTCCAACTTACGAAACCCCCAGAAAGGGGTGGTTAGGATCGCAGTAGCCAGGGGGTGCATTGAAATCCGCATAAGTGATTTTGCACGCCTTTCGAGGAAATAAGGATTTATCTTTAAAGAATTATCCCGAAGGATTATCTGTGAGGAATTAATTAATTAATTAATTAATTAATTAGAGTTCAAAAATATCCGATGTGGTATTTATCGTACATTAAAAACGATTTTTGACTTCTCCCGAAAGAAAGGAAAAGAAAAGGCGAAACCCTAATCGGAAGGAAATGAGAGGAAAGAACGAACGAAAGGAAAGGAAAAGGCGAAACCCTAACCGGAAGGAAACGAGAGGAAAGAACGAGCGAAAGGAAAGGAAAAGGCGAAACCCTAATCGGAAGGAAACGAGAGGAAAGAAGGAGAAGGCAGAAAGACCCAACCCTCCCGACGAACGTGCCGAAGCCAGGAGCGTGAACGGATCTCCGTCTCCGACGATTAGTGGTAAGCGAGATTTATTTTCGGTTTAGCTTCGCTCGGTTTTCGTTTTTGTTTTATGCGTTGTCTTCAGGGTAGCCATTTGCTACCCTACGCGTCGCCACCGCAGAACCCTAGGGCACCGCCGCACGGCCCTAGGGCATCGCCGCCGCGTCATGGCCGCGACGCGCGGGGGATAAGCGCCCGCGCGGCCGCGGCACACGCCGCGTGGGGACGGTGCCCGCGCGGCCGCGGCTAGCTCCGCGCGGGACCAAGGCCCCCGCGTGGCCGCGGCTAGGGCAAGCGCCACGCGGGGCCGGTGCCCGCGCGGCCGCGGCAAGCACCGCGCAGGTAGGTGCCCGCGCGGGCGGGCGCCCGCGCGACTAGGGCAAGCGCCGCCCGGGGCCGGTGCCTGCGCGGCCGCGAAAAGTGCCACGGGGGGCCGGTGCCCGCGCGACCGCGGCTTGCGTCGTGCGGGGCTAAGGCCCGCACGGTCGCGGTGGGTGCCGCGCGGGGCTGGTGCCCGCGCAGCCGCGGCTTGCACCGCACGGGGCTAGGGCCCGCGCGGTCACGGCAAGTGCCGGGCGGGGCGGGTGCCCGCGCGGCCGCATGGCCCGCAACGTCGCGGGGGTGGCCGCGTCGCTCGTCGCGCGCGGGCGCCACCACCGTGTCAAGTTGTCGTTAGTGTTTTTGAGTTTTTGGGCTCGGTTTATCTTCCGTTATATTTCTGATCTGACCGCGGCTCTTTTGGGGACTACTTGTTGGTTTTTATATTAGGGTCCACAAGGATCTAAATAGGTACTATCAAACAACTAGAGGGGGGGTGAATAGGTGTAATACTCAAACCAATCTCAGTGCAAAATAAAAACAAATGCGAAAATAAAAAACAGCACACCGAGATTTACGTGGAAACTCCAATCCAGGAGAAAAACCACGGGACCAACACGCAATAACAATCCACTAAGAAAAGAAGAATAACAAGGTGATTACCGACTCCACGGACTCAAACCCCTCCTTCAAGTTCTTCGGATCTTGCGCTCACCGACTACACGTCCACTGCACACGTTCGAATCCACGAACGCCACTCGAATCCACGAGCACACGTTTCGAATCCACGAAACGCCTTCAACACATCGAATCCACAATGCTACGTCGAATCCACGACGCAAACTTGAAAAAAGCTTCGATGGTGATCCTTAGCTTAGATTATCAATGAAGATCCATGGGAGAAATCTCTAAGCAAAGATTAGATCAATTCGACAAAAAGTATGTCTTGGAAGAATCGTCGAATTGACCTAAAAGAGGCTAAAAAGAATAACGATAAAAATCTAGCCTCTAGGGTTGCTCTTAAGTGTTTTCTAAATTAGTCGGTAGTTCTTGAGGAACCCTAAGTGTCTATTTATAGGTTAGAAACCTTTGGAAAGAGATAAGCATCAAAAACTGACTTAACAGAATTTTTCCCGCACGACGGTCCGGACTGGATTTGGCTGATCCGGACTGTCGTCTTTTTTCAGCAATTTTCCTGAAAAAATAGTTCGGGGTCCGGACTGGAATTTCCTGATCAGGACTGGAATTCTGATCAGGACTGGAATTCTGATCCGGACTGGAATTTTCTGATCAGGACTGGAATTCTGATCCGGACTGGAATTTCTCATGAACTAAACTATGTTCGGGGTCCGGATTGGATTGGTCTGGTCCGGATCCTGAACATCCAATTTGTCCAGTTTTTGATTTTTAAGCAATGAAAACTTATCCAAGTGTTTCTAATCTACACAAATGTATTCGGATCACCAAAATTATTTAGTTAAACGTACCTGATCAATCCGAATCCATTTTCCTTAAGATTGATGTATATGATCCACAATTCTTCTACTTCAATCTTCAAGACTCAAAACACTGAGTGTCAACTTGAGCTCTTGTTGAATCTTTTCCGAGTCTTCGATTGCTGATTGACAATTTGATCACTTCAAGACTCCGACTCAACTCACGAAATATATCAACACAAAAAGCCGTAACAATCTCCCATTTTGGCAATTTCGTGACAAAATCCAAAAATACATAAAACGCTCAAGACACTCATCTTAAACCAAAAAAGTCGAAATTCAATGTCATCACCAAAACATTGACTCTCTTTGCATGAAAGATCCAATAAACAAAAATTACATTTGAACCAAACAATCCTAGAACATACTCTATGACTTAGGACTTGGAGTCTTAAAGTGATGTAATTCCTGCAAAACAAAATTCCAAACAAAATCAAACGTTAGTCGTTAGAAATTAAAATCCTACATTTGATTCGTCCTTTTGGTTCTTTTGTTTTTCGGCTTCTTTTGTTTTGTAGCTCTTGTCCTCAATTTTTTTCATCTCCCCCTATTTTGAGCATCTCTTTTCATCATCTCTGATCTCCCCCTTTTTGATTCGTCCTAATCATTTCTGTTCTCCCCCTTTTTGTCACAAATTGTCAAACAGTGAATATAGACAAAAAGAAATCACCAGCAGCATTAGTTCATGGAGAAAGAGAGATAAAAGATCAGTTTCGGTACATAACAAAAATGCAGATTGCGTAGCGGTACTCGAAAGCAAAAATCAAATAATTTCTTGAAACAAATCTAGATTTTGAAATCTTTGAATTACCGATTTGCGTGCAATCAAGAAAATCAATTTAAGTGCTTGAAAATTGTGAGATCAGACAGATGTCATTCAATCCAATTAATTTTACAAAAATTAAAAAGATTTACTCCGAAATCATGAAAAACAAAGATAAAACATTATAAACCGTTTTTCATATTATATACGTCAAACACAAGTCATCAAAAGTAATCTAGAGATCCAAACTCTATCAAGATGCAACGGATTTACAAAGATGACTTACAGATATTTTCAAATGACATCAATTTGATTTCTACCCTTTCAAATTTGGGATAAGCACTAAAATACCTAAGGGTGGCTCTTTGAGCATCTATTAACTATCCCACCTTATACCAACCAGGAGAATGTTCAAAATATAAGAACTTTGAATATGAATCTCCGAATGCTTCAACTAAAAAATTTCAAAAATATTTTTCAAGCATCCAAAAACATGTGGTAGCTTCACACACAAACCAGACGACCGGGGTGGCTGCTCTTTCCAACATGTGGTGGTAGTTTTCACACTCCTTTCGGATATAACTCTTTCCACATCTTTTACAATTTATTTATTTACCCTTGAAAAAAAAATGCAATCTCTTATGTGAAAGAATTAAATCCCAAATTTTAGTCTATCGGTTGTCTCATGTTTATCACAATGAATTCACACAACCGAAATAGATTAAGCATATTAAGATCACACAAGATTACTAAAATTTGATGTATATAACTATCAAAAACTCCTATAATGTAATATCTTCAAAGATTATGATTATGGAGTAAAGTTGATAATTAATATAAAATTAAATTGGAGTGAATGAAAGAAAGTAAACCCTTTTCAAATTCAATGCACTCGTTCGTTAAAACCCTTTTGTTCGAAAACAAAACATATAAACGAAAAGCATTGAAATCATGTAATGCAAAGATTGAGAAAAATATGAAAGGGAAAACCAATCAAAGCATTACATACAGTCATAAGCTATTTAGAACTTAAGACAAGAAAAGATATCACCTTTCCGAATCCAAAATCGTCGGATTTTGGGTTGTCTTGATTCATTATGGCCGGGAGTTGATAGCTTTGACTGTTGGTCCACCTTAGGTCTTTGCGTTGCAATGATCCACTTAAATGATTGATGTGGTGGCTCGGACCTTTGGTGGATTGAGGGAACTCCATTGTCTCGATGAGTCTTTTGATTACGTTGAGTCCGCTCCGTAGATGAAGTTGCCGAAAGATTCTTCTTTCTCTTTTTCGGGCACGTCTTCATCAAGTGTCCTTCAAGTCCACATAGGTGACAAGTTCTTCCTTTCAATTTAGTTGTGGAACTTGAAGCATTCACAGTTTGGTTCTTTTTAAATCCCAAACCAACCTTGTTTGTTTGACCTAATCTGGACATACAATCAAGTTTCTTGTAACCAGTTGAAATCCTTTGTATGTCGGATTTAAGTTCATGAACATGCTTGGTCAAAGCTTGGTTGGTGACATGAATCTCCTCAAACTGCTTTTCTAGAAAACCAATGTTGTCCATATATGATTTGGCGTTTGTCTCCGATTGGTTTAGCTTTTCTTGGAGGATTTTATTGTTATCCAATAAACGTTCTCGTTCCTCCTCAAGATCATGTAGTTTTATCTTTAAGGCATGATTCTCGTCTTGAACCTCAAGTCGTTGCTTCCTTAACTTCTTGATATGCTTGGCCAACTTCTTAGATTCCGCAAGAAGTTGTTGATATGCCTCAACGAGTTCTTCTTCGTCCGACTCCCCCTCACTTGATGACTCTCCATCGGATGTAGATGATTCATGCAAAATCAAAGGAATAGAGTCAGTGACTAATGATGACAAGCAAAAATTAGAAGAGGAAATTTGAGAGGCATGAAAGGCAACGACTTTTTCCTCTTTACTTGAGGTCGATTCATCGGAAGTAGAATCGTCCCAAGTTTTCGCTTACAAAGCCTTCTTTTTATATGATTTCTTAGAAGGACAATCCGTTGAAATATGACCGTAGCCTTTGCATCTATAGCATTGGATTTCCCCTTCGAAATCATCTTTTTCTTTTTCTTTAGAAGGTTTTGCAGAGCTTTTGAGATTAGAGGATTTAGAACCCGATGATCCTTTAGATGGTTTCGTGGATGAAGATCCATCGGTTCGATTCTTCCAAAACTTCCGACGAAATTTCTTTGTGATCCGCGCCAATTGTTCTTCAAACTCGGCGAAAGAGATTTCGTCGTCTGAACTCGATTCGCCATCTTCTTCCTTCGTTGATTTGAATGCAATACCTGTAAGCTTAGAAGAAGACTTGGAAGAAACTTGATTAGTAGGAAAAGTCATCTCATAAGTTTGCAAAGCACCTACTAATTCCTCTACTCTCATCTCATCCGGATGACTAACGGTTTCAATAGCAGCAACTTTTGCCCTATCCCCGTTCCGGAAGAGTCCGAAGTATCATTCTTACAATTTTCGACTCCGGGATCATTTCTCCTAAATTAGCACATGTATTGATTATATCTTGAAGTCTTATGTAATAATCAGTAAACAATTCATGCTCATCCATATGAATAGAGTCAAATTGACTTGTAAGCATCTGGAGCTTTTGAATTTTTACTAGATTAGTACCCTCATGTGTAATTTTGAGAATATCCCAAATTTCCTTCGCGGTTTCACACGCAGAAATTCGTGTGAACTCAGTCGAGGAAACAGAATTAAATAAAGCGTTCATACCTTTCCCATTGTAAGAAGATCTTTCGATTTTCTCTTTGGACCATCTAGAGCGAGGTTTTGGGGTAGTAGAATTTTCTACTTCCTCAGTTGGATGCACCCAACCGTATTCCACGGTTTGCCAAACCCGCTCATCAATTGAGATGAGTGTCACGCCCCGAGTTCAAAAATCAGCGTCTAATTTTTTTTTTTTTTTCAAATCAGAGTTTCAAAACCAAGCCAGGGCATGACAGACCGCCACATATATAGAAGAGTCCCAATCCCCCTTGGGATTGAGCTTTTTCTATATATGCACGGCTAAGCTTTACTACAACATCAGAGTAAACTAACTACGTACAAATATAACATAAACATTACAATTAAATTACAATTTCTCTTTGACAATTGCTAATACAAAAATAACGGCTGTCCAGGGTCAACTGCTAACACGGAACCTCACCAACACATCCCGACATCCCAGCACCCGATCGACCTGAAAAATGGTCACCCAGGGGGTGTGAGATGCACTGTACATGTATCCCAGTGGGCACGACGAGCCGAGAAATAGCAGATCGTACCTACTGGCATACAATACTAGCGGATAGTAATAATCACATGTTAGGATAAACAGATATATATTTTTGAAGCTGTAATTAAGAGCAACTTACAAAAACTTTAAGCAAGCATAAGTTGATAACCATAACAGGAATAGGAACTAGGTAATCATGAGATATGATAAAAGCAGGTTATGACAAAAACAGGCTAAACAAGTAACACATGCATCAATAACTGAAATAACAAGTTACCCAATCACAAGCCACCATATTGGTCTACAAGACCTCAGGCAAACTGCCCACCTGGCACCACCTGGTTGACATTCCCCCATGGGGGTCACGGGTCGCCACTGCTGACCACTTTACCGGTAAAGAACATCGCTGCGGGTAGCAATTCCGCTGATATTCGTGAAGTACAACGGTGCGGGCGATCATAATGCAAATGCTCAAGCTTACGGTCCACTGACCGGGTAATCGGCAACAAGCCGAAAAATCCCCACTGGGATGCAACAGTAATATGCCAATAGAATCTCAACTCAAATGATCAACAACAAGCCGAAACAATCCAATCAAGGATGTAATATCAGAATCAACTGAATCTCAACTCACATGCAGGAATAATCATCAACTAGTCCAATCAAGGATGCAATATCAGAATCAACTGAATCTCAACTCAAATGCAGGAATAATCAGCAACTATATATCATGGATCATATATAATCAGGGAGTACTGATAATCAGGTATGCAAGATAACAAATGACCAAAATCCCAACAAGGGTGCAATGCAGAATATAATCAACAGCTTCTAGAACATGGATCAGGATATACTGATAATCAAGTATAAATGTGCAAGCTAGCTAATGACCAATCAGGCATGGCAAATGTCCAGGAATAGAGTCATAATATCTGGAAGCAACTGAGAATCAATCATGCAAAACTAAAAATCTTTTTAGGAAAACAATTTTGAAAACATGTTTTATGTCCAAACCTCGAAGAGCTATGCCTTCATCCTATCAAACAAGAACAGACTCCGGCGACTCTGCGATGCTTGGAGACAAAACATTGGTTGGCTAAAATCATGTTTTTAGCAAAATTAAAACTGATCAAAAGAAAGGCAGGCTCAATTTATCAACTAGGCTACAAGAACAGGGGTCCAACCAATACTATACCCAGAAAGCCGAAATGATAAAGCCCGGACCGAAGATAAACCCACCTGTCGTTTTGCAGGTGAACTTTCGACTCCAATAGAAAGCTCGAAGACTGTGCCAACCTGAATCAAAAATGCTGATCAGGGAACAACTCAATCACACTAACCCCAACTCAACTAAAACCCAGATCTTTTCCAGATCAACGCGAAACCTTGGACTACTTAAACATCAGTGTTCGACAACAACACTTAGACAAATGCAACCCAATGTCCAATTATTGGTAAAATTATCAAAATGCCCCTCCCGGGAATTCCCTTTTGGATTTCCGGGAGACTCGGGCTTAACTCTTTGCCGCTGGCTCAACCAGATTCTACTGGGACTCAACAGTCAGCTTGGTGAAACCGCCGCAATTTCCCAAATTGCGCGATTGCCACCGGGATGCCGTTAAATCGGCGATTTTGCCGATTCTCGGACCGATATCCGATTTCTGCTCAACGGGAGCCGTTGGATTCCTAACGAAAAGCTTAGGAATCAACTGCACACTGCCCTTGTGACGCCCCACTTCCCAGGGGTCACCCATCCTAGAACTACTCTAGCTCTAGCACGCTTAACTCTCATGTTCCTCTTGGATCTTGCTACCATCCAAAATGCTATAGCCGGGTTAGAGATTTTAGTCCTATTATATCATTTATATAGAGGACTAATCCAAATTCCGGGGGTGTCACATTCTTCCCCCCTTTAAGCCCTGACGTCCACGTCAGGCTCAAGCACACTCACAAGCACCAGGCGATGTGAGACTCGTCTCGCTAGCCTTAGCCGACCTTGTGAGGAGCTGCACTCCACTCACAACGGTCATTAGCCGGGGAGCCTCGCTCTACCCGCTATATAACCCTGGCTCAGCCGAGACTCATCTCACATTTCCGGCTGGTGAATGTCTCTGATACCAACTGTGACGCCCCACTTCCCAGGGGTCACCCATCCTAGAACTACTCTAGCTCTAGCACGCTTAACTCTCATGTTCCTCTTGGATCTTGCTACCATCCAAAATGCTATAGCCGAGTTAGAGATTTTAGTCCTATTATATCATTTATATAGAGGACTAATCCAAATTCCGGGGGTGTCACAGCCCTAGGCAGCACACACTGT
Source organism: Tillandsia fasciculata (assembly GCA_029168755.2). NCBI lineage: Eukaryota > Viridiplantae > Streptophyta > Magnoliopsida > Poales > Bromeliaceae > Tillandsia > Tillandsia fasciculata. The sequence continues at coordinate 20,336,230 of CM054937.1, read as the reverse complement.
CACATTTGCATTTAGACCCTTAGAGTTTCCGAAAATCGCACTTTTAGTGCACTTTGAGCACTGTTTTCGCTCGTTTTCTTAACTGGAAAATCATTTTTACGATCCGTCACTTCCAGTAGGTGACAATTAACTTGCTGAACACCGTGCTCACTCACTTGCGGCAGCACGGAACCCGAGGAAAACTTCGGGCCATAAAATACTTCTCTAACATAGACTTAAACACATTTTTGCTTCTTTGGATCAACAAAACCTAATTTAAACGCGAGCATCGTGTCCAGTGACCCCAAATTAGCCAGGAGCTCACTGTCGCGGCTTCGTAAACAGCCCAGAACAAACCTTGGGCCATAACAACAACCTAGAGCTTGACAACACTCTATATTAAGTTTCACTATGCCAATCCCAATTCTGCTTGAGCCCTATGCTCACAGCAGCTTAAAAACCCTGGGGCTTGCCCTATTTGCAGCCCAGCACTGTTGGATCAACCAGATCCAAAGCCTTGCTCACTTAAAGGTTCACAATGCTCCAAACACAATTCCTCACAGATCAAATTTGTTCTGAAGTGAGCATCAAGCTCAGGGGACTGTTTGGAACAACTTTCATTTTATAGTCGAAGCCAAAATCCAAACAAATCTTCACTGTGGCATTTCCTCAAACACCCTATGTGCACTATTTACACAACACACACAACAACCTTGCCCGAGCTAGTTCTCAGCAACCATAGCACCAAATCTCTTCCAACTTGGAAGGAAATGTTTTATAGGGCCTAAACATTAATCCCAGCAAGTCTGGGCCAATCTTGCTCACTCGGTTGGCCGCGGCATGAGGTTGAAGATGAAGCTCAAGCTTCGAATTTCGTGACCCTTCAACCCGAGCTTCTGGGACCCAACAACTTGACCAATTAGTTGCTAAAACTCATATCAAACTTACCTGTACCCGTGCCCGGCGACAGGGCACGGCGGCCACGGCGGCAGAGCAAGCTCGGTTTGGAGCTTCTTCACCTCCAATGGTGGATCTTCACTGAGGCAACATGGAGCCTTCCAACTTGCATGGATAGTTTCTACCCACCTCCAAGGTGCTTCCTGTCCATTCCCCACCCGCCGGAGTTGGCCGGAGCGCCGGCGACCTCATTTCGGTCTCTACTCGAGTCATCCATGGCACCCTGTGTTTCAGGCTACATGGAAGCCATGCAGATGCATGGATGGGACCACCTTACTCCCAGGAAACTTTCTGGCAAGTGGCCGGCGATGGGGTGGCTCGCTGGCGCTGGAGCACATAGCTCGGCCATGGTGCACAAAAACTCGAAATTAGGGTTTTTTATCTGCAACTAATCCACTTGATCAAACTCCACCAAATTTGGTGGAGATGATCCTTAGGTCCAACAGTAATTTGCCATCATTTTAGATTCCAATTTGGTTCATTGGTTGTAAAGAAATATCACGGCGGAGCTATGTTAGGTTTCCGGCGAGGGTTTTCTCCCGCTGGCAACCAAGGTTGCATGGGGGCTCGGGGCTGTGCAGGGAACATCCTAGGCACCTAAGGAGTCTACTGCTATGGGTGTAGGGTCCAAACAACCAGTGGTTTAAGAGGACTCACCTCGCCGGAGTTGGAGAAGAAGTGGAAGAAGCCGGTTCTCTCCTCCCTCCTTTGCGCGGCCACGGCAAGCTCCAAGGTGGTCTTCCAGACGCAGGAAAACACCTTAGGGACACCAGAGAGCAAGTTGGTGCAACTTTCTCCAACCTTCACTCTCCTCTCTCTCTCTCTCTCTCGGATCTCCCCTCGGTTGGCCTCAAAGGTGATGGCTCCTCAGCTATCCCCGCACCCAGAGTTATGAAGAATAACTCCTGGGAGTTAGGAATCCCAAGAGTCACCTCGTGTAACTCTCACACGAGTAGCCCAAGAGACATGGTGGAGTTTTAATAAAATTCAAATATTCTCTTCCCACCACCACCACAGCCTGCCTCCAGCCTCCAGCACCCATTCGTGGGCTCCAAATGCTGGCAGGAGCCCAGCTCCAAAGCCCCAATAGCTTAGGCCCAAGTAACCTTAGGTTTCTCGCAAAATTACCCGCCTTTTCAGCAATTTTCACGCATTTTGAGACAAACGGCTCGTCGAACTGTGAAACGGACTTCGCCACGACGTTCGGCTCGTCGAGACCTATCAAGTAGCGTATTTGCTTGCTTGATTCGGCGCTCGAATAAAATCTCGGGCCATAAAGTTCTGCAAGTTACAGATCGACGCACGCACTTTGATGCACCCGGATCGCCAAACGCGAATTCCGTCAGTGCCATTGCGCTCAGAACGTTGAAAATAGCTAGGATCGACTACTCATACCCCTATGTTCAGGGTCCAGACGGCGAAACGACCGATGATGACCGAAAGGGAATTAAAATTGGAGTTACTATTCACAACTTAAGTTGTGGGGCCCACTTTTTCTTCGCTGTTTTGCGGAAAATCCGACCGTCAGATCGAGAACATGTGAATATCAATCTTTCTTGTTTCGATGAGACGGTCGCAATAGTGATCTCAGATTTTCGAGATCAGGCTGCGATCAAAAGTCGATACTATTAATTCCCCATTTTTGCCATTTAAATAATTCAGAAAATTATTTAAGCTTAGATTTTGGATTTTAAAAATCACAGTTACTACAATGAGAAAAGCTCTCATCCGCACTTTCCAATACGCATAATTGGTCCCATCAAAAAGAGGAGGTCTAAAAATATTACCACTTTCACCCGACATGATAGATAAACCTAAAACCCGCTCCGATACCACTTGTTGGTTTTTATATTAGGATCCACAAGGATCTAAATAGGTACTATCAAACAACTAGAGGGGGGTGAATAGGTGTAATACTCAAAAACTAATCTCAGTGCAAAATAAAAACCAATGCGGAAATAAAAAACAGCACACCGAGATTTACGTGGAAACTCCAATCCAGGAGAAAAACCACGGGACCAACACGCAATAACAATCCACTAAGAAAAGAAGAATAACAAGGTGATTACCGACTCCACGGACTCAAACCCCTCCTTCAAGTTCTTCGGATCTTGCGCTCACCGACTACACGTCCACTGCACACGTTCGAATCCACGAACGCCACTCGAATCCACGAGCACACGTTTCGAATCCACGAAACGCCTTCAACACATCGAATCCACGATGCTACGTCGAATCCACGACGCAAACTTGATAAAAGCTTCGATGGTGATCCTTAGCTTAGATTATCAATGAAGATCCATGGGAGAAATCTCTAAGCAAAGATTAGATCAATTCGACAAAAAGTATGTCTTGGAAAAACCGTCGAATTGACCTAAAAGAGGCTAAAAAGAAGAACGATAAAAACCTAGCCTCTAGGGTTGCTCTCAAGTGTTTTCTAAATTAGTCGGTAGTTCTTGAGGAACCCTAAGTGTCTATTTATAGGTTAGAAACCTTTGGAAAGAGATAAGCATCAAAAACTGACTTAACAGAATTTTTCCCGCACGACGGTCCGGACTGGATTTGGCTGATCCGGACTGTCGTCTTTTTTCAGCAATTTTCCTGAAAAAACAGTTCGGGGTCCGGACTGGAATTTCCTGATCCGAACTGGAATTCTGATCAGGACTGGAATTCTGATCAGGACTGGAATTCTGATTCGGAGTGGAATTTTTTGATCAGGACTGGAATTCTGATCCGGACTGGAATTTCTCATGAACTAAACTATGTTCGGGGTCCGAACTGGATTAGTCTGGTCCGGATCCTGAACATCCAATTTATCCAGTTTTTGATTTTTAAGCAATGAAAACTTATCCAAGTGTTTCTAAACTACACAAATGTATTCGGATCACCAAAATTATTTAGTTAAACGTACCTGATCAATCCGAATCCATTTTTCTTAAGATTGATGTATATGATCCACAATTCTTCTACTTCAATTTTCAAGACTCAAAACACTAAGTGTCAACTTGAGCTCTTGTTGAATCTTTTCTGAGTCTTCGATTGCTGATTGACAATTTGATCACTTCAAGACTCCGACTCAACTCACGAAATATGCCAACACAAAATGTCGTAACTGTCACGCCCCGAGTTCAAAAATCAGCGTCTAATTTTTTTATTTTTATTTTATTTTATTTTTTTTTTTTTTCAAATCAGAGTTTCAAAACAAGCCAGGGCATGACAGACCGCCACATATATAGAAAAGTCCCAATCTCCCTTGGGATTGAGCCTTTTCTATATATGCACGGCTAAGCTTTACTACAACATCAGAGTAAACTAACTACGTACACATATAACATAAACATTACAATTAAATTACAATTCCTCTTTGACAATTGCTAATACAAAAATAACGGCTGTCCAGGGTCAACTGCTAACACAGAACCTCACCAACACATCCCGACATCCCAGCACCCGATCGACCTGAAAAATGGTCAACCAGGGGGTGTGAGATACACTGTACATGCATCCCAGTGAGCACAACGAGCCGAGAAATAGCAGATCGTACCTACTGACATACAATACTAGCGGATAGTAATAATCACATGTTAGGATAAGCAGATATAATTTTGAAGCTGCAATTACAAGCAAACCTACAAATCTTTAAGCAAGTATAGGTTGATAACTATAGCAGGAAAGCAGGAATAGGAACCAGTAAATCATGAGATATGATTAAAGCAGGCTAAACAGGCACATATGCATCAACAAATGAAATATCAAATACCCAATCATAAGACACCATATTGGTCAACAAGACCTCAGGGAAAACTCGCCGAACCTGGCACCAACCTGGCTGACATACTCCGACACCCTCGGGCACTAACCTGGGAGTCAACACTCCGGCACCCTTGGGCACTAACCTGGGAGTCACGGGTCATACACCAGACCACTTTACCGGTAAAGAACATCCACACGGGTCATGACTCCGCTGATGTTCGTGAAGTACAGCAGTGCGGGCGATAAATCATGCGAATGCTCAAGCTCACGGTCCACTGACCGGGTAATCGGCAACAAGCCGAGAAATCCCCACTGGGATGCAACAATAGTATGCCAACAGAATCTCAACTCAAATGATCAACAACAAGCCGAAACAATCCAATCAAGGATGCAATATCAAATCAACTGTATCTCAACTCACATGCAGGAATAATCATCAACTAATCCAATCAAGGATGCAATATCAGAATCAACTGAATCTCAACTCATATGCAGGAATAATCATCAACTACTCCAATCAAGGATGCAATATCAGAATCAACTGAATCTCAACTCCTATGCAAGAAGAAGTAGCAACGATATTACATGGACCAGCAATAATCAGAGAGTACTGATAATCAGGTATAGCAAATATCCAGGAATAAAGTCACAATATTTGGAAGCAACTTAAGACCAATCATGCAAGGCTAAACACATTTTTTGTTTTAAGAAAATTATTTTGAAAACAGGTTTTATGTCCAAACCTCGAAGAGCCTTTGTCCTATCAAACAAAACAGACTCAGGCGACCCTGCGATGCTTGGTTAAAAATATTTGTTGACTAAAAATCATGTGTTTAGTACTTGATCAACGGGCTCAAACATCTGATGACCAAAATCCCAACAAGGGTGCAATGCAGAATATAATCAACAACAACTAGAACATGGATCAAGATATACTGATAATCAAGTATAAATGTGCAAGCTAGCTAATGACCAATCAGGCATGGCAAATGTCCAGGAATAGAGTCATAATATCTGAAAGCAACTGAGAATCAATCATGCAAACTAAAAATCATTTTAGGAAAATATTTTGAAAATATGTTTTATGTCCAAACCTCGAAGAGTTATGCCTTCGTCCTATCAAACAAGAACAGACTCCGGCGACTCTGCGATGCTTGGAGACAAAACATTGGTTGAATAAAAACACGTTTATAGTAAAATAAAACTGATCAAAAGGAAGGCAGGCTCAAATATCATCTAGGCTAACAAGAACAGGGGTCCAACCAATACTATAACCCAGAGAGCCGAAATGATAAAGCCCGGACCGAAGATAAACCCACCTGTCGTTTTGCAGGCGAACTTTTCGACTCCAAAGGAAAGCTCAAAAACTGTGCCAACCTGAATCAAAAATACTGATCAGGGTACAACTCAATCACTCTAACCCCAACTTAACTTAAACCCAGATCTTTTCCATATCAACTCGAAACCTTGATCTACTTAAACATCAATGTTTAACAACAACACTTAGACAAACACAACCCTATGTTCAATTATTGGTAAAATTACCAAAATGCCCCTCCCGGGAATTCCTATTGGATTTTCGGGAGACTCGGGCTTTAACCCTTTGCCGCTAGCTCTACCAGATTCTACTAGGACTCAACAGTCGGCTAGGTGAAATCGCCGCAATTTTCCGAATTGCGCGATTGCCACCAGAATGCCGTTAAATCGACAATTTTGCCGATTCTCGGACCGATATCCGATTTCCGGTCAACGGGAGCCGTTGGATTCCTAATGAAAAGCTTAGGAATCAATTACACACTGCCCTAGGCAGTACACGATGCTACAATTGCGTTTAGACCCTTAGGGTTTCCAAACATCGCAATTTTAGTGCCATTTGAGCACTGTTTTCGCTCGTTCTCTTAACTGGAATATCATTTTTTTACGAATCGTCACTTCCAGTAGGTGACAATTAACTTGCTGAACACCGTGCTCACTCATTTGCGGTAGCACGAAACCCGAGGAAAACATTGGGTCATAAAATACTCCTATAACATAGCCTTAAGCCATTTTTGTTTCTTCGACACACCCAAACTGAAATTAAACGCGAGCATCGCGTTCAGTGACCCCAAATTAGCCAGGAGCTCACTGTCGCGGCATCGCAAACAGCCCAGAACAAAACTTAAGCCAAACATTAAACTTAGAGCTTGAATACACTACAACTTTAAATATACTTGTGCAAAACTTAAACCACCTTGACTATTCATCTCTGGACAACACATAAACACCATGGCTTTCCCTATTTGCAACCCAGAATTGCTGGATCAACCAGATCCAAAGCCTAACATTCTAACAAGTTACACAATGCTCCAAACACAATTCCACACAGATCCTGTTTGATCTGAAGTGAGAATCAAGCTCAGGGGACTATTTGGAGCAACTTTCATTTTGTAATCAAACCCAAAATCCATTTTTTTCTTCTCTTAGGCATTTAATCAAACACTTGGTGTGCAACATTCACAAAACACATACAACAACCATGCCCGAGCTTGTTCACGGCAACCACTGCACCAAAACCCTTCCAACTTGGAAGGAAATGTTTTATAGGGCCTAAACATTAATCCCAGCAAGTCTGGGCCAATCTTGCTCACTCGGTTGGCCGCGGCTCAAGGTTGAAGATGAAGCCTTTGCTTTGAAATTTGTGACCATTCAACCCGAGCTTCTGGGACCCAACCACTTGCACCAACAATCCCCAAAACCCATTCGTAACTTACCTGAACCCGTGCCCGGCGACAGGGCACGGCGGCGGCGGCGGAGGAGCAAAGCTCGATTTGGAGCTTCCACCTCTAATGGCGGATTTCCACCGAAGCTGCAAGGAGCCCATACAAGGGCATGGCTGGGTTCTACTTGATCCCAGGAAGCTTCCCGTCCACTCCCCGCAAGCCGGCGACGGCCGGAAGGCCGGCCACCGCGAAACGAACCCACCTCGGGTCATTCATGGCCGCCACCTATTCATGCTGCATGGATGCCATGCAAATGCATGGATGGACTCTAAATGGTCCCATGAAGCTTTCTGGACAAGTGGCCGGCGGTGGGGTGGCTCGCCGGCGCCGGAGCAACTAGCTCGGCTTTGGTGCAAGAAACCCGAAACTAGGGTTCAATTCTGCCACCAATTTACTTGATCAAACTCCACCAAATTTGGTGGAGATGATCCTAAGGTCCTACAGAATTTTTCCACCATTTTAGTTTTTATTTTGGTTCACTGGTTGTAGAGTTTTGCCGAGGCGGAGCAAAAACTAGGGTTCCGGCGAGGGCTTTCTCCCGCCGGCAACCCAGCATGCATGGGGGCTCGGGACTATGCAGGGAGCATGCTTAGGGCCTAGTGAGGCTACTGCTATGGGTCTAGGGTCCAAACAACTAGTGGTTTAAGAGGACTCGCCTCGCCGGAGTTGATGAAGAAGGAAGAAGCCGGTTCACTCTCCCCCTCCTTCGCGCGGCCACGGCAAGCTCCGGGATGGTCCTTCAGTCACAAGGATCACCACAGGAACTCCTAAAACCCAGATGGATAAAGTTGGTTCCAACTTCTTCTCCTCACTCTCTCTCTCGGATTCTCTCTTTGGGGTTGTGTCCCTCGGCCTCCACAGCACTCCGGCCTTGTTCTGGATGATGAAGAGGTGCTATGATGCCTCGAGTTCCCCCCCCAGACCCCTCGTACATCCAGCCAAGGGAGATGAAAAGACAAGTTGCATTAACGCAAGATTTTGCAAAATTTTCGGTTTGGTCCTCATCCAACCAACCAAACACCCCAAGGTCCCTACTGTAGATCCCTTAGGCTGACAGGACCCTATCCTAAATACCTTTTAATTTTTGGTCCGCAAAATTTAAAGTTTCATCCAAAATACCCCCCTTTTCGGTGCTTTTCACGCATTTCGAGACAAACGGCTCGTCAAATTACGAAACGGACTTTGCCACGACGTCCGGCTCGTCAAGACCTATCAAGCAGTGTATTTGTTTGCTTGATTCGACGTTCGAATAAAATCTCGGGCCATAAGGTTCGACAATTTGTAGTACAACGCACGCACTTCGATGCACCCGGATCGCCAAACGCGAAAACCGTCAGTGCCATTGCGTTCAGAACGTCGAAAATAGCTAGGATTGACTACTCATACTGGTCGGTTAGGATTGCAGATAGTAAAATGGTCTACGACCGATCGAGAGGGGACCGAAATCAAGGGTTACTATTCATTTTACTATTCACTTAAGTTGTGGGGCCCACCCGCTTCTTTGCTGATTTGCGGAAGATCCGACCGTCGGATCGAAGACATATGTATATCAACTTTTCATGTTTCGACGAGACGGTCGCAATGGTGATCTCGAATTTTTGAGATCAGGCCCCGATCAAAAATCGGTATTTTAGGGCCACTATTGTCCCATTAATTCCTCATTTTTGCCAATTAAATAATTCAGAAATTATTTAAGCTTAAATTTGGATTTTAAAAATCACAGTTACTACATCACCCACCACTTATAAGAAGTTTCGTCCCCGAAACTTAAACTTAACTAAACCACTGGTAAGTCTCTATTAGGTTTACAATAGTGACATTCAGTCACAATGTATCAACAACTCCAAGGCTACTAACTTAGACCCAATCTAATACTTTCCCTTTATAGGGTAGAGTATTTCCTCAGTTCTTTCGACAGTACGTTGTCGGCCGCCAACGTGCTTACCAAAAGAAAAGCGAAATACCATAGATCTGTCGCCAACAACTAGTTGGGGACACAACTCACATCTGAAGGTACATCACATACCTCCCATCACAGTCTTTATGCCGATGACATAACCTCTACCAATGGTCACTACATCTCGTGGTTATGAATGCCACCCTGACTATCCACGAGAATCTTGAATCATATTCCAACGTTTACCAATACCTTATTAGATTCGACACATAGGCCAAAATTTATATCCAACCCAACTCAGGATTTACCATCGGGCACATAGGCCACTGATTTTTATAACACGGGGACACTAAAAGGTCAGCAACTTGTTCAACCTCTGGGCAAACTGTGGGGCTGGTGCAATACTAGCAATCATCTGCTGTTGTGCCATCAGCTAGACAATTACGGCAAAAACGGTGATCAATCCTTCAACCACATGTACTGTAACTGATCTGAGCCCTTTGGCTCCACTGAAACATCAAGCTTACGGTCGAAACCATGACCGCGGCTAACCCTGCACTAACAACGATCCCCAAAACGCGAACACGAAACACACCTGAGCTCCAAACCACTATGCCAATACCCAACGCTCTCTCGTGAACACAAGTCATCCTGTGACGCCCCACTTCCCAGGGGGTCACCCATCCTAGAACTACTCTAGCTCTAGCACGCTTAACTCTCATAACCTCTTGGATCTTGCTACCATCCAAAATGCTATAGCCGGGTTAGAGATTTAGTTCTATTATATCATTTATATATAGGACTAATCCAAATTTCGGGGGTGTCACATTCTTCCCCCCTTTAAGCCATGACGTCCACGTCAGACTCAAGCACACTCACAAGCACCAGGCGATGTGAGACTTGTCTCGCTAGCCTTAGCCGACCTTGTGAGGAGCTGCACTCCACTCACAACGGTCATTAGCCGGGGAGCCTCGCTCTACCCGCTATATAACCCTGGCTCAGCCGAGACTCATCTCACATTTCCGGCTGGTGAAAGGCTCTGATACCAACTGTGACGCCCCACTTCCCAGGGGGTCACCCATCCTAGAACTACTCTAGCTCTAGCACGCTTAACTCTCATAACCTCTTGGATCTTGCTACCATCCAAAATGCTATAGCCGGGTTAGAGATTTAGTTCTATTATATCATTTATATATAGGACTAATCCAAATTCCGGGGGTGTCACACATCCTAGGGTCCGTTCCTAACCAAACCTAGGCATCGTATTCCTATTGCTCTGATACCATCTAATCTGTCACGCCCCGAGTTCAAAAATCAGCGTCTAATTTTTTTTTTTTTTTTTTTTTTTTTCAAATCAGAGTTTCAAAACCAAGCCAGGGCATGACAGACCGCCACATATATAGAAGAGTCCCAATCCCCCTTGGGATTGAGCCTTTTCTATATATACACGGCTAAGCTTTACTACAACATCAGAGTAAACTAACTACGTACAAATATAACATAAACATTACAATTAAATTACAATTCCTCTTTGACAATTGCTAATACAAAAATAACGGCTGTCCAGGGTCAACTGCTAACACGGAACCTCACCAACACGTCCCGACATCCCAGCACCCGATCTGAAAAATGGTCACCCAGGGGGTGTGAGATACACTGTACATGCATCCCAGTGAGCACGACGAGCTGAGAAATAGCAGATCGTACCTACTGACATACAATACTAGCGGATAGTAATAATCACATGTTAGGATAAGCAGATATAATTTTGAAGCTGCAATTACAAGCAAACCTACAAATCTTTAAGCAAGTATAGGTTGATAACTATAGCAGGAAAGCAGGAATAGGAACCAGTAAATCATGAGATATGATTAAAGCAGGCTAAACAGGCACATATGCATCAACAAATGAAATATCAAATACCCAATCATAAGCCACCATATTGGTTAACAAGACCTCAGGGAAAACTCGACGAACCTGGCACCAACCTGGCTGACATACTCCGGCACCCTCGGGCACTAACCTGGGAGTCAACACTCCGGCACCCTTGGGCACTAACCTGGGAGTCACGGGTCATACACCAGACCACTTTACCGGTAAAGAACATCCACACGGGTCATGACTCCGCTGATGTTCGTGAAGTACAGCAGTGCGGGCGATAAATCATGCGAATGCTCAAGCTCACGGTCCACTGACCGGGTAATCGGCAACAAGCCGAGAAATCCCCACTGGGATGCAACAATAGTATGCCAACAGAATCTCAACTCAAATGATCAACAACAAGCCGAAACAATCCAATCAAGGATGCAATATCAGAATCAACTGTATCTCAACTCACATGCAGGAATAATCATCAACTAATCCAATCAAGGATGCAATATCAGAATCAACTGAATCTCAACTCATATGCAGGAATAATCATCAACTAATCCAATCAAGGATGCAATATCAGAATCAACTGAATCTCAACTCATATGAAGGAATAATGATCAACTACTCCAATCAAGGATGCAATATCAGAATCAACTGAATCTCAACTCATATGCAAGAAGAAGTAGCAACGATATAACATGGACTAGCAATAATCAGAGAGTACTGATAATCAGGTATAGCAAATATCCAGGAATAAAGTCACAATATTTGGAAGCAACTTAAGACCAATCATGCAAGGCTAAACACATTTTTTGTTTTAAGAAAACCATTTTGAAAACAGGTTTTATATCCAAACCTCGAAGAGCTATGCCTTTGTCCTATCAAACAAGAACAGACTCAGGCGACCCTGCGATGCTTGGTTAAAAACATTTGTTGACTAAAAATCATGTGTTTAGTACTTGATCAACGGGCTCAAACATCTGATGACCAAAATCCCAACAGGGGTGCAATGCAGAATATAATCAACAACAACTAGAACATGGATCAAGATATACTGATAATCAAGTATAAATGTGCAAGCTAGCTAATGACCAATCAGGCATGGCAAATGTCCAGGAATAGAGTCATAATATCTGAAAGCAACTGAGAATCAATCATGCAAACTAAAAATCTTTTTAGGAAAATATTTTGAAAACATGTTTCATGTCCAAACCTCGAAGAGTTATGCCTTCGTCCTATCAAACAAGAACAGACTCCGGCGACTCTGCGTTGCTTGGAGACAAAACATTGGTTGAATAAAAACACGTTTATAGCAAAATAAAACTGATCAAAAGGAAGGCAGGCTCAAATATCATCTAGGCTAACAAGAACAGGGGTCCAACCAATACTATACCCCAGAGGGCCGAAATGATAAAGCCCGGACCGAAGATAAACCCACCTGTCGTTTTGCAGGCGAACTTTTCGACTCCAAAGGAAAGCTCGAAAACTGTGCTAACCTGAATCAAAAATACTGATAGGGTACAACTCAATCACTCTAACCCCAACTTAACTTAAACCCAGATCTTTTCCATATCAACTCGAAACCTTGATCTACTTAAACATCAATGTTTAACAACAACACTTAGACAAACACAACCCTATGTTCAATTATTGGTAAAATTACCAAAATGCCCCTTCCGGGAATTCCTTTTGGATTTTCGGGAGACTCGGGCTTTAACCCTTTGCCGCTGGCTCTACCAGATTCTACTAGGACTCAACAGTTGGCTAGGTGAAATCGCTGCAATTTTTCGAATTGCGTGATTGCCACCAGAATGCCGTTAAATCGACAATTTTGCCGATTCTCGGACCGATATCCGATTTCCGCTCAACGGGAGCCGTTGGATTCCTAACGAAAAGCTTAGGAATCAATTACACACTGCCCTAGGCAGTACACGATGCTACAATTGTGTTTAGACCCTTAGGGTTTCCAAACATCGCACTTTTAGTGCCATTTGAGCACTATTTTCGCTCGTTCTCTTAACTGGAATATCATTTTTTTACGAACCGTTACTTCCAGTAGGTGACAATTAACTTGCTGAACACCGTGCTCACTCATTTGCGGCAGCACGAAACCCGAGGAAAACTTTGGGTCATAAAATACTCCTCTAACATAGCCTTAAGCCATTTTTGTTTCTTCGACACACCCAAACTGAAATTAAACGCGAGCATCGCGTTCAGTGACCCCAAATTAGCTAGGAGCTCACTGTCGCGGCATCGCAAACAGCCCAGAACAAACCTTAAGCCAAACATTAAACTTAGAGCTTGAATACACTACAACTTTAAATATACTTGTGCAAAACTTAAATCACCTTGACCATTCATCTCTGGACAACACATAAACACCAGGGCTTTCCCTATTTGCAACCCAGAATTGCTGGATCAACCAGATCCAAAGCCTAACATTCTAACAAGTTACACAATGCTCCAAACACAATTCCACACAGATCCTGTTTGATCTGAAGTGAGCATCAAGCTCAGGGGACTATTTGGAGCAACTTTCATTTTGTAATCAAACCCAAAATCCATCTTTTTCTTCTCTTAGGCATTTCATCAAACACTTGGTGTGCAACATTCACAAAACACATACAACAACCATGCCCGAGCTTGTTCACGGCAACCACTGCACCAAAACCCTTCCAACTTGGAAGGAAATGTTTTATAGCGCCTAAACATTAATCCCAGCAAGTCTGGGCCAATCTTGCTCACTCGGTTGGCCGCGGATCAAGGTTGAAGATGAAGCCTTTGCTTTGAAATTTGTGACCATTCAACCCGAGCTTCTGGGACCCAACCACTTGCACCAACAATCCCCAAAACCCATTTGTAACTTACCTGAACCCGTGCCCGGCGACAGGGCACGGCGGCGGCGGCGGAGGAGCAAAGCTCGATTTGGAGCTTCCACCTCTAATGGCGGATTTGCACCGAAGCTGCAAAGAGCCCATGCAAGGGCATGGCTGGGTTCTACTTGATCCCAAGAAGCTTCCCGTCCACTCCCCGCAAGCCGGCGACGGCCGGAAGGCCGGCCACCGCGAAACGAACCCACCTCGGGTCATTCATGGCCGCCACCTATTCATGCTGCATGGATGCCATGCAAATGCATGGATGGACTCTAAAATAGTCCCATGAAGCTTTCTGGACAAGTGGCCGGCGGTGGAGTGGCTCGCCGGCGCCGGAGCAACTAGCTCGGCTTTGGTGCAAGAAACCCGAAACTAGGGTTCAATTCTGCCACCAATTTACTTGATCAAACTCCACCAAATTTGGTGGAGATAATCCTAAGGTCCTACAGAATTTTTCAACCATTTTAGTTTTTATTTTGGTTCACTGGTTGTAGAGTTTTGCCGAGGCGGAGCAAAAACTAGGGTTCCGGCGAGGGCTTTCTCCCGCCGGCAACCCAGCATGCATGGGGGCTCGGGACTGTGCAGGGAGCATGCTTAGTGCCTAGTGATGCTACTGCTATGGGTCTAGGGTCCAAACAACTAGTGGTTTAAGAGGACTCACCTCGCCGGAGTTGATGAAGAAGGAAGAAGCCGGTTCACTCTCCCCCTCATTCGCGCGGCCACGGCAAAGCTCCGGGATGGTTCTTCAGTCACAAGGATCACCACAGGAACTCCTAAAACCCAGATGGATAAAGTTGGTTCCAACTTCTTCTCCTCACTCTCTCTCTCTCGGATTCTCTCTTTGGGGTTGTGTCCCTCGGCCTCCACAGCACTCCGGCCTTGTTCTGGATGATGAAGAGGTGCTGTGATGCCTCGAGTTCCCCCCCCCCCCAGACCCCTCATACATCCAGCCAAGGGAGATGAAAAGACAAGTTGCATTAACGCAAGATTTTGCAAAATTTTCAGTTTAGTCCTCATCCAACCAACCAAACACCCCAAGGTCCCTACTGTAGATTCCTTAGGCTGACAGGACCCTATCCTTAATACCTTTTAATTTTTGGTCCACAAAATTTAAAGTTTCATCCAAAATACCCCCTTTTTGGTGCTTTTCACGCATTTCGAGACAAACGGCTCGTCAAATTGCGAAACGAACTTCGCCACGACGTCCGGCTCGTCGAGACCTATCAAGCAATGTATTTGTTTGCTTGATTCGGCGTTCGAATAAAATCTTGGGACATAAGGTTCGACAATTTGTAGTACAACGCACGCACTTCGATGCACCCGGATCGCCAAACGCGAAAACCGTCAGTGCCATTGCGTTCAGAATGTTGAAAATGGCTAGGATTGACTACTCATACTGCTCGGTTAGGATTGCAGATAGTAAAATGGTCTACGACCGATCGAGAGGGCACCGAAATCAAGGGTTACTATTCATTTTACTATTCACTTTAGTTGTGGGGCCCGCCCGCTTCTTTGCTGAATTGCGGAAGATCCGACCGTCGGATCGAAAACATATGTATATCAACTTTTCATGTTTCGACGAGACGGTCGCGATGGTGATCTCGAATTTTTGAGATCAGGCCCCGATCAAAAGTCGGTATTTTAGGGCCACTATTGTCCCATTAATTCCCCATTTTTGCCAATTAAATAATTCAGAAATTATTTAAGCTTAAATTTGGATTTTAAAAATCACGGTTACTACGGTAACACTACTTTTAGGTCCGGGTGTCGACAGGGAGCAAGGTTCGGTCTCCGGAGTCTAGATTTCGCACAATCGAGGTGGGTACTTTTGGTTATTACCGGTGTAGAGTCGTTCCCAAATATTCGGTTTGATAAAGTAGATGTTTTTGGTAATTTGACTAACCCCATAGCATGTGAATCCCATTTACTATTTTAATCGAGGCGGCTGCGGTCGCAAGATCGTTCTATTATTCTGACCAGAGCGGCTGAGGTCGCAACATTGTTCTTACACTCATATTGCTTACACGCACACCGACGGTTTGGCCACCGCACAGGGTGTATTTTTCCGGAAAGATGGTAAGTTTTTATCCGTGTACCCCATACTTGTGATGGTGGGGACCCCTCAAGGAGAGGCAGCTGCTACTTGGGCAGTGGAGGGGTTGGTGGCACCAAGAAGATGAGTACGGCATTGGGGTAGGGGCCCAAAGTATTCTGGAAGCTGGGGTAGGTGCCCAGCGTGACATTCGACAGGGATTTAGCGATACATGAGGGGGGGAAGTAAATGCTCCGGTGATTCGGTATGTTCTTTCTGTTATTGCATTTACTTATATGTTTTCTACTTTATCAGTCATTGACAACCCACACTGTGACAGGTCTGAGCAGGGGTGGAAACCGGGACGACGGTGAGGCATCAGTTAGAGGACCCTAGCCATGAGGGCTAGTAAACGATACGTTCTTTCTTTGGTTATTTCCTTATACTGTGGTTAGTTAAACTGTGATTCATTTGTGTGGTTTCTAATGGATGTTGAAATGAGGATTTCGTGTTTATAATTGATGAATGTTAGGATGTGTAATTGCGGCTTGTTTTCCAATGCAAACCTGGTTTCAAAAGTATTTTCAATACAGGTGCCGTGTGGGCACCGATTTCAAAACCCGTGGATTTATCCTTTCAAGTTAATGGCTGCTTAAAAGAATTTGCGAAAACGTTTTAGAAAAATTGGGTGTCGAGTGGGCACCGATTTTCAAACCCATGGGTTTATGCTATAGATTGTATGTGATAGCGGTGACTGTATGGTTAATGGTAATCTCTCCTCTTTGTTTGTCATGGTTGGAATGGTTATAGTGTTTGTCTTGATGGGAACGCCGTGCATATACAAAGGAGACTCCGCCCGTTTGGGGAGTGAATTTGTATATGCGGCGGGTCTAGTACGCACCGGAGGAGAGGTTCATTTTAAATACAAATAAAAAGAAAAAAAAATGGGTACGTTTTCTGCTATTTTAGAACCTCCGGGGCGTGACATTTCCGCAGGCAAAGCCGAAGTCGGTGAAGTGCGTAGTCACACGCTATCCAAAATCCGCTGAAACTGCACCCTCGGTACTCCGTCGCACAAATCCCTGCGCCAACCAACCTCGCAACCACAATTCAATAATTAATACCCCACAACAACCAAACAGCATATGCTGTTTCCACAAACCAGCAGAGAAGAGGGGGAATTTCACCTGCATACAATCCTCCAAAAATCCCAGAAAAATCACGGTTGTGATCCTCGCAACGAGTAGATACAAATCGAGTATTTATACGTCCCGTTCCGACACTTGTAGGCCAAGATATAATTACAACAACGCGGGTATGTCAAGTATCCACCAACAAAATCCTGTAGGAAATCAGTTCGTAAGAAGCATAATTATTACCTTCGAAGAGTCTTCCAAAAATTCCAATAAAAATACGGGCGCGTTCCTCTCGAAGCGTAGATATCAATCGAGTCCTTAAACGCCTCATTCCGATGCCCGTAGACCGAGAAAATCCAATAATACTCTACCGCTGTCCCAAAACTCACAGCAGTACAAGGGGTCAAAGATTGCCTCGGGAACCGTGCCAAGAACTCAAGATGAGGCAAAGTGATCACAAGGAAATTGAAGACGTACCTCTCATGAACGCGCTGCCGCAAAAATCAGCTCAAATAACTATCGGGGTAGCTCAGGGGGTCTCGCGCACTGAAATGCGACGGTAGAAGCGAAAATCCAAGAAACGTCGCAGTGCGCCGCGTCGCAGAAAGCACGGATGTCGAGGCCTCCAAAAAATCTGAAAGTTCTTCACGAGATGCTCCACAAGAAGATGAACAAGTTTGCTAAGGGCCACACTGGGAGAGGAGCTCGGGAAGAAGGCCCAAACGCGCTGCAAAGAAGGCCTTTTTATAGTCAAACTAAACAAATCAGAAAATTCCATCCATGTCCCTGGTTTCGGGCGCCCGAAATCTTCGGGTTGCTACAATAACCCAGAACGTACCCCAAACTGTCAGCGCCCGAATCCACCCTGAAGCGCCACGTGTCCCCCGAATAGCCAACAGCCACCGCGCCCAACCAGCTGCCGACGTGTGGCCGCACCCCACGCAGCTCCCGCCCGCGTCGGCGCCTCGGTCGGCGCGCCCACATGTGCGCACCGGCGCTGCCGCCGACACCGCCGCGCACGCAGCCCAAGGTACCTGCCTCCCTGCTCCGTGGATTGCCCTCGTTGCACCGTCCAATCACACTCTGCCACGTGTCCAAACCTCAGCAAATAGGAAGATGCCACGTGGCACTCTCCCGCGCTGCACCGCGCGCCTGCCCGCGCACTTGCCCGCGCTTGCTCCGCCGCCTGCCTGCGCCTGCGCCGCCGCGCTTGGCCGCTGACCGCCGCCGCCGACGATGCCCGGCCGGCCGGAACAGTAACCCACTGCCTCGAAAAACATGCTTTTGCATCAGGACTCCGAAAAATACAAGTAAATAGTCCATTTTCACCGTTTTCGCGCGCTGAATCCAAATCCGTTGTCCGTTTTGCCAAATTCCATTTCTAAAAATTGCCGAAGGCATCCGGAAAGGTGTTCTTAATCTAATTTTTCGCGCTGAGTTCAATATTAATATCCATTTCGCGCGAAATCACTTCTAAACATCCGACGGGGTCAACCGATTACCCACGTAATCTATTTAACACCCGGAGTCCATCACTTATGTCCAATTGGTGCACCAACACCGCCTCCAGAAGTTGCTGGTTACACTGTAGAAGCCCTGCAGAGATCTGGGTCACCACACACTCTCTCTAATCCCTCAGATATATTCTCTCCTTCACTATTATTTAGTGGTTTAATTTTATTATGCTTAGGTTTAAAAATTTATTTAATCTTATTATTTGAATTATTTTAAAAAAATATTATATAATTAGATGCATTATATAATATCTGAATTACTAAAAAAAAATATTTAGTAGTTTAATATTCAAAAAAAAGTTGAATTATTATACAAGATTATTTAAATTATACATAATCTTATATTAGGTTTTGGTATTACTTTTAGTGTTTAGGTTGTAATTTCGATGTTATGATTTAATTTTGAAAAAAATATAGAGTATACCGAATTCAATAAAGAAAAATGTAGATAAGATGGAGGCGACGGCGCCACGATCATATTTTTACTATGTGATGACCTAGATCTCTGCAGATGATCCGCAACGTGATCAATAGCTCCTGGAGGTTATTTTTGGTTGTTAGTGTTGATTGCACGCAAATCAGACCCAAGAAAAGGACTAAGTGCGAAAAATGGATCGAGATTGTCTATCCGGATGCCTTCGTCAAAAAATTTTGGTGGTTTCTTACAAAATGGAGGCCAAATTTGGATTCAACGTGAAAAAATGATAGAGATCGGCTATTTGGATGTATTTTTCTGAGTCCGGACGCTCGAAAACAGATAGCCGGATGTTTACAGTATTTTTGGGTGCTTCGGGGGGGGGGGGCGTGGACCAGGGAGTGACACGTGGCAGGTTCTGGTTGGGCCGGCGCAGCAGGTGCGGACCACGCAGCGGGCGCGGGCAGCCTCGGGCGTGGGTGGATAAGGCGCCGCCACGCGTCGCGCGCCCATTGGCGGGCGCGATCGCACTGTCGGGGAGTGATGCGTGGCAGCGCCTTTTCTATGATTCTTTTTAAGGGGTTTCTTCTCCACCTTTTGAGCCCTTTTGGAAGTTTGAATTTCTGAGAGATTTCTACCAGAGCTCCATCTAGAACTCCACTACAGTATTTGATTTTTTTGGGGATTTTTTAAGGCTCTTTGATCATCTTCTTCATCAACCCTTGAGGACATCACCATTGCTGCATTCACAACTCACTCCGTTGCATTTTGGTGCAAAAATCCTACAGAGCTAAACAGAGGGAGTTTTGAGCTGATTTTTGGTTTTGTGTCTTCATAAGAGGTAGGCCTACAACTTTGTTACTCAACTATCCCCTTGAATCACTAGATTTTTTAGAGTTTTTATGCTATCTTTGGGACCCTTTATTTCAGCTTGGGAATTTGGGCAACCCTTAGTATTTTGCATCTCTTGGATAGTAGGAGTGGAGTTTCGAGTTGATTTTTATGAAAAAATCTTCAGGACTTGAACATCTACAACTTTGGTATATACCACTTCACCTAGATCTGAGATTTTCTTGGAGTATAATTGTCATCTTTGGAACTCTTGTGTTCTGGTTTAAGTATTGGCCTGTTAAGATTGAGTTTTGGATAGTCTAAAGTAATTATGGAATTTCTCTTTGATCCGTGCATGGATTTTGGTGTACTTTGGCTCGATTTGCATCTACTCTCGAAGAGAAATCCATTGGTACCTTGCTTGCTAAATTTGGAGTTCGTTAGCCCAATAACTTTAACGATCTTTCAGCCCCTGTGTTAAGGTTTATAACAGATTTCTGTTTGGGTGTTATTTTGATATTTGGAGTTTGGGTATGCAGAATTTGGTGCAATTCTTAATTATTTTCGGAATTTTAAAGTTTGGGCATCTTCTTAAGACCAAGGTGAAGAATTCTCCTTTTGGTTTCAGCTTAAAATTCATTATGAAATGCTCTCTTTAATTTTTGTAAGTTCATGCTGAAATTGATGTAATTCTGGGACAGCAATATAATGTTTGCTTCATTTAATTATTAAAGGAAATTAAAGATGGGTTTTTGGAGACTTGGATATGTTCATATGTTGAGGACACTTTATAATTGCTGCTGGGAGCTTCAATTTGAGGTATTTAATACTATGGGTGTATTTTATTTAGCATTGTTATACTTGCTGAAATTCTGGAATTAAACCGCGCAGCGTGTATTGTATCGATGATTGCGCCCAATCTGAGTCGCGGATTTGGATGATTTTCATGGCATTGGATTCCTGAGAGGCTGAAAACTCTACACGTCAAATTTCAGCTAGATCGGGCGTCGGATCGATAAGTTTCACGTGGGTTGTTTTTGTCTCCGCAGACGGTTCTCTAACTCTATTTGTTAGTATGCATGCATGAATTAATGTACATCTTATATGATTTTGTTATAAGCATGAGAAATAGTCTAAATTATGTGGATTAAGTCTTACTTGATGAATTGTACATGTATTGTGGATTTGAGAATTCGCATGATATAATTACCTATATGTGCGAGGGAGAGCTTATATGATGTTGATGTACACCCTATATTGATTGAGAGCTTATATGATGCTGATGTACACCCTATATTGATTGAGAGCATATATGAGGATGATGTATTTATATGTTGATTGAAGGTCACATGATGAATTGTACATGTTATTGTGGATTGAGAACTTGTATGCTTAAATTACCCATGATGCTTATTGGAGCCTATATGATGAGTAATGCATGTTATGTAAATGAGAGCTTCATGTTGAGATATACCATTGTAGAGTACCGGGACTTCGTATAGTGCACCGACTTCGCAAGATGGCGTGGTGCGGTGGAATCGCCCGCAGTAGGTTCAGAATATAATTACTGATGAGTTCGGGATGTTTCGGATCGACGCGGGAGCCGTTGGAGTAAAAAGTGAGTTGACGGCGTCGGATTTAGAAGCCCCAGATTGATACAGCCTGGAGGGGCATTGCATACCGGTACGCGGAGAGGAGTACCGGAACGCGGGGCCGGGTACCGGAATGCCGTGATGGGTACCGATACCCAGTGTTGGATTGAGCAGATTTGGCAACGGTTTGGGGAATTCATGCGTGGGGTACCGGTACTAGAACTCGAGTACCGGTACTCAAGGCCTCCGAGAGCTGGGGGCAGTGTGGTAACTTCACTGTTTTGAGTGGGGTGGTCGAGGGTTGGTCTATATAATCCCTCTGAGGCATCCACTCCATCATCTCCATCTCTTCTTCCTTCTCCTTAGTTGCAGCAGCAGGAGAGTGAGCGAGAGAGAGAGAGCTTGGCCGGTTGGAGCTCTCGCGCGCAGAGGAAGCAGCACAATGTGAGTACTGTGCTTTTCCGCATTTTCGATTTTCGCGGATTTCCAAATTTTTGGACAGTGGATCGGATTTTTGAGCTTGGATTGGATTTTTCCCCATCCTTCTTCTTCCTTGTGTTATATGGAGCAGCGAAGAGGGCTGCAAGGCTGCGGAGCTCAGTTGTTGCCCGGGGTACTGCGTGGAGCCGACGTGGAGACGCGCGCGGGCTGTGTGCGCAGGGAGTGGGAGGAGTTGGTAGCTGTGTTGACTGGAGCCTGTAGGGAGTGTCCTTGAGGCCATTGGAGTGTGATGTGAGCTTTCGGGGATTTTTCTGGACATCGTGTCATGCCCCAGAGGTTCTAAATGAGCGGAAAGACGTGTATCTTTTTTTTTTTGAAATCAACCTCGCCCACCGGTACGCGCCAGACCCGCCACATATACAAATTCACTCCACAAACGGACGGAGTCTCCTTTGTATATGTACGGCGTCTCGATTACAACACATACTTTAACCATGCAGTCACAATGAAACCAAAAGGAGGGATCACCCTTAATCATATCCATAATTACTACCACAAGGTTGAAAGCATAAATCCACAAGTTTGGAAAACGGTGTCCACACGACACCTGATTTTAAAAACATCTTCGCAATCTCTTTTAGGCGGCAACATAACTTGAAAGGATAAATCCACGGGTTTGGAAAGCAGTGCCCACACGACACTTAGTTTGAAAACGTTTTCGAAACCATTTTGCTATTTGAAAACACGCCGCATACAGGTCTAAGATAAACACCATTAAAAAGATGTCACCACGAAGTTAGGATCTCAACCAACATCCACATTATTCCACTAACAAGCAAACACTAGCTTACTAACCAAAAACAATAGAAAGATAACCGAAAGTAAATAAGACGTTCGTCAGCCTCAAACGGCTAAGGTCCTCTAAACGCTGTCTCACCGTCGTCCCGGTTCCCACCCCTGTTCGGACCTGTCACAGTGTGGGGAGTCAGTGACAAATATAGTAGATGAAAACAGGTAATGCTATAAAAACTGTAGTAAATAAACCGATACACCAGAGCATTCTACATCCCCCTCATGAATCACCATGTTCCCTGTCAAAATCATGCTGGGCACCTACCCCAGAGCTACTCTGCTCGCCTCTTAGTGCTTTTAAACCCTCCACTGCCCAAGTAGCAGTCGCCTCACCATGAGGGGTCCCCATCATCACACATTGTGGGGTACATGGGTCAACGTACCATCTTTCCAGAAAAATACACCCTGTGCAGTGGCCAGACCGCTGGTGTGCGTGTAAGCAATCACGAGCATAAATGCCGAAACCGGCGTGTAATAAGGCACCGCGACCTTCATCACCACAGTTAGAAATAAAAATCGGGATGCTCATGCAATGGGGTTAGACAGTTCACAAAAGATACATATAATTTATTTTCACAAGTTACACGGGAATGACTATACACCGGAATGCCATAAACTACCCACCTCAAATCGCGTTGACCGAAACTCCGAAAATCGACCCGTACCTTTGGACGACACCTAGACCAAAAAGAAAGTCCCCCAACAGGGCATAACAGGTAAGATACAACTCTCATAAGGAAAACACGACTCTGAAAGCGCAAACAATGAACTAATGACTCAGGGTGGCGGCGACAACGACGGCGGCCCCCGCGCGGCACGGGTGCCGCGTGCGGTACAGCCGCGCGGGCGCCGGCCCCGCGCGGCGCATGCGGCGGCCGCACAGGCTCCAGCCCCTCCCGGCGCATGCGGCAGCCGCGTGGGCAGCAGCCCCGCGCGGTGCAAGCGGCGCGGCCGCGCGGGCTCCAGCCCCGCACGGCGCATGCGGCGGCCGCGCGGGCACCAGCCCCGCGCGAGCTCCAGCCCCGCGCGGCGCATGCGGCGGCCGCGCGGGCACCAGCTCGGCGCGACGCAAGCGGCGCGGCCGCGCGGGCTCCAGCCCCTTGCGGCGCATGCTGCGGCCGCGCGGGCACCAGTCCCGCGCGGGCTCCAGCCCTGCACGGCATATGCGGCAGCCGCGCAGGCACCAGCCCCGGGCGGCGCAAGCGATGCAGCCGTGTGGGCTCCAGCACCGCGCGGCGCATGCGGCGGCCGCGCGGGCACCATCCCTGCTCGGCGCAAGTGGCGCCGCCGCCGAGCTCCAGGCCCGCGCGGCGCATGCGGCGGCCTCGTGAGCAGTAGTCCCGCTCTGCGCAAGCGGTGCGGCCGCGCTGGGCTAGACGCGCAGGCTCCAGCACTGCGCGGCGCATGCGGCGGTCGCGCGGGCACCAGCTGTCACGCCCCGGGGTCGAAACTGCGACCCGGGCTAGCCAATAGATCCGCCATCTTTGCGAAAACTACCGCACAGACGAAGCGTCTACCCTGCAAAGATCTATAGCTAAACATGTATCAGAGCTGAAATAAAAGTAATAGCTACAGAAACAAACACTGAACAACTGAATAAAAACGAATCCTCAATACATAGTCTCACTAGCTGTCACGCCCCGAGTGTAAACCAGAACTCGGGCTCGTCAACAGATCCGCCGTGCACACAGAACTTTTCATGTACACGAAGCGTCGGTAACCTGCTCAGATAAAAGATGTACAATAGAAGAGCATAATACAGAGCTGAACTAAAATGAACTACATAATATCTCAGACTGAAAATAAAATAAAGTTGTAATAAATACAATAAACTCCCAGCTCACCAAAATAATACACCCAGCTGGCCAAAGCCAGACCCAAAATAAAAGCAAACCACTACAGTCTGAGTAAAATGGGTACAATATCTGTCTATCAGCAACTCTCAGCCTCACAGGAGATCTATCTACTCGGCGATCCCCTTACCTCGATCAGCTACCGATTGCCCAACAGCTCCCGCAGAAGAATCTGCAAAACAAAGGGAAGAAGAAGAAGAAACAACAATGGGGGTGAGAACCACTAGTAAACCAGTAGCCTCTCCCTGTGGGTAACGCCTCAAACTCCGACGTACCCACTAAATCTACCAGAGGCAAAGGAAAAGGAAAAGTGGTAAGCAATGAGACTGTCGAAAAAGGAAACTACCCCTACTATGCCTCTAAATGCTGTCCCGTAAAGTATGACTGTATGTATGCATCAATAACCGCATCTGTCCAAATAAATCCAATCTAGCCACCAGTAAAAACTGGTACCGCCTGCTGCCGCTATCATCATCGTGCAATCCGCGCCAAAGTGATAGCAATGAGTAAATACCGTCCGGTACCTATTTGGTACCCCGCACGCTCCGGAGTGGCACTCGGGGGGAGCGACCCACACAACTAAAGTAACAATGTCATAAGTATCATAAAAGCAGGACTGGATCATGACTATGCTCAGGTGGAACAAATCCCTCCACTAATGAAACCCCGATCCCCCAATCTGATGCAAAGATAAATATCCGGTCGACCGCCCAATGTCCGCGGTGGCCGCAATACCCCATAAATCCAAATCTAATAAAATAACCAACACCTAGTCAACCGCCTAATATCCGCGGTTACCACAATGCCCCACAATCCACCATCTGGTAAAATAATCAATATCCGATCAACCGCCTACTATCCGCGGTTGCCGCAATCCCCCCACCAATCCACAATCAAGTACCACCTGTCGCAGACTCCCAAGTCCCGACTACACTATCCCAATCCCTGCTCGAACCCGAGCAACATGAATCAAAAGTCTAAATGGAAAGGAGAAAGGAAACCATCATGGTTTCTCCTAAGTCAAGTCCCAACATGATAGTGTAGCAATAAATAGTGGCCTATCTAGATGTCCATACAAGCATGCAAATGTCCTCATGAAAGATAAAAGAACGTGTATCAAATAGTAGCTCCACATGTGTACAATTGCTCCGCATAGATATAACCATCATGCCAAAAATCACCAACCAATTACACATGTCTATAATCCATGATCCCTACTTAGTCATCATTATAATCTTCGCATAATCATGTTCTCACATTTAATATTTCCCCAATAATATTCCCAACATGATATATCCACAAGATTGGTCTCACATGATAAGCTCATGTTTATTTTGAATTACGCATGGATGTCAAGGGATGATCAATCAATAAGTCCAACTGGGGAATCCTCTAAATAAACTTAGTGAGTAAATCGCAGTAAGAGGTAAGCAACAACTACCCACCTGGCACGCAAATCCACACCCAAATAGCCTCCTCGCTGTCCACAGTCCTCTAACTCCGCAACCTGCCGAAAACAGTGCACAACTGTACAGAATAACGCACACGGTGTAAATACAAATCCCCAAAAAAATACAGCCTTTGCTATTTTTCCAAACAGCACAAAAAGAGAAATTTTCACCTCTGTACAGTGCTCCGAAAAATCCAGAAAAATTACGGTTGCGTTCCTTGCGACGAGTAGATCGAAATCGACTACTTATATGCCTTAATCCGATGCTCCTAGGTCAAGATATAAATTAAACAAGCCGATGCTGTCCAGAGAAACACCACAGCAAAAAGGGGGTCAAAGGTGCCTCGGGAACCGTGCCATGAATGCGAAACGAGGCAAAGTGATCAACACAGAAAACGAAGTCTTACCTCTTAGGAACACGCTGTCGTAGAAATCGCTCAAAAATTCCTCCCGGTTAGAGCACAGAAATTTTTCGATTGAACTGCGAAGAAAAATGGGCCGAAATCGAAAATCGTCGCACCGCGCCGCGTCGCAAATAACTCGATGTCGGCAACTCCAAAAATTCTGAAACTTCTAGGGGAGATGGAGGACAGAGAGAGGAACAACTTTCATAAAGACCACAAGTTCATTTTCTCTCTCTAGAATTTGAAATTACAGAGTGAAGAGGGAGGTGGAATTTATAATGGGCCAAATTCCTATTCGGGCTCCACACCAGATCCGGGCCAAAACAGGAAACAGCAAATCCACCCAATCGGATTGCGCCGCGCATGCCAAAACAGGAAACAGCCGTGAAGGTTCCTTCGCGATGCCCCACGTGTCCCCGCCACCCTCATGTTCCACGTGCCTCGTGCACGTGGGCGGCTTGAGCCAGCCAATGGGAGCATGCCATGTGTCCCCACGCGGTTCACGTGGTCCACGCCCCCGGTCTACGCGCTGGGTCTTCCGGAATGTGTCGGCCAATGGGGTGCTGCCACGTGTCATTGACCAGCCGCAATCCTTTACTCCGCCCGACCAATGAGAGGATGCCACGTGGCAATACCAATTTTCCGTGCACCCGGTGCACGCCATTCCTGTGGACCATGCCGCCTGCGCGCCTGCCCGCGCTTGCCCGGGCCTGCCCGCGCTGCCCGCGGCCCTGCTCCGCCGCTGCGCTGCTGTGCTCCGCCGTGCGCCGCCGCTCGCCGCTTGCCGCCGCTCGCCGGAACAGTATTTTCGGGTGCCGGAGTTACTGTTCCGTGAACAGTAATTTGGCGCCGAAAAATAAGTGAATAAACCATTTTGATCGTTTTCGCGCGCTGAGTCCAAATCCGCCGTCCGTTTCTTCTAATTCTCATCCAAAATTTTGCCGAAAGCCCCCGAAAAAGCCCACTTGATCCGATTTTTGTGCCGGGTCCATTTCTGGGGTCCGATTTCGATACTACAAGCTCCATTACACCGTGTAAGCTTCCTGTAGTCACTATTAATGCTACAAAAATCTCTACAAAAGTTCGGATCATCACACTAGCTATGAAAAATAAATACAACCTCACAAGTCTCTCAGACTGTCCAGTACAAAAGTGTAAACAGAAAATACAGGGTACAGCTACCTCTGACTCTCAATGCTGGTAAGGAACTACTCGGCCACGTCCTCACCTCGATCAGCTGTCTCCGCGCGTGCTAAGTCGGAACAGCAACCTCAGTAACCTGTCACCGCAGCGATTGTGAGATCTACTGCAGAAGGTAGATCTCAGTGGGTACTGTCACCAATATCCACGGTATGCCCACTAAGTCTACTAGAGACAAATAGATAGGTATGCAGATAGATAGATAAAAGGTAAGCTGAATGAAAACTACAGCTAAAGTCTCAACCATCATGCTCAAAAAGGAAACTCTACCATAAACATGCTATGCATACTCTCGCTACTGCTAAAAATGCCTCAGTATAAATGCTCAAAGGAAAAACCCATCTAAGAACATAATATGTAACCACCCGCTCATATCACCCAATCAATGACTGCCACATCGGGTCCAATCAAGCCTGCGCCAACCTACAGCCACTATGCCCACAATGGACTTGGACTTACGTAGGGCGTCCCACACGAACTATCTCAATATCATGCAAAGCGACCTCTAGTGTATCAACTAGGCGCATCATCATCGCATCCGGAGCGTAACTCGAGGGGAGCGACCCCACCGAGCTCAAGCGTGTCTCATCTGTCTCAACTGTCTCATCTGTCTCAACAAGCGGCACATGCAGGCTATGATCCACGATCAAACAGATCGAAAACTCAATGCACAAATAGCACAACTCAGTCGGGAAACCCTCCACGACTCGATCAGGAAAATGCCCAAACACTCTCACAGCTATGTCGGAGAACCCTCCACGACTCAATCTGATAATGCACAACCCATGGCTAAGTCGGGAAACCTCCACGACTCGATCTGCCAGAACCCAAAACTCATAGCTAAGTCGGAGAACCACCTCCACGACCAAATCAGAAATGCACAACCCATGATCCAGAAAACCTCATCAATCCCAACAGGAAAAATTCACACTCACATGACACTAGAAATTCATCTCACAAATCTCTAAAAATCCACTCGGCCCCCCGGCACGAGTATACAAGCACACCGGGCCACCTGGACCTATGTCATACCTTTGGCGAACTCATAATTTAAAAACCACCTTTGAAAATGCTGATTTTCTTTAAAACGGTTTTTCTCGATTTTTAAAACGGTCCAGGTGCAAAAATAATGCCAACAAAACATGAAGTCTAGTGTCATATAGTATCAGAAGTATACTAAAAATAATCTGGGGTTCTAATAAATTTTTCAAAAATTTCCAGACAACTATCAGATTTTACTGCAGTGAAAAATAGCATAAGAACATGATCAACTTGCATTCAGCAGCATTAAAGGGCATTTCACACATTTAGAAGAAATTCCAACCCACCTGGAATGCTTTCCGCAGGCAATCGCTGAAGTCGGTGAAGCGCCGAACCGCTCGTTGTCCAAAATCTGCCGAAACACCAAACCGCGCCGCGCGCGCACACTGTCGCGAACCTCGGAAAAATCTCTGAAAGCTCGAGCCATCCTCCTGAGTCCTCACAAAAAAAACTGCACACACCCTGCTCACCCACAGCCAACAAGCAGCACAAATCCGAGCCACCAAGCTCCCTCGGCTCCGCGTGGCGGAAGCATCCCAACCGGTCAAGCAGCATACCAAAACTTGCTCCACAACATGCAAGAAAAGGGGAAAAAAACCATCAAGCTCGGCCACACCGAAAATCACACGCTCACTCGGCAATACCAGCCCCGGTCGATGAAGACGCCGCGCGCCCACGCGAGAAGCATGCTGTGCTCGCGTCGCTACGCGCGGCGCTGCCGCTGCCAGCGCGGCACCCGCGCCAGCCGCGCGGCGCCCTGCTGCGCTGCGCGACGGCCTGGTGCCCGCCGCGCAGCGCCCTGGCACCCGCTGCGCTGCGCAGTGGCCTGGCGCCCGCTGCGCGGTGCCCTGCTGCGCCCGGCGCTCATGCACGCCCGCGCAGGCTGCGCAGCCCTGCTACACGCGCGCCCTCGCTGCGGCCTGTCCTCCACCCATGGACAGCAGGCCAACCCACACACACTCACACCAACCTCAAACCCCACATCCATCCAAACCAACTCAAATCCATAAATGACCAAACTCTCTACAAAAAAACTGCTACATACCTTGCTTGAGGCTCGACGCGCGTGCACTCCGCTCGGCTCCACACGGCTCCTTGCAGGGAGTCCCCACCATCACCACTCTCAAAAACTTCTTCTTCTTCTTCCTCCTTCTTCTCTTTTTCTCATTCTTTCACTCTTTCTCTCTTACTCTGTTTCTTTTACTTTTCTCTGTTTGTGTAGAGTCCTGGCGTTCCAATGCCTTTGTATACCTTCTTTTTCTGACGGGATTGCTAGGAAAACTTTTCACTGTGTTTTCTGCAATGGACTGGCCTGGACCGCGAGTATTTTTTCTGTGATTGAGCTCGGAAAACGGAGGACGGCAAAGCGAACGGATTCGGATTCCGATTTACGAATCTCCCGGAATGGGGGTCAAAGCGTTTGCCTTTGAGTGGTGCATCAGAATCCGTGCTAAGTGGCCAGCACGCTTTTCGAGGCGATCGGACGGGATCTTTCTATGATCAGTTTCTTTTATCTTATTTATGTTATTGGTTTATTTTAATTATTTTTGTAATACCTCGACCTTCCGGTTTTCCATTTTGGTCTTAATTAAATCTTTTTAGTTGTTAGGGGGGGTTGAAAGTTCGAGAATTTCTGGGCAAGACCGTCGGGGCTCGCGGGTATTTTTAGGTGTTAGAGCTCGCGAAATGGAGAACGGTGGCGCGATCGGATCCGAATTCCGACCCCGGGATCTCCCAGAATAAATTTTTGAAGATTGCTAGCAGTTCCGGGTACATCAGAAGGCGTGCGGGCGATCGGCACGCTTTTCGAGGTAAATTGGACCCTTGGTCTGCACCCCGATCGATTTTTATTCTTGAGTTGGGGATTTTGGGTTCATTCCCACTTCTCATTTGTCGTGCGTTAGGTCTTTCTGAGCGCGTGCGGAAAACCCCCGTTCCCAGTTTCCCTCTCTATCGGTTGGCGTGAAGAACCGAGGCGACGAGACGGGGAGAAGGAAGGACGATCGCACTTCCTGCAGAATCCGACGAACGAGAACGGGACGATCCTCCTTCTTCCTCCCTTACCGGCGAAAACGAGGTGAGCGGTTCGGGTCTTTCCGGTTTTTCGGTGTGAGGTTTTCCTTCTTGTCGTGTCGCGTGCGAGGCAAGTTTGGTACTAAACGGGAGGCCGCCGCCGCCGTTACCGTGTTCACGGGGTCATCGCCGCAGCCGCCGTGATCGCGGGGTCGCAATCGGAGCCGAAAAGAGGCGGATTTACTGTTCGTTCAGACAGGATTCAGGCCGCGGTCCACCGGACCGGCGTGCACCCGGCGCACGCCTCCGCGGCCCGGGGCCGCAGACCCGGCGCACGGCTGCATGAGCCAGGCCGCGCGGGGCATCGGCGGGCAGCGGCGTCCGCGCGGGGACCCGTCAGGTGTCATGAGTGTGCCGTTTTTTGGGTTTTCTTTACGGGGATAATTTCGGACTTCCGTTTTCGCGATGTTAGTGCATGGTTTTGATGATAGTTTTTCCTTGGGGACTTTTTAGGTCCAGGTGCGCGGCGGGAGTGTGAGAAAGATCCAGGTGCTCCGATCTTCCCTCAACGAGGTGGGTACCTTTGCCATAAGTGCAACTAGTGCAGTAAGTACACCATGTCATCATAAAAAGCTTATTAACCTGTCTAATAAAGTAGATGAACTGTTAAACCTTTCGCATGAATGTATTTTACTCTTCATTATTAATTGTGGAGACTGAGGTCGCGGTGCTTGATACACGCCGATTTCGGCAACCCTATTTTTGGATGCTGCACGTACACAGGCGGATTGGCCTCCGCATGGGTATACTTTTCCGGAGAAGTGGTCTGAATGACCCGTGTACCCCACGTGTGTGGGGTGGGGACCTCTTCACGTCAGCTAAAGGTGCCGCACTAGCACCGTGAAGGGGTTAAAAGCATCACGTAAGTAAAGTAAGTGTGCACGAGGGGAGATTGTCGACTCCCCGACAGGTACTAATTGTAATTAAAACAGGTGATGTAGACATATGAGAGGGAAAAGCGAAAGGTTCCGGTGTAATCGGTTTGTTTTAAAATTAATGTTAATTGTTAAATCATCTACTTTATTTGTCACTGACTTTACCCACTTCGTGACAGGTCTGACTAGGTGTAGTAGCCGGGATGGCGGTGAGACTGCGTCGAGAGGACCTTAGCCGTAGGAGGCTTTCTACTTTATTTCTTTTGGTTATTCTCATTTCTCTTTCAGTTCAACTATTAGTTTAATTTGCTTGGAGGTGGACCATGTTGGATGTTAAGTAGTTAAATAGTTAGCACTGTGGATTGGACATACTGATGTGGACTTGTGTGCGGCCTGTTTTATAACGAACAAAAATGGTTGCAAAAAGGCTTTCCAAAACCAAGTGTCGTGTGGGCACTAATTTGATAAACCTTTGGATTTATCCTTTCGAAAAGATGTAGCCGCCGTCTTTGTGAATGTGTAAATATTTCCAAAAAAAAAATGGGTGTCGAGTGGACACCGTTTGCAAAACCCGTAGTTTTAATTCCTTCCTGCTATGTATTCTATGACTGTGTGGTTAAAGGTTGTAGTTGTAAATGGGACGCCGTACATATACAAAGGAGACTCTGTCCGCTTGAAGAGTGAATTTGTATATGTGGCAGTCTGACACGCACCGGGGGCGAGGTTGATACTTATCTATAAAGAAAAAAAATACATACGCTTTTCCGCTTATCCTTAGACCTCCGGGGCGTGACATGACTGGACCCGATGTGGCAGTCACTAAGATTGGGTTATGTGAGCACCTCGTGAGTGAGTGGATGCATAGCATGTTCTTCGTTGAGTTTTTCTTTTGAGCATGATACATGAGGAATATTAGCTATAGTTTCATTCCAACTTTCATATTATCTATCTGCATACCTATTTGTTTTGCCTCCAGTAGACTTAGTGGGCATACTGTCACGCCCCGGGGTCGAACTGCGACCCGGGCTCGCCAACAGATCCGCCGTCTGTACGGAAACTGCCGCACAGACGAAGCGTCTACCCTGCAAAAGATCTATAGCTAACATGTATCAGAGCTGAAAATTAAAACTAATAGCTACAGAATCAAACACTGAACATCTGAATAAAATCAAATCCTCTATACAAGTCTCTCAACTATGAAAATACAAGTACAATCCTCACAAATCTCTCAGAATGTCCAGTACAAAAGTGGAATCATAAAAATATACCGGGTACATCTACCTCAGACTCTCAATGCTGGTAAGGAACTAATCGGCCACGTCCTCACCTCGATCTACTGTCTCCGCGCGAACCAAGCCGGAACAACTACCTCAGGAACCTATCACCGCAGCGGGTGTGAGATCTATTGCAGAAGGTAGATCTCAGTGGGTACCGTCACCAATATCCACGGTATGCCCACTAAGTCTACTGGAGGCAAACAGATAGGTATGCAGATAGATAGATAATAGGTAAGCTGAATGAAAACTACAGCTAACATGCCACAATCATCATACTTAAGGAAACTCTACTATAAATATGCATACACTCGCTACTGCTAATATGCCTCAAGTATCATGCTCAAAGGAAAACTCATCTAAGAACATACTATGCAATCACTCTCTAATATCACCCAATCTCAATGACTGCCACATAGGGTCCAGTCAAGCCTGCGCCAAACCTACTGCCACCTTATCCCCACTGGGACGGGACTTACGTAGGGCGTCCCACACGGACTATCTCAATCTCAAGCGAACTCTAGTGTATCAACTAGTCGCATCAACAACACGCACCCGGGGGGTAGCTCGAGGGGAGCGACCCCACCGAACTCAAGTATCTCATCAGTCTCAACTGTCTCATAAGCGGCACATGCAGGCTATAATCCACGATCAAACAGATCGGCAACTCGATGCTCAAAAGCACAACTCAGTCGGAAAAAGACTCCACGACTCAATCAGAAAAAGCCCAAACCCTCACAGCTATGTCGGAGAACCCTCCACGACTCAGTCTGATAATGCACAACCCATGGCCAAGTCGGGAAACCTCGACGAGTCGATCTGCCAGAACCCCAAAACTCTCAAAGCTAAGTCGGAGAACCACCTCCACCACTAAATCAGAAAACACGATCCATGATCTAGAATAATCCCATCAATCCCAACAAGGAAGTATAACTCTCATGACACTAGAAACTCAACACACAATGTACTAAAAATCCGCTCGGCCCTCTGGCACGAGCATACATGCAATCTGAACCAACTCAACCCCTCTGGGTGATCTCACTGTTTAAGAAAACATTTTTCAAAGCCCGGTTTTCATTAAAACACGTCCGACGATTTTTAAAACGGTTCAGATGCCAATCC
Organism: Tillandsia fasciculata; assembly: GCA_029168755.2. Classification (NCBI taxonomy): domain Eukaryota; kingdom Viridiplantae; phylum Streptophyta; class Magnoliopsida; order Poales; family Bromeliaceae; genus Tillandsia; species Tillandsia fasciculata. Next base: position 20,302,035 of record CM054937.1, on the reverse strand, counting down.
AATGCAAAATAATCATGCAGTCTAGTGTCTAGACACCTCTAGATCATGCTAAAAATATCAGGGGCTCATGAAAGTATTCCTACAATTTTCTAGGCAACTATCAGATTTATCAAGCATAAAAACAGATAACTAAACATGGTCAACATGCATACAGAAGCTTTAGAGGGCATTCCATACATTTTGGAGAAATTCCAACCCACCTCAAATGCATTCCGCAGGCAATCGTTGAAGTCGGTGAAGCGCCGAACCGCTCGCTGCCCCGAATCTGCCGGAAAAACGAAAACCGCGCCACGCGCGCGCGAACACTGTCGCAAATCCCAAAAAAAATCCCGGAAGCTCGAACATATCCCTTGGGTCCTCTACAAATATCCGGCGCGCTTCGGCTCACTCCACAGTCACCACACAGCACGCGCGCACCCGTGCCCACGTCTCGGCTCCGCACAGTGCAAAACCACAACCTCAGCTCAAACCGCACAAAAAAAGAAGCAACACAATGATATCCAAGCTCAAAAATCCATAAAATTCATCTAAGAAAAATCTTAATCCATTTAGGAAAACAACTGTCACTTACCTCTCACGTGCGGCCGGCGCGCGCGGCCCCGCTCAGCTCCAAGACACCAGACCACACAAGCGGCACCCATGCTTGTTTTTCTTTATTCCCTACTTCTTCTCTTTTCTTTTCCATGCTTTCTCTCATTTTTTCCTTTCTTTCTTTCTTTTCCTCTCTCTGTATCCAGGGGAGAAGGGAGGAGGAGGAGTCCAATATAAATAGAGAAGAGAGGGTCAATCAGTCAACAGGTGGTTGGGGAAGTGAATTTACCAAACTGCCCAAGCTAAAATCACCAAAAAAATCTAAATTAGCACAATGGGGTACCGGTACTCTCCATGTAGTACCGGTACCCAAAGGCCTGTTCTGGAACCCCACCTCAGTTGGTTCTGGAACTCCAAGCCAAACCCGCGCGCCCGGCATGCTGCGCGTTCGGATTTCTAGCACTTGCCCGTGCATTTCCAAATGAGTTGATTGATGGTTCCATTCCAATCATCTTAACTTAAACTGGAGTAAGACAACTCCAATTTTGTGAAGTACACTAAATGTAGTCGAAGAGCTGCGCTCCCACGCCCACGCTGCGCGGCGCCCATGCGCGCCACTCTCCACCCATGGACAGCAAGATCAAGTCCACACTACCAACCTCTTCCAAAACCCATTCCAACTCCAAAGAAAAAATCAAAACCAAGCTTTCTCTCTCTCTCTCACTAGAAAACTGCAATGTACCAACGTGAGGCTCGACGCGTGCTTGCTCCGCTTGGCTTCCGACCGAAGGTCCACACTACAAGCACACCTGCACCTCTCTCATTTTCATCTTTTAATTCCCCTCAATTCCTCTTCACCTTCTTCTTCTTCTCCATTCTTTAAATCCTCTGTTTGAGCCCAATTCCTCTGTTTGAGGCAGAGAAGAAGAAGATGACGTGGCATTCACTAATTAAGGTGGCTAATTAAGGGACTTGGTGCATGGTGCATGGTTCAAGGTGCAAAAAGAAAGCCAAAACACACTCCAACACCAACACCAACACCAACCTCTATTAATCCAACTCCCTCTCTTTCAACTTTCTCTTTTTTTTTTTTTTTTTTTTCTAATTCCTTCTCTTAGGCTAATTAGCCAATTTAATTAATTAATTAATTAATCCATTTTAAGCCAACTCCAACTCACTTTTCGCCCTCGGGGCCTCCGCATCAGTCCGGAACCTTCCGAACTCCGCTGTAATCTGGAAATACACATGTCCAAAACTTTTCTTCCTCAAAAAGCTCAACTGTGGAGTCAGTGTGCTCAATCCAAAAACCGGTTCCATTAACCGCCAACTCCAACTCACTTTTTGCCTTCGGGGCCTCCGCACCAGTCCGAAACCTCCCGAACTTCACTGTAAACTGAAAATACACATGTTCCAAACCTTTTCCAATTTTTCTGCATACAACAGTGGAGTCGAGGCTCTAACAAACCAGTCCTCTAACAGCGCACAAAGCCCGAAAAATTCCGATTCAAGCTGGGGCTTCCGCGTCGATCCGAATCAACCCGAAATCATCTGTAAACACATAAGGAACACGCCCAAGGCGATAACTCCGCACCACGCCATCCTGCGAGGTCGGTGCGCTCTACAAAGTCCCGGTACTCTACACTCTCCCCTCCTTAAAAAGGGTTTCGTCCTCGAAACCAAAATAAAACCATAACTCAGGAGGGTGTCCCAATCAAATGGGGATAGGAGATCCTCAACAAATCCCCATGCTCTCCGGTGAATGTTCTCACTCATCAGGATGGCTCCACTGAACTTTCATCAAAGGTATAACTCGACTGCACAATTCTTCTGCCTCAGAAGCAAGAATTTGCATCGGTCGATTCTGATAACTCAATCCTCGTCCAATTCTAAGGAAGTGAAGTCCAAAACATGCCAAGGATCAAACACACATCTTCCAGCCAGATAATTACTCGCGGACCAAACTTCCCGCGTAAACCCAAATCTATATATATATCCCAGCCGCAGGTGGCTTCCACAAAACATGTTTTCAAATTCAAAACTCCAAGCCTCCACTAGGCCTAACTCCTCCTCTGCTCCTTAGCAACTAAAATACTGAAGTTCCACAAATAAGCTCACACATCCATCCTCAGGGGAAGAAGCTCAACATCTGGAACAACGCTCAACCCCTAACTCTCAATTTCCAAGATCCAAAGGTGGCATCCACTGCTCAATCATCTCATTCCAAGGTTGCACTGCTCGCCTAGACAAGGCGTACCTGACCATAATGCCCTCGCCGGGATAACACTATAATATATCAACCAAACATCCTCGATAATTCTATTTTCTCCCCGGCGTTGCCTCAACTAACTCCTGCTGAGTAATCAAGTACTTCAGATCCAAGGGTCTAAGAATAACTCAATTCTCTCTCTAGTACTGACACCCCTCAACATCAATGCTGGTATCCTCCTCAGCTTAATCTCTTGGAAGCTACACTGGCCTTGCTTAGTCTAAAAGCCTCTTTCCTCTGCCACAATCGTAGGCTTAGGCTAATTCCCAACGGCATCACTCTTCGTTGGGTCCACAGTCACTCTTGCAGCTGAAATCACAAAGCCTAACCACAAAACCTTCCGAAGTCAAGTGCAAGCTCTTTCAACCAGACAACCAACTTCTCCCCTCTTAGAAGTTGCTGCACTATCCTCAAGTGCTCCCCAAGCTCTAAGCCACTTCGGAAATAAATCCAAATATCCACGACGGGTCCGGCTACCAACCCGTCCAAACACAGCTGGAACACTCAATTCCTCAAATCCTAAAGGCGACAGGGCATTAGTCAATCTACTTGACCGCGCTGTAACTCACCATGCCCCTACCTGCTCCTGAACACTATCTGGGCACAACCCTCGGCTATTAGGCTCCATAAAGCTACCACTCACAAAGGCATCTGCCGAAAAACAAACCAAACCTGTCTGTGCTCAAACCATCATAGAACCCTCACCGCTGTGCACTCACAACGTGGCATCGCTGCCGCGTACCAACGGCATGGCATCAACACCGTGAATCAACGGCATGGCATCCTACTCAAGTATCAATCTCTCAGATCCTCACTATCGTATTCCCACGACGTGGTACTGGATCACATAGACCCCTCGATCCAACAGAACCCGCAACTGTGCTATCAGCTCTCTGTCTCACGGGTGATACTCCAAGAGGTGCTATCGAAGTCGGCGCAGTTCCAAAACTATGTCGACCACTATCTCGATCTCAATCTCACTAGACGACGGCTTCAATATCAACTAGGTAGAAACACGCCCGGGATCACACGGCAATTAAGATATCTTTTAGTCCCGGTGCCGCCGCAGGCATCTCTTCCACAGTTGCCAGCAAAGCGATACGACCACGACTCAACCTTCGTCGTGCTCTAGCTGTGAGGACTCGAATCCCCACTTAAGGGTTTACTGATGGATTAGTGGCTTCGAGGAGTGTGTGTGCGCGTGTCGGGCCCAAGAATTGGATTTCTGGTGAAATTGGAGCTTGTTTGCTTATCTGGAAGTCTATATTGGGTGATTGAGGTTTTTGCGCGCTTATTGGAACCAAGGATTTGACCCGGCATGAAAAATAGATCAATTTTACTTTTTCGAGAATTTTCGGGAAATTTTAGGAGTGGATTTTGGCCGAACGGACCTCGGATTTGGATTCAGCACGCGAAAACGAGCGAAATGGACTATTTACTTGAATTTTCCGGAGCCCGGACGCAAAAACACGGATTTCGAGGTGTGGGGTTACTGTTCCGGCGGCCGGAGAGGCGCCGGCCGCGGCGGCGGGCGGCGCGCGGCGGCGGGCTGTGGAGTAGCCGGTCGATCCACCGCAGGAGGCGTGCACCAGGCGCGAGCCACGTGGCGCCTTCCTGTTGGTCGGCGCAGCAGGCGCGGTCCACGGATTTTCGGCGCGGGTGCACGGTGGACCGGGTGGACACGTGGCGATGTGTGGTTGGCGGGTCCTGGTGCGCGCGATCCACGCAGCGGCTGGAGCAGGTGGCCGTACGGCAGAGCGGTTGGGGGGGCGACGTGGGGGTGCCACGTGGCGCCCCGTGGTTGGCCGGGCGCAGCCGCGCACGTCCGCGTGTCGGGACACGCAGCGTCGCGCGATTCGCGGGCGCGCGTGCGCCGGGCGCGGGGAGCGCATCTGGGCCACGTGGCGGCCCGAGAAGAATTTGGACGCACACAGTAATGGGCCGGGCCCGTAGCAGCCCGAATGCCCCGGGTGCCCGAAAGTTTGGGCCAAAAATCCCAAAATGCAGATTTTCGGGCTGGGCCTATAAATAGCTGGATTGCTGGGGCTTTTTGCCCCCTTTCCTGAGCTCCCCTGCCCATGGCCCCTTTAGAAAAGTTGTAGATCTTCGTGTCGCGCATCTTCTGGCAGAGGCCCGGATTTTTTGGAAGCCACGGCGTCCACGTTTCCGACATCGGAGCGCAGTGCGACGATTTATAGTTGGAGGCCCGTTTCCGTCGCACTTCAGTCTGAGGGGTCCACAGAGCTACCCCGACAGTATTTTTGGACGATTTTTGCGGCGTTGGATTCAAGAGAGGTACGTCTTCGACTTTCGTGTTCAGTGTTTCATCTAGATTTGGGTTTTTGGCACGGTTTTCGAGGCTTTACTGAGCCCCTATTTTGCTATGAGATTCCTGGACAGCAAGCTCTTCGCGGATTTTTATCTCCGCATCCGGACATCGGAATTCGACGTTTCAAGGCTCTATTGACATCTACACTTCGCAAGGATCGCCGTCATATTTTTATTGGAATTTTTGGAGATTGTTTTACAGGTGAAAATTTCGCTTTAAGTGGACTGTTCACAGCAGATTGGTGGAACTTGGAATTTTATGGAATTAATGTAGCTTTGGGTGGTATTTTTGTACCCAGGATGCATTGAGCACTGCTATTGTACTGTTGGTTTGGTGATCGTGCTGGTATATCTGTTTCTGGGCTTCCTTAGCTGTACGACCCTGGACAGTTGTGCACCTTCAGGTGGGTGGCCCTGTCTCCAAGATTGATGGACTGTACGTTAAGCCTGCTATTGTAGGACTTTGCATGATAGCTAATTCTTGTTTAGCATGCTAGAATGTAGGAATTGTTATTCCTTATGTTACCTGATGATCCTGTCATCTCCATGCTTTCTTTTATCTGTAAAAATTATTGTTATCTTGGAACTTGACCTAGCACCCCCGTCACATGCAGCATGTTCAACCAGACTTTAGAAAACTCCAACTTGGGCTAGGTTTATTCTGCTATAGACATCCACACTTTTATTCCTCCTGGACAAAGTGTTTTACTCGCCCGGGTAGTAGGCCGAGTGGTCAGTTTTCTTTTAGTGTGGGATGCTTTCTACCCTCGTGCTTGGGAGCAGAGTGGAGTCTGGTAGAGGTATTTGACCGTTCATCTGTGGCGGGAGCCGTTTGGGAGGAAAGTGTCCCGAGATATTCCATTTTCTGTTTTATTTGTCGCCGCTGTGTTAGTGGCAGCGGTTTACCAGTGTTAGCAGAACCTTGAACCCAGAACTGTTTTTGGACACACATATGATTTTAGTCAACCAATGTTTTCTTCCAAGCATCGTAGGGTCGCCCGAGTCTGTTCTTGTTTGATTGGACAAAGGCTATAGCTCTACGAGGCTTGGGTATAAAACTTGTTTTCAATTATTTTCCTAAAAAAGAACTAAAAATTATTAAATATGGATTTCTTAAGATCAAATGGCTTTCAGTAAGAAATGTCACCTGTTTCCCATAAAATTAACCACTTGAGATGATTCAAGTGGTCTGGGTTCTAAGGTCTGCCTTTTCCTTTGGGACGAGAACAACGAGAGGCTATGCCTAGAGCCTGTTCTTGTTTGATAGGGTTGTAGGTTCTAGTCTTTCGGGGTTCCCGGATCCTTTATTATCGTCTGTTGTGGGGATAGTATAGCTATTTTGTTGAGTCATGTGGGTTAGCACCAGAGTATTGACTCGTGTTTTGTTTCGGCAACCGCGGATTGTGGGCGGTTGGACCGATTAGTGTTATGCATCAGTTGGGGCTGGGTTTTTGCATTGTGGATAGAGTGAGTCTCCACTTGAGCATAGTGTCAACTTATGCCTGTTTGACTGTGATATATGACAGAGATACTTGTTATGGGCTACTTTTGACTCGAGCGGGTCGCTTCCCTCGAGTGCCACTCCGGAGTAGGCGAGACCGGGTTGTTGTAACCGGCATTGAGACTGAGCTATAGACCGGGCTGTTGTAACCGGCGTTGAGATTGAGCTATAGACCGGGTTGTTGTAACCGGCATTGAGATTGATTTATACAGGCAAGTCTGGGCATATACAGGACCTGGTGATTAGGTTATACTTTGGAAGTTGTCTTTCCATGATGCATACATCTATACATATTTGAGGTTCATACAGTTGAGGTTACCATATAGCTCAGTAGTTGTCTTTCTATGAGTTATACATGTGTCTATTTGAGATCGCGCAGTTGAGGGTACTATTGGTACACGAGGGTGGTATTACCATTATTCATGCATACACTCTCTTTTTCAGTTATCTATGGCATAGTAGCTGTAGTGTTATTCATTTCCAACTCTTTCCTTCAGTATTCCATTTGTTTCCTCATGCCTCTAGTAGACTTGGTGGGCAGACCGTTGGGTTTATTGACGGCACCCACTGAGAACTACTGTGGGATGTAGTTCTCACACCCGTCGTGGTGTATTTTTTTCCCCAGAGACTTCTACTCCTGTTCCTGCTGTTCCAGCTGCTGTTTCTTCAGATCGAGGTAAGGGAGTCGCGAGCTAGTTCCCTACCAGTCGTCGTCGTCCAGAGAGTAGATATACCCACTTTTTACATTTTGAGAGTTACTTGTTTGAGAGACCTTGTAGTGAGGTATAGAGTTGTACTTTTATTTCAGAGTTGAGTGACTCATGTACTTTTGGTGAGGACTGGATTGTATTATATTATTTTATTTTTAGCAGTTTACTTACAGCTCTGATATCTGTTTAGTATAGCATCTCTCTTTTGCAGGTTAGACGCTTCGTCTATACGGGGTTCACCGTATGGGCGGCGGATCTGTTAGCGAGCCCGGGTCGCAGTTTCGACCCCAGGGCGTGATAGATTAGAGTGGTATCAGAGCCTAGGATGTAGGTCTTGGAGGACTTAGGAACCCTAGGCTTGTGGTTGGACCCTAGGATGACTCACGTGAGAGCCGTGATTTTTAGCGAGAGTCCTGATTGGGTTTCTAACTCTCCCGAGCGGTTTGGGATGAGTGATTGGCATGTCTTCCTTCGGTGGCAACTATGTTGGCTGCAGACAATATAGTACTTCAGGGAGGGGGACATGCCTTTTGACTTTCGCTGGATTGGGTCGAGTGTTGTTTGGTGCTGTCCTGATGTTTGCATGTGGATTGCAGGTGGGCACGATGCCTCCCCGACGCAGGGTGCGGACGCGTTCTCAGCCTTTCTCCTCCCAAGGGTCTGAGCAGGAGGAGTTAGCACAGGGTCAGCAGAGAGAGGTGCAGGAGCTTCGGGCTAAGATGGCTCAGTTGTCAGAGACTTTCCGGCGTCGGGAGGAGACCGTGGGTCGGTTGATGCTCATGATGGAGCAGAGAGCGCAGCCGGCGGTAGCACCCCCTGAGAGTTCGCCGGTGCCTTCTTCACCTGTTGTGGCGCCCCCTGTTGTGCAGCCTGCACCAGCTGTTCCGGTCGAGCCGGTTTCTAGTAGGCCACAGTTTGGGATGACGGGATCGTTGACTTCAGCAGAGCAGCGGGAGGCGGTGGATCTTTTGATGAGGTTCCGCCAGTTTGATCCACCCCATTTTTCGGGTATGAGTGCTGAGCCGTGGGCGGCCGAGTCTTGGATTACGGCCATGGAGCGCCATTTCGAGAGCCTTTTTATTGACGAGAGGTTTCGAGTTCTGTTGGCTACTCACTTTTTGGAGAGCAACGCCGAGGCCTGGTGGCGGCGTGTGCGACCAGCTGGTCCGCCGGGGACGCAGCTTCTCTCTTGGGCAGAGTTTCGCAGTATGCTTCTTGGGGCTTTCTTTCCTGAGAGTGTTCGGCAGAGTTTGGAGGAGCAGCTGAGGAATCTCCGCCAGGGAGATAGGCCCGTAAACATATACATAGCTGATTTCAATCGGCTGTTAGCTTGTATGCCCCACGTGGCCAGAGATGAGACCCACCGGATCTACATATTTGAGAGAGGGTTGCGTCGGGACATATATCAGTTCGTCCGCTCCCGCAGATTACAGACTTTGGAGGCCTCGATGGAGCAGGCACTTTTTGTGGAGAGTGGAGAGGCGGTGATGGATGAGGTGGCTCCAGCTCCCGTAGTGATTCCAGGGGCGAAGCGCCCAGCACCGGTTGATGAGGGACAGACGAGTCGGCAGGCACCTTCGAGACCTCCCCGACCTCACCCTGAGGGTCATGGGTTTCGGAGGCGCCAGAGTTCAGGTGGGCACCCGCAGCAGCCACAGTATCAGCAGCGATAGCAGTTTCAGCAGCAGTATCGGCAGCAGCGACAGGAGCGGTGTGTCATCTGTGGCGGCCCCCATCCACCGTCGCAGTGTGACCAGAGACAGGGACGGTGTTTCCTTTGTGGAGAGTTAGGATATTTTCGAGCAGCTTGTCCCCGAGCCATTCTGTCAGTACTACCCCTTGCTGTAGCACCCTCCTTGCCTGTACACGAAGCGGAAGCCCCTCCGGTTCACCGTCATACAGAGTGGGGTACGACGTCGGGACAGACGGGACGACGATCTTGAGCACCCAGTGGACGGGTTTACGCAGCCCTGGTGGAGGGCACCCCAGCAGCAGATCCTATCGCCGCAGGTATGGCTTTATTTTCAGTCAGTTGAGTGAGCTTTTTGGTACCACGGCATCCTTTTGCATGATATTAGGTCATTTGCATCTCTGCATGAATAAGGGATAGGAATTTTGTGACATGCATGAGCGATTGGATTCTTCCCTGTATCCTACGAGCAGAGGTGAATTTTGGGGCATGATCAGGACAGTTGAGACCTGAGGAAGTACGCCGGTAGGTGTGCCGGTTCAGTTACAGCTCCACGACTTAGATCGAGCATACGGGATGGACCAGCTGGTGCGGTATCGTGCAATGATTGATTGTGGATTGAGAACAGTGACCTTTTCGCGAGTTGGGCAACAGGAGATCATTTCCACAGGTCACCGAGGCATCCTTCCTGCAGCAATGGCTTCAGCGGTTTCGGGTTAGGTGCGACTGGTTGCGCGTAGGTGACGCCTAGGACTAGAGGTTATGTCTCTAGGGGTCTCGGTTAGAGTTGTGTTTTTCTTTTTAGGGGCACGGATAGATCGTAGCTTTCGTTTTTGTTGCCACAGCAGGAACGGCATCAACACTTCTCTCCCTTTTTCTCGCCCTTGTGCTGAAATTTGCGAACAGGATGAAAGATTCGAAAGACTACTCCAAAAATGGAGACGGTGCCCGAACCTGTTCTTGTTTGATTGGGGCGAGGGCACTGGTCTTTCGGAACTTTCGAACTTTTCGCTAATTTCAGTTGTTTTCTAAATTGGAGAGTTGGGGGTTGATGACTTTCCTGCTGGTGGGGCCCTTATCCTTTCTGGTTGGTTGTGTTGGCGTAATTCGTGTAGTTTGGACGCGTAGAGTTGGCTGTTTTCCTTGTCCCCAGTTTTTGGAATTCCTGAGGTTTATCCGGCTGTTGGACTCGCTTTGTGGAGAGTGTGTAGTGACTGGGGAGTTGGAGTTTGTGTTGATGGATGCTTACCTTTGGGCTTGGAGACTCCCTTTTAAGCTGTGTTTGTTTCGAGGACGAAACTTTCTTTTAGTGGGGGAGGATGTGAGGACCCGAATCCCCACTTAAGGGTTTACTGATGGATTAGTGGCTTTGGGGAGTGTGTGTGCGCGTGTCGGGCCCAAGAATTAGATTTCTGGTGAAATTGGAGCTTGTTTGCTTATCTGGAAGTCCATATTGGATGATTGAGGTTTTTGCGCGCTTATTGGAACCAAGGATTTGACCCGGCATGAAAAATGGATCAAGTTACTTTTCTGGAATTTTTGAGAAATTTTAGGAGTGGATTTTGGCCGAACGAACCTCGGATTTGGATTCGGCGCGCGAAAACGAGCGAAATGGACTATTTACTTGAATTTTTCGGAGCCCGGACGCAAAAACACGGATTTCGAGGTGTGGGGTTACTGTTCCGGCGGCCGGAGAGGCGCCGGCCGCGGCGGCGGGCGGCGGAGCACGGCGGCGGGCTGTGGAGTAGCCGGTCGGTCCACCGCGGGAGGCGTGCACCAAGCGCGGGCCACGTGGCGCCTTCCTGTTGGTCGGCGCAGCAGGCGCGGTCCACGGAATTTCGGCGCGGGTGCACGGTGGACCGGGTGGGCACGTGGCGATGTGTGGTTGGCGGGTACTGGTGCGCGCGGTCCACGCAGCGGCTGGAGCAGGTGGCGGTACGGCAGAGCGGTTGGGGGGACGACGTGGGGGCGCCACGTGGCGCCCCGTGGTTGGCCGGGCGCAGCCGCGCACGTCCGCGTGTCGGGACACGCGGCGTCTCGCGGTTTGCGGGCGCGCGTGCGCCGGGCGCGGGGAGCGCGTCTGGGCCACGTGGCGGCCCGAGAAGAATTCGGGCGCGCACAGTAACGGGCCGGGCCCGTTACTGTAGCAGCCCGAATGCCCCGGGCGCCCGAAAGTTTGGGCCAAAAATCCCAAAATGCAGATTTTCGGGCTGGGCCTATAAATAGCTGGCTTGCTGGGGCTTTTTGCCCCCTTTCCCGAGCTCCCCTGCCCATGGCCCCCTAAAAAAGTTGTAGATCTTCGTGTCGCACATCTTCTGGCAGAGGCCTGGATTTTTTGGAAGCTGCGGCGTCGACGTTTCCGACATCGGAGCGCAGTGCGACGATTTATAGTTGGAGGCCCGTTTCCGTCGCACTTCAGTCTGAGGGGTCCACAGAGCTACCCCGACATTATTTTTGGACGATTTTTGCGGCGTTGGATTCACGAGAGGTACGTCTTCGACTTTCGTGTTCAGTGTTTCGTCTAGATTTGGGTTTTTGGCACGGTTTTCGAGGCTTTACTGAGCCCCTGTTTTGTTGTGAGATTCCTGGACAGCAAGCTCTTCGCGGATTTTTATCTCTGTATCCGGACATCGGAATTCGACGTTTCAAGGCTCTATCGACATCTACACTTCACAAGGATTGCCGTCATATTTTTATTGGAATTTTTGGAGATTGTTTTACAGGTGAAAATTTCGCTTTAAGTGGACTGTTCACAGCAGATTGGTGGAACTTGGAATTTTATGGAATTAATGTAGCTTTGGGTGGTTTTTTTGTACCCATGATGCATTGAGCACTGCTATTGTACTGTTGGTTTGGTGATCGTGCTGGTATATCTGTTTCTGGGCTTCCTTAGCTGTACGACCCTGGACAGTTGTGCACCTTCAGGTGGGTGGCCCTGTCTCCAAGATTGATGGACTGTACGTTAAGCCTGCTATTGTAGGACTTTGTATGATAGCTAATTCTTGTTTAGCATGCTAGAATGTAGGAATTGTTATTCCTTATGTTACCTGATGATCCTGTCATCTTCATGCTTTTTTTTATCTGTAAAAATTATTGTTATCTTGGAACTTGACCTAGCACCCCCGTCACATGGAGCATGTTCAACCAGACTGTAGAAAACTCCAACTTGGGCTAGGTTTATTCTGCTATAGACATCCACACTTTTATTCCTCCTGGACATAGTGTTTTACTCGCCCGGGTAGTAGGCCGAGTGGTCGGTTTTCTTTTAGTGTGGGATGCTTTCTACACTCGTGCTTGGGAGCAGAGTGGAGTCTGGTAGAGGTATTTGACCGTTCATCTGTGGCGGGAGCCGTTTGGGAGGACGGCGGTCCCGAGATATTCCATTTTCTGTTTTATTTGTCGCCGCTGTGTTAGTGGCAGCGGTTTACTAGTGTTAGCAGAACCTTGAACCCAGAACTGTTTTTGGACACACATATGATTTTAGTCAACCAATGTTTTCTTCCAAGCATCGTAGGGTCGCCCGAGTCTGTTCTTGTTTGATTGGACAAAGGCTATAGCTCTACGAGGCTTGGGTATAAAACTTGTTTTCAATTATTTTCCTAAAAAAGAACTAAAAATTATTAAATATGGATTTCTTAAGATCAAATGGCTTTCAGTAAGAAATGTCACCTGTTTCCCATAAAATTAACCACTTGAGATGATTCAAGTGGTCTGGGTTCTAAGGTCTGCCTTTTCCTTTGGGACGAGAACAACGAGAGGCTATGCCTAGAGCCTGTTCTTGTTTGATAGGGTTGTAGGTTCTAGTCTTTCGGGGTTCCCGGATCCTTTATTATCGTCTGTTGTGGGGATAGTATAGCTATTTTGTTGAGTCGTGTCGGTTAGCACCAGAGTATTGACTCGAGTTTTGTTTCGGCAACCGCGGATTATGGGCGGTTGGACCGATTAGTGTTATGCATCAGTTGGGGCTGGGTTTTTGCATTGTGGATAGAGTGAGTCTCCACTTGAGCATAGTGTCGACTTATGCCTGTTTGACTGTGATATATGACAGAGATACTTGTTATGGGCTACTTTTGACTCGAGCGGGTCGCTCCCCTCGAGTGCCACTCCGAAGTAGGCGAGACCGGGTTGTTGTAACCGGCGTTGAGATTGACCTATAGACCGGGTTGTTGTAATCGGCGTTGAGATTGAGCTATAGACCGGGTTGTTGTAACCGGCGTTGAGATTGATTTATACAGGCAAGTCTGGGCATATACAGGACCTGGTGATTAGGTTATACTTTGGAAGTTGTCTTTCCATGATGCATACATCTATACATATTTGAGGTTCATACAGTTGAGGTTACCATATAGCTCAGTAGTTGTCTTTCTATGAGTTATACATGTGTCTATTTGAGATCGCACAGTTGAGGGTACTATTGGTACACGAGGGTGGTGTTACCATTATTCATGCATACACTCTCTTTTTCAGTTATCTGTGGCATAGTAGCTGTAGTGTTATTCATTTCCAGCTCTTTCCTTCAGTATTCCATTTGTTTCCTCATGCCTCTAGTAGACTTGGTGGGCAGACCGTTGGGCTTGTTGACGGCACCCACTGAGAACTACTGTGGGATGTAGTTCTCACACCCGTCGTGGTGTATTTTTTTTCCCAGGGACTTCTACTCCTGTTCCTGCTGTTCCAGCTGCTGTTTCTTCAAATCGAGGTAAGGGAGTCGCGAGCTAGTTCCTTACCAGTCGTCGTCGTCCAGAGAGTAGATGTACCCACTTTTTACATTTTGAGAGTTACTTGTTTGAGAGACCTTGTAGTGAGGTATAGAGTTGTACTTTTATTTCAGAGTTGAGCGACTCATGTACTTTTGGTGAGGACTGGATTGTATTATATTAATTTATTTTTAGCAGTTTACTTACAGCTCTGATATCTGTTTAGTATAGTATCTCTCTTTTGCAGGTTAGACGCTTCGTCTATACGGGGTTCACCGTATGGGCGGCGGATCTGTTAGCGAGTCCGGGTCGCAGTTTCGACCCCGGGGCGTGACACTAGCAACCTCTATAAACTCACTCCTCTTGACCAGGTCCACGGAGGGTCATTGTCCTCTCTTGACGATCCATGGTAGCATAACATTGGGATAACCAATCCCAATCCATCCTCATATCAACATCTCCGAGCTGGTGTAGGCCTAACAACTCAGAGGATCAAATCCAAGGTCCAACTGCACTGGGCAGGACTGGTAGCACTCATCCACTAGATGCTGGCGGCCATCACTCTATCTGCCTCGGTGTCACAGCTCCATCAGCCTATCGGTAAGTTGGATGAACCACTTCATCCTGAAGGGGTATAGTGGGGGTGCCATCACAAGCGGCAAAACCAAGGGCACTACTCAGGGATACTCTGCCTAAAAATATCCTGGCTATTCACATAAAAGGCATTGCCCCTTCTGAGGTCACTCTATGGCGATGAATGCGGCCCACCACAAATACCATACTCACCCTGTCACTATACTAGTGCCTCGACTGTCGAAAACCTCCTAGTCTCTGTCTCCTCTGAGACTCATGATCCTGTGACTGGAATCACGGCAACCTCGATCCACTCGACTGTCCCAAAAATCCGACGATGCTGGACGTCTCTCTCAGGAGCTAGTCCCTCGCTCCTCGTCCCTCTTGGACGTGATCACTGACCTCGGTCAATCCATCGGTATGCACAATCGCTGCATCTAAAATCGGCGCTCGCCGAGAGTGCACAAGATGATAAATATCTCGATGCAGTCCCCTCTCACACATGATCAACCTTCTGGGCCTCATCCTGGGCAACATGGGGCACACTGCTCATCAATCCTAGAATCTCGCTCCAGGTCATCCACTACGCTCCCAGTGTCCAACGGGACGAACTCGACGCCACCAACTCTCGGCGTCCCTATCCAAAAGTGCACAACCAAGTGCACCAGATGCTTCTCCTGGATGAACAAATCTTCCAATAACTTTTCCATAGCAGCTATCCAGTTCTCGGCCTCCCAAGGCTCCAAACTCGGTCCCGAAATCTGCAGGGGGTGGAACAGGATGAAGTACAACAACTGGTCAGCAACTCTCGCTGCTCCTGCACTACCCACCGTGCGATCTGGGTCGAAGTCGTCTATGTCGCGGCCGGAGGTACAATATACTCATGTTCGGCTCAATAACGGCTCGTGTTCTTGGTGTATTTTTATTATTATTATTTTAATAGAATTATTGTATTATAATTAATGTAGGAGCGAACGGTGGATTGCTGGCAATCTTTGTAATAATTTCAAAAATAAAATATTGTCATTCTGTTTTCAATTGAGATTCCTCGCAAGCCAACCAAATATAATCAGAACAGAGAAGTGCATCAGCTGACACATTTAATCATATAGAATTATGTATCAAAAATTTTAAAAAAAAATTCCAAAAACTTCAAACAAGACATTAATTGTTCACCAAAAATATATATATATATATATATATATATATATATATATATATATATATATATATATATAAACTTCTCAGGTTTATTTTTTAGTATGTAATTATTATATATATATATATATTGAAACTTCTCAGTTTTTTTTTGTGGTAATTATGGCTTGAAAACTTTAACAGATATTATTGATACCTAATATTTAAATATCCAATGAAAAATATTATTAATAGTTGATAGCTCATAGGGTCATTAATCCTCAATTTACTTTTAAAAAAATACTGTTAATAAGACAAGTTAAAAGTTGTCGATATGAAAGGGTTTATTTTCAAGTAGCCTATACATATTTACCAACTTATTAAGGGCACATTTTGTACAAGTGATATTACTTATCAAAATTAAACAAACAAATTAGTTTTCTACCACACGTTCTCAAATTGCGATAACAAAACGAAACATGAGTGGAAAGAGTGAAATATATATATATATATATATATATATATATATATATACAAACAAAAACAAACTAGAATTGAGTTGCACAAAATTTACCCATGGAGGTACGAAATAGGCCTCCATATTCAAGGATCCGAGGGCACGATCAGAATGGGGTAGGCCTCTTGATGGGCCGAATGGCCCGAATGGTATCGGCAAAAGTTTTCGTAAGGTTTAAACATATCAACATCTTACCTTGTAGTAGAGGTTAGTGGAGGTCGGATTGAGCCGAGCCATAATCAAAAGCCTGCAGTCGTTGTGTGCCTATTTATCTTTTACCGTAAGTAAAGTTTTAGATTGAGTTATACTTTTGGCTGAACTAGAATTCAAGGAAAAAAAAAATGCAAACGGTACAGATCCAGGAGGAACAGATGAGGGGGGATTGATTTTTATCCTCTTCTTTTTCCCTGCTGGCCACTGCAATCCCTACTAAGCGAATTGCGAATTTTAATAAACTTTTAACGAATCAGACAAATTCAGGCAGATTATTTTTTTATTTAATTTTGGCCCATTCAGGGCGGATCGTGTTGGAAGCTCCACCAGCCCGGATCCTTTTGCATCCCTACTGGTAAGTAACTTTTGCAGCCCCTGATATATGGTTGAGACCAAATAGAAACAAGAAAAGAAATTGCCTGTGGCCAAAATAGGAAATGCAAGCAACCAAGCAATACAAACTCAAATTCCAGTACCCAAATCTCCCAACAAACACCCAGCGCTTGCAAACATTTTCTTCCCACATAATGCAGGATAAGCACAAATCTAGAAAATAGGGCTAAATTTTTGGAAAATACAGCATACAGATCATCACTGAAGAACAAGAGTGGATATCGCAATCACCAAACAACCCTTGTCAGGATAAAATGGTAGCTCCTTGCCCCTTGCCACTCAAGTTACATAAGTTGAATTTATTAGTTGATAATATATGAGTGCATCATCAAATTTGTGAGATTTGTGACACAAAAACAGGATCACAGTCAAAAAATGAAATTCTGAACATACAAGAGATTTTCTAAACATCAGATTGTTATTAAAATAAAATAAAATAAAAAACAAGCCGCTATGTAAATGGCGCAAGATTACCACCAGCCACAAGTTGTAAATACTCTTACACAACAGCCTTTACCAAAAGAATATTTTCGCAAGACTGAAGCAAAAACCTCGCAGCTACAAGAAAAATCTCCTCCGGCTCGTATCCATCTCAGGCTAAACAAAAAAGAAAATAAAAAAGTTTGAAGAATATGCTATCTTTACAAGGGCTATTAATTGTTTTACAAACTAAGATCAATACCTTATGGACCCATTCAAGCTCTCCACCTTTCGAATCAAATGTTCCATGCTGCAAACTGATTAACTTCAATGTAAATCGAGGTCCACACTCCTGCATCAATTGAATGTAAGACAGTAAGCACACAAAAAAATGGCAACATGAAATTAAGATCCCTGCGAACCACCCGTAGCTTGGTTCTCAGTTATCTGCTTATACTTGGAGAAGTGGGATAACCTAGAGAAAAAAATTTACACCAAAAGAACTACACTGTAGGATGAGAGGAAGAATTGTGATATTTTATTATGAATTTGCAGCACATTCTGAAATTACTTGTCCAATCTTTACCTCTCGAAAATTACTCTACAGTTTTCATTATTTTCCAAATTTAGGATTCAACATGGTCTTCATATCATAAAAGTAATCTTATCTGAGAAACATTTCTGCATCTCAATTTGTGGATAAGCTACACAAATTGGAGAATTCTTAGAGATAAACAGCCATTACACAGACTAATGAGGGCTGATAAAAGAAAATGAGACGTTAAATTTTCCCGAGTGCATGTCGTCTGAGTTGCAAGCATGCAGCAATACACGCTATATTTCATCGTTTCCACCTTCTGCCCTACACATGTTATACAGTTGTACTCAACGCATATAAAATCAATGTCAAATCTAAGCATGTTTGCCCTTTTGTAAGAATGATGAAGGGAAAGGAAAGAAGACGTATTTTTATCTGCAAAGCTATTAATGTTAAAAACAGGAGATACATGGCAGGTGTCAAAGATATTCTAGCATACTGCTAATTCATACCTGAAGCCGAGCAATCACTTTCTTTTCGGGTAAATTCTTGCCTTTAGCAGCCTTTGTAGCTTTACCTTTTGAGTCCTCCTTTTTCTCTTTGGCATCAAAGATGTATCTAATCCAGTTTTAACAAAAAGAATTAACAATAAATTATAAAAGGTTGCAAACCTATCAAAAAAGATGAAATGGCATTTCTAAAACACTGATCTGATGAACATTAGACTTGAAAATTAGGCGGAACCAGAGAAGAATGTTACACTAGATGCTTTTCCACAAGTCAATGGACAACGATCATCATGGGCTAGCAAAAACCTTTATATAAAAAAGAATGAACTTGACGGTAACGCAATAGATAGGACAACTAACTCTAAAGCAACCATTTTAAAAGCAGTTCCAAGGCCACACTTAAACAAGCCTTTAATTTGAACTCCTTTATAAACTAGATCTTACCAAAGACTCAAAAACTTAAATGATCTGATTTTAGCCCAGAAAATATGAAACAAAGGAAGCCAGCCAAACATCTACCGACCATCCTTTAGACATGGAGTCTAGCTTTTCTGTAGAGTCCTGTTTTGAACCGGCATGTTAAGTGGACCGGTTACTTCTTTTGGGACCACAACCAGATTAATTAATTACTTTGCAAGTTAATTCAAACTGATTTTAGATAAATACAGTTTGATTTTTAACTTTAAAGTATAGAGGATTTCAAATAATATGTTAATACAAAAAAAAATGAACAATACTGCTGTAACAGCTCAAGTTTTAGCGTTTGAGTAGTGCTCCAAGAAATTCTGTCTCA
Organism: Tillandsia fasciculata; assembly: GCA_029168755.2. Lineage (NCBI taxonomy): Eukaryota > Viridiplantae > Streptophyta > Magnoliopsida > Poales > Bromeliaceae > Tillandsia > Tillandsia fasciculata. Next base: position 20,283,219 of record CM054937.1, on the reverse strand, counting down.
GTAGTTTTGGCAATTTCTACAGTTTCGAGTTTAATTTTAGGCAGTCAGTTCAGAAGTGTTAGAATATGTCAAAAGGACCAAAAAGAGACATTGGAAAATATACTTAATCTAAAACAGTTAGACATAATGAACATGTCTAAATTTGAAGCTATGATCTATCAAATATATTAAAGTACCATAAAATATGTAATATAAAAAATTTCTAGATGAACCAAATTTGTCCCTAAAAGTTGCAGTTATTCCAACAATAACTAAATCAGGCTTATCTTCATTATGGAAGTTTCGGATTTGGAGAAATACTGATCTAAACCTAAACGACTGGTTTTAGTTACAAAGTTTCACACAAAACATAAATTGTGAACAGAAGTGTATCTCCTAGATGAGTAGCCAATTGAAGCCAACAATGCCATATTTCCTTCACACTTCATGATTCCTAGTAACAATACCTGGCGACATCAAGGTTGTAAATAGTGGATAGCGGGTACCTAGTGTTTGTAGGGTATCAAAGCAGATAGCGGGCGCCATAGCGGCCGCTATGAACCCATAGCGGGATTCATAATAGATTATTTAAATGCTTATATTCTTAATTGCATTCGTATTTAAAATGACATCAATAACCTTGTAGTTCCAAATACAAAAGTATAGCACTCCTAATTTCTCTACATTCATATTTCAAGTAGTGTTTCTACTTAGTATAGTGATCCTTCGTAACCACGGTGATCCTTAAAGGCCACCAATAAACTTTTATTGTTGTCATACTGCTTTTCTCCCCATAAGAATAAAATCATAATTTTCTCATTAGTTTCTCATTAGAAATATAATTGAATAGTTCCTCCGGTACCCACTAAGTACTTTATTTCTTCTATTAGGATAATTTTTTAAAATTTTAGTGATTTTAGAACTTCACCAACCAATTGAATCATCAAAAAATTGAGATTTAAATTGAACCTGCTTTTTATCCCGCTACAGCGGCCGCCATAATGGCTGCTATGATCCCAGTTCGCTATTTTTTAATAGTATAGCGTAGCGTTTATCCATTAAAACCGCTATAGCGGCCACTGAACACTGGGCTCCACTATGGTAGATGTGAGGGCAATAGCTACCTTTAATGTTTATTCTTTGTTTATTAGAACAGCAAAGCAGGGCCGACTAAACTAAGAATTTGGCTTGTAAAGATTTAAGTGCTAGAATAAACTGCCTGGGAAACTGCCTTTCACGTTAATCTGGTGTTAAGAGACAACTAGCTCTAAGTCAAGTTAGTTGAACTATGTTACAAATATTCATGAAATAGAGGCAGACCATTCGAACCGCCCAAAGCCAGCTAGGCTAATTAACTGATAGGTTTTCTCAAAACCCAAGAGTTCTGGCTGACAGATCTGTCGATTTTATAGACAAGCACCAAGGATAACTTCCTAATATAGCTACCCTAGTTTCTGCCAGAACTCTTGTTTCCCTGTATTAAAATTATCTTAGCATTGGACTAAGTTCGAAGAATGAATGAATGGTTAAACTAGTTTAATGCCATGGTATAAGGACAATCTCTTTCTCATAGCAGCATCTTTGCCATAGAAAAGGAGAGATGCCCTTTAAGGGAGAGTTTAGCAAAAGAAAATGGTACCAAAGACAAATTGGTATTATTCCGTAGATCTAGTTTATGAAGATTCTTCCACCTAGATTTTGATCCAGATTCTTAATTATTATAGAAAGAGCTTAACTCTTAACTAACCTTAAAACTAAAAGTAGAGAATACAAATACGTAAGCTGAGTCCTAGCATATTCGTCATGCAAGTATTTGTTTGCCATGAGAGTACCTAAGCAACAATAGTAAGAAGCCTTAACAAAAAGGCTATAGAATCTGAAGAATCTTTTGTCTACTGCTCCTAACAATCTTTAGAAACTCTACCAAAGTTCAATAAAGATGCTAGCACTCTCCCTAAAAACTAATTTCATTAATATGCATTAGTAGCAAGTAATCTTACCTATGATGCCGGAAAAATATGAAATCTCTCTGGTTATGAAAGGTAACAACTCGACGACCACGGAAATCAGGTTCTTGAGGAAAAAGTGACTGTATTAACCTACAAGAAGAAAAAAAGATCAAAATAGAAATAGTTACCAAAGAACAGGAAAACAAAGCAAAGAATATATATATATATATATATATATATATATATATATATATATATATATATAGAGAGAGAGAGAGAGAGAGAGAGAGAGAGAGAGAGAGAGAACTTGTGTGCTTTTAGAAGTACGGAGCCCACCGTGCACCCAAGTTGTTTTTAATGTTGGGACTTCCGAATGGACGATCGGCTCCGTTAAACTTGATCTAGAATATTTGAAGTATCTAGAAAATAAATTTTGAGATTTTTCGATATCATTTACCTAATGATCGAAAGAGTTCAAAATCAACGGCTGAAAATAAAAATCTCACAAAATGTGATGATATAATACTAAAATTTTAGATCAAAGATATTGATCTTGTTCTATATAGTATAAAGAATTTTCTATCAAAATTTTACGTGATTTGGATATTTCTACACCGTTAAACACCACGACTATTAAAATTGTTGATTATGAACCACTTTGATCACTAGGCTAATGATATCGAAAATTCGTGAAATTTAATTTCTAGGCCTTTTAAATACTCTAGATCAAGTTTACGGAGCCGATTGTCCATTCGGAAGTCCCAAAAAGCTCACAAGCGTAGCTCGCTCGCTCGCAATATATATATATATATATATATATATATATATATATATATATATATATATATATATATATGAGTTCAGCTACTATCCTCTCCCAAGAGGATAGAGGCCTTTGTCCTATCAAGTCATTTTGGATGATGGAGACTCCAAATTGATTATCGGTACCGTTCAAACTGATATGCACTATTAAAAATACTTCGAAATTGAATTTTATAATTTTTAAATATCATTACGAAGTCCATTAAAGAATCGAAATATGAACGGCCAAAAATGAATAACCTTATGAAAATAGAGTTTAGACATTCTCAATTCATGATCGGAGTAATCAAACGTTATCTAAATAGTATAAAAAATTTTCTATCAAAAATTCAAGCGGTTTGGATTGCTCAACACTATTAAACGAGCAAACGGCTCATACAGGCCGTCAAAAACTATCGATTTTGCGATTTTTTTATCACTATGTAAATAATTTCTAAAAAATATGAAATTTAGTTTCTAGACACTTTAAATACTCTAGATCAACTTCCGATCATCAATTCGGGATCCCTATCATCAAAAACGACTAAATAGGATGAAGGGCTCCATCATTCTAAAAGGATAGTAGCTAGATTCTATATATATGTGTGTGTGTGTGTGTGTGTGTGTACATATATATATATATATATATATATATATATATGAATCCCCAATGTCTATAGCTGACTTGGCACATTCTCCTTTTTTTGAGATTTGTTTTTTTTTTTTCACTAAGCCATCCCTTTATCTTCTCCATTCTCCTTCTCAACCTTCCCCTCTACGACTCCCCCTCTCCTCTTTGTGCTCCTCCTCTCTGGCAATATGATTTTTCATATTTCCTCCACTAAACTTTTAATTACAATTAATCCATCACGACCCTTCCCTTTCACCTTTCCCTTTATCCTCACTAACAATTAACCCTTCTCCTTCCTCCCACTAAACTTCCAATTAATATCCAAACAATTCTACTACGATTTATAATTCTCACATTTATATATCAAATTAATTCATCATGACATTTTTCCTTCCTTCTCTCTCACTAATGCGCGCCCACCTCCCCCTTCGCCGCGGTCGAAGGATTGTTGTCACCATCACTATCGCCGTCATCGAAGAAGGCATCGTCGGGCCCATTCCCGCCGCCAATAATAAAGAACTTTTGATAGATGTGACAAATAAGGTACACAAAAAAATATTTAATATTTTTTTATTATTAATTATTTATATAGTTTCTACCCGCTGCGAAGTGCGGGCCCTTCACTTGTGTATATATATATATATATATAAAAGACAATATTGTCCTAACAACTAAAACATTAAACTGCTGACTAGGAGTTCTCAGAATCACCTTCCAATTCGATTGCCAAGGCGTGTCGTGAAGTTGTTCAACACTAACTCAGGCTTATGACTTGTAGGATTTCCATGATTCTGCATGTTTAGCCAAAAGATGGAAAAAGAGAACAAATAGCTTTATACTGCAAAAACACCAAGACTATGCAAACAAACTATTAAAAAAATCCAAATATCGAAAATACAGAGCAAATTTGGCATTAATATGCTACTACTACATCCAATCTGCATTTCAAGCTGCCATTCTTTTCAGCATCGATTCCACTAATCGAAAACATTTTTTGGAAGGAGAGAAGCAAGAATCAAGATTTAAGAGTGGATGGAAGATGTAAGAGGAACAAGTGAAATCACTTCACCAACTTATGGAAGTGAATTACATTCACTTTCTAACATTCAGCGAAACTAATTCATGAAAAAGCAAATGTAAGAAAGCACCACCAGGGAATCATACTTTTCCTAATATTTATACAAAAAATAAAATTAAAGAACCAGAAAATAAGAGATCGTATTTGCACCCTCAATGAATCAAAGTTTGGCCTTCAATGTACTCTTTTGAAGCAAATTAACTTATGCAAGTCTTACTCCTTGTACCATATGAAATTACCAGCCATACTACAGCAACCAAAAATAAAAAAGAAGGTACAATAGAGAAGGTATGATTAAGAATATACTCAAGGTTAGTTATAGAGGAACATGTAGAAGTCTAAAAGTGTAAACCAACTATCATTGGTGAACTTAACAGCACCAGAGACATATTAGCCAAAAAAATAAAGTCATTCGTGTGTCTCTAATGAAGATAATGCTATTGTACACCTTACCTTGTGGGACCTAATAATCCCACGTCGGTTGAAAATAGGGTTGTAATTGGATATAAAAGAGATCATAAACCCTACTAATAATAATTGGGTTTTAAGTATTTTGGGCCGGTGGTTTGGACCCAACAAATTATTATTGCTAGTGGACCGGGTGGTTACATTTGGTATAAGAGCCGATTCACTAGCCGAAAGTATGAGGTGGGCCTCACATCGTCTGATGATCTTGAGTTGCGTGTGTGATCAAAAACTGACGAGAACGTCAGAGCCTAAACGGAAGGAGTCGGTGGCACCCCAATAATCCCACATCGGTTAGGAACAAGGTTGTGATTAGGTATATAAGAGACAATGGACCCTACTAATAATAATTGGGCTTAAATATTTTCGGCTGGTGGTTTGGGCCCAACGAGTTATTATTGCTAATGGGCCGAATCGTTACATGACTACTTAAACATCAGAAATCTAGAAACCAAACTTAAGATACAACAGAAACCGGATTGCTAGTAAACAATTTCAGTAATTAGTACATAAATAAATTTCTTGTTTTTAGTTTGCATGCCAAATATTGTGTAAGTTTAGCTTACAAGGACCTTAATGTCATCCTAGCGAGGAGAACCAGATAGATAATAAAAATAATGATAACTCTTAACAAACTACAACACATCTCAAGATGAACACATGTTTAAACTTTAAAGCCAGGAATTATGATCTCTTGGTGAAAGGCCAACAAATTTTTGATGACTTATAAGTTTTCTAAAATACTAGTCAGAAAAATCAAGAGAAGGAATATTCAGCTTGTGTAGTGAATGAAATCAGCAATTGTTATAACACATGTTGATACAAGTAAACCTGTGACTAAACATAAAATAGAATGCTAGGAAAAAAGAGAAAGTACCTTGATATCCTTGCGCAGGACAAGATTAGATAGTTTGAAATGTGCAGTTGGTCCATCAGGTAACTTAATGATATACAATCCATCTGCAAAAGTCAGAAAAATTTAAATAGTTTAAATGTGCAGTTGGTCCATCAGGAAAGTTAATGATTACTGGTGCATCTGCAAACCAAAAAAATAGAAAGATCACATACTAAGTAGAAATTATTTTTTTTTTGGCCTGGTCAGCCATTAAGTAAACATTTACCGGGTTCTCTTCTATTTGTATGGACATTTATAATGGCTGTAAAGTCCTTTCTCTTAGCATATTCCACAATCTGCTAGAAAGTTCCAAACTTATAAGATATACTAAAAGGAAATAACAAAAACTAAAACAAGGGGAACAGACAAATCGAACCTTTTTCAGCTCATATGTTCCTCTGCCATAGTCATGGGCATTAGGGAGCACTGATTTCAGCTCTTCAATTAAGGCAAGACCTCTCTAGAACCAAATGAAAGTAAAATAGACAACTTTAGCAAGTGGAAAATATTCTGGCAAATACAGAATAGCATTTTGAAGAAAGTCAAAAGAGTCCAGAGAGTGATAAAATACTGAAACAAGAATACAATGCAGAAAAGATAATAGGAAAGGACGAATGGCAAACTCACAGAAGAATGAAAACGGCAAGAGGTGATCAATATCTTTGGAGTGACTCCCAAATTTAGAACTGCACCAAATTCATCAGCATTGTTGCCAGCAAACAACTGTGTCAACAAACAAAAGAAAAAACAATTTCGAATGCATGTAAAAAATCATGAAAACCCCAATGTTCGTTAAACAATTTTAATGGCCAAAGGACAAATCGCATGTGCATTTTCTTCTGTCAAACAGAACTGATTCAACATTAAACAATTCGGAATTATGCCAAATCTGCAAATAAAACCAACCTCATACTGAGGCATGACAAAATAGCCTTAGCAACAGCCTACACATTTCAAACTATTTAAATATTTAACTGTGCCAATGATACTTCAAAATGTTTTAGGCACCAGCATGCATTTACACACTAATCACTGACACTATGAAGAAAAAAAAAAAAAAGACACCTTAAGAATGCTTTCATCAATGGCGCAATGCTTTAGTCACGAGAGAAATAAGTTTCTTCTCTTTCGATAATACACTATCAACTACAGTGCATAGGCAAAAGTGAAATAAACCCTTCGTTCTGTTCTCTTGCAGTGTATACTGTATACTCCTTAAGAAGCTTTCAAAAGAATAACATTTAAATCACATGAAACTTGATACAAACTTCACAGGCTAACTGAATTAATCCTTTCTCCTAGCAAATACTGCATTAATTCTTTCTCTTAATGGCCAAACATCACACCCTTTAACAAGCAAAATAAGATAAACCCTTCATCTTACATATATAGCCAACAAATTCCTCATATTTAACCAAACTACCAGATGAAGAATTTAATGTTCAATTAATCTTTCCAGTGAAATTTCAAAAACTATCAAAACCCATGCAGCATCTCCCAACTTATTCACAAAACAAGAAAATACATTAAGTCCCTGTTTGGACGAAGTAATTGGAAGTGTGATCAAATATCTAGAATAGAATAGCATATTCTTTTTTCCAGAATAAGATAAATCAAGATACCTTTCAGGAAGCAAAAATTAAACTACTGGATTCCAAAGAAAAAAAAAAAAAAAAAGGTTCTCATACCGAATAAGTTATCATTGGATTACTTATTTCGACGTCCAAACAGGGTTTAAAATAACACAAAAACACGAACCTCTTCATCGTCCGGTCGGCATACGGTCTCGTCGGGCTCCCTCGTGTTCTCGATCGTGCGGGGCACCTTCTTCTCCGGAGGCTACAGTTCCCGAATAACAAAATCATCGAAAAATCACATACCGAGCAACAAAAGCAAACCAAAAAAACCTAGAATTAGATACATTATTATACAAAGATTTCACCTCTGCGCCGAGCTCGATGGCCTTCTTGTAGGCGGCATCGCGGGCCTTGGCCTGCTTCCGCTTCAGGATCTTCTTCTCGCGCTTGAGCTTCGCGTGCACGGCGCTCCGCTTCTCCTTGTTCTTTATCTCCGAGGGGGCCATACGGCTCTTCTTCGTCTTCTCCTTTCCTCCTCCTCCGCGCTCTGTTACTACTCCCTCCGCCGCCGCCGCTTCCGCTTCGGCTTCGAACGAACCCTTCCTCTTCTTCTCCTTCCCCATTCCCCGTCTCTCGCCTCTGACCTTCGGTCGCTCCGCCTCTCGAGGTTTGAGTTAGGGTTTACGAAAGAAGGGCGCCCGTTAAAAGATATTAAAATATTACGAATATTTATATTTTTTCGGACTTTTAAAAAAATAATTACCGGATTTGCGATTTTGTGAAAATATACCACTCTTTTAGATTTTATAGATTTAGTGCGATTTTTTTTTGTAAAGTGATCAAAATAATTTCATCTTTGTTTTTTTTTACTCTCGCTTCACCACGCTCACACCTTTTGCCACGTTTCGAGAGTAAATCAGAATCCGAGCTCGTCTACAGATTCGTCGTACAAATAAAATTTTTCGCATACACGAAATACTAAAACCTGTTCAAATATAAGATAAATATAAAAGAGTACAAGTAGAGAGCTAAGAACTAAAACTAAATTATCTCAAATTAAAACTGTAAAGATAAACAATAAAGTACAACAATATCTTTCAGTTCATAAAAATAAAATACAAAAGGGACATTTAGCGGCAATTTAAAGTGCCAGCAAAAAATATAAAAAGTGCCGAAATTTTTTTTTCCAGGCGGTTTGTTATGGCACTCCCAAGTGCCGGTTAAAACTCAGTCGGCAATTTTTTTTCTGGCACTTATGCAAAACCGCCGGTAGATGATAAAATGCCGGCACTTGCGAATGCCACCTATTCTAACGTATAGTGGCAATCATAAATGCCGGCAAAAAAATCTCTTTTGGCATTCAAAATGCCGGTAAATGATAAAATGCCGGCACCTACGAGTGCCGGCAAGAATATCTCTTTTGGCATTCAAAACTGCTGGTAAATGATAAAATGCCGGCACCTATGAGTGCCACCTATTCTAACATATAGTGGCAATCATAAGTGCCGGCAAAAACATCTCTTTTGGCATTCAAACCGCCGGTAAAAACATCTGTGCTGGCAATTAGAATAAAAAGTGTCAGCAAATAAATTTTTATTCCGATAAAAAAAAGTGCCAGCAAAAACGAAAAATTTTGATGCATTAATAATAAAATGATAATTTAGTTAGACAAAATAATTATCTTATATCAATACAACTGTTTTTGAAAGATATTTACACTTATGCAAAAGACGTCGAACACAATAAATTTAGTAAGCCAAAAAAAAAAAAAAAAAAAAAAAAAAAAAAAAAATCATAAAGTTTCAAGAAGTACCATATATTCAACATCCATAATAAACATCACAACAACAAAAAAATATCAATATATTTCAAGTACATATATTTAAGTCATAAACAAAATGAAGAAAATGGCGCCTTGCAAAATGATGATTTTTTTCAAATTCAAGCAATTTTTTTTAATCATCATTTTGCTAAAAGTCCCTTTTTGTTGTTTCACAGTCTAATAAATTTTTTTCACCATGTTCAGGATTATTCTATATAGAGACAAATATAGTTTACTATCAGATAACTTTTAACAAATAATATTAATCAAAATAGAAAATTACCTCGATTTCATGTTCATATCGCACCCTCCTTTTCTTTGTTTGGTGGACCTATATTTATATGAGAGGATTAAATGATTTTGTAATAAATGACATAACATATAATTCCACTATCTAGACAAATTATTTATCTGATAAGATTGAAATTGGTGATTGGATGATGACGATTGCACTTCTCCCTCAAATACATCATTAGGATTATTCGCATCAACAATATTCCACATATATAAGAAATTACACTATTCAATTAATACAAAATTTTCAATAAGATATTATTTAATAAATTCTTTTAGAAATATATAAGTAGTAAACCTGTCGACCATCCAATGGATTAGTAGGTGTCTAAGCTTTAATCCAAAATAAACAATTGGACAATAAGGTTATATAGTTCTGACAAGAAAATGCTAAGCCATTGCAGATTAGTATATATATAAACAACAACAGTTGAATGTATCAGAATTTTATAATAACACCATTAGTGCTTTTAACAGAAGATAAAGAGAGGATCTGGGTCTCTAAAGTTGTTAAGTTATTCAGATATAGACATTTTGTATTCCTAGTTTAGATTTTATCCAAATAACCAAGAAAAGAACTCCATTAGCTATCAGTGTACAACTACAATTAGCAACCTTCCTCGCCTCACAAACAAGAATCATGCGTAAGTCAATGGAATCAAAGTTAAATTCTTTATACTCCAAATAGGTTTAGTAAAATGAGATCAAAAAACCACCATCAAGACTGCAATAACCAATAAAATGCATGTAGCCTTAGAAACTCCATTTTACAGGGCCAATAAACTCCGCAGTCTGATTTCTCCATACAAACTATGCCCTATCCATTTCCACTCAATTAAGTTCTGCCTGAACTCAATTAAGTTCTGCCTGATCAAGGGCCTAACCAATTAAAGCCTACTTAATAAAATCTTATAATCTCAGTACCATGAAGGCTTGACTATTATTAGCCTTCGTACAAATCGAGACCAAAGTAACACCTAAATTCACACAAACATATATAGGAGAAATCTAGAATAAAACAACGAATAAAACAGGTTACAGCAGGCAGAGAGTCTGAGGGAACAAAATGAACACCACTTTCCAGTTTTCGCAAGTATGTGTTTGAAAGGAAAACTAAGGCAATAGAATGTTTTTTCAAGAAGTTGGGCTTTTTTCAAATAATTAATGGTCAAAGTTAATCTATTCGATCTTATGACACCCGGTAAGGCATCACTAATTAATTACTACTGATAGATAATTTGTCTCAATCTTGAATATTTGCCAATAAGTTGATAACATCAAGCATGAGATATTTGAAGAACCAAACCAGTAAAAATTATGACCGGCAAAGATGATTAAATTAATTTTATTACCGGCGAACCATCAGCGCCCAGTTACTTGTCGCGGAGGCTGAGGAGGCAGAGGCGGCGTCACGCCCTGCGGTGGCACCGGAGCTCGGCCTCTGCGTCGCCAGGCGGCGACGACACTTGTAGATGATTCGTCGTTGCAGATCTCCCACTCCTCGTCGTCGTCGTCGCCGTCGTCGTCGTCTTCGTCGCCACCCTCGTCGTCGTCGTCGTCGTCGTCGTCACCGCCGTCGCCGTCGCTGTCGTCGCCGTCGCCGTCGCCGAGATGGGCTGGGAAGCAGGAAAGCTCGGGAGCAAAGGAGTTAGGGTTGGGATTTGGGATTTGGAAAAAGGGTTTGGAATAATATGGGTTTCTGTGGGTTTTTGAGAAGATGTACGAATTAGGAATTAGGAGGGGGGGATGGGGGGGGGCTATTAAATTAAAAAAAAATTAAAGGGTTTATATGTTTTTCCCTGAGATATTTTTTCGAATTAATTAGAGGGGGTTTGGGATGTTTTTTCCTGAGATATTGCTTCGAATTAATTAGAGGGGGTTTGGGATTTTTTTTTCTTGCGCGCGACGTTAAATTTAGTTCCCCGCGCGAGCCCTTTTATTTTCTGATGTTTGTTTATAAAAATTTTAAAATAATCATACGAATTAAAAATAAAAAATATAAATATAAATTTTATTAAGGGCATTTATTGAAAAATGACACTAAAAGATAATTTTTGCTGGCTTTTTTTTTATAAAAGTCATCCCAAAAATGCCACTAAAAGTCGATTTTATTAAGGTAACTTGTTAATGCCGGTAATAATTTTAAAATTATAATTTCTATTTAAATATTCCGACAAAAAAAAGTACTTGCAAATAAAAAAAAGTGCCGGCAAATAAATTTTTATCCCAACAAAAAAAAGTACTAGCAAAAAAGAAAATTTTAATGCAATAACAATAAAATGATTATTTAGTTAGCCAAAATAATTATCTCATATCAATACAATTTTTTTTTTTTCTCTGCGTGTGTGAAGTGAAAAATAGTGGCGAAAAATTTTCACCCACTTATTATCCGGCAGTTTTTTTTTGTAAAATTTTAAAATAACAGCACAATTTTTTAAGTATTAAAATAAATATTTAAAATAAATTTTATTTAGGGCATTTATTTAAAAATGCCACCAATATTTACTTTTTGCTGGCCTTTTTTTTATAAAAGCCACCCCAAAAGTGCCACTAAAAGTCTATTTTAGTGTAGTGCAGCTGACTAAAATCAGACCAAAAATAATAAAAGTACAACATTCTAAATAAATGGTACAATAATATGACTATCTCAGTCTTTCTCATTCTGGTAGGAGATCTATCTACTCGGTGATCCCCTTACCTCGATCGGATGTCGACGGACCAACAACTGCCGCAGAATACTCTATAAAACAAAGGGAAGAAAAATGGGGGAAGAGCAGCAACGGATGTGAGAACTACTAATAAAACCAGTAGTTCTCAGTGGGTAAATCTTCAAACTGCGACGTATCCACCGAGTCTACAGCATGCAAGGAAAGAAATAAGGTGGTAAAGCTGAAAGTAAACTGTTAGTAAAAGAAACTACCACTAATATGGCTCTAATGCTATAATAAATGATAACTGTATATGCATGCATCAGTAAACGATAACTGCCGAGATAAACCCAATCTAGTGGACCTGTATCAAATCCGATCCTGCCTGCACTGTCAACACCATCGGTCACACTAACTATCGTGTATCGCCGAGACGGAATCGAACCCAAGTATTAATATCATAGACCTGTATAAAATCCGGTCTCGGACCTGTATAAACCCGGTCCCGTCTACTCCGGAGTGGCACTCGAGGGAAGCTACCCGCACGAGGGAAGTAACCATGTCGCGTGTATCAATAAAGTAGGCGAAAATCATAACTATGCTAAACGTGGAGAACTCTATCCACTAATGAAATCTCGGCCCCAACCTGATGCAAAATCAACAACCGTTCAACCGCCCAATATCTGCGGTTGCCAAAACATCCCACGAGTCAACAATCTGGTGATATCCCACCCCGACTCGATAATCTCAACTACACTATCCCCAAACCCATACTCATAACCCCAAGTTACATATATGTGGCATGCAAGGAGATTAGAAATGAAATAGTAAGTTTCCTCCTAAGTCAATTCCAACATGATAGTGTAGCAAAATGAAAGTGGCCTATCTAGATTTCTATGCAAGTATGCATTTGTTCTCACATGGAATAGGTTAAGATTTATCAACAATAATTATTCTCATATGAGCTAGATTAGAAATCATCGGTAATACTCATTCTCACATAGATAGTCTAAAAATCAACAACCACAATAATCTCACATATTATAGTCTAAGGATCAACAACCATAATCATTCTCACATAGCATAGACTTAAGGATTATCACTTATAATCAACCTCACATGAGATAAGGTAAGATCAACAAAACTAATTATTCTCACATAGATAGGCTAAGGATCATTAAACATAACCATTCAAGCATGATTCACATGGGGATAAGGAAACAACAATCAAACTAAGTCATGCGGAATTCTAATAGCCTAAGTAGATAAATCGCAGATTTGAGGTGCACAACAACCTACCTGGAAACTCAACGATCCAAAGTCCGATCGTGTTGAAAATTGGTGTGCACGATCCCCTGCCTCTTACGAATCCAACACAACAAAGATCACCCCAAGATCATTGCTGGATTGAGCACAATCATCAAATCATTAACTACTGCGCAGAATTCTCAAAAAAAAATCTAGCAAATAACAACTTTGAAGATAGGATTAATTTCTGCTCAATATACCTCAAAAGAAAGCTCCAACCAGTATTTCTAAGTCCTCATCAATCCAAGGATCATCCACAAAGTCTCAAAAATTGTTACGCCCCGAGTTCAAAAACAGAGTCTAATTTTTTTTTTTTTTTTTTTTTTTTTTTTTTTTTTTTTTTTCTGCAATCAGAGTTTAAAAGCAAGCCAGGGCACGACAAACCCCCACATATATAGAAAATTCCCAATCCCCTTGGATTGAGTCTTTTCTATACATGCACGGCTAAGCACTTACAGCCAATATCAGAGTAGTCTAAACTACGCACTAACAATAAAAGATTACAAAAGATTATTATTTAACATTTACAACAACTTATTCAATTACATGTTTACAACTGGTAAAATTTCATCGGCTGCCAAGGGTCAAAGCTATCTCGATAACCTCATCAACACGTCCTGACATCCCAGCACCCGACCGACCTAAAAAATGGTCACCCAGGGGGTGTGAGATACACTGTACATGTATCCCAGTGGGCACGACGAGCCGAGAAATAGCTAATCGTACCTACTGGCATACAATAATTAGCGGATAGTAAAAGATCAGTAGGTAAGGCAGGTATAACAAGTTGATAATTGAATAATCATGAATAAAGTGCTGAGCATAACAGGGTACTGAACTATCATAATAAGAGCATGCTGATATAGACACTGAATCAAGAAACTGAGCAATCATAAGAGTAAAATGATTAAGCATGCTAAGCAGGTAATCAATGCATCAATGATAGAATAACCAAATACCCAATCAAAGCCACCATGTTGATCAACAAGATCTCAGGAAAGAATGCCGAATAATCATGAATACAGTGCAGAGCATATCTGGGTATCGAAAACTAAAACAAGAGCAAGCTAGTATAACGACTGAATCAAGAAACTGAGTAATCAACAGAGTACAATTACTAAGCATGCTAAGCAGGTAAACAATGCATCAATGGTAGAATATCCAAATACCCAATCAAAGCCACCAACCACAACCATACTGGATTCCACCTAGCCAAAGCTGAACAGCAACTCCGTACCATTGATATAGCCGCGAGGATCCTCGTACCTAACGGTACAGCCAAGAGTTTCCTCATATCGGTACAGCAAAGGGGCTCCCTCGTACCCAGTGATACAGCAAAAAGGGGATAACTCACGGGTCAACCCGACCCTTTACCGTTAAAGAACGCAATGTGGGGGATCAATCCCACAGCGTACGCGAGCGAACAGCAGGTGCACAACGATCATAATGCTAATGCTCAAGCTCACGGTCCACAGACCGGGTAATCGGCAAAATGCCGGAAATCCCCACAGGGATGCAATAACTGAAAGCCAATCTGATCTCATCTCATGCAATACTGAATGCAAGGAACAATGACTGTCGGTACAAGAGTAATATCCAAGATATACTGAGAAACATAGTAATATCTGATAGCTAGCTAATGACCAATCAGGCATGATAAAAGTCCAAGATATAAGATAAATGACCAATCCAACACGAAAAGTGTCCAAGTATAAACTAGATGACCAATCAGGCATGATAAAAGTCCAAGATATAAGCTAGATGACCAACCAACACGAAAAGTGTCCAAGTATAGACTAGATGACCAATCATGCAGGATAAGTGTCTAGATATAATCAAGCATGATATAAAAATCTAGATATAAGCTGATAATAACCAATCAACGGAAAGAATGCTCAAATATAGAATCTGGGCTACCACAAGAACAGGGGTCCGACCAATTAAAGTACCCCAGAGGGCCGAAGAGATAAAGCCCGGACCGAAGATAAACCCACCTGTGTGCAGGCGGACCAACGACTCCAACAGAATGCTCGAAGACCGTGCCAACCTGAATCATATATTTTGATCAGGGAACAACTTACACATACCCAAACCACAGACTCACTATTCTTACTTAAACCTAGATCTTTTCCAGATTGACGCCAAATTTACCAAAATACCCCTCCCGAAAATTCATTTTAGATTTCCGGGAGATACGGGCATCAACCCTATGCCGCTGGCTCAACCAGATTCTACTGGGACACATCAGACAGCAAGGCTTAATCGCCGCAATTCCTCGAATTGTGTGATTAACATCGGGATGCCGTTAAATCGACGATTTTGCCGATTTACGAACAAATAATCAATTTCTGCTCAACGAGAGCCGTTGGATCCCTAACGAAAAGCTTAGAGATCATCGACACACAGTCCAAGATAGCATATGAGGTTACAATTGCGTTTAGACCCCTAGGGCTTTCTAAAATTGCAAAAATACGTGCCTTTTAGAGCCTTTTTCGCTCGTATTAATTATCGGTGTATCATTTTAACGAACCGTCACCACCAGTAGGTGGCCCTCGACTCGCTGAGCACCGTGCTCACCATTTGGCAGCAGCACGGTACCCGAGAAAACTTTGGATCATAATTTACTTGCTAACAAAGGCTAAATCGCATTATCCTTGCATTTTAATTTTTTGACTCGACCATTCCCATTTTTAAGGTGAGCATCACATTCAGTGACCTCAAATTAGTCAACGGCTCATTGCTGCAAAGCCGCAAAGCCATTAAGATAGCCTATGGACCAACTAGACTCTCAAAAGCCCTTAATAGCTATATTTTTATTTCTGCTTGTGCAACCAGCAAAGCAGGGTGAGCATCTTGCTCAACATGTCACAGGGACTCGAGGGCTCACTCTAGTGCAGCTGGTTTGCTGCCGGATCAAAAGATCCAAGTCCTTTGCTCTCGAATGGCTTAGTTGGCTCCACACATTGATCCACACAGTCAACCTTGGAACTAAAGTGAGCATCAAGCACAGGGGATCATGTGGAGACAAGGGCTCACTTGTTGGATGGTTACAAGTAGCCAAAACAAGCTGGGGCTTCTCTCGGGCATTTTCCCGATCACATGGTGTGCATCAAAGCTTACAACACAATCCAACCAACACAAAGCAGCAACTATGGCAAGCTTAGTTTAAAGGGTCTAATACTGGTTGAAGATCATCCAAAAGGTGGCAGGAACTCCTCCAACCCAGCTCGAGCGAAGCCAACACCAAGGTTGGCCGCGGAGAAGAAGCTCGGCCAACCCTTGAGGCCATTAATGGTGAAACTTCAACCAAGGGCTCTGGGCCACATGCAACAGCACCAGTAGGTGAAACTTGTCCCCACAAAGCTTATTGGACTCATGGCTGTGGGCAAGACACGGCGGCGGCGGCCGCTGCCATTGTTGGGCTCGAGCTCGGTCAACAATGGTGGATCCCATTCCGGGCTGCATGACCCACATGCAAATGCATGGTTGGACTCACCTTGATCCCAGGAAGCTTCCTGTGCAGGTGGTTGGCGGTCGGAGGCGTCGCCGGTGCCGAAGCAAAGAGCTCGGCCGAAGGGGTCATCTTCCCCAAACTAGGGCTTGATGCCGCGCCTCCCACAGAGCACCAAACTTCACCAAATTTGGTGAAGATGGTCTAGAAGTCAAGAAGAAGCTTCCCATCATTTTACTTTTCGTCCAAAACCGCCGGGAGCAGAGATAGCTCGAGGCGGAGCTAGGTTGGTTTTCCGGCGGTGCAACTTCACCACCAGCCAACCGAGGCTTTTCCCATTTCGGGGATGGGCTGGAAAGAGTCCCCAGATCATAAGGAAGACACTTCCAAAGGTCTCGTGTAAAGTACCGAATTTTCGGCACATAAATAAATATAAATAAAAATGATATGAAATACCATTTTTATGAAAATTGGGGAAGTAAAGAATATTTAGAAGCGAGTTGGGCCCAAATCGGGATTAAAATGAGAGTTCTGGAATTTTATTTGGGAAAGGGGGCCCAGATTTTTAGTGAAAAATTCACAGTGTCGGAAAATTTCGAGAAAATTACGGGAGCTCCGTAAATATGTTTTAAGGCCACAGAAAAAGTTTCGCGTTGATCGGAGGCCGGATAGTGAGAAAGGGCTCAGCCAACAGTGTCGAAAAATTTTGAGAAAATTACGGGAGCTGTGTAATTAAGTTTTAAGGTCACGGTAAAAATTTCGTGTTGATCGGATACTCAGATTACGAGAACGGGGTCTGCCAATGATTCTGAATACAGCGGGACTTTTGGTGACCCAGAAATGGCCAAAACTGAAAATTTAAATTTTTCTGTGATAAATTAAGCTGAAACGAAGCCGTCTGTCAAATTTGGACGGAAACGGGCAAGAAACTGACAGAAAACGGGGCGAAAACGAATAAAACGTGTGTGCCCGCGATCGGTCGGGCGCCACGTGGCAGCACCCCTGGCTGCTGCGGGTCGCAGGCCCGCGTGGAGGCGCGCGCCCATGTGGCGCGGGTGTGCGCGCGCGTGGCGCAGGAGGCGGAGAAAATTCGAATTTCGAATTTAAATTGGGACCGCCACATGGCGATTCCCCATTGGAGGGCTCGGTGGACCGGGTCCAACGAACCCCTTCCTCCTTCTCCTCTTTCTATTTTTTCTTCCTCCGTGCACCCATCTCCTCCTCTTTCCCTTTTCTTCTCTAACCGCACACCAAAGAGAGAGAGAGAGAGAGAGAGAGAGAGAGAGAGGAGGTTTCGTGAGATGCAACGGCACGTCGGCGAACTCGTGGAGCGCGCAAGGCGTTCCAAATAGTCGAATGAACGCACATACGCGCGTTGGATGGCGCGATACTATCGAGGTGAGTCTCGCGTATTATTTTGCGGTATTTTTGGCACAGTTTTGAGACGTCTTTTTAGATTTTGGATTTGACTCCATGCCCACGTGCGTGTTAGGGACCATGTATACTGTGCCGTTTTGCTGCGCAGACTGTCAGGGGACAGTTTTGGCGCGCCTCATTTTGCGTGCCAGTTGTGGAAGAAATGCACCGTTTTGCGTGCGAATTCGGGAATATGCGCAGTTTTGGACGCAAATCCGGAAAACATACACCGTTTTGCGTGCAACGTTGAAAAAGGAAAGTGCACCGTTTTGCGTGCCGACCCGAGGTACGTGCTCTGTTTTGCGTGCAGGTTGGACTAACGCGCACCGTTTTGCGCGCAGTCTCTAATATTATACATCGTTTTTCGTGCAGGAATGAAAAATATGCACCGTTTTGCGTGCAACTTTACAGTTAAGCGTGCACCGTTTTGCGTGCAGATCGTTTTGTCGCGCACCATTTTGCGTGCAGTTTATAATATTATACATCGTTTTTCGTGCAGGGATAGAAAAATATGCACCATTTTGCGTGCAACCTTACAGTTAAGCGTGCACCATTTTGCGTGCAGATCATTTTGTCGCGCACCATTTTGCGTGCAGTTTATAATATTATACATCATTTTTCGTGCAGGGATAGAAAAATATGCACCGTTTTGCGTGCAACCTTACAGTTAAGTGTGCACCGTTTTGCGTGCAGATCATTTTGTCGTGCACCGTTTTGCGCGCAGTTTATAATATTATACATCGTTTTTCGTGCAGGGATAGAAAAATATGCACCGTTTTGCATGCAACCTTACAGTTAAGCGTGCATCGTTTTGCGTGCAGATTATTTTGTCGCGCACCGTTTTGCGTGCAGTTTATAATATTATACATCATTTTTCGTGCAGGGATAGAAAAATATGCACCGTTTTGCGTGCAACCTTACAGTTAAGTGTGCACCGTTTTGCGTGCAGATCATTTTGTCGCGCACCGTTTTGCGCGCAGTTTATAATATTATACATCGTTTTTCGTGCAGGGATAGAAAAATATGCACCGTTTTACGTGCAACCTTACAGTTAAGCATGCACCATTTTGCGTGCAGGTCATTTTTGTCGCGCACCGTTTTGCGTGCAGTTTATAATATTATACATCGTTTTTCGTGCAGGAATAGAAAAATGTGCACCGTTTTGCGTGCAACCCTACAGTTAAGCGTGCACCGTTTTGCGTGCAAATTTGAGGTACGTGCACCGTTTTGCGTGCAGGTTGAATTAACGTGCACCGTTTTGCGTGCAGGTTGAAATGGCGCACACCGTTTTGCGTGCGAATTTTTAATAACGTGCACCGTTTTGCGTGCATGTGAGGAGAACGAGCATCGTTTCGCGTGCAGACTCGAGGGAGGTGCATCGTTTTGCATGCAAGCTCGAGGAAACAAGTGGAATCGCGCGGAGACCAATTGCAAGTGTCTACAAGTAATTGGGTACACCACAAGGTGGGGAATTCTGCCGAAATTGGGTGACCTCTCCCCTTGCTCCTTTGCTTTTCGATTTCGAAGCATGATAGTAGCCTGTTAGAGGCGTTAGATAATTATGATTAAGATTACATGTGTAGATGGATTCAGATGAAAAAGTGCAACTGTTGGTTGCCAGAGATAGAGGAATATATGTGTATGTGCAAATGGACACAGAGGAAAAGAGCAACTGTTGGTTGCCAAAGATACCTGATGAATATGTATGCGTAGAAGTAATTATTATTGATGAATGAAATGAAAATAATTACATGCATGAAAATGATTAGTCGACTGTGATCATGTTAGGGTACAACCCTAGGAATCATGTGACATAAGGGAACAGAACTTGTTGGTAGTAAGACTAGGAGAAAACATAGTTTAGGGGTTTGACGAGTGGCATTGTCTTAGGAGATAACCTAAGGACATTGGATAGAGTGATCAACATAGAGTCAAGGAACTCTAGGATGAGTATGACATGGAACTTAGGTAAAGTGAACCTAAGGTGAACTAGCAGAGTTTAAACTCACAGACAGGAAAGTAGAGTTAAGTTAACTCTAGGATTCAGTAAGGAATCACAAAAAGGGAACAAATGGATCAAGTGTGGAGACATGAAAGGGAAAACAGGAGATTAGAGTCAGTGTAACTCTAAGATAATAATAGAACAGGAAATTAGAGTCCGTGTAACTCTAAGTTAAAAGTGGAACAGGAAAGTAGAGTTAAGTTAACTCTAAGATTCAGTGAGGAATCAGGAAAGTGGGATAAGATCCCAAGGTTAAAGAATTAAACAAATATAACCCTAGAGAGTCATAGGGTGTCTGGGCAAATGGACAATAACTTTAACTTCAATTTGAGTTAAATAAATGAAGGTGAAATGTTTAAGAGTCCAAGTGACTCTCTAGTTATCCTTATGGCGAGACCTAGGATAAGAGGTAAATTATTATAAAAAGGCAAAGTTTAAATGCAAGCTAAAAGTGGCTAAAAAGCATAAAGAGAATGTAAATGGCGCCTTCGAATTTGAGACTCGTCAAGTGGAGCAGGACTCCCTGGGCAGTGACCCGTCGGACGAGGTACTTTCGAAGGGCTAAAAGTGAAAGCAAGGAGCTAAATGCTCAAAAAAAAGAGAAAGTGATTTGCCAGTGGCAAAAAGGGAGCTATAAGCTCGAATAAGAAAGGAAAGCAAGTGTTCAAAGGCAAAGAGGCTAAGAACTAAAGTAAAAAAGAAAATAAAGAAAATATAAAGATAAAACGGGCGGACCTACGGTGAAACCAGCCCATGTTGGAGGTACGGGCAGTATCCCTCTCCCGGGTAGAGACCCGTTCGGGACGTTTCTTCCGTAGGACGGGGTAACACTTGCGGGTGTTATCGGCAACCTTAGAAATCTTATCTTATGGTAGCAGGACTACCGGGCTGGGGCCCGTTGGATAAGAATTTTCTGAGGGTTAACTTGAACTAAAGCACCAGAATCTAAAGAATAAAGAAAAATAGAGTGGCCAAGGTGGCCGGGTTAGTTGGACCCTGTATACAGCGGCATAGTGGCCGAGTTGGTGCTTAGCAGCCTAGTGTGGCTAGACAAAGTAGTGCTGGGTCGATGAGTATACACAGATAGTGTAGTGACCTATTATATTGTAGCTTAGTATGGCTAGACAGTGTAGTGCTGGGTTGATGAGTATATACAGACAGTGAGGTATTATTTTGTATAGCTGCATTTGATATCGAGGATTTTAGTTCCTAGTACTATTATTATTGCTTCCATTGGACCAAGTGGTGTAGGACACTTTTTCTCGGTGGTTGAACCCACTGGGAACTCAGTTGTAGTTCTCACACCCCTTGGGTGACTCCCCCCACAGGTTCGGGTATGGATGCAGCGATCGTGACGGTTCAGACGCAGACGGCGAGGCATACTACAGGGGCAAGAGCCCAGCAGCATAGAGACCTAGAGGGTCTAGCAGAGGTACCATTTTTATATTTCTTGAGTGAACCTTGTATGGTGAGGAATTTATGTAAAAAGAATTGTAATAATTTTATTTGCAAGTTCAGGAATGTAAAGTGTAATAAAATTTAAGTTTTGGTTCACTCTTGTATTGCTTTCATTTCTGTGTTAACTGTTTGTTACTGAATGAAACTTCAAATTTGTAGTGATTTTTAGTACTCTGATATTGAGCTTCCGCATACACTGGTTGTGTTAATATGGATGTTACCGTTTCTTTCGGGTAGAAAAAGGTCTTACCCGATTGGCGGGTCTGTTGGCGTGCCCGAACCGTACAAATTGGCGGACTCGGGGCGTGACATCTCGGGTCCAAACAACCAAGGGATAACCGGATCTCACCTTGGCCGGAGTTGGAGAAGAAGGATGAACCCGGTTCGCGCTCCTCACCGCGTCGCACAGCCACCAACAGCCTCGGCTTGGTCATAGGACGCAGGAGAACACTCCAAGTTGCACAGAGATCAACTTGAAGTCCCTGGGTCACACCTTCTTCTTCCTCTCCCAAGTGCGGCCAAGGGTGAAGGTTGGTGTCTCCTCGGCCACCACCACAACTTGGGCTCGGTCTGGGGCATGCAGAGGGTTAAGGAGAGCCATTGAATTAAGTTTGGCTCCTCGTACTCCCTCCAAAGAAGACCAACAGTCATTTGTAGTTATTGTGCTATTTTGCACAAAATGCAATTACCCCCTTGCACAGTCAACGAACTCCACATAGCTCCCATCTGTAGGTCCTAAATGCACCCAGAACTCTAGCCTAGAATCCTATTAATTTTTGGTACATAAAATATAAAGGTTCTCGCGAAAATACCCGCTTTTTCGGCATATTTCACGCATTTCGAGATGCACGGGTCATCAAATTGAAAAACGGACTTCGTCACGACGTCCGGCTCGTCGAGACCTTTCAAGTAGCGTATTTGCTTTTTTGATTCGGTGCTCCTAAAAATTCTCAGCCCATAAAATATAGTGAATTTTACTATTGGGCACGCATTCTGATGCACCAGGGTCGCCAAACGTGAATTCCGTGGTGCCATTGTGTTCAGAACGTCAGAATTAGCTAGAATTGACTACTCATACTGTTATGTTTGGGGTACAGACGGCGAAACAGCCGATGTTAGTCGAGAGGAGAATTAAATCAGGGATTCTATTCACAACTTAAGTTGTAGGGCCCACTTCTTCTTCGCTATTTTCGAGGCGATCCGACCGTCGGATTGAAAACATGTGAATATCAATCTTTCTTATTTCGACGAGACGGTCGCACTGGTGATCTCAGATTTTCAAGATCAGACTCCGATCAAAAGTCCATATTTTTAGGCCACATTTACACTATTAATAATCCATTTTTTTTCTAACCAAATAATCCAGAAAATTATTTAAAATTAATTTCGGTTTCAAAAATTATGGTTACTACAAAAATCCATCTTAATGTTCCCTTAGTTATCCATTTAACCAGAGTGTTCAATGTTATCCATAATTATATTGAAATTTCAGCATGTATTACCATGAAATATGGAGACCAAACCAAAAGGAATTTTTAACTAAAACCAAAAGAGGAATTGCTCATCACCTTGATCTTAAAAAGATACTCAAACTTTAAAATCCCGAAAATAACCAAGAATCACAATAAAATCTACATCCCGAAAGTCCATACATCAAAACAACACCAAAACAGAATTCTACTGCAAACTTTATCACTAGGTCTGAAAGATCAATAAAGTTACCTGGGCAAACGAACTTCAAATCCAGCAAGAAGGAGACCAATGCGTTTCTCTACGAGAGTAGATGCAAATCAAGCCTTGAAACTCCAAAATCCATGCACAAATCACCGAGAAAACCCATAAATACTATGTGTTGTCCAAAACTCTACTCTGTGCACGAAGGCTCCAAAGATGGAATAAAAACCTCATAAAAACTCAAGATATGGGATGAGTGATCAGTATCAAAATTGTAGGACTACCTCTCGTGAAGATCCCTTCCAAATTTTAGCCATCGATTCCAAGTGGTTTGTCCTGGGGAGGCTTTGCGCTAAACTGCAATGGAGTTGGCTGAAAACAGCAACAATGGTGGAGCTCTCCAACTTAAGGAAGAAGATGATGTTGAAGCTTCCTTGGGTCCTCCAATGGTGGGGAAGATGAAGAAGAGGTTAAGGGTAACTCCTCTGCAAGAGCTCTCCAAAAGCCAGATGTCCAAAAGCTTCAAAATGAAGGAGAATAGACCTATTTATAGCCCAAGAAATGCACCAACTTTCAGCTTTTTCTCGCAGTTTCGGGCGCCCAAATCTCCCCACGGTCGGCCTGCGACGAGCGCCTGGACACGTGTCGGCAATCCGCGCTGCACCTGAATCCCAGATCTACGGCTCCAAAGCGCGCCACGCGTTGCCGCGTGGTAGGTGGGCGCTAGCCACTCAGCGCGCGACGCGTGTCCCCGCCTGGGGACGCTGCGCGCCGCTTGACACGCACGCGCGCCGCGCCAATAGGTGCACGACGCGTGTCACCCTGTCGGCGAACCAGTGCATGTCGCGTGTCCTCCAGAAGGCTCCGTGGTTGCGGTGTACGACTATTCCCTACACCGGCATTTCGGGCGCCTGGAACTTGGATTCGGGCACCCAAATCTGGCCTAAAATATAGACAAACATGTATTTTGATCGTTTTGTCGCAATGAGTCCGTTTCTCGCATCCGTTTGACGTGCAACGCAGTCGACACACCAAATATAGGTGTTTTCACACCGCCGACCACACAGCTAAGTATCACAGAGATTCGGGTCACCACACCTTTCCTAATATCAGCTCGGATATGGTAAAAATCACAGAGCTGAGGATGCGGTCATGGACAGCGAGGGTGACGAGAATGTCACAAAATTTGAGGATGAAATAGGTAAAGGTTAAAACTAGGTTATAGAAATGTAGAATTGATCGACCGTCCCTAACGCAAGTGGCAAAGGATTTGATGGTTGGTATTCGATGTCCCGAGTTCAGAGCCTGGTCACAAGTGGCAAAGGGCTTGGTGGTTAGCATCCGAGGTTTCGAGTTCGAAACCTAATTGCTTTACATTTTCGCTAAGTTAATTTTTTTAAAAAAATTAAACGAAACGGGTAGCATGCTACCTTTCTTTCAAAAAAAAAATGCAGAACTAATATATAAAAAGATTTAAATAATTGAGAAACAAATCAAAACTTTGGTTCAGTTTAGAGAATTACACCTGACATCGAGAAATTCATAATTTATTGATTTATATAAATTATAAAAAATCATCACAAAATGAAATACCGTAAAAATAGCTCAGATCTTTGAAATTTTTTTTCTACAAACAGTCATTAGAATACAATGAGGCAACCTTGAGTAATAATACTATAAAAGTAGCTCAGACCTTTGAAGAAAATTTGAACAAACAACCATTAGAAGGCAATGAAGAACTTTGAGCAAGCAATTATTTTCGCCTATCTTTGCAAATAACTAACAGCAAGCAACACCATGAATTTTAAGGTGCGTTTGGTTTGTATTATCTTTTTAAGATTCCCGATAACTTAATTAGGAATAAAAAAATATGATGGTGTTTGACTAAATGCACTAAATAATTTAGTCGATAATGCTAGATACACTTGAGAATGAGATTCATTCAAAATACTAATCTCATTCTTTTGAAAGAGGATAGGTATCCTCACATTAATAAATAGGACTAATCGTAAAATTTTTAATCCTTCTCAATTTTTTTTTTTCATCCCCACCTGCCAGGTAGTCAGTATTATTTTTCTTTACTCTTGAACCTCATATCTCTCCCTCTAACATTATCTTTCTCTCTATAAACTTAAATATTTTTTCTCTCTCTAACTATATCTCTATCTTTTCTACATCACGACGATATCTCTCTCCCTATTTTTTAAGTTATGCTCTCTCTCTCTAACATATGCTCTCTCACTACAAGAAAGCAGATGTAGAGGCGACTGTATAGAGATGGTTTCTCTAACCGTCTCTACGCTGTCATGTAGAGACAATTTAGAGGCGGTTTTTAAAGATCGCTTCTAAATCCGCCAAAGGATAAAAAAAAACTTGTAAACCTAGAAATAAGGTTTTCCATCAAACTCTTCTGAAAGGTAAAAAAAAAAAAAATCTAAATCCTAGAAATGAAATTTTCCATCAATCACTCCTTACCTTTTTACCCATGAGTCACCTAACCCTAACGTGGCCCCAAACCTTTCTGTGCAGGCCGCTCCCACCTTGGTGCCTGCTCCTTCTAGCGAGATCGGCATCGACTTCAATCGATCAATGAGTGGTTCGGAGGCAATGGATCTTAATAAGGCGGAGATGTCGCCGGAGGGAAAGGCGATGGCCTCCGCATGCTCAATCTGCCTCGAGCTCGTGCTGGATCGAGGCGACAGATCCATTGCCAAGCTCCATTGCGGCCACGAATTCTATCTAGGTAATTAATTGCTCTCTCCGTTGCAATCCCATGACTTATCTCGCATAATTTTTCTGCTTTTAGCATGTTTTATAGTTTTGTTAGTTTGAATATGATTTGTTTTTAATTAATTAATTTTTTTTTTGGCACCTTAAATCGTGCTTTCAGTAGATCTGTAGATACATTGTTAATCGAGGTTAATTGTTCCCATTTCAAGCAAAGTTCCCACCTTTCTGAAAAATTTTACATTTTTTTGCGATAAATTTTGCATTTTTTTACTTCTGCAGTTTAATGATTTTATATTTATTGTGGAGGACTTGCTTGTAGATTTGCAAAGTAATGCTGGTTAGTTGCAAAAGATTCATAAGGAACTGATTAGTAGTTTGTGCGAGCAAGGTTTGATGCAAAACTAGTGCAGGAGTTGATTTACCTGGATGATATGAAAATTTCTAGATAAGGATGCAGGTGGGAATAAAATTGCTAGATAGGGTGAAATCTCTTCTGTATAAAGGGATGAATGAGATTTAATAGGATTTGGGCCTTTTGCAATTGAAATCTGAAAACTAGTCGGTTTATGCCAACTAATCTTCAAATAACCGATGCGAGTAATGAATTTACCAATGAGCAAAAAAAAATTAAAGTGAAAGCTTTGAGATTTTGTTGCAAATCTCAGCTCCATGCAACGAATTTTCCTTCTAAATGCTGAGTTAGAATGTTGTTGTTGTTTTCTTCTTCTTTTTTTTTTTTTTTTTCCTTCCTACGTATCTTGTTGTTACTTATTATGAAAGTAAAATCAGCAAAGGCAGCTGTGGCATTATTGGAAATTGAGGAACGGAATGGCAACCTAAGAAGGGGGGTTGAATTAGGTTTCTAAAATAAAATTGCAAATTAATCAAGAAAATTAAAAATGCCAAATCAAATAAAATAAGCTAGAGTAAGAGAAATGCAAACTCGAAAAGCACACGATCGATTTGTTTCGAGGTTCGGCACTTTGCCTACGTCCCCGCCAACTTCTCAACACAAGGGAACGTTGGATTACCACTAGATGATATTTTTACGGGCAAGCACCAAGTCTTTACACCAATACTTTCTTCTATCTCTCTTACACCAAACTGTATCTTACTATAAATTTCACTCAAGCTTAAAGAGAAAGATAGTAGAGCTAAAGGAAGTATTACACTTAAATTTTTAAGCTTAGAAGCTCACAGCGGTTGATTTGTTTCGAGGTTCGGCACTTTGCCTACGTCCCCGCCAACTTCTCAACACAAGGGAACGTTGGATTACCACTAAATGATACTTTTACGGGCAAGCACCAAGCCTTTACACCAACACTTTCTTCTTTCTCTCTTACACAAAACTGTATCTTACTACAAATTTCACTCAAGCTTAAAGAGAAAGAGAGTAGAGCTAAAAAAGGTATTACACTTAAATTTTTGAGCTTAGAAGCTCACAGCGGTTGATCTCAAAGTCCCTCAACATCTCTCTATTTATAACCACGAAAATCAAACGAAGCAGACTTCATTCGGATGCAGTCCATAATTTCGGCGTCCATTAATTCATAGCATATGCTAATTACATGTGCATAGTCCCGAGACAGCATAGTTGAAGACATCCGGATTCCTCGCTGCAGCCCAAATCTTATCAGCAGCCCAAATCTTCAATTAGCCAAAATGCTTTCTTCACATTAACACGCAACGGTTTGAAAGAGGAAAGGAAAGATTCAATAAAAATAGATTTTGGGCGCCCTAAATAGGTTTCGAGTGCCTTGAAATCAATTAGGGCGCCTAAAACACAATTAGGGCGCCCAGATCTTTGGGAAGCCCAGACCATGTTTAGAAGACCCAGGACTTTAGGAAGCCTAAAACATATTTAGAAATCTCAAATCGTGTTTAGGGCGCCCATATCCCATTTAGGGCACCCAAATTCTATTTTTGGCGGTAATTCAAAAAGTTTCTTTTTGAATTAATTTTTGATTTTCCCTCAAAAAAAAATTTAATTTTTGATGTCTTATATATTTATGAAAAAGTTTTAGCATAATTTTATTAGCACAAATTTAATTAAAAGAATATTTAGTTCAAATGTGTTTTTAATCAATAAAAGTGTTTAATTTTTAACTTAAAATTTTCTCTTTAATCAAGAGTGATTATTAAACAATTTAGTGTATGGAGAGAAGAGAATTGATCTTTTTGAGCTTAGAAGTAAAGATAGCTTCAAGAGATGAAGCTTGGTGCTCGCAAAATATCTGTCTTGAGTTCCTTTTCAAGATTTGAATATTCTTATCATAAAACTCAAAATGAAATGATTTGTTCAATTATTTATTATCATCAAAATCTAATTGTGAATTATCGTCACTAGGCCAACAGAAACATTGTTGGCTAGAACCAAACAGCTAAATTTCACATGCAATATTCCTTATCCTTAAAGACATTGATAAAAAATAAATAAATAAAAACAAAAATGCTACACATTCTTGAATAGTTTAAAACTTCTTTTAAATGGCTTAGGTGAATTAGAATCTTTCAGTGGCATCTACGTTCTATTTATGTTTTTATTTTTTATTTTGATTATTTTCTTACTTCTTGACATATGCTCCTTAAGCTCCATATAAATCACCATCTATGGAACATCTACTTTGATTAGTATATATCTTATTAAGTATTTTTTTGTGTGTCCAGATTGCATTGGCTCAACATTTAATGGAAAAAGAGCAATGCAGTGCTCACATTGTAGGAAAGTTGAGAAAGGTTGATGGCTTTATGAAAATGGACATCGATCATCTGCTGACTTGAACTTTGATGGCTGGATGAGCAAATAGATTTATGATCTCAGCTATTCTGAGCTGGTAAATAATCAATCTAGATACCATGACTTGTATCATGGAATATTTTGTTATACACTTGAGTTACATATGTAGGCAACTATTAAATTGTACAATAGCTTAAATAGAATGTGTTATACCATGTCTTGTATCATCATAATCAATATTGCTGCTAGGTTGATGCTGCCTAGAATTTTCAGTGTTGATGTCATGTTAACAACTCTTTAAAAAAATTATTCTAGTTTTTCTTTTTTTGTTGTTGTTGGTTTTTCTTTCTTCCTTTGTGGCAGCGACTTCTTACGGCGACAAAGAAGGTAGCAGCTCGGCTTCCTGAAGTCTAAGGAGCTCCGCTTCAAAATAAGGTTGCCTCGTCTTGATCTAGATATGAATGTATTCTCTTAATGAGTTTTTGTTGTTTGCATATTCAATTTCTTATTTTGACACTTTTACTATACTTAGTTGATTTATATATTTGATCCCACTCTCTCTCTCAAGTCTCAATTCTCTCTATCCTCAAATCTTTCTCTAAGCTGAATTCTCCCTCACTTTTTATCTTTCCACATCTCTAACCTAAAAAGTTTTTCCTTTCTATTTCAACACTCTTCCTTTAATCTCAAATTTCAAATTTCTCTCTCTCTCTATTCTAAGCTCTCTAGAAAATTTATATGTTAGCCGACTATATTTATTTATTACTATTTGCACATTAATATCCTATCTAGTTTTTTCTAAAAAAATATTGGCATTTTTGTAGCATCTGAAATTAATTAACGAAATAAATATATTAATTATATATTTTTTACAATCTTAAATAATATGATTGTGCGAACCAAATATGAAAATACCGCATTCTTAGTAATATAATGTAAAAATTGCCAAAATTTAGATATGAAATTAAGTTTCGCGAACGAAACTTCTTATAAGAAGTGAGTGATGTAATAACTGTGAAATTCAAATTTGAATATTTTAAATTTTAAATTCGAATTTCGAATTCAGAGGGGTTTAGCTCGAGAAACAGCTAACTCTACGAAACTCTAGATCCGATTCTGATGAAACAAAATCGCTACCTAAATAGTTGAATCGTGTTGAACGTCGTGGTGAAGTCCGATTTTGATTTAAGTGAAGCAAAACCACAGAAAAATGTGAAATAATGCATTTTTCATCAGTTTTAATAGAAAATGTGCGGTATTTTATGTATTGTTTTGTGTGAAACTCGACGGAAAGGTACCTACACACGAAATATGCATGTTGTGAAGGGCCTAGTGGAAAATATTAAGAAAATAGGGACTTACATGCAATTTTACATGTGTGTATATATGCCTATGCATAGAGTAGGAACCCTAGCTCTCTCTTCTCTTAACCTCTCAGCCCCAGCCGCCAGGGGAGACACCTCCCATCTTCGGCGCAAACCCCTGGCCTCCGGCGATCCCCTTCTGGCCATCTGAACCCTAGGCAAGCGCGAGTTTTTTCTCATTTTCTCTCTCTCATGTATGGGTGGCCCAAGCTCTTTCTAGATGGTCGCGCCGTCTTTGGACCGTCGCTGCCGTCTTCTGGAACTCCAACGACGTGACCCTGGCCAGCCTAATGCACCCATGATGCCCCGAGCCCAGACAGAGCAAGATGAGCCCACTTTGGTTAAGGCTCGGGCTGCACGCATGCTCAGCCACTACTGCCGCTCCCCACCTTCATGATTGGTCTCTGGCGACCCTAGGGAGCCTCCCCGACCTTCCCCGACCGCCGTTATGACTCGGGCTCTAGTTGAACCCAACGCCACCATGCTTGCCGTCGCCCCATCACGTCGCTGCTGTGCTCCTAGGACCCGAAGACACCCTACCGGCACTGCTCTGGCGCTCTTGGCCACCGTCGAGCTCGGGCTCAAGATGGAGCCCACGGGCTACGGGCTTCCCTTCACCGTCGCCACCACCTCCGGCCGTCAACAACCATCTCCTCCGACACCTTCCCGTCAGCTTTGACCTTCCCCAGCCGGCGGCGCCCTGCCTCGGTCGCTCGAGACTCAAGTAAACTTCTACTGCTCTAAAATTACCGCAGGCTGATGTTGAGATGACCGTGACTCCTGTTCTAGCCAACCAGCACGTCGGCGACTCTCCAACAATGGCGCCCGACCCTCCTGAGGGCTTGAGCATGGTTGTGCTCTCTTTCGTTGTGATCGGATCATCCTCCGTTCGCTGATTTCCCGTTGTCGTCCCCAAAAATATCAAAATTTGCAACATATCATGCCCCGACACGCTCTATGATGCTCAACTTCGCTCCGGACAACAAGCATGGGTTTCCAAAACATTGAGACCTTCGAACTGGCGCAGTTGGTTTGATTCCATACATAGAATCATGGGTATGGGATCTAAAAACCTTATATTTTATTATATTTTATGCAATTAGCGAATGTGTCTTGGGTTTTTATGCAAAATATGCAAATGTGCTGCCTCGGGCAGTATGCACAAGTAATGTATGACCTTCGGACTAGTTTCCCTAGGTTCAGATGCTTTTTACGGAGCAATAATCGACTTTCGGTGCGATTTTCGATAAAATTATCGATCCATTTAGCATTGGAATTCACGTAGAAACATTATGGAGGCTCGAGATCTATTTTTGGCTGAGGTTGTATCACCTCCATGATGTTCAGAGATGACGAATAGGCTTACAGTGGGTCCCGGTGCCAAATCGACACTTTTCGGCAACCCGACGGAGCGAATTTCGAATTTTACGCACTCGGCTTGCGCCACTTGCATGGCGTGCGGCTATCCCGACACTCAAATGGGTGTGTCTTGGGGCAGCAGGGGTAGTTGGATTACGTCCGGAGTGTTTCAAAACACTTCTGGGTTGAACCGAACCTTAAAATGCTAAATTGGGCAATATCCGGCGCAGACTTTTGTCACGCGGGTTGATGTTGTTTGCAGCAGCCTTTGGTCTTCGTTTGCTGGTCGTTTAGTAAGGTCTGATAACCTTGGTCACAATAAGAGTGCTGCGGGAGGCTCCAGTGCCGAAATGGGCATCCGAGAGCCAAATCGGTGAATCTTGTGATCCTAATATCTCGTTTTGGCGAACTTATTATGCGGCTAACTCAATGTCATAAAGATTGGTGTTTTGGGACAATGGGTGATCTACTAAGACCTATGACATATCTTGAAACATTCCAGGGAACTAGTAAAAGGTCTTGGTGTGTTTATGTCATGCCCCGGGTGTAAACCAGAACCCGGGCTCGCCAACAGATCCGCCGTATACGCGGAATTTTTCACATACATGAAGTGTTAGTAACCTGCTCAAGTATAAAGAACTAAATAGAAGAGCAAAAATTGTCATGCCCCGGGGTCGAGACTGCGACCCCGGGCTCGCCAACAGATCCGCCGCCTATGCAAAGCCCCACATAGGCGAAGCGTCCAACCTGCAAGAAAATGGACTACAGCTAAACAGATATCAGAGCTACAAAATAAAACTGCTGTAAATACTAAAATCCCACCATCTGTACAGCTGAAAATAATAATACAATATCCTCAAATGCAACAACCCAGAACTAAAAAGGAAGGTAAACCTGAAATAAAACACCAGTGTACAGACTCTCAGTACAAGTCATAACCTCACTACAATAATCTCTCAAAAGCAGAAATAAAACTAATCTACTGACTGTACTACAAATCTCCAATGTGGGGTACAGCTACTCTGCAAAGACAGGTAGGGATCTAGCTCGCGACTCCCTCGCCTCGAACAGCAATAGCAGAATCAGCATCTCCCACAGATGACTCTGCAAAATAAATGAGAGAAAAGAAATAGGAGGGGGAGAACCCCCAATGGGTGTGAGAACTACATCAACACGTAGTTCTCAGTGGGTATCGCCACCAGGCCCGACGGTCTGCCCACTAAGTCTACTAGAGGCATAAGATAACAATATAGTAAAAACTGAACAAGAAAAGCTGGAGGTACTCTACAGCTACCATGTCTCTATCTAAATGCTCAATGAGTGGTACAGATGAAAATATATGCAATTACTCGTACCCAAGGTGCTCAATCGACCCAATCGAACTGACTGCCTCATAGGGTCCAGTCAAGCATGCGCCTACCTACTGCCACACATCCACAAGAGAACGGGACTTACGTAGGGCATCCGTGACTGCCAAAACTGGCCCAGCCAGAGAGACTACATCCGTGACTGCCTAAAAAAGGCCCAGCCAGAGGGACAGTATTGACAAGTCGCGATACAAAAGTAACAGGCCCACTCCGGACGGGGCACTCGAGGGGCGCGACCCCACCGAGGAAGAAGGAATCCGCGCATCTCTGTCGAGCTCAAAGTGGCTCCTGCAGGCTATAGTCAAAATCCACGCTCACTCTCAGAACGGAAGGACCCAAGATCCTCAAACATCTCGCACGATGGTCGGAGTACTATTGAAAACCCATCCACTAAAGGGAAACCCGATCCCCAAACTGATATAAGGGTAAACAATAAGTGGGAAACTCCATCCACTAAAGGGAAATCCGATCCCCAAACTGATACAAGGGTAAACAATAAGTAGGAAACTCCATCCACTAAAGGAAAACCCGATACCCAATCTGATGCACAAGGACATATCCGGTCAACCGCCCAATATCCGCGGTCGCCGCAACACCCCACAAGTCCACAATCAAGACCAACCTGTCCCAGACTCGAAGTCTCAACTACACTATCCCAAACCCATGCTCGAACCCGAGCAACATGAACCACAAGACTAGCCAATAAGGAGAAAAGAAACAACACATGGTTTCTCCTAAGTCAAATTCCAATAAGATAGTGTAGCAGTAAAAGATGGCCTATCTAGATGTCCATACAGTATGAAATTGTCCTTAAGAACGATAGAAGTAAGAACATGTCAATTGGTAGCTCTACAAGATATAAACAACATGCCAAAAATCACTAATGAACCACACCTGTTCATAGTGCATGATTTATAATCCATAATAACTCCTCAGAGTAATACCCGCGCATAGATGTAACATCCTGTCCCCTTGAATGATCAATCCTCATGAAAGACTATGTGCTAACATGGCATGCTAATAAATCGCTACTATAAATGTCAATCCCACATAAATAGGCCAATGATTAATTAAGCATGATCTCTATATCATCTAGTATGAAATGAACATAGTCATCTACAGTATGCTAGATCTCAATCCACTAGAAGCATGTACAATAGTCGAGTAAGCATCAATCACATAACCAAGGCCATTTCCATGCTTACATCTCATTTTGTTTA
Source organism: Tillandsia fasciculata (assembly GCA_029168755.2). NCBI lineage: Eukaryota > Viridiplantae > Streptophyta > Magnoliopsida > Poales > Bromeliaceae > Tillandsia > Tillandsia fasciculata. The sequence continues at coordinate 20,248,994 of CM054937.1, read as the reverse complement.
GTTGTATCTTAAATCTTGCATGCTAGCAATCAAAAGAGTAATAATCCGAGAATGTAAGCTTTCCTCAACTATCAACTTGAATATCCAAACTTGCTAGTTCCCAAGTCATAACATGAATAAATATTTTGTAATTCCCTGATACAATTATCATTCCAAATGTCACGCCCCGAGTCCGCCAATTTGTACGGTTCGGGCACGCCAACAGACCCGCCAATCGGGTATGACCTTTCACTACCCGAAAGGAACGGTAACATCCATGATAACACAACCAGTGTATGCGGAAGCTCAATATCAGAGTACTAAAAATCACTACAAATTTAAACTTTCATTTAGTAACAAACAGTTTAAGCGGAAATGAAAGTATACAAGAGTGAACCATAAAATTTAACTATTACACTTTACATTTCTGAACTTGCAAATATAATTTATTACAATTCTTTTACATAAATTCCTCACCATACAAGGTTCACTCAAGAAATATATAAAAGGGATACCTCTGCTAGACCCTCTAGGTCTCTATGCTGCTGGGCCCTTGCCCCTGTCGTATGCCTCGCCGTCTGCATCTGAACCGTCCCGACCGCTGCATCCATTCCCGAACCTGTGGGGGGGGAGTCACCCAAGGGGTGTGAGAACTACATCTGAGTTCCCAGTGGGTTCAACCACCGAGAGAAAAGTGTCCTACACCACTTGGTCCAATAGAAGCAATAATAATAGTGCTAGGAAACTAAAATCCTCGATATCAAATGCAGCTATACAAAATAATACATCACTGTCTGTATATACTCATCAACCCAGCACTACACTGTCTAGCCATACTAGGCTACAATATAATAGGTCACTACACTATCTGTGTATACTCATCGACCCAGCACTACTCTGTCTAGCCACACTAGGCTGCTAAGCACCAACTCGGCCACTATGCCGCTGTATACAGGGTCAAACTAACCCGGCCACCTTGGCCACTCTATTTTTTCTTTATTCTTTAGATTCTGGTGCTTTAGTTCAAGTTAACCCTCAGAAATTCTTATCCAATGGGCCACAGCCCGGTAGTCCTGCTACCATAAGATAAGATTTCTAAGGTTGCCGATAACACTCGCAAGTGTTACCCCGTCCTGCCGGGGGGACTTGTCATACGGGACACTGCCCGATAGGGTCACTGCCCAACTCTGACAAGAGTACTCTATCTACCAGTCATACGGGTCGCTGCCCGGGAGAGGGACCCTGTCCAACTCCTGACTGTTGTACGTTCGCCCCCGGAGGTACGCCCGTTTTATCTTTAATTTTCTTTCTTTTCTTTTCTTTTTCTTTCTCTTTTTACTTTAGTTCTTAGCCTCTTTGCTTTTGAACACTTGCTTTCCTTTCTTATTTGAGCTTATAGCTCCCTTTTTGCCACTGGCAAATCACTTTCTCTTTTCTTTGAGCATTTGGCTCTTTGCTTTCACTTTTAGCCCTTCGAAAGTACCTCGTCCGACGGGTCACTGCCCAGGGAGTCCTGCTCCACTTGACGAGTCTCAAATTCGAAGGCGCCATTTGCATTTTCTTTATGCTTTTAGCCACTTTTAGCTTGCTTTTAATCTTTACCTTTTTGCAATAAATTTTTTTTTTCTCTTATCCTAGGTCTTGCTATAAGGATAACTAGAGAGTCTCCTGGACTCTAAAACATTTCTCTTTTATTTCTCTAACTCAAATTGAAGTTAAAGTTATCATCCATTTGCCCAGACACCCTATGACTTTCTAGGGTTATATTTGATCAACTCTTTAACCTTTGGATCTTATCCCACTTTCCTGATTCCTCATTGAATCCTAGAGTTAACTTAACTCTATTTTTCTGTTTTACTATTAACTTAGAGTTACACTGACTCTAATTTCATGTTCCACTATTATCTTAGAGTTACATTGACTCCAATTTCCTGTTTTTCCTTTCATGTCTCCACACTTGATCCATTTTTCCATTCTCTTGATTCCTTACTGAATCCTAGAGTCAACTTGACTCCATTTTTCTGTCTGTGAGTTTAAACTCTTCTAGCTCAACTTAGATTCCCTTTACCTAAGTTCCATGTCATACTCGTCCTAGAGTTCCTTGACTCTATGCTGACCACTAGTTCACCTTAGGTTCTCTTTACCTAAGTTCCATGTCATACTTGTCCTAGAGTTCCTTGACTCTATGTTGAACACTAGTTCTCCTTAGGTTTTCTTTACCTCAGTTCCATGTCATATACATCCTAGAGTTCTCTGACTCTGTGTTGATCACTCTATCCAGTGTCCTTAGGTTGTCACCTAAGACCATGCCACTCGTCCTCCCTAGGATAACTCCTAAGTTGATGTCACTCGTCAAACCCCTATACTAGGTTTTCTCCTAGTCTTACTACCAACAACTGTTGCTCTCTTATGTCACGTGATTCCTAGGGTTATACCCTAACATGCTCACAATCATAATAGCTAATCCTTTTTCATGCATGCAGTTATTTTCATTTCATTCATCAAATAGTAATTACTTTTACGCATGCATATTCATCACATATCTTTGGCAACCAACAGTTGCACTTTTCCTCTGTGTTCATTTACACATGCACATCTATTCCTCTAACTCTGGCAACCAACAGTTGCACTTTTCTATTTGAATCCATCTACACAGGCAAACATAATCATAATTACCTAACGCCTCTAACAGGCTACTATCATGCTTCGAATCGAAAAGCAAAGGAGCAAGGGGAGAGGTCACCCAATTTCGGCAGAATTCTCCACCTTGTGGTGTACCTAATTGCTTGTAGACACTTGCAATTGGTCTTCGCGCGATTCCACTTGTTTCCTCGAGCTTGCACGCAAAACGGTGCACTTCCCTTGAATCCGCACGCAAAACGGTGCACGTCTACCGAATCTACACGCAAAACGGTACGCGTCAGTAAAAACCCACACACAAAATGGTGCACGCCACTTCAGTCGGCACGCAAAACGATGCGCGTCAACTCATCCTGCACGCAAAACGGTGCACGTTAATTCAACCTGCACGCAAAACGGTGCACGTACCTCAAATTTGCACGCAAAACGATGCACGCTTAACTGTAGGGTTGCACGCAAAACGGTGCATATTTTTCTATCCCTGCATGAAAAATGATGTATAATATTATAAACTGCACGCAAAACGGTGCGCGACAAAATGATCTGCACGCAAAACGGTGCACGCTTAACTGTAGGGTTGCACGAAAAATGGTGCACATTTTTCTATCCCTACACGAAAAATGATGTATAATATTAGGGTCGGCACGCAAAACGATGCGCGACAACATGATCGGCACGCAAAACGATGCACATACCTCAAATCTGCACGCAAAATAGTGCACGCCTTATTGTAGGGTCGCACGCAAAACGGTGCACATTTTTTCTAGTCCTGCACGCCAATCGATGCAAAATATTAGACTTTGCACGTAAAACGGTGCACAACAACTCAATCTGTGCGTAAAACGGAGCACGTACCTCGGATTGGCACGCAAAACGGTGCACGTTTCTTTTTTTTTTCGACGTTGCACGCAAAACGGTGTATGTTTTCCGAGTTTGCGTCCAAAACTGCGCACTTTTCCAAATCCGCAAGCAAAACGGTGCATTTCTTCCACAACTGGCATGCAAAACGAGGCGCGTCAAAATTGCCCTCCGACAGTCCGCGCAGCAAAACGGCACAGTGTAACTCGGTTCCTAACACGCAACACGGTATGGCGTCAAATCCAAACCCAAAGGAGGCCTAAAAACTGTGCCAAAAATACCGTAAAAATAACGTGCGGGGCTTACCTCGTACAGTCGCGCCGTTCCATCTCACAAAATTTCCTCCCCCCTCTCTCTCTCTCTCTCTCTCTCTCTCTCTCTCTCTCTCTCTCTCTCTCTCTCTCTCAGCTCGGTTGGAGAAGAAGAACAGAAAGGAGAGGAGGAAGGATCTGCGAGGGAGAAGGAAGAAGAAGAAAAGAAAAAAAAAGAAAAAGAAGGAGGAAAGGAAGGGAGGGAGGGGGGTTTGTGGACCGGGTCCACGGGCCCCCTCCAATGGGGGCCCGCCACCTGGCGGCCCCCCCTCACACAGGGGCGCGCGCCCCAGCGCCATGCGGGCGCGCGCCGCCCCCGCGCCCCCAGGGGCGTGCCCGTACGGGCCCAATGGGGCCCGCCATGTGGCGCCCCCCCCCCCCTCTTTGACCCACCTGCCACCAGAGCCCCCTGCCACCTTGATTCCCGCGCCGCCGTCGTCTCAGAAATCCGTTTTTGTCCCAGTTTCTGTTCATTTTTCGTCCGTTTCCGTTCAAATTTGACAGGCGGCTTCGTTTCAACTTAATTTACCACAGAAAAATTTAAATTTTCACTTTGGGCCATTTCTGGGCCACCAAAAGCCTCCCTGTATCCAAAATCGCCGGCGGACTCCGTTCTCACAATCCGGGTATCCGATCAACACGAAATTTTTACTGTAAGCTTAAAACATAATTACGAAGCTCCCGTAATTTTCTCAGAATTTTTCGACACTGTTGGCGGAGCCCGTTCTCACTATCCGGCCTCCGATCAACGCGAAACTTTTTCTGTGGCCTTAAAACATATTTACGGGGCTCCCGTAATTTTCTCGGAATTTTCCGACACTGAATTTTCCACAAAAAATCTGGGCCCCCTTTCTCGAATAAAATTCCAGAACTCTCATTTTAATCCCGATTTGGGCCCAACTCGCTTCCAAATATTCTTTACTTCCTTAACTTTCATAACAATAGTATTTCATACTATTTTTATTTACATTTATTTATGTGCCGAAAATCCGGTACTTTACACCTAAGCTTACCCTTCAAACATTTATGGGTACTCACATGCATGCATTCTAACATATAGAATTAAAGAACCGTCCACCGGTTCTGGGGACAAGGCAACCCACCTGTAACGTTTTTCGCAGGCAAAGCCGAAGTCGGTGAAGTGCGTAGTCACACGCCATCCAAAAACCGCTAAACTGCACTCCTAGTACTCAGTCGCACAAGCCTCTGCCTCAACCAACAACGCAACCACATACAACAATCAAATACCCCAAATGCCCAAACAGCACACGCTGTTTTCCAAACCAGCAGAGAAGAGGGGGAATTTCACCTGTGTACTGTAAAGTACCGGATTTTCGGCACATAAATAAATGTAAATAAAAATGGCATGATATACCATTTTTATGAAAGTTGGGGAAGTAAAGAATATTTGGAAGCGAGTTGGGCCCAAATCGGGATAAAATAAGGAGATCTAGAATTTTATTGGAGAAAGGGGGCCCAGATTTTTAGTGGAAAATTCAGTGTCGAAAAATTCCGAGAAAATTACGGGAGCCCCGTAAATGTGTTTTAAGGCCACAGTAAAAGTTTCGCGTTGATCGGATGCCGGATAGTGAGAACGGGCTTCGCCAACAATGTCGGAAAATTTTGAGAAAATTTGGGGAGCTCCGTAATATTGTTTTAAGCTCACAGTAAAAATTTCGTGTTGACCGGATACCCGGATGCGAGAACGGGGTCCGCCAACAATTCTGTATACAGCGAGACTTTTGGTGACCCAGAAATGGCTCAAATTGAAAATTTAAAATTTTCTGTGATAGATTAAGTTGACAGAAACCTGCCTGTCAAATTTGGACGGAAACGGGCGAGAAACGGACCGAAAACGAGGCGAAAACGGATAAAATATGAGCGGGCGCGGCCGGTAGGGCGCCACGTGGCAGCGCCCCACTGGCTGCTGCGGGTGGCAGCAGGCCCGCGTGAGGATGCGCGCCCATGTGGCGCGCGGGTGTCGCGCCCGCGTGGTGCAGGAGGCGCGGATGTGGGGGATTTCAAATTTGAAATTCAAATTTAAACCGCCACGTGGCGGTTCTCTATTGGGGGGCTTCGTGGACCGGGTCCACGGAAACCCTTCTTCTTCTTTTCTTCTTCTTTCTTCCTTCTCCCCGCGCAGCTTTCTCTTTTCTCATTTTTCTTCTCCACCCGAGCACTAGAGAGAGAGAGAGAGAGAGAGAGAGGGGGGGGGGGGGGAGGGAATCTCGTGGGTTGGAGCGGCACGTCGGCGACCTCGTGAAGCGCGCGAAGTGCTCCAAAAATTAGATGGGCGGCGCATCACTGTCGATGTAGGTCCCGCGTGTTAATTTTGTGGTATTTCTGACACAGTTTTGAGGCGTCCTTTTGGATTTTGGATTTGACCCCACACCGTTGTGCGTGTTAGGGACCGAGTTTTACTGTGCCGTTTTGCTCCCCGGACTGTTGCGGGCATTTTGGGCACGCCTTGTTTTGCATGCAAGTTGTGGAAGAAATGCACCGTTTTACGTGCGGACTCGACGAACGTGCGTTGTTTTGGGCGCAAACTCGAAAAACGTGCACCGTTTTGCGTGCAACGTTGAAAAAGGAACGTACACCGTTTTGCGTGCCTACCCGAGGTACGTGCTCCGTTTTACGCGCAGATTGAGTTGTTGTGCACCGTTTTACGTGCAAAGTCTAATATTTTGCATCGTTTTGCATGCAGGACTCGAAAAATATGCACCGTTTTGCATGCAACCATACAGTTAGACGTGCACCGTTTCGCGTGCAGGTTGTGTTATCGCGCACCGTTTTGCGTGCGGTCTCTAATAATATACATCATTTTTCGTGCAGGGCTAGAAAAACGTGCACCGTTTTGCGTGCAATCCTACAATTAGACATGCACCGTTTTGCGTGCAGATTTGAGGTACGTGCACCGTTTCGCGTGCAGGTTGTATTATCGCGCATCGTTTTGTGTGCAGTTTCTAATAATATACATCGTTTTTCGTGCAGGGCTAGAAAAAAATGTGCATCGCTTTGCGTGCAACCCTACAGTAAAACGTGCACCGTTTTGCTCGCAGATTTGAGGTAAGTGCACCGTTTTGCGTGCAGATTGAGTTCACGTGCACCGCTTTGCGTGCAGGCTGAAATGACGTGCATCGTTTTGCGCGCGTGTTTTATTAACATGCACCGTTTTGTGTGCAGGTTTGGAGAACGTGCACCGTTTTACGTGCGGACTCGAGGGATGCGCATCGTTTTGCGTGCAAGCTCGAGGGAACAAGTGGAATCGCGCGAAGACCAATTGCAAGTGTCTACAAGCAATTGGGTACACCACAAGGTGGGGGATTCTGCCGAAATTGGGTGACCTCTCCCCTTGCTCCTTTGCTTTTCGATCTAGAAGCATGATAGTAGCCTGTTAGAGGCGTTAGGTAATTATGATTATTATTGCATGTGTTGAGAGATACAGATGAAAAGTGCAACTGTTGGTTGCCAAAGACAGATGATAAATGTACATGTGTAGAGATATTTAGAGGAAAAGTGGCATTTATGATTTATCCAAATAAGGGAAAAACTGGTATGTGTAGATGGACACAGATGGAAAATGCAACTGTTGGTTGCCAAAAAGGAGATAATTGATTTGCATTTGTAAAAAGAATTAGGGGAAAAATAAAATTCTTGACTTATCTAAATTGATGATAATTGCATGCATAGGGGATAAATATTATTTTTATGATGGATATGAAAATAATTGCATGCGTAGAAATGAATAATTATGTGATGACTGTGATCATGTGTTAGGGTACAACCCTTGGAATCATGTGACATAAGGGAACGGAACTTGTTGGTAGTAAGACTAGGAGAAAACCTAGTTTAGAGGTTTGACGAGTGACATCAAACTTAGGAGTTATCCTAGGAATTAACGAGTGGCATTGTCTTAGGTGATAACCTAAGGACACTGGATAGAGTGATCAACATAGAGTCAAGGAACTCTAGAATGAGTATGACATGGGACTTAGGTAAAGAAAACCTAAGGTGAACTAGTGATCAACATGGAGTCAAGGAACTCTAGAATGAGTGTGACATGGAACTTAGGTAAAGGAAACCTAAGGTGAACTAGTGATCAACATAGACTCAAGGAACTCTAGGATGAGTATAACGTGAAACTTAGGTAAAGAAAACCCAAGGTGAACTGGAAGAGTTTAAACTCACAGACAAGGAATTAGAGTTAGTGTAACTCTAAGTTAAAAGTGGAACAGGAAATGAGTTAAGTTAACCTAGGATTCAG
>CM054937.1:20176751-20240842 GCA_029168755.2 Tillandsia fasciculata | reverse complement strand
GGAGGGTATTTTCCCCTGGCTGAGTTACCAGGAGGACACATGCCCTGGCTGAGTTACCAGGAGGGCACTTGTCCCACTGGCGCGGAGGCTAGTTACCAGGATTGGATGACATTGCCCTGGCTGAGTTACCAGGAGGGCACCAAGCCCTGGCTGAGTTACCAGGAGGACACATTCCCTGGCTGAGTTACCAGGAGGATCTTTTCCACTGGCTGAGCTAACCAGGATGGAGTACATTGCCCTGGCTGAGTTACCAGGAGGGCACATGCCCTGGTTGAGTTACCAGGAGGGTACATGCCCTGGCCGAGTTACCAGGTGTTGCTTCTAGGGAGTTTGAGATGGTCTGACAGGACGCCGAGATTTGGTGGCGTCGAGTTCGTCCTGTTGGACTACCAGGAGCGCAGTTGTTGACTTGGAACCAGTTTCGTGCTTTGCGGCTCAGGGCCTTCTTTCCTGACAGTGTAAGCAGAAACTGGATGGGGATCTTAGACCTCCTGCAGCAGGAGTCGACCTCTTCTGGAGTATGTTCGCGAGTTTGCGATTTGTTGAGCGGTGTACCCCATGTCGCCTGGATGAGGCCCAGGAGGTTGAGCTAGTTGAGAAAGGACTGCATGGAATATCTATCACTTGGTGTATTCTCGGCGGGTGCCGACGTTAGATGCAGCGATTGAGCATGCTTAGCGGGTTTTTAGTTTCGTTGTCCTTCTCGTCACCACCATGTTGTGATCGTGGTGTACGCGTGTTAGCAAGACCTTGAACCCTGAACCTTTTTGGACGAAAACATGATTTTAGTCAGCCAATGCTTTCTTCCAAGCCCCGCAGGGTTGCCTGAGTCTGTTCTTGTTTGATAGGACGAGGGCAGTAGCTCTTCGAGGTCTGGACATAAAACTTGTTTGCAATTATTTTCCAAAAAGACTAAAATCATTGAAAATGGATTTTCTCTCAGAACAAATGGTCTTCTGTAATAAACGTCACTGTTTCTTATAAACTTATTCACCCGAGATGATTCGAGTGATCTGGGTTCTAAGGGCTGTGTCTTCTTGCGTGGGGACACAGGTTTGGTCTCCCGGGGTTTTCGGACCCTTCGCGGATCCGGCTGTGGAGCGTCTCCAGCCGTGAGTTGCGTGTTGTGATAGTTTCCCACTTTAAACGAGAGGGACCGAATCCTTGAACGGTAAAGGAGCGAAAACTTCGATAGACTGAGCCTAGAGTCTGTTCTTGTTTGATTGGGGTTCTAGGCACCGGTCTATCGGGATTTTCGGATCTTTGCCGCGTCAGTCGGTTCTTCTCGCCTATGAGTGGGGTGTTGTTGTGAGTTGAGTCGTTGAGGGTTCTCCGACATAGCTGTGAGAGTGCTAGGGCATTTGCATTGTTGTATGGGCTGGAGATAGGCCCTTAGCTTGTGCTCGTGAGGTTCAGATACCTGATCACGTGTTGCACATAGATGAGTGTTGTTGTCCTGCCCTGTGCAGTTGGGCCCTGGTTTTTGCCTATTGATCTTTTGGCCCTTCCTCAGCTCCGGATTTTCGAGGGTATAGGACTGTGAGGATCTGAGGCCTTGATGCTTGAGTGATGCCACACCGTTGATGCACGGTGGTGATGCCACACCGTGATACACGGTGGTGATGCCACGCCGTTGGTGCACGGCGGTGATGCCACGCCGTTGGTGCACGGCAGTGATGCCACATTGTTGATACACGGTGGTGATGCCACGCTGTTGGTGCACGGCGGTGATGCCACGCCGTTGGTGCACGGCAGTGATGCCACACCGTTGATACACGTGGTGATGCCACACCGTTGATACACGGTGGTGATGCCACGCCGTGGTGCACGGTGTGAGGCCACGCCGTTGGTGCACGGCAGTGATGCCACGCCGTGGTGCACGGCAGTGATGCCACGTTGTAGGTACACAACGGTGAGAGTCTTTTGGATGTTTCGGATTTTGACCGCGAGTTTGGGCATCAGCTTTATGATCGCCTTGTGAGCCAGTTTTCAGTCCCGTTCACCGACGGTTTGGTCCCCGTCAGGGTGTTCTTTTTTAGTTGAGGGATCGACTTCGACCCGTGGGTCCGTTGGGGTTATGATAGCATGTTGAGCGACCAACTGTGGCACGAGATTGTGCCTTTTGAGGATCCCTTTTGAGGGTAGCCTGCAGTTGTGTAGTCCACTCGGGTGGTTTCGGATCGGAAGTAACCGAGTGAAGACCCCAGCTTATTGGATTCCCTTCCTTATTGGATGGATGTGCGGGTATGCTTCGGGTCGCCTTGTTGAGGTTGGCACCATGATGTGGGTTGGTGCGTGTTGAATTAGTGGTTTTTCCCGTTTCCCCCAGCCTTTTAGTGGAGCCCTTTGGTTTTCCACGTCTCAGCTCAGTAGTGATGTGTTTTCCTCGCCCGTGATTTACTTGCCCCTTTGAGATCCGTGATATTGGAGTACGAGGGACGCCCGTTGCAAATTCTGGCTCGAGAGATGAGAGAATTGCACATCGGGTCATACCGTACTTGTTGTTGTTGCGGAGTAATCACGAGGAGCGAGTGGGGTTTAGGGAGCTGGAGACGTATTGTTAGATACCTAGCCGTGGTATTCTTGACTCCTGATGGGCTTGATCTAGTTTCGAGGACGAAACTTTCTTTTAGTGGGGGAGGATGTGAGGTCCCGGAATCCCCGGCGTAGGAGTTGCTGGTTGTTGGGCAGCTTTTAGTGGCCGTTGGGAGTGTTTGTGCGCGTGTCGGGCCCAAGAAATGGATTTGTGATGCAATTTGGGATTTAGTTGCATCACTGGAGGCCTGCGGGATGTGTCGTTGGTGTTTGCGCGCAATTTGGACACACGTGGTGGACTTCGGGCTTAAAAGGAGACCCCGTGGGATTTGGAGGACCCGTCGGGTGTTTAGAAGTGATTTCGCGCGATTCAGATGTCAAAATTGGACTCCGGGTGAAGTCCGGATAAAAGTTTACCTCTCCGGTCGCCTTCGGGAATTTTTAGAGTTGGAATTTGGCAAATCGGACTTTAAAAATGGACCCGGCGCGAAAATCGGATCGAGTGGGCATTCGGCAAATTTTCGGGTGAGAATTTGGAGAAACGGACATCGTTTTTGGATTCAGCGCGCGAAATCGCTAAGAATGGACTATTTATTTGTTGGTTTTGGAGCCCGGATGATTTGCGCGTTTTTCGAGGCGACGCGGCACGCATTTCGAGGCAAGCGCGGCTCGGAACCGAGTGGACGGAAGCGCGCGTCCCGAGGGCGCGCGTCAGGCGCGCACCTCGGCGCGGAACGCGCGGGGCCGCCACGTGGCGGGCCCCCGTTGGCGCCCGCGCGGGCGCGGGGGCACGCGCGCCCGTGTCACGGGCGCGTGTCCCGCGCCTGGGTGGCGCGCGGTGTAACGCGCCCGTGTGGCGGGCGCGTTACCGCGCGCCACGTGGCGCGCGGGCGCGTGCGTGGCCCGGCGCACGCGCCGGTTGTGGACCGGGTGGTTGGGGGCTCCCCATTGGCCCGGCGGTGGACCGGGGCCGTGGACCGGCCCCGTGGACCACCTCTTTCTCCTCCTTCTTCTTTTCTTCTTCTTCTTCCTCCCCCGCACGCCATTTTCTCCCCTTCTTTCCTTTCTTCTTCTTCACCGAGAGCGAGAGAGGGTGAGGGAGGAGGTTTTGGGAGGTGCGGCGGCGCGTCGTGGACCTCGTTTTGCGTGCGAGGTCGCCCGGCGGAGCGTTCGGCGACGGCGGCGCAAACGTGTAGGTCCCGTGTGTTGGTTTTTCTGTATTTTTGTACAGTTTTTGGAGCGTTCTTTTAGACTGTAATTGCCCCCACTGTGCACCGTTTTGCGTGCGGACCGTTTTGCATGCGATCCTGGCACCGTGCACCGTTTTGCGTGCGGACTCCGGCACTGTGCACCGTTTTGCGTGCGGACCCCGTTTTGCGTGCGGATCCTGGCACCGTGCACCGTTTTGCGTGCGGACTCCGGCACCGTGCACCGTTTTGCGTGCGGACCCCGTTTTGCGTGCGGATCCGGGCACCGTGCACCGTTTTGCGTGCGGACTCCGGCACCGTGCACCGTTTTGCGTGCGGACTCCCGTTTTGCGTGCGGACTCCGACGCGTGCACCGTTTTGCGTGCGGACTCCGGCACCGTGCACCGTTTTGCGTGCGGACCCCGTTTTGCGTGCGGATCCTGGCACCGTGCACCGTTTTGCGTGCGGACTCCGGCACTGCCCGTTTGCGTGGACTCCGTTTTGCGTGCGGATCCTGACACCGTGCACCGTTTTATGCTCCGCTCCGTTTCGGTGCGGACTCCGGCGGCGTGCTCCGTTTTGCGTGCGGACTCCGGCGGCGTGCCCCGTTTGCGTGCGGATCGCGTGGAGGCCAATTGCAAGTGTCTACGAGCAATTGGTGGCAAATCGAGGTGGGTGGCCTTATCTCCAAGTTTTATGGACTGTACAGTATTTCTACTGATGTAGGACTATGCATGATAGTTTATTTCATTGTGTAGCATGCTAGATTGTAGGAATTGTTATTCCTTTTATATCTGTTAATATAGTTATCTTGGAACTTGACCTAGCACCCCCGTCATATGTTGCATGTGTAACCAGACCAGTAGAAAACCCTCACTTGGGCTAGGGTTATTTATGCTTAGACATCCACACTGTTCTTTCATTCCTGGACATAGTGTTATCCTCGCCCGGGTAGTGGGCCGAGAGGTCGGGACTTGCTTTTAGTGTGGGATGCTTTTGCACTCTTGCTTGGGAGCAGAGTGGAGTCTGGTAGTTGTAGCGGGTTGCTTATCTGTGCGGGGAGCCGTTTGGGTAAACGGTAGTCCCGAGAGGTCTTGTTTCCCTTTGCGCTGTCGTGGGAGGGAGCCGTTGAGTAGACGGTAGTCCCGGGCCGTCGAGTATCTTCCGGTCCGTGTTGTTGGGAACCGTTGGGGTTGACGGTGGTCCCAGGTCGTTGAGTGTTGTCCGACCTGTTTTGTTACCCTGAGTTGTGGGTCGTTCCTGGCTGTGGAGTATCTCCAGCCAGTGTGCTTTGTGCTGCGAGCTGTTGGAGAGGCTAGTGTCTCGTGTTTCGAGTTAGCCGATCAGCTGAGTCGTCGAGAGTGCTCCGACTGTTGTGCGAGATTTTTGGGGATCTTGAGTCCTACCGTTCTGTGAGTGAGCGTGGATTTTGACTAGCCTGCATATGCCAATGTTTGATTACTCTATGCCGCGCCGTTTTCCTCAGTTGGAGCCGCGCCCCCTGAGATGCCGCTGTGGATACGATGGTTGGCCTGTTGAGGCAGTTTTGCAGTGCGATGGGCCTGTTGAGGCAGTTTTGCGCGAGGGATGAGTTAGTCGGACAGGACGCCCCACGTAAATCCCGTCCTCATGTGGATGTGTGGTAGTGGGCAGGTGCGTTCCTAGTCGACAGGCGCAGGCTTGACTGGACCTTTGAGGCAGTCAGTTCGATTGGGTCGATTGAGCACCTTGGGTGCGAGTGGTCTCATTTACTTTCTTCTGTTCCACTTTTGAGTGTCTAGATAGAGGCATGGTAGCTGTAGAGTAGATCCAGCTTTTCTTGTTCAGATTTCCTTGCCTGTTATCTTTTACCTCTAGTAGACTTGGTGGGCAGACCGTTGGACTTGTTGACGGCACCCACTGAGAACTACTGTGGGAAGTAGTTCTCACACCCGTCGTGGTGTCTTTTCCCCAGGGACTTCTTCTTCTGTTCCTGTGCTCCTGTTGCTGATCCTTCTGGCCGAGGCGAGGGAGTCGCGAGCTAGTTCCCTACCCGTCGTTGGAGTGTAGCGGTACCCCCTTCAGAGGAGAGCTTCAGTAGATTAGTTTACTTCTTTTACCTCTGTTGAGAGACCTTTGTTGTGAGGTATAGAGTTGTACTTTATTTTACAGTTTGAGAGACTGTTGTAGTGAGGATATTCTTGTATCGAGAGTCTGTACACTGATGTATTTATTGGAGATACCTCCCTTTTGAGTTTTGTATCAGAGGACTTTTTTTATACGATCGTATTTGGGAGATGGATATTGTATTATTTCCAGTTGTACAGTGTTTGGATTACAGTTTTTAGTAATTTACTTTCAGCTCTCTGATATCTGTTTACTGTAGATGTTTCTTACTGCAGGTTAGACGCTTCGTCTGTACGGCAGTTTCCGTACAGATGGCGGATCTGTTGGCGAGCCCGGGTCGCAGTTTCGACCCCGGGGCGTGACAATACAGATATCAGAGCTGAAAGTAAACTGCTAGAAATAAAAACTAAGTGAACAACTACAACTCTCAAATAATACAATCCAACCCTCACCAAAATACAGAAATCTCTCGAGCAGTAAAATAAATACAACTCTATACCTCACTACAAAGTTCTCTCAACATGAACTCTCAAAAGTAATAAGGGTACATCTACTCTCAGGACGACGACTGGTAGGGATCTAGCTCGCGACTCCCTTACCTCGATCAGAAGAAGCAGCAACAGGAGCAACTGGAACAGGAGTAGAGGTCCCTGTGGGAAAAACACCACGACGGGTGTGAGAACTACGTCCCAAGTAGTTCTCAGTGGGTGCCGCCAACAAGCCCGACGGTCTGCCCACTAAGTCTACTAGAGGCATAAAGTAACAATAATAATACTGAAATGAAGGGCTGGAAAAGTAACTCTACAGCTACTATGCCTCTATCTAGATGCTCAAGAAATGAAACAGATGGAAACATGATGCATCTACTAACTCACACAGTACAGTCACCCAATCTACACTGACTGCCGCATAGGGTCCAGTCAAACCTGCGCCTACCTACTGCCGTGACATCCCGGAGGACCGGACTTACGTAGGGCGTCCGTGACTGCCACTAACTGGCCCAGCCAGAGGGACTGCGTCCGTGACTGCCACTAACTGGCCCAGTCAGAGGGACGGCATCGAAAGTCGCGATACAGAAGTAACATATCCACCCCGGGCGTGGCTCTCGAGGGGAGCGACCCCACCGAGGAAAAGGTATCCGCGCACTCTGTCGAGCTCAAGGTGGCACTGCAGGCTATAGTCAAAATCCACGCTCACGCACTGAACGAAAGACTCGATCCTCAACATCTCGCACAACAGTCGGAGCACTCTCGACGACTCAGCTGATCAGCTCACGCGAAACACAGACACAAGCCTCTCCAATAACTCACAGCACAAAACGCACTGGCTGGAGATACTCCACAGCCAGGATCGGCCCAAACCGAACACAAAACTCACAGGAAAGACCGACACCATAAGGGTTCGAAAACCCGATAGGCCGGTGCTTAGAACCCTATCAAACAAGAACAGACTCTAGGCTCCGCCTATCGAAGTTCCCGCCCCCTTATAGTTCGGGAACACGACAACCTCGGTACAACACGCAGAAAACACCAACTAGGGCCCGAAAGTCCCGGAGACCTACACCTACAACCCTATCAAACAAGAACAGGTTCCAGGCTCGGCCCCCGTGGCTTCCGTCCCGACAAAGGAACGGCCCCTAGAACCCAGACCACTCGAATCCTTTCGAGTGGGGAGATTACAGAAAAAGGTGACATTTGTTATTGAAAACCATTTTGATCTGGAAGAAATCCATATTTAATGATTTTAGTTCTTTTTAGAAAAACAGTTAGAAAACAAGTGATTTACCCAAACCCCGAAGGGCTGATGCCTTTGTCCAATCAAACAAGAACAGACTTCAGCGGCCCTTCGATGCTTGGAAGAAAACATAGATAGACTAAAATCATGTGTATGTCAAAAAGGTTCTGGGTTCTAGGTCCAGCTAACACAAGCACACAACTGCCACTAACACAGTGGCGACAGCAAACAGGGATACAAGACCTCCCGGGACTACCGTTTACCCAAACGGCTCCCGCACAGATAAGCGACCCACTACAACTACCAGACTCCACTCTGCTCCCAAGCACGAGTGCAAATGCATCCCACACTAAAAAGAAGTCCCGACCGCTCGGCCCACTACCCGGGCGAGGATAACACTAAGTCCAGGAATGAAAATACAGTGTGGATGTCTAAACATAAATAACCCTAGCCCAAGTGAGGGTTTTCTACTGGTCTGGTTACACATGCAACATATGACGGGGGTGCTAGGTCAAGTTCCAAGAGAACAAATATTTAACAGGTAGTAGGAAGCAGTAGAGATCATACGATCAACAGATAATACAAGGAATAACCATTCCTACATTCTAGCATGCTACTAAGAATCCCTATCATGCATGTTCCTACTATAGCAGATTTACTGCACAGTCATCAAACTTGAAGATAAGGCCACCCACCTGAAGGTGCTAACTGTCCGGGTTCACACAGCTGAGAAAACCAAAAGAACAGCAACTCTTATGTCCAACAGGTCTAGTACAGTCCTCAATCCCTCCTGGGTACAACAAAAGTCTACAGTTACACTTAAATCCCAAAATCTGCCCAAAAACACACGCTGATTTTTCAGCTGCAAAGAAGCCAATATTTCACCTGCAGAAAGTGCTCAATAAATTCCAATAAAAATATCCTGGCGTTCTTCGCGTCGATAGCTTCGAAACAAGTACCTGCACGCCCAAATCGGAGTTCCGTAGGCCAAGATATAAATTCCACAACACGGGCGCGCGAAAACATACAACCACATAACTGTAAAATCTTGCACAGATAAGAGGAAGATGTATACCTCCGGGAAGCTCTCAGGAAATTCCAAAAAAAATACCACGATGATCCTTGCGTCGAGTAGATGAAAAAAGTCTATAAGCACGTCCTGATCCGAGATTTGTGCGCGAAGATCTCCTCAAAAGAAGCTGCTGCCCTTTCCAAAATCTCACAGCAAGAAGGGTCCCAATGAGCACGAGAAAACACCTCGAAAAACGCGAAATCTGAAAATGTGCGTGAAACCAAAATCGTAGCCTCACCTGTTGCGAATCCAACGGCGAAGAAATCGCTCAAAAAGATGGTCGGAGTAGGTCGGGGGAGCTCGTGCACCGAAGAGCGACGGAAGAAGCACCGAAGAAAGAGCGTCGCGCCGCGCCAAGAAAATGAGAATCTCGAAAAGCGTGCCACCAAAAATCCCCAAAACTTTGCAGATGGAAGCGCATAGCTCGGGGATCAACTTTGCTGAAGGCCTCCGTCGGTTGAGAGGAGGCTCGAAATGCCAGAAAAAAGGGAAAGAAGAAGCTCGGATCGCTTTTATAGGCTCCAGGAAACAAATCAAAAATGCCGAACGTGTCCCTTTTTTCCGGGCGCCCGAAGATTCGGGCTGCTACAGTGTTGGGCCCGGCCCAACACTGTGCAGGCCCGAATCTCTCCGGGCCTCCACGTCGCCCACATCACAGCGGACAGCCGTGCAGGGCCTCCCAGCGGCGACACGTGGCCCACTGAGAGGTCGAAACGTGGCAGCTCCCCGGTCAACGCGCGCCTGACGCGCCCACGTGCGCGCGCCAGCGCGCCGCCTGCGCACTCTGTCGGGCTGCGCCTCGAGGCGAGCACACCAGCCCGGTGCACCGAGTGCACAACAACCGCGCCAACAGCAGGCCGACAGGTCACCCTACGGTACCACGTTACACCGACGCATTTCCTGTGGAACCGCGCTGCAGCGCCGGCACAACCGGAGCCGCACGTGGCCCTTGCCCGGTGCAAGCCTCTCAGGAGGACCGCAAACCTGCCCGCGCTGCCGCGCGCATGCACCGCGCCTGGCCCGACGGCCGACGGAAACAGTACCAAGCTGACCTCGAAAATCGTGCGCGACATCTCGGCCTCCGAAGAATGCAAATAAATAGTCCATTTTCACCGTTTTCGCGCGCTGAATCCAATCGAGGTCCGTTTCTCCAAATTCTCATCCGAAATTTTGCCGAAGGCCCAAAGCCCACTTGATCCCATTTTGGCGCCGGGTCCATTTCAAAAATCCCGGTTTTGCCAAATTCCATCTCTAAAAATTCCCGAGGCATCCGGAGAGGCGATCTTTTATCCAAACTTCGCCAGAGTCCAAATTCGACACCCGCATCGCGCGAAAATCACTTCTAAACACTCGACGGGTCCTCCAACAACTCCCGTGATCCATAATTAAGCACGAAGTCCTCCACTTGTGTCCGGATCGCGCACAAACACCTCCAACACACCACACAAGCCTTCGAAAGCTGCAAAACAACCAGAAAACTCCCCCGCGGGGAACCAGGTCCTCACAGCTCGTGTACCTCATTCAACCCAGAGCCCTCTCGTGGCTCGAGTCGAGACAAGCGCGTCTCCCTATGTGGTGTCATCGCTAATATGCCACCACAACGAAAGATTAGCCCAAATTTAGCCATTTGAGCAACGCGCAAGCTATATACCGACAAAAAGGCTCGTCGACCCAATCATGCGAAAGTATAAGAGGGCACTCCCTTTCATCTCCAACATTACGTTGTCGGCCGCCAACGTAATATCCGAAGAATGAAAGCTCGTCGCCCTCGATCAGTCCCAATATCCTTTTTGGGAACAACAATAACCAATCAATACTTTCGCCCAATAATCCACACACTCTCTCGTGCTAATCCCTAGGGTCTCCCTAAGGTTGCTAACCACCTAGGACTATTCCTAGGCTGTGATACCACTCTAATCTGTCACGCCCCGAGTCCGCCAATTTGTACGGTTCGGGCACGCCAACAGACCCGCCACTCGGGTAAGACCTTTTTTCTACCCAAACGGAACGGTAACATCCATAATAATACAACAAGTGTATGCGGAAGCTCAATATCAGAGTACTAAAAATCACTACAAATTTAAACTTTCATTCAATAACAACAGTTAAAGCGGAAATGAAAGCATATAAGAGTGAACCAAAAACTAAATTTATTACATCTTACATTCTTGAACTTGCAATTAAAATTATTACAATTCTCTTACATAAATTCCTCACCATACATGGTTCACTCAAGAAATAATAAAAGGAATACCTCTGCTAGACCCTCTAGGCCTCTATGCTGCTGGGCCCTTGCCCCTGTCGTATACCTCGCCGTCTGCACCTGAACCGTCTCGACCGCTGTGTCCATACCCGTACCTGTGGGGGGGGTCACCCAAGGGGTGTGAGAACTACATCTGAGTTCCCAGTGGGTTCAACCACCGAGAAAAAGTGTCCTACACCACTTGGTCCAATGGAAGCAATAATAATAGAGTGCTAGGAACTAAAATCCTCAACATCAATATGCGGCTATGAAATATAATATATCACTACACTATCTGTGTATACTCATCGACCCAGCACTACTCTGTCTAGCCACACTAGGCTGCTAAGCACCAACTCGGCCACTATGCCGCTATATACAGGTCAAACTAACCCGGCCACCATGGCCACTCTGTTTTTCTTATTCTTTAAATTCTAGTGCTTTAGTTCAAGTTAACCCTCAGAAATTCTTATCCGACGGGCCCCAGCCCGGTAGTCCTGCTACCATAAGATAAGATTTCTAAGGTTGCCGATAACACCCGCAAGTGTTACCCCGTCCTACGGAAGAAACGTCCCGAACGGGTCTCTACCCGGGAGAGGGGCACTGCCTGCAACTCCAACATGGGCCGCGTTTCTCGCCGTAGGTCCGCCCGTTTTATCTTTATATTTTTTTTCATTTCTTTTCTTTTACTTTTTACTTCAGCACTTAGCCTCTTTGCTCTTAACACTTGCTTTACTTTTTATTCGAGCTTATAGCTCCCTTTTGCCACTTGCAAATCTCTTTCTCTTTCCTTTGAGCATTTAGCTCTTTACTTTCACTTTTAGCCTTTCGAAAGTACCTCGTCCGACGGGTCACTGCCCAGGGAGTCCTGCTCCACAAATGACGAGTCTCAAATTCGAAGGCGTCATTTACATTCTCTTTATACTTTTTAGCCACTTTTAGCTTGCTTTTTAACTTTGCCTTTGCAACAATTTATCTCTTATCCTAGGTCTCGCCATAAGGATAACTAGAGAGTCTCCTGGACTCTTAAACATTTCTCTTTCATTCTTTAACTCAAATTGAAGTTAAAGTTATTGTCCATTTGCCCGGACACCCTATGACCCACTCTAGGGTTGTATTATTTAGCTTTTTGACTTTGTGATCACATATACTCATCCTTAGAGTTTGACTCTAAGTTAAATTACCTTGCTATCTGTTTAATTCTTTAAACTTTGTGGCCACATACTCATTTTCTTTTTCCCCCGTTGAAGCTGGAGTTATATTAACTCTATTTACCTGTTCCACTTTGCATTTACAGTCACATTAACTCTAATTCATTATCTGTGAGTTTAAACTCCACTAGCTCACCTTAGATTTCCTTTACCTAAGTTTCACGTCATACCCATCCTCGAGTTCCTTGACTCTCTGTTAATCACTCTATCCAATGTCCTTAGGTTATCTCCTAAGACAATGCCACTCATTCAATCCTAGGATAAGTTCCTAAGTTCGATGTCACTCATAAAACCCTAATTCTAGGTTTTCTCCTAGGTCTTACTACCAACATGCTCTTTTCCCCTTATACTTTTGCATGGTTCCTAGGGTTACACCCTAACATGATCACAATCATAAAATAATTAATCCTTCTTATGCATGCAATTATTTCCATCTCAATCATGAATAATATTCATCATCTATGTAGATAAATCAACATTACATTTTCCTCTATGTTCATTTAAACATGTAAATAAATTACCTATTTTTCTTTTTCCTCATTCATAATCACAATTAAAATTACACTACACTAGCATGCTCACGATAATGCTTCAAGATCAAAAGCAGAGGAAAAAGTGGAGAGGTCACCCATTTTCGGTAGAATCTCCCACCTCGATGTGTTTCCCTTAGTTCCTAAAGGAGACAATTTCAGCTCCTTGGATCCGTGAGGCTTCTCTACATTGTAAGGAAAACAAAAGATAAAGCAATTGCTATTACATGATTCACTAATTTCAATAAGGCGATAAAACTAAACCCCTTTTGACAAGTAAAAGGGAAAAAACCCCAATTAGATCATTTTTCCACCAAAAGGCTATTTTTTTGATTGGTTTACAAAAATGGGAGGAGAATCATCCTCCCACGGCACGTTGCCCAAGAGAAACTTGCTCTCTTTGACCCTGGGCCAAAATACTCCAAAATTTTGGGAAAAACTCAATTTGGAGTAATTCCCCCAATTACCGATTCCGCATATCGGCAAAAATCAAGAATTTGTATTCGAAAATTGGAGAGAAACTCAATTTGAGCAATTTTTCCAATTACCGATTTTGCATATTGGCAAAATCAAGAATTTGCATTCAAAAGTTGGAGAGAAACTCAATTTGAGCAATTTCCCCCAATTAATGATTTCACACATCGGTAAAATATCAAGAATTTGCATTCATTCATTTCCTTCTTCTTTAAAATTTGAGAAGAACTCAATTGGAGCAATTCACTCCCTTTACAGATTTTTGCTCATTGGAGAAAAGAAAAGAAGAAGAAATTTTCTTCTTTCTTCTTTCCTTCTTTTCTTTTCTTTCTTCTTTCTTCTCTTTTCTTCTTCTATTTTTTTTTTTTTTTTTTTTTGTCGAAAGCTGCTGCCCAGCCAGCAGCCTGCCTAGCTGCTGGCCCTGCCAACAGCAGCAGCTTGTGCTGCTGCTGCAACAGGGGCACAGCCAGCAGCAGCAGCCAATGCTGCTGCTGGCAGCCTGCTGCTGGCTGCAGCAGCAAGGATGCTGCAGCAGCCAGCAGGCTGCGGCTACTGCTGGCAGCTGCTGCTGCCTTGTGCAGCAGCAGCAGGCCAGCAGCTGCCAACCATGGCAGCTGCTCAAGCAGCTGCCATGGTAGCTTCTGCGCAAGCAGCTGCTGCTTGGCTGCAGCAGCAGCCAAGCAGCAACATGCCCAAGTGCAGCTGGGCTGCTGCTGCTGGCATAGCAGCAGCAGCAGCAGGACTTGCTGCTGCTGGCAGCAGCAAGGCTGCTGCCACCAGCCCAGCCCCCTCTCCTTTCTTGTTTCCACTTCCCATGCACAATAGAAGGAAAAAGAGAGAGAGAGAGAGACGTGCACCTGTTAAAAAAAACAAACTGAGAGAGAGGGAGGAAGAGATATGCTCTTCCTGCTTCTTCTTCTTCTTCTTCTTCTTCTTCTTCTTCTTCTTTCTTTCTCCCTTTCGTTTCCTGCTCAGAGAGAGAGAGAGAGAGAGAGAGAGAGAGAGAGAGTGTGGGTTTCAAATGAGGGAGAGAGAGGGCATTTACTCCTGCAGGGGAGGGGGGTAGTTGGGGGAAATAAGTAAATTTACTAAAATGCCCCAACTTACAAAGGAAATTCCCAATTTATCCCAATTCCAACAATTTGCTCCTGCAGAAAGAAAATTCGGATAGCCCTCTTTCTCCGCATTTTGCCGCCAACTGGGAAATCAAAATCGTAATTTTTCTTCTCCCCTTTAATTTACAAATTTTTCTTAAACTTCCCACGATTTTGTTTAAATTTTTGGACTACTCTAAGCCCTCGAAAGAGGGTCCCGAAAAAGCTTCGCGATCAACTGCACTGTCAAAAACTGCAGTTTCAGAATTCACGAAGCATTTTTCTTCGCTTCGTTCTCCGATATTTCCTTAATCGCTCACCTAGGTTTTTCACCCCTTTTAATCAGAAAACTTTTGTGAGACACCCCATGATTTTTTTTAAATTTTTGGGCCACTCTAAGCCCTCGAAAGAGAGCCCCGAAAAAGCTTCGTGATCACAAATTTTAGAAATTCCAGAATTTGCCAAGTCCTCGGGGTTCAAGTCACTTTTCGACCCGATGCCCTTCGCGTCAGCCCGAAACGCACCGAACTCGACTGTAATCATATTTAAAACATGTTACAAGTCTTCTCGCCGCATTTCGCCATTTTGCGAATTCGGCAAACGTGGGTCTATCTTTTACAAGCTTGAAGCTTCGATTTCTAACTACAACTCACTTTTCGACTCGATGACTTTTGTATCGATTCGAAATGCTTCCAACCCACTTGTAATTACATTTGAAATGTGTTACAAGCATTTTTGCTGATTTTTGCCACTTCCCAGAAATCGGCGAACTTAAGCTTTAGAATTTGAAACTTCAAATTCTCAACTTACAACTCACTTTTCGACTCAACGGCCTCTACGTCGATTCGAAATGCTTCCAACCCACTTGTAATTACATTTGAAATGTGTTACAAGTATTTTTGCTGAGTTTGGCCATTTCTGGATCACCAAAAGCCTCGCTGTATCCAGAATCGCTGGCGGATCCCGTTCTTACAATCCGGGCATCCGATCAACGCGAAACTTTTACTGTGGCCTTAAAACATATTTACGGAGCTCCCGTAATTTTCTCGAAATTTTCCGACACTGTGAATTTTCCACTAAAAATCTGGGCCCCCCTTTCTCCAATAAAATTCTAGATCTCTCCATTTTAACCCGATTTGGGCCCAACTCGCTTCCAAATGCTCTTTACTTCCCCAACTTTCATAAAAATGGTATTTCATACCATTTTTATTTATATTTATTTATATACCATAAATCTGGTACATTACAAGGGCATGACAGATTAGAGTGGTATCAGAGCTTAGAGTGGTATCAGGCTTAGGATGGTTAATAGGCAGTGTATATCATATATATATATACATTGATAATGTATATATAATACATAGCATTTGCATTTGTTATAATATATATATATATATATATATATATATATATATATATATATATATATATATATATATATATATATATATATATATATATATATATATACATTTGTATAAATATATATTTGTATAAATAATAAGTGACAGTATTTTTGTCAGCGACACTTTTTTCAGATTTTAGAAACATTTAAAAGTGTCACTATAGCATAATTTTGTTGTACTGATGCACCTTTTAGATTATATTATTCTACTAACCACTCACTAAATTCATGAACCTAATTATTATCATTTTAACCACACATCTTTTCAACCTATAAGCATCAATAACTATATATATATATATATATATATATATATATATATAGTCCTGCTAGAATACTATCGATAGCACCAAGCAATTGGTGCTATCAAGTTTTTAGCCATTGGATTAAAATATATGCGGTTGGGATTATAGCGGGCCCTAAAATTTTTACTTTTCAACCAACCACCCACTAAACCCTAGGGGACCACTTTTATCCTAACCGCACAGTTTTTAATCCAATGGCTAAAAACTTGATAGCACCAATGATTTGGTGCTATCGATAGTATTCCAGCCTAATTTTATATATATATATATATATATATATATATATAGTTTCTAATCATACTCTTTTTTTACCAAACATAAAATTAATTAACAATTAATAAATATATAGATATTGTACAATGACCTTCAAAAATCTACAGGAGAAACAAAACAGGATTCTTGCTGATTAGTTTCCTTTCACATGCGAAAGGAAACCAAATAATTAGGAGAAAGAGAGAGACGCACGGTAGTTTAAACTTCAAATCACACCTCCTGATCAAAGAGAATAAGATTAAATTAAATTAAATAAATGAACTTCCAATCACAGCCCCAGAAACAAAGATTCTTTCTCCAATTTACGCATATCATATTTATAACTACTACAAGTACGTACTTTGTGGCCGGACATGCATACCGTTCGTTTGCACTAGAATATATTGTAAATATAAATATATATAATAAAATATAAATAAAATTAATTAAATACATATTCTTATAAAAATATAAAATTATATATTGATTTCTATAAAGTTAAACTTATTGTTCACATTCGTCGTCCGGTGGCATATAAATATATTATTCTTTATTAATTGATCGGTTAAATATGATGTTTTTTTTATAAAATAATAATTTTATTTTTGTATAAATATTTTTTAATTATATTTAAAGTTAATTAACCGGCTAAATATGATATTTTTTCTATAAAATGATAATTTTATTTTTGTATAAACATTTTTTTAATTATATTTAAAGTTAATTAACCAGTTAAATATGATATTTCTTCTATAAAATAATAATTTTATTTTTTTATTATAATAATAAAATTATGTTATAGTGACACTTTTAAGTATTTCTAAAATCTGAAAAAAAAAAATGTCGCTAACAAAAATACCGACACTTATTATTAATGTCGCTATATGTGCAGTCACTAAGGTGTATAACGATACATTATTGTAATATATCCGAAAAATGTGTTCCTATAACTTAATTTTGGATATAGATGAAATATAAATATGACACTTGTATAAAAGTGTCACAAAAATATGTCCCTATAATCTAATTTTATTATAATGTATATATAAATATTTTTTTAATTATATTTAAAGTTATGTATTACAGGTACGACTATAAGCCTTGCGTGTTTCTGTTAAACACTCGCATGTCCGTATTGAACACATGCATATTTATGCCAGACGCATGTCTAAGCAAATGTACCATAGAAGCGCGCTCGATACACGTCCATGAAATATCTTATTAAAAATATTTTTTATTTTACATTATTTTATACAATTATATATATAATATAAGATGATAAATATTTAAAATTTTTAACAATTCATATGAACTCTTTTTGCACGATATTATGTATGGCAGAGAATTTTATAAAAAAAATATATAAATTATTAATAAAAAAATTTATTAACTTTTATTCATATAAAAAATATAATATTATTTTAATAAAATTAATATTATATATATATATATATATATATATATATATATATATATATATATATATATATTAATAATATTATAATTTATTAGCAGTCACGTCGTGTATGTATTTTATTTTATTTTTTTTGAAATTATCGAATCGTAGTGTCCAAATCGTGCCGTGTCCCATATTTTCTATCCGTATTTGTGACGTCTAAAGTAATTTATTAATTAATTCTAATATTTTTATTATAACTTTTATGCCATTCTGCTTGAATAATAAATTATAAATAAAAAGAATTAAAAAACCTATATTTTCACAACAACATCTATAACACTATATTAATCTGTAGGACCCCCGAACCCCATGCAGCTTTTTTCCATGAATCCACTGTGCAAACACCTGTTGATGGTGTATTTGGCCCATAGTGCATCAAAGGGATGCCACAGATGGACTTTGTGAGCTTTTGTTAGCTGGGTTGACCTTCGGCTGCTTTTGCCGAATTTTAGAAAAGGTTTTAGGCCAAACGGAGGTTGGATTTGGATTCAGCGCGGAAAAATGCTTGAAAATGGCTTTTTGTTTGCTAAATTCTGAGTCCGGATGCCCAAAAACGGACTCCCGAAAGTTTTACTGAATTTCTGGTGCATGGGGGAGCCGTGGACCGGCGGGGGTGCCACGTGGCGCAACCTGATTGGTCGGCGCACGCGGCTGGGTCCATGGAACGGCGGGTCTGTGACCGGGGTGCACCGCGGGAGGCGTGGACCGGCGGGTGTCCACGTGGCAGCGCCGGATTGGGCGGCCCACGCGCGCTCGGTCCACGGGAGCACGCGGGGGAGCCGTGGACCGGGGCGCGCCACGTGGCAGCTCCGGATTGGCGGGCTCACGGGCGCGCGGTCCACGCAACGCGCGGGGCAGGTGTCGGGGCAGGTGGCCGTACGCGGGCAGGTGCGGATGTCGTGGGCAGCGCCACGTGGCGCCCGCTGATTCGCGGGTGCCACCTACCGCGTTGACTGCGGGCAGGGGCACGTGGCGCTCTCCGCGGGCGCTTGCACGGCTGCCGCGTGTTCGGGGTACACGTGGCGGGCCCCGAGGCGGGTCGGACGGCGCGGGATCGGGTCGGACGATCCCGTGTGGCGCGCGGATTGGGCCGGGCCACACTGTGCGCGCCCGAAACCGGGCGGGCCGGGCCGCACTGTGTGCGCCCGAATCTTTCGGGCGCCCGAAAAGTGGGACAAAATCGGGATTTCTTCAATTGTTTCCCTCAGCCTATAAATAGGCAGCCCGAGCCCTCTTCTTGGGGTTTTTCCTCTCTGCCCAAGCCTGATCTTGTAGTGTTCTGGTTTTTCCCCATGCAGCTTTTCCGTTGAATCCATTGTGTAGGACACCTAGTGCTGGTGTGTCTGGCCCATGGTGCATCAAAGGGGTGCCACAGATGGACCTTGTGTGATATTTTTTAGCTGATTTGGCCTTCGGCTGTGTTTGCCGAATTTTAGAAAAGGAATTGGGCCAAACGGAGTTCGGATTTGGATTCAGCGCGGAAAAACGCTTGGAAACGACTGTTTATTTGTCAAATTTGGAGTCCGGATGACCAAAAACGGGCTTCCGGAAGTTTCGGGGGAATTCTGGTGCATGGGGGTGCTCTGTGGACCGGCCTGTGCCACGTGGCGGCTCATTATTGGGCGGCTCACGTCGCTCGGTCCACGGAAGAGGCGCGGCGGTGCATGGACCGCGCGGCGGGCCACGTGGCGCTTCCGGATTGGCGGGAGTACGCGGCGCGGTCCAGGGAAGTAGCGCGGAGTTCGTGGACCGGGTGCATGACACGCGTCGCCAGCGGATTGGGTGGTTCACCTGGGCGCGGTCCACGGGTGCGCGAGGCAGGCGCGCGCCAGCGCAGGGCCACAGTGCGGCCGGTCGACCGCACATGGCCCGCACTCGAGTGCGGGCCACGTGTCGGCCGACCAGGGGGCGGGCGCATGCACCGCCCCCAGCGGGTCCTTGCCACGCGGCGGGCGGCCAGTCGCCCCGCACAGCTGTTTGCTGTGCGGGGGACACGTGGCCGCACCGCAGCGTTTCGGGCGGTCGGACGGGCCCCCGTCCGACCCGCTTGCGGATTCGGGCGCCCGGAAGTGGCGCCCGAATCCAATAAAAAGAGGGGGTTAGTAGGCAGCCTATAAGTAGGCCTTTTGGGGGGCCTTTTCTCACTTTTCTGTGAGGATTTTCACAGGGCACCCCTAATGAAAATTCTTCTTCTACCTGAGACCTTTCTTGCTGATCATTCCTGGGATTTTTAGGAGCGCGCTTTTCGAGGTTGGCTATTTTCCGGCGCGGCGCGACGCTCGTTCATCGACGACCCGTTTCGTCCCTTCGCAGTGTTCAGGCTCCCCCGGCTCACCCCGACCTCCGATTCGGGTGATTCTTGCGCCGTTGGACTCTTGACAGGTAGGGCTTCATTTTTGATATTTTGAGTTGCCCCTGATTTTCATGTGGATTTAGAGTTTCCCGAGCTTCTTTGAGACCCATTTTTCCTCGTGGAGTTTTGGACAGCACCTAGTTGATTTGGCTATAACTTCGCGCTCAGGCGACGGATTGAGGCGATTCAACAGGCGTTTTTCATCTACATCTCGCAAGGAATCTCTTGGAATTTTCTCAGATTTTTCTGAATATTTTTCGAAGGTGTAAATCTCCTTTCTCTGTAGCTTTTTGGTACAGAAATTCTGCACAGTTTTGTTTGGGGTGTTCCCCTTGTCGAATTTGTATCTCAGCGAAGGAAGCTCGGTTTTGAACGTGCAGGTACTCGTTTCGACGGGTTCGTCGCAAGGAACGCGACGGTATTTTTCTTGGAATTTTCTGAGCACCCTTCACAGGTGAAAATCTGAGAACTTTGGACAGATTAATTTGGGACAGATTTTGTGTTGTTTGAAGGACTAAAGTATGTATGTTCTTCTTGGAGATTTGGCACAGTGTTGCGGTGAGCTTTTGGTGCGAGCGCGGGTCTTCGCATTTGGGACAAGGATTTTAGCGCTCGAGGTGGGTACCGTTGTTAACCTCTTACTTGGGATAACCCACTAGGCATATTGGAGTTAGTCATGTGCAATGTTGCTATTAATCTAGTAGAATGAACATAGCATGCTTAATGAAAAGAAAAGGGCTTATGATTGATACTTGCATCTTTAGAGGACTAGACACTAATAAATGGTAATTCTTACAAGAGTTAAGTTGTTTATAATCCCTGGAATTATTGCTTAAACCCTTCGGTAATAAACGGCTAAATTCATATCAGACTTATGTATAAAAGTGAGACTTAAGCATGTGTATAAATTGGCTTGTGGCAGGTTAGTACTTCAGATATTCAAATAAGGCATACTGTAAATCTTGTAAGAATTAGAACACTGAAATTACTCTGTTAAGAAAGGACTTTTGCATGCTTGAATGGTCACCTAGTTAGGCCACCTTTTTCTGCTGAACTATCATGCTGGAATTGACTTAGGAGAAACCATGATTTCATTTTCTCCAGTTATCTTGACATAGGGGATATCATGCCCGGGTTAGGGCAGGGGCTGGGATAGAGTAGGCAGACACTTGGGTTTCGGGACAGGCAGGCTGTGTAGGTAGGGTATTGCGGTGACCGCGGATTTTGGGCGGTTGACCGGACAGTTGTTGTTGCATCAGATTGGGGAGAGGATTTGGGTTTCTTTCAGTGGATGGTACTTTCATTTAGATCAGTGTCATGATCCAGTCCTGCGGACTTATTTTTCCTTGGACACTTATTACTCAGGCATTTTACTCGTGTGGGTCGCTCCCCTCGAGTGCCACTCCGGAGTGCGCGATATGCAGACTTGAGTTCTTGAGACTCCTATCCCCTATCGGTGTTATGCGTAGGCTGGTATACCCGATTTGGCAGGCACCGCAGGCAGTCCCAGTGTTTACTGGAGTAGTGTTTGGGTTTATTCAGGCGGACTTTGATATTCTGATGCATATATTTTAGCTATCTTTTTAGCTGGGCATGTAGAGGCATATTAGTGGTATCTTTTATCAGTAGCCATACTTATAGTCTACCAGATTTATTCTTTTCGCCTCTGGTAGTCCTAGTGGGCATGTTCGAGTTGAGGTTTACCCACTAAGGGAGGCTACTGTCTTTATAGTAGTTCTCACCCCCCACTCTTTTTCCTTCTTCTTTTTCCCCTTTGTTTTGCAGAGTCTTCTGCGGGAGTTGCGGGACCCTCTTCCCAGGACCGAGGTAAGAGGATCGTTGATTAGCTAGCTGCTTCCCTGATCCAGAGTTTACTAGATTTTGATGTATCCCCGGTACACTCAGACGGTTGTATTTCCCTTTATTTTTGGGTCTGGCTTCGGCCAGCTGGATGTATTTTATGTTGTGAGCTGGGAGAGACATTTGTATATTTATGAGAGCTATGTTGTACTTTCCTTTTCAGCATTTGTCTGAGTTGTACTAGTTGTAGTTTAGCTCTGTTTGTGCTCTTTTATTATATCTATCTATCTGAGCAGGTTACCAGCGCTTCGTGTACACAGAAAATTCTGTGTGCACGGCGGATCTGTAGACGAGCCCGGGTTTTGGTTTACACCCGGGGCGTGACAGATCTCCCCGAGCTCCCTTAAGGTGATTTTTTCATCTTTATGTTCTTGATCCACCTGCAAAGTTTTGGAATTTTTAGGAGCTCGCATCCCGAGGTTCTAGATTTTACGGCGCGGTGCGACGTTGCATTTCCGGTGTTCCTCTTCGTCGCAGTTCGGTGTAAAATTTCCCCTGGGCTACCCCGACCTTCTTTTTCCGTGATTCTTGCGCCGGCGGACTCCTAAGAGGTAGGGCTTCATCTTTCATGTTGATTGCGCTTTCCCGTTTCGAGTTATTGGCACGGATCCCGAGGCATAACTGTGACCTATTTTCTGTATAGCTTTTTGGGACAGCATCGGAGTGTTTTGGCCGTATCTTCGCGCACGAGCGTCAGACGGAAACGTGCTTGTACAACTTTTTCATCTACAGATCGCAAGGAACGCGCTCGTATTTTTCTTGGATTTTTCAGAGATTTATTTCGAGGTGAAAATCCCTGTTTCTCTGTGTACAGTGCTACAGTTTTTGATGCAGATTTTGTTTGAGTGTTTCACCTTGCCGAATTTATATCTTGACTTACCGAACTCAGATTTGGGCGTGCTAGCAGCCGTTTCGAAGGTATCGACGCGAGGATCGCTGTGATATTTTTCTGGGAATTTTTTCGGCATTTTTAGTAGGTGAAAATTAATCAGCTTTGGGACTGAAATCTGCATGTGGTTGTATGAGCAGTTTTGGGAGCTTATGTGTATTTGTGGACTTTGTATTGTGCCCAGGAGAGTTGCGGGTGTGCTGGACTTTTGGAGTAGGAGATTTGGAGTTTTGGTATTTTCAGCTGTACGGATTTGGACAGTTAGCACTTCAGGTGGGTGGTTGTTGTACTCCTCTCCTTTGGTATGCCCACTAGGAACATCATAGTGTCCCAATGTTCATGATGCTAAGCTTATTGTTAGTAGCCTTGCATGCTCTAGAAAATTAATTAATTGATAATTAACCCATGAGGATGATATTTTTGGCATGATGCTGATAGCATGATCACTCTTTTTAGTCGCTTAATTATTCTGGACAGCATGTTTAGGGGCAGGATAGCAATTGAGGACTGCAAAATTGATGATCATTCATATGAGACTGTCACCTTAGCTTTGTTGCTCTAAATTGATTACTCTTGTAAATTGGACAAAATACTGGGACAATGCATGTTTAAACTGGTCACTTAGCTAAGTCACTTTTTACTGCTACACTATCATTTGGGACTTGACTTAGGAGAAACCATGCTTTTATTCTTTTTCTTTCTCCTATTATTTTAGACTTGAGGCATAGTTGCTCGGTTCGAGCGGGGTTGGATAGTGTAGTCAGGTGCTGGGGATTTGGGACAGGCTGGGCTTTATGACAGGGTGTTGCGGCGACCACGGATCTTGGGTGGTTGACCGGGTTGTACTATTGCATCAGATTGGGTGATGGGGATCGGGCTATCTTTGGTGGAGGGTTTTTCCCACTTGATTGAGTCATGATCCAGTCCTGCTATATCAGGTTACTTGTGGTTACTTACTTTCCTCGTGTGGGTCGCTCCCCACGAGTCCCACTCCGGAGTGCGCGGTAGACAGACTTGAGTCCTTGGGACTCCTTTGCTTCGGTGTTATGCGTAGGCTGGCATACCCGTCGCGGCAGAGCAGGCAGTGCCAGTGTCCACTGGCGGTCAGATTGGGTCGTTTTGACAGGCTTCTAAATACTGATGCATACTTTTCCCATCCTTGTTGGTTGTCATGTAGAGGCATATTAGGGGTAGCATTTTATCAGTATTCACACTTGGCTTCACCCCCCTTTCTTTTCCTTTCCCTTTTGCCTCTGATTACCTGGTGGGCATGTCTGAGCTGAGGCTTTACCCACTAGGGGAGGCTACTGTTTATAGTAGTACTTACCCCCATTGTATTTTCCTTGTCTCTTTTCCTCCTGTTTTGTAGAGTCCTCTGTGGGAGTTGCTGGGCCGTCAGCAGCTGATCGAGGTAAGAGGATTGCGGACTAGATAGCGAGCTACCCGAGGGATGTAGCTGGAGTTTTTGGTGTATCCGGTTTTCTCAGACAGCTTTTTACTATTTCTTTTTGGGTCTGGCTTTTGCCAGCTGTTTGTATATTTGTGGTGAGCTGGGAGAGATGTTTGTATTTATTTTCACAGTTGTACTTTATTTACTTCCAGCTTCTGTCTGAGATACAGTAGTTTTAGTTTAGCTCTGATTTTTATGCTCTTTTATTATTATCTCTTATATCTGAGCAGGTTATCGACGCTTCGTGTATGCGGAAAATACCGCATGCACGGCGGATCTGTAGACGGGCCCGGGTTCTGGTTTACACCCGGGGCGTGACATAATCCCCATGTCTTTTAACCACGTGGCGGATTTTCCTTAATTTGAGTAGCCGTGGCCATCTGTCAATGTTTCCATCTTTGGTTTGGTTGACTCTTCGTATCTCTGGCGAAATTAATTTTCGGTTCCATTTCGACTCTTCACATTCTTACACCGGGCGAAATTGATTGTGGGCTCGAAGCCCAAAAGCTGCTTATACATCGAAAATAAAAACATACACCGATTCACAGCCAACAACAAAACCTCCTGCGCTGTAACCCTTCAACCAAACATCTCTCTCTTTTCTCCCTCTACCCCTTTATGAACTCTTCTTCTCTCTATACGCCGCCACCTCCCACTCTCTCCTCTTTTGCGATTCCAATCAACGCCGCCGATCGAAATCCTCCACCTTCTCCGCCTCCGCGCCGTTGCCGTAGCTTGGAGAACGTGAGTTCTTTCTTTAAACTTTATTACATTCTATGTAATCTTTGTAGTGAAGGGAGTGACTTTTTTTGTTTGATTTTGATTGATTTAGTGTGGATTCTAGGGTTTAAGATTTAAGGGCTTTTTATGGAATATTATATATTTTTGGGTATTTATGTAAATGTTAGATTTGGGTTTTGAAGATTTGCTGCTCTACTATCATGGTTGTTTATTGGGGGTTCAATTGTTCAATACAGTATTACTGTTTTGAATCTGTGTAAGAATTTAAAATATATATATATATATATATATATATATATATATATATTCTATATTATCAATCTATAATATTTATAATCTATAATCTATAACAACTACGCCGTAAAAGAGAGCGAAGAGGCTAAATGAGAGGGAAAACTGATGTTGTGCAAGGTAACTTTATACCATTCTGTAATTCCATTGTCTAGCATATATAATTACAACATACCATATGTTTCCATCAATCAATTTGTTCCTTCTATTTTCTATAGTGTAGTGATAGAAGATATTTCTACATGAGTGATATTGTTTACTTACAAAACCAACAGGGAGATGCACTTGATGTTACTTTTCCTATTTCTGGATACCAATGTGAACACTCTTTACTATTGGTGAAGTACCCAACAAAGTAGAAATCCATGACTTTTCTTATTCTTAATCCCTGAATATCTTATCATGGTAGAAATAAGAGATATGCATGTCTTTTGTCCATACCTTTCGATTAATTTATTACTTTAGGGATCCAGCATGGGTCTCAATGAAATGTTGATATCTGAGATCATCCTTCTTTAAATCTTTCTTTATCTACTTTTACTTTTGTCTTTGCTCAATGATGGTCTGCACCATGCCGAAAATAGGATAAATAAAACCTGAAGAAAATAAGCTAAAGTGTCTTCTTCTTTTTTTTATGTGAAGGACAAAAGGCTAATGGTTGGGTTACTATAGAAAGTCAATCATGCATGCCTGCATGTTTCTAAAAGTTTTTTTCTTTTTCTCGACTCTTTAGGCAGTGTTTGGTTAAGGGATAAAGATGGAATAACTCACTTTATCCCACTATTCATGCCAAACGACATGATTTTTGGCTGAGATATTTTATCCCGGTCAAACCACTACAACACAATAAGGTTATAGCGACACATTGTTGGGACACTTTTATACAAGTGTCCCATTTATATATAAAATTTTTTAAAAATAACCCATCAAGACCTAATTTAAATCCAATCTACCACACACCACTCCACCTCTACCCATCATTAAATAATAGAGTTGGCCCAAAAAATATTATTTTAATTTAAAAAATAAAAATTTTAAAATAATTTTTTTTTTTTTACCAAAATAGCTTGTTGAATCTAAATATATATATAAAAAACGAATGTAAACATAAATTCTATTCCATATAAATTTATTAATATCAAACTTATTTTAATTTTAAATAATAATTTATCAATAAATTTAATTATATTTTTATTAAATTTTATATCATATTAAAAATTAAGCATATTTTTAAACTTTGGTCAAAAAAAAAAAAAAAAAAAAAAAAAAAAAAAAAAAAATCATCTCCACCCAAATAAAAAACCAGTTCAGAACAATTTAAAAAAAAAAAAAAAAAAAAAAAAAAAAAAAAAAAAAAAAAAAAAAAAAAAAAAACCCCTATCTAAAAAAAAAAACCCTCGCCCCCCGCCCCGCCGCGCCCCCCCCCCCCCCCCCCCCCCCCCCCCCCCCCCCCCCCCCCTCTCTCTCTCTCTCTCTCTCTCTCTCTTTTTCTCTCGCTCTCCCCTTGCCTCCCCTCCTCTTCTTCTTCTTCGTTCCCGTCGGTGGTTGAGAGTCGTTGTCGTCGTCGTCGTCGTCGTCGTCGTCGTGGTGAGGGTCGCTAGGCTTTCCAAGATCTCCCGGCGGTGGCGGAGGTAACTCGATCTTTGAGGTGAGCGTGGCTTTGGTGAGTTAGGAATCGAGCTAGGGTTCGTTTGACCCTAATTAGTTTGCCATATTATTCATTTTCTATACATTTGGGGCGATTTCTATTTTATGACTACAATTTTTGCTATATAATTGGTATAAACCCTAAGGGTCAGCACGAGTTTATAATTGGTAGAAACTTTACTATGAAAAATTGGAATCGATGATGTTGAAGTTTGTTGCTCATTTACTGATTCTCTTACTAACCAGCTATTGGCTTAACATTTATGATCAGATCAATTAGCGACACTTGAACTAAGCTCTAGATTTTTCTGTTTTTTTGGTAATTCTTTTCTCCTGTTAGTTTATAAGGATCACAGATTTTATATGACATGTTTGTTTTGAAATTTTTTTGCTTGGTATGCATGTCAAATTGTGAATCGTTATGTGCTTCAAATTGTATAATGTTTCTATTTCATGTAGTGGTCATTTAGAAATAATTTAGTGTATGTATCTCATTTTGGAGGAACTTTTTAATATCGATTAACTGAATAGATAAAAAGAGGTTTTCTAACACATTGCTTGTTTATTTACTCATTTTTTTATCTCCTAAACCTTCAGATCTTAATGGTGATAAATGAACGATAAAACTAACATCTGTTTTAAAATAATCCAATTTCATTTCAAATTCAACAAACAAACACTTCAAAAACTATGCGGAGCTGCAAAAGGATTATGAGAGCTTATCTGTTCTTGGGACTTTGAGCTTTGAGTTCCAAGTTGACAAATTAGATGTTGCCATTTGTTTAAGTTGCTCCGAATTCGATGCTTTCTTTGGATTCTTTGAGCTACAACCATCATCAGCACCAAGAAGTGCTTTGAAGCTTTGTTCCGGCTTATTTTCTGTGCTTGAACTAGAATCAGCACCAAGAAGTTTTTACACCAATAAGTACAGAATGAGAATATGATATTACATTCTTCTTTTGTAATTGCCAGTCATGATACGTTCTCGCCTTAAATTGCTGCCCAGGGTTTGTGATTCTTTTTTGGCCTATAAGCTATGATTCATTGTACTTTTACTATATAATCCATGTGAAAATGAAAAACTTGTCTCTATTCTAGTAGTCCATTTAACAACTGTAGACGCATGTAATTATTGAACATGGCTCCGAGCTAGATTTATGTCTTTTGCTTAAGGTTTGCTACATCAGTCATTCTGTGTTAAGTGTTTTTATCCCTGTAAAATTTTTATTCGGTTGGATCGATAGTGATGTTGTGTATCAGCATGTCCGCCGAGTAGCCTAAATCAATGAGCCCAGGAAACTTTCATAGAAGAATTTGTTAGATAGGCGATTCATTCGTCAGGTTGAATCTTCTATGCTTGTCCTTTTTGAATGTTTGCTGAATCTTCTTCTCGAATCTGACACCTTGATTTGTCATTTGTTTTTCCTGCTGTGTAATGATCCAACTCTTACTTCAAGAACATCATATCAAATGAGCCGTCTAGGCCAAT
The DNA here is from genome assembly GCA_029168755.2 of Tillandsia fasciculata. Taxonomy (NCBI): domain Eukaryota; kingdom Viridiplantae; phylum Streptophyta; class Magnoliopsida; order Poales; family Bromeliaceae; genus Tillandsia; species Tillandsia fasciculata. The sequence continues at coordinate 20,212,516 of CM054937.1, read as the reverse complement.
TTTATTTCTAGAGATTCTGACCTTCAAAACTAGGAGCATACAGTTAGTAAATTTATGGATTTAGTTGATTCAGGCTCCTTTTTTTTTTTTGTTTGATAAGTTAATTTGAACTTCCTAAGCATTCTTAATGTTCAGTATAGTAAGTTAGAGGTCTTTTTTTTGTCCTGTTGTTTTATTGCAGAGAGGAACTATGGTAAGCAATCTGCATGATTCAGTTGACTCAAGCATCTGGTAGATTTCTAGCTCTTAGATTTTGCTTGAAGTTGTGTTGGTTGGATATTCAGGTGACTCAAGCAATCTGCATACGCTCAATTCACGACAAATACAACGAATAGCACTGTTGTAAGAAGATCTAAAACCTTTTCTATGCAGTATTCTCAATCATTTATTTGCTCATTATGAGTTGTATGTTCATTTTATATGCCATCTTAAACCTTGCTTTTTGTGCTGAGAATGTCTTTTTGTTACCTTAATTCCTTTTCCTTTTTCCTCTTCCTCTCTTGGACTTGGATTTATAATGATCACATCTCTGTTGTGAACACTGACTATTATAAGCTTAAATCAAGAGGGGGCATATTATCATTTTCAATAATGTGATCTGATCAAACAATGCAGGAAAGAGCATTTCCTTTGGACATGTGTGCACATGGGAGCAAGTGTTTTTTATTAGTTAATTTATTAGCTCAAGTTTTCAATGCAAGGTGTGAAATGTTGCTTAGTTTATTTCTACTTTTTTTTTTATTTTTTATATTTTTTTGAAATTCTTCATAGGACAATGCATTTGGTAAAAGTATACCAAGAGTTTTCAGACTTTCAGGCATTAAATAAGGAACATTGTGCATGCTTTTTACTTGTAGAAACAAAGTAGGCAATTTCTTTTTTGACTGGTAATTAATGTGACTGAAATTAAAATAAGAGAGAGACTTACTATTCCTGTACTGGTGACTTTTGTCATCATGTACATTATTATAACATTTCACAAGCATCAATTTCCCAAGTAGAAAATTCCTTTTGCCTCATTAAACCTTGTAAGAATTTTGCAAAAAAAAAAAAATTGTATTTATAATTAGGACAATAGCTTCTTAATTATAAGGGTGGAACCCTCATTTGGCGATGGAAACATGAAGGTTCCTAGTGAGGCTGGGGTGTTATGGAAACATGAAGGTTCCTAGTAAAACTATGAAAATTTCAGTTGCATCACCTTTGATCACCAGAGTTTACATCAAATATGGTAGCAATGCCTTGATGCTACTACTAAGATGGTAGCAGATTGGAGAGGTGATGCAACTTTTTTTTCATTTTAATAAACTTATTTTTCATATTAGGTGTGTAGCCTATAGCGAATGTCTTTAATTACAACGTAGTGAGCAAGCTAACAATCCTCTACCAATGGAGGGCATTAGCTAAATGTCTTCACGTAGCAAACCCCAATTAGCTACAAAATTTGGTATATCACTAACCTTGCTTATCTTGATGCTTATAAATTGCATGATTAAATAAAAATTAATACTGTGGTTTTTGTTACGTACTTGTGACAGCCTTTTATGATGATGTGTTTCTCTTTCAAGAGTATCTACTCTCATTACTTTTTTTAAATAAAAATATTATCAAGTTTTTGAGTTTATACTTCAGTATTTGATACTTGTTTTCTTACTGCAAATGTGTTGCAGATAAAGCTGCTAGGTCAGACACTTTATTATCTATTGACGACAGGTTCAAGCCAGCAGGCACTCGGAGAAGAATACTGTGATATATTACAGGTATTAAACTAACTTTTAAATTAAGTTTGGATTGCAATTTCCAACAATTTCGAAAAAGTTGTAACTCACTTTGTAATGGTAAGCACCCACTTTGTGTGAAAATATGAATGCATTATCTGCTGCTGAAGAATTAGTCATTTGCGCTACTACGCACAACGGCTATATAGGTACATAATTTGATTAACTTTGTCCCGGGCTGGTTGTAGCTAAATGCTTGTTATTTGGTTGGTCTGTATCATGATATGCATCCTTCTGTATAAATTTTATTCCTGATTTAGCAGACTAGTGAACTATTTAATTCAAATACGACATATATGAGATACTGCTGAACTAGCAAATGACCGAGTCTGCATTTTTCTTGCATGATATGGAAGTTTATTTCGTGTTCTCAAGGCATATGACACTATTTTTAAATATCATTTTATTGTGCTGAATATAGTATTGCACAGGAACTAGAAAATAATAATCAGATGCAGTTTACTCGAAAAGAGACACCTATTAATCTCCATCATTTTATCTGTATGTGTAATAGTATTGTTTAGTATTGCACAGGAACTAGTATTGCACAGGAACTAGTAAAGAAGTAGGAAAGAAATTGCTTGGGGACATTTAGTAGGTAGCTAGAAAAAATTTGAGTGTGATGTATGGTTCCCATATTGTAAATTAGATTAGAAATTGATAAATCAAGCTGTAACCAGGCATAGTTTTATTTTATATCTTGCTGATCACTTTCCATATTTGTCCTCTATGTTTTCTTCGAATGACATTCAATCATATAGATCTAACTTGCTTAAGTTACTATGTACTTTTCCATTTTTCTCATTTTTGTTTAGCATTATTTGTTTGTACTTACGGAAGTACTAAATCTGCACCTATATAAAGATCTTACATTGCTTTAATTCTTTATTTCAGTTTTGTAAGCTTCAATCCATGCTTTCTACTTAATTTTGTTGCCGGACCTTACAATGCTTTATTCCTTGATCTCAATCCATGCTTTAATATAGGTGCAGAGCTTACAAAGCTTAATATGCTTCAATCCTAGCTTTAATTCTGCACCTATTGAACTACTGCACCTATATGCAGAGGTTCCATCCATGCTTCACTCCATCATTTTATCTAGAGGTTGTCTTCTCTTTCTTTTAACATAACCTACATAAGGTCGAAAATGTCACCATTACAACCTACATAACATGCTTCTTTTCTTTCTTTTAACATAAATTTGATCAGTAGTAGCAGGTGTGACAATTTTATAGTAGAGCTTAGCAATGATAGATTCTTGACAATTTTATGGTAGAGCTTAGCAATGGTGGACTTGTTTGCATTTCATGTATTTCTGCAGGAAAGGTTTGTGATCTGTGATTTAATCTTAAGTTGCAGGTGACGATCGCAGGTGACGATGAAGGACGTGTTCGGTCCGGCAAAGTCGAAGGAGTATGTCTACAAGCACAAGAGTAGTTAGAGAGTTTGGTTTGTAATAATTACTATAACATGTGAGCGGATATTATTGTTTTGATATATGGATATTATTTTGTGGATTTATCATTTTAATGAAGATTTTTAAAACTTTGTTGATTGTTTTTTTTAGTCTTATCGATTTAATATAAATGTGATTAGCTTAACTAATGTTTAACACTATATGTTTAAATATAATATTATTATTTTTAATGATAATGGGACACTTATAAAGTGTCACTATGCTAAAAAAATATAACTTTTTTTTTTCAAATTTGGGACACATAAGTGTGTCACTAAAAGTAAAAAAAAGTGTTGCTAAATTGCAGCACTTTTTTGGGGATATACCAGCACTTAGTAATGTGTCGCTATATACCCTAGCGACTGCACATATAGCGACACTATAATAAGTGTCGGTAATTTTGCTAGTGACACTTTTTTTAGGTTTAGGGACACTTAAAAGTGTCGCTATAACCTTATTGTGTTGTAGTGAACCTTGGTATTCTCGACTATCCCGGGATAGCTTGGAATAAACTATTCCACCATTTTGGTGGAATAGTGCTATTCTCAGAATTAATTCTAAATTTTATTAAGATTATAAATTGAATTAAAACTAAATTATGTAGATACAATTTATTATATATTATAATACATTATTTTTTATTATAAAATTATTAATTATATATATTAATACATATTATTTTTATTTAAATATTATAATGAATTATTTTTATTAAATTATAATTTATAATAAATTATTTTTTTAAAATATTATAATAATATTTTTTACAATAAATTATTTTTATAACAAATTATTTTTATTAAATTATATTTTATATTAATTAATTAGATAAAATATTATTATCCCCAGCTATTCTTAAATTTAAATTTTTTATTTATAAATTTTAAAATTTTTAACTTTAATTTTTTATAAATTTAAAATTTTAAAATTTATACAAATTTTGTATATATAAATTTTTAATTTTTTTATAAATTTATTTTTATTTATAAAAATTTAAAAATTAACATTTTTGCATAATCTTTTACACATTTTTTGGAGATAATTAAATTTAAAATTTAAAATTTAGAGAAATTTAAATTTTATAATTTTTTAAATTTGTAACTTTAATTTTTAATAAATTTATAAATTTAATAAATTTTAAAATTTATACAAATTTTAATTTTTTTAACTTTAGTTTTTTAAAAATTAAACAGTATTATTTACTAAAATATAAATTTTAATTTATACAAATATTAATTATTATTTAATTAATATTTTATATTAATTAATTAGATAAAATATTATTATTTTAAAATTATAATTATTTTTATTTTTTCACTATTCTCGTTTATTCTAAGAAATGAACCAAATACAATTTCAGCTATTCCTAAGAATAACAGCTTTACAAACCGAACATTATTTTTCTTTTATCCCTGACTATCCCAGAATAGCAAGCTATCCCAGGAATAAAAAAATTTATCCCCAAACTCATAATCCCCGAACCAAACATTACCTTAGGGTATAATGTTTAAAATAGTAAATATTTTATTCTTGGAATAGCTTAATATTCTAGGATAGGGAGGAATTAAAGAAATTTTGCATTTGGTTTGACATTTTTTAATTTTCTAGAAAAACTAAAGAGTATTTAGTTATTTTATTAAGAATAATAGAGAATAGTGAAAAAGTGCAAGAGATTAAAGGATAAATGAAAATAGAATAATAAGACGTTTCCTGCGATAAATTAAAGAAAGTCATGGATTAAAAAAATTCGCTGAAATTAGCCGAGAATTACTGTCGTAAAGCGGGAAAGTTAATGAGAAAGAAATAGAAAAACAGTGGAAAGAGAAAGCGTCAATCTAGGTCACAGGGCAAAGAGGATTGATTTACGAGAGGTTCTGGAATTGGGTGCAGTGGGTCTTTTGCTCCTCATGAGCTCCCAGCTGATGCTGGTTATGTTGTTTCTACTTTCATAGTAAATCAAATTATTCTCGCTTTGTCAAAAGTCAAAATTCTCTATCAGGTAATTAACATTTCCTTTTTTGGTTGAACTTTTTTTTTTTCTGTATAATTAATTTCATTCTTAATGCGTTGGCATCAAAATCTCAATACGATATCAAGTTCAATTTGATTTTTTTTCATGTTTCGAATGCTTAATTGTAATAAACCGAAATATTTTATTTTTAATAATAGATTAACAGTAAAATTTGAGCCGGAGTTTGGATGCAAAAGTCCTATATTGACCTACTTGGTCAATCGCCAGTGTGCAATTTGCACAATTTACGAAGCAAAAAGGCTATTTTTCAATCCGGACATGATCTTGGAAATCCGAGTTGACCGTTACGATCGTCTCGTCAAACTGAGCGAGATTCATATTCAGTACCTTTTGATCTGACGGTCGAATCTTCCAGAAATCAGCGAAGAAGCGGGCGAATGTCGCGACCAATGAAACAGTGGCCTGCGCACAGTGTCACTTAAGTTAAATACTGTAGATGAACAGTAACCCCAGATTTCGGAACTTCATCGAATGCAACGGGGACTAATTCACTGTTCGAATTCCGAACACAGTGATCCAAATAGTCGATTTGATCCGTTTTGACGATCTGAACGCAATGGCGCTGGCGGAATTCCCGTTTGACGACTCTAGAGCCTCGAAAAGCGCGATAAACTGTATTTTGATACAGTATTTATGGATCCAAAATTCATCTGGGCGTTTTCTCGAAAAACAAAAAGCGCTACTGATAGGATTCGTCGAGCGGACATCGTGGCGAAGTCCGTTTTTCAGTTTGACGACTTGATCGTCTCGAAAAGCGTGAAATACTCAGAAATTTGTGTTATTTTGCGATAAATTCTTATATTTTATGTACCAAACAACAAGGGAATGATTGGTGAGGGTTCTCTGTGCAAGATGGGTTGTATAGGGATGGACTTAAGTCTAAAAATTAGAGAGATGAAGGGCTAGATCGCTTTTTGTTGCAAAACCACCCTATACTATACTAATTGAAACCCTAACCGAACCCTAGCTCTATTATGGAAACCGCAGCCTCCACGACACTCTCTCTCTTCCTTCTCTGCGATCCCCAAGCCGCACGCCGCCGGCCGCCACCTCCTCTCGCCGGAAAGGCAAGAAAACCCACCTTGTTTTCTTGGATTTGTGAAGGAAGCAACTTGGAGGGTTGGGATCTTTCCAATCCACATCTGGGATCATCCTCAACCATCTGTGAGTAAAAACCCTAGAGCCTCGAAGCCCAGAACCACCGCGCGCCGCCGGGCCATCTCCTTCTTCTTCTTCGGGTCCGATAAGGTAAGCCTCGATTTTTATTGGGTTTTCAACAACTTCGACCTTGGAAGTCGGCTTCTGGAATCTCAAGGATGTCCAGGTCGAGCCCCAAGGTCTGGGGACCTCCGGTTGCCGGCGGGCTAAAGATAGGTCGCCGGAAACCTAGTTTTGGCCGCGATTTTTGTGCGGCGTTTTCTGAGGCTTATGAGGGGGAAGAAACTTGATCAAATTCTTCTGTAGGAACCCAAGAAGACCTCCAAAAAGTTTGAAGCACTTTGGTGCATTGTGGGGCGCGGGGGAGCAAAACCTAGAATTCGGGTTCTTGGTGTTGGCCGCCCATCGCCGGCCGTCGCTTCCTCCGGCGCCGGCCAACCTTGGTAAGTGTTCTTACACCTCAAGCTTGCTTCTAGACCGGTTGCATGCAAGCCATGCGGTCTCTTTTCCAAGTTGCCATTAATGGGTTCCTAAAGCTTCATCTTCTTCTTCCTCGGGTTGGGGGTACACAGGGGCTATCAAGCTTGCTTGGCTGAGGTTTATTCCACCTCTGGAAGTTCCAGGAAGGTTATGCTCACCTTTGTTTGAAGAGTGACCGAGTGGGAGGTGAGTTCGGCCGTCTCGTGCTCCAAGAAGACAAAAGCAAGGAGTGGTGGCTCTAGAAACTGAACCAGTGAGCTTACAACCTGCCACAGGTGAGCCCTTGAGTTTTTATGATGTTCTCTAAATGGTGCTCACCTTTGTTGCTGCCCAGAATTCGTGAGTGTAAAATTAATCAAAGTCGAGCTCTTGCTTGGAGTGTGTTGACCCTACGCCTGGTTTGGTGTATTTGTTGAGGGCCAGAGGTGAGCCTCTGTGTTATTTAGTACCCCTGAGCATGATGCTCACACTAGTAATGGAAAAGAACCAATGCATTGATAGTTATCACAACTTTGAGTCTCAATGCACAGTATTTATGGGCCAATTTGTATTTGTGTTGCCCAATCTGAGTTCAGACTATGAGCACGAGGTCCAGCACGTTGAAATATAGTTACTGGTAAAATATTGTGATTTAAGATGCTCTGAATTGAAAGTTATAAATTAATTAGTGAGAAATTACCTGTTTATTACGCAATTTTGAAAAGTCTAGGGGGCTTACTGCAATTGTAACGAAGTATAAAGTTGTAATTAATATTTACATGATTTATGGATCTTTCGTTGGATTCCAAAAGTGTTCGGTTGAGCGGGAAACGGATTAAGTTTCGTAAATCGGCAAAATCGTCGATTTTACGGTTTTCGGCGCGAGTACGCATTCGGTTTAGATTTTGGATTATTGTTGATGCCTCAGAATACCTACGACACTGTCCTGGTTGGTCTAGTGTCTTGGTATTATCGTCGGAAAACTCCGAAATCCAAATTGGGCTCTAAAAGGATTGCTAAGGGCATTTTGGTAAATAAATCACTTAAATTGTTAAGTTGACGACTCAGTCTACCTAAATATCTAAAATATGATGATTAGGGATCAGTAAAGGTAGTTGACAGTTTTCAGTTTGTTTTAGTGTTAGTCGGGTTGGGTTTGAGCGAGTCAGTCACTGATCACAGTTTTCTGTTCAGGGCCTAGCAGTTCAGCACCAGCCTCCCAGTAGACCAGCGGGAGTCCGGGATCGGTCTACATGAGGTGGGTTATCTTCGAACCGGGCCTCAGCTTTTTGGCCCTCTGGTTGCTTTAGTCCAGTCGGACACCTGTTTTTGGATTAGCCTATTGATTTGATCCATATGACCATGATGACTTCATCTATATATCACATGATCTCCCCGATAGATATGATTCCTCTGGATTTGTCATATACACCTGTGCTTGACATTATCTGTTTACGATTAGTTCCGCTGACTGGATCTATATGCTAGATGATTATTTCTGATAGACCTTGATCTACATGAGACACATCATATATATCTGTTCATCAGCTCCTATATTTCAGTACATAGATCTGCATGATTAGATGATACTTGTTGATACTTGTCACTTGAGATACTGCTTTACATCCCGATATGCATGATTGATTGATCCTGATCGATAGATATTGACTGATGATTCCCTGTTGGGATCTCGGCATGTTGCCGACTACCCGGTCACTAGACCGTGAGCTTGAGCATTTGCATGATTGATCGCCCGCACTGCTGTACTTCACGAACATGGCCGGGGTCGCTCCCCGTGGAGCTTGTTCTTTACCGGTAAAGTGGTCTGTGTACGACCCGTGACTCCCAGGTTAGTGCCCAAGGGTGCCGGAGTGTTGACTCCCAGGTTAGTGCCCGAGGGTGCCGGAGTATGTCAGCCAGGTTGGTGCCAGGTTTGGCGAGATGTCCCTGAGGTCTTGTTGACCAATATGGTGGCTTGTGATTGGATATTTGGTAGTCTCCTTATTGACGCATTACTTTTACCTTGTACTGCTGCTCAGTTTATTTCTAGTATGAGTTGGTAGACATGCTTTGATCACCTGCAGTTCCTTATGCATGATTATTATGGATACCTTTGATTTCCAGCATATATGACCTACCGCTTTTATGATTGATTATCACTGACATATCCTGATTTACAGCATTTCTCATCTGTAGTCTTTACGATTGATTACCTGCCTAGTTAGCATATCTGTGGATCTTGATTATTAGTGGACATTTATGTTTTCCAGCTTTCCTATTGACTCTTACTATCCGCAGATTTTAGTACCCAGTAGGTACGATTAGCTGATCCTCGGCTCGTCGTGCCCACTGGGATACATGTACAGTGTATCTCACACCCCCTGGGTGACCATTTTCCAGGTCCGTCGGATGGAGGGATGCGGGACGATCCAGTGAGGCTTGTCACGATAGAGCTGTCCCCCTGATGATATATTGATGTCTGAGATCTTCGATGATTGTAGCTGACTTTTATTTATAGCATTCTTAGCTTCCAGTTTATTTAGATATTTCAGTTTGATGATAGTATGCTATTTCAGATGATTAGTATTGATTTAGTGAGATATGTATTACTCTCTGATTGATGATTGGATTAGTCTAGCCGTGCATGTATAGGAGAGACCCTATTCCTTGGGATAGGGGATTTCCTATATGTGTGGCAGGTCTGTTACGCCTGTTTTGCAAACTCTGATTTATTCAAAAAAAAAAAAAAAATTCAGACCTGATTTTTAAACTCGAGGGCGTAAGTGACATAATTTTAGAGAATACAGTCACAAATTTGTTTCACTGCTATTGTTTACTGTTTACTTTTCTCGCACTATAGGACTATTTGCAAATTAATTCACCTGATATATATTGGATAATATAAAAAGCTGTAGAAAATGAAAACTGAAGAGACTTAACTAAATGCTATGCAAAAAAATACAAATTTACAAATTTCTCAAAATTTTAAAATTATAAGTGCATGGGTAATATTGGGGAAGAAGTATCTTTACATCATAATATCTCCTACAAAGAAAGAGATAGAAGAACAGGAAAAACAGTTAACACTATGCAAGGAGGATTTGTGAAGTAGTTAAATATAAGTTAAATTAAATGTAGAGAGGACCTCTGAACAACAGCCGATTTGTAATAAACCCCTTAGTTGTTTTTCTTTTGTTTTTTGGTTTTTTTTTATTTGAGTTGGTTTTCTGAGTTGAGTTGAATTGGGAATTCATCAAAATTAGCAGCTTTATTACCCGTGACAATTAAGCACTATTTGCAGTCCTTTGCAGCTCCATCTAAATTAACGGAATTACCAGTAAAATTTAACAAGGTGAAGGACTCTCATTCAAAAAAATTAAAATATAGTGCAACATTTATGTTTGATATAATCTAAACTTACTAAATTTTGATACTTTTAATCGCAACTGAATGAGAACTCTCAGTCTATCTGGATAGAAGTAGTGTTTAAATCTGTACAGCAAAGCACAAGAACTGACGAAAAAGAAACAAGTCAAATTGTGTATGGAAATAGAATGGAGGTTGTATTTAACCATCAATTTAAAGCTTAAGAATTTATATACTCAATCATTTCTAGCTATCCTACATACTGAGTACATCAAATTTTTGGAAGCGTTCTTAGGGTATCATTTTATAGTTAACCATATATTTTAACAAAAAATTTGATTGATTATTAATTTTTTTTTTTACTATTTTGTGAATCTATACTATTATTATTTCATTGACAAAGAGTGCCTCTCTCAATGTAGGGGGTGGAGCTTACATTGTGACTGACAAGAGTCAACAAAAAAAGGATGTCTAGGATGGATCGAGTAATGATGGTAATGGAATATCCAACACTTGGTTTTGATTGAAAGCATCATTTAAGTCCTTGATTCTTTCTTTATGTTGTCTTATTATTATTATTCTTTTTTGATAGCAATTCACTGAACAATCATTTTTTTGAATATTTTTTTATCAAGATAAAATGTATGTATAATTTCGATACAATCCCAATATTGTAATCTAGGACTAAGTCAGAATAGGAATAGTGATATATATACAATTTTTTTTTTTTTTTTAGTATATATATTTATTTGTTAGTTAAATTTAATTGAATGATGCTATTTTAAGAGAAGCAGAAGCTGAGAAGCAAAAGCTGGGGGTGTTAATTAAAAGAGTGTAATAATGATGGTTCTACTTCAAAGTGGCACATGGTTGAGGGGTCCTTTATAATTTTTTTTTAATATTTTTATTTTTTTTAAAAAAAATGAATTATAATAGTTTAGAATAATATGTATCATTTAGTATTTTTAAAAATATTATTTAGTATTTTTGGAAATGTTTATGTTTAATTACCACGTGTCAAGTTTTTCTTTAGCCGTGGGATCAATCTGTCAGTTGTCAGTTAGATGGGGCTCGCTTACTTTCTCTTTCTGACATTTTTTCATGTTCTCCAGCTTTTTCTCTTTGATACTATTATCGGTATTGATGAATAAAACATTAATTACTTAATAATTATTTGTATTTTTTTCTATCATAATTTGTAAAATTTATATTAAACTAATATTAATGAAATGGATATCAAATTTTATTTGATCATATTATTAAATAAATTTTACCCGCTGCATCGCGCGGGTTCTACACTAGTAATTATTTATACTGTAAAAATTTAATGGTTAACTAATGGAGGTCAACCTAGAGGGATATATTTTCATCTTTTGAAGATTTAGAAAATTATATTTTGTAATTAAAAATTTGAAGGGATAAATCTGGTAATTTAAAATTTGTAAGAATACATATGAAATTATTCCTAAAAAATTCTTACATTAAAGATTGGATGTATGATATCTACATTCTATTCATTTCAAGATGAAAACTTATTCACTGATTATTTTTAAATGACTAATAAAATTTATCAAATTTTAAAATAAATAAAATATAAAATATATATATATATATATTATTTGAGACGTACAAACAAATATTTTCTGCATATTATAAAGCCAGAATTAACGGAAGTTAAAGTTTTGTTTATAATAATAATTATAATAATAATAATAATTATAATAAATGAAATTAAATAAGGACAGCCACATGCACTACTAAAGCATCATCCACCAAATAAGGAATCTTCTTTTCTCTCTCTCTCTCTCTCTCTCTCTTAAAAGTAGGTGACAAATTAAATAGGGGCAATTGCATACATGTCCCTCCAAATATGTCGAATAGCAAATATGTCCCTGCAAATTTCAACTTTTCATATTTATCCCTGCAAAAATCCAAAGTTCTTCAAATATGTCCCTGAGGTTAATCCCCGTTTGGAATCTGTTAAATTTTTAACAGATTTGATGTAAAATTACTTTTTTGCCCCTTACAAATACACTCCCTCCTCTCCTGCCCCCTCTCCCCCTCAAGTTCACCCTCTCCCCTCAACCCTACTCCTCCGCCGCGTCCTCCTCCTCCGGCGCCGATGCCGACGAGCTCCGGCACGACCTCGCCGCGCTCCTCTCGCGGCGTGACCTCGACCCCGCCCTGTGCCGCGCCACGCTCGCGCGGCTACCCCCACAGCGCCTCGAGGCGCTCCTCCACAAGGCCGAGGCCAACTCTTTTGTTGTGCCAACTCCTTGGGGACCTCATGCTTGGATTGGAAAAGAGCTTGTGATCGAGAGGAGAGGTTGGCTTTTCGCAGAATCGTAGCAATCCGATAACCCTTTGTGCTGAATCCTACGAAGAGACAGGAGGCTAAAGAATGAGGAGTCCTCCCCTTGTGCACCAAACCATCATAAGAGGAGGATTCTAAGGGTGAATAATCATGCATTATTATGTGGGCTTTGCTCTGATCTCTCAGAAATGGCCTGCTCCTCTTCCTTAGCATTATTCTAAATTTAAAATAAAAGAAAGGGTAAAATGATATATTCACTGTCTAATCTAACCAAGGTTAAGCATTTAACCTATGGTTAACTCAATTTTCCTAACAGAGGGGCATATTTAAATAACGGTGGATTTTTGCAGGGATAAATATGAAAAGTTGAAATTTGCAGGGATATATTTGAAATCCGACATATTTGGAGGGACATGTATGCAATTATCCCAATTAAATATGTTACATAGATGCAAATTTAACAACTAGCTGTCATTTTAGACAAACAAATCAAGGATCCTTTCATTGAAATTTTTTCTCTTCCTTCTCCAACGTTACAAAATTAATAATAATAATATTATTAAAAAATATTTCAAATTAATTTAAAAGCTCGACCCAAATTAGTCTACTGGTACGTGAGAAAATATCAATAAAAATATAAGCAAATAAAGATTCGTTATAGATCAAAATTTTAATGTTTATATCATAAAATTTTTTAAAGCGTCGATATTTGCTATACAGTGGAATACTTGAAAACACTTTTTCTCAAATGTCATTAAAAAAAAGAAAAAAAATGATTCTTAGAAGTGAGATTTTCTTATAGTATATCAATTAGACTTTATATATAGTCTATCCTATTAGCTAGGGTTCTTTTTAGATAACTCTTGAAAATTTGTAGAGTGTGTTTGGTTCAAATATAAGGTAGAACTGATTATTTCAGTAGTAACTATATATTTAAGAATAAATAAAATTAAAATTAATTTTATTTTTGGATGAAAATTAAATTACTTTCGAAAGTTAAAAAAAAAAATTAATGTTTAAATAGTTAGATTAGAAGAGTAGAAATAAGAGCAATTACAATTTTAAAATAGTAATATTTTATATAATTAATTAACATAAAATATTAATTAAATAATAATTTAACTTATTTAATTAACTATTGCTAAATAATCATAATTATTAATTTATAAAATAATTAACAATAATGAGTATGATTAATAAATAATTTAATTAACTATAAATAATTTAATAATTTAATAAATTAATTAGTTAATTATTCAATAGTTAGATAATTAATTAATAAAATAATTATATTAGTCAAAATATTAGATTAATTAAAAAGTTAATACAATAATTAAAATTATATTTACTTTAATTAAGTTTTTTTTAGTGGGAACAATTTTATTCCAGAAAAAAGGACTAGAACAGTAATTCCAGCCTTATACTAGCTTGTTCCAGGCATAACTAAACGCGTTTGGAAATAAAGACTGAAATAATACCTTATTTAATATCTTATTTTCCAACCAAACGGTGTCTTAGTATATATATTTTATTTTAATATTGACACATCTTAGTACTGCGTACACCATTTCAAAATACTACATTTATGTATTATTTGAAAGGGCACTATATTTCTGTTTTTTTTTCCTTTTACAGAGATTGGATCTTCTTTTCATTTTTCACCAAAAATATCTTATTTTGGACTATAAATTCTATATTTTAAAACGGTAGAAAAAAGTATCCATTGTAAGAAAAAAAATATCAAATATAACACAAAAAAGTAGAGGCTATATATTAAGGCCTATATTTTTTTTCGAATTTAAAGTTGTTAACACATTTTTGGCATTGTAAGAAATAAAACATTATTTTCCTTTGAATAATTGCTTTTCTAAATCAAGACAATTTAATCTCCTTTAATTTATTCAGCACTTTTTTTTATTGTTGACTTTAGAGTCTGCTAGTAATAATAATTCGTTGGATCCAAACCACAGTAAAAAATACTTAAGCCCGATTATTATTACTAGTGTCTACGTCTCATATAAATTCAATCACAACCCATTTCCATCCGATGTGGGACTATTGGAGCGTCACAAACTCCTTTCGTTTAGGCCTGACGTTCTCGTCAGCCTAAACACACACACAGTACAAGATCACCAGGCGAAGTGAGACTTGTCTCGCTAGCCCTGTCATCTAGACTCAGACTCAACCGAAACTCGTCACACACTTCCGGCTAGTGACTAGCTCTGATACCAAATGTAACGACCCGGCCCACTAACAATAATAACTCATTGAGTCCAAACCACAGTCCAAAATACTTAAGCCCAGTTATTATTACTAGTGTCCATGTCTCTTATAAATCCAATCACAATTCATTTTCATCCGATATGAAACTATTGGGGTGTCACATTAGGACGTACCTTTTTTGTAGAAAAAGTTTAGTACATAAAATTTTTTTCGCACACGATTAATCCTGGATCATAGTGGTTGATTCTTGTGTTCTCAAATCGTGGATGAAGGTCCTTTATCATTCCAAGCCCATAATAGACTAAGGTGTGAACAAGTTAAGCCAATACTCCAACATTCATGATCTTTTAGAATCAATAAATTAAGGGAGGATCTAGTTTTGCTTATCTCAAAATGGCAAATAAATTTCTCACAAATTTTTAAAATTTTTCAGTATATATATATATTGTCTCACAAAAGAATCATCATGTAGAAATTTCAAATTTTCCAAATGTTAAGTTAGAATATTAGGCATAGCCAATTTATTATTAGAAAATCACACATCTCAACTTTCAGAAATAAGTTGAAATAAATTTATTTCAATTAAATAACACAATAACCATCAAATTGAATACAATCATAAACGCATTCAATTTGGTTTGACCGAAAGCCCAGAGACTTAATGGCAGCAAATAAAGTCGATAAGGATAAAATAATATTTTAAGTAAAATACGTGGCATTTTAATCCGTCAAAATATGAATTTATAAATTTTTAAAACTCATGAGCATATATATAATATTTTAAAATTTAAAGGAATAAATATGTAATTTCCTAAATTTATAGGGATATATTTCTTTAATTATTTTTGTTAGCAATAGTAAAAAATTCTTTCACAATATCAATTCTTATATTTTTCAACTAGGATGAAATTTGAGATAAATGGCTCCACATTGAAATGACCAAATAACTACATAATGTATATTTGGCATGGCAAATGTGTTACTGGAATTTAGGCAGCGTTTGGTAACGGGGATAAGGGGGGAATACCCCCCTTATCCCCGTTTCCATACCCAAACGGGGACAGGAATAAGCGGAATCCGGGTTCCTGCAGAGCTGGAATAGGAGGTATGGAATTGGGGATTTGAATTCCCGTGAAATGCTGGAATTGGGGTTCTGGCACGGGAATCGAGGATTTCTCTCTCTCTCTGCACCTCCTCTCTCTCTCTCCACGGTAGTTTTTTTTTTTTTTTTTTTTTTTTTTTTTTTTTTTTCCTTTCTTACCCAATCGGTAATAAAAATTAGTTTTTTATTTTTTTAAATTAAAATTTTTTAAATTTTAAAAGATATTTAAATTTCTAAATTTTAAAATTTAAAATTTTTTATTTAATAAATATTATTTTTTTTAACTTATTTTTTAATAAATCTAAAAATTTTATTTTATTTCATTTTTGAAAAAAAAAATTATTAATTTTAAATTTATAGCAGTTATACAATTATTTTATAAATTTTTTAAAATTTATATAAATTTAAAAATTAAAATTTTTACTCCCACTTAAAATTTAAAAATTAATTTTTATTTACTCTCATTTAAAATTTTTACTCCCACTTAAAATTTAAAAATTAATTTTTATTTACTCTCATTTAAAATTTTTACCCTCACTTAAACTTTAATTTTATTATGTATTTTTTAAAATTTATATAAATTTAAAAATTAAAATTTTTAAAAATTTAAAAATTAATTTTTATTTACTCTCATTTAAAATATTACTCCCACTTAAACTTTAATTTTTATTATGTATTTTTTAAAATTTATATAAATTTAAAAATTAAAATTTTTACTCCCACTTAAAATTTATCACTTATCAATTCTTCTTATTCCTCTATACTCAACCAAACACAATTTTTTCCTATTCATCTTATTCTCCTTATTCCTATATAATTTACCAAACACAATTTCCTTTAATCCCGGTATAACTCATAAAACCAACCAAACGCAAATTTACACCAATTCCTGCTAATACCAGAATCTATACCTATCCCCGGTATAACAAAATTTTCCTAATCCCCGAACCAAACGCTACCTTAAAGAATAAATAAGCTAATACCAAATGTAGATGAATAAATATGTAATTTCTTAATTTTGTATGTATTTATGTGTCAACTCCAAAAAAAATAAAATAAAAAATAAAAAATCCTGCTTCCCAACAATGATAACATTTCCCAATCATGCTTAAATCTATGATTGATTTATATTCCATCTTGTTTCATATAAAGTTCACTCCATAATTTCATGCCACGTGTCCCTTCCATATTCTCCAAACTATGGACATCTATAGCAAAAAGTTTACATGTCACAGACAAGGCAAGTAATGCATTAGTTATTAGGATACTTTCCAATAAGAAAATTTTGGTACTTATAAATTATTTTTAATAATAAAATATTTAATTTAATAATTAATTTTATTAAATATAATTTATGTTATTAAAATTATTTAAAATTTACATTTTTTTAAATTATTTATTAAGTGATCAAAAAAAATTTAAAAATAATTATTTTAACAGTTAATGTGACATATTTGTAAGTTCAACGATATAAAATAATTCAAATACGTCACGAGCAAAATCAGTATTTTTGATTTAAAATTTAAGTCTTTTATTACTAATTTTTATAAAATTTTTATTTTCAGCCGTTTATGTTTAAGTTACTCATTCGCTAAGAAAATGAAATAGAAAAAAATATATAAAATTTAATTTTTAAATAATTTCAATACTGTAGATTATATCTATCGGAATCGATCACCGAATTAGATGTTCCATTATCGCAAATAATTTATAAATACGGAGACTTTCTAATTTTAAAAACACTGAAGCTTTAGGTTGGATATATAATGATTGAAATTAGATGACTAGTAGCTTAAATAATGTTATTGTCAATGATTAATTTTAGAAGATTGATTAAGGTAGTTTCATAATGCTTCAATATCTCAAAACAAGATAATCATTGTACACCTCTTCCCATGAAATCTAAGATCAAGTAACTACTCATAATTCATTTGAATTAATTATTTGTTGGTTGCACCTAATTATTTTTTTCTGATTGATTTGTTTTCTTTAACTACCAATCAATTAGGTTCTTAAGCATCTTACTTGCAGAATTTTATTTCTATTTTTTTTGGACATACGTTCGGTTGAAAACAAATATTTTTCTCCTTCGAACTATATAGATCAAAAGTCTTTAGAATAGATGAATACCTTGTTGAAACGATTCTCTCTTTTGTCTTAAGCATTTAGCTCTCACATTTTCGATTGGTATATGTCTCTAATGCCAATTGTAACGATAACTCGTTACGTCCAAACCATCAATCACTGACCCGCTAATAATATTTCTCCGTTGGATTCAAACCACCGACCCAAAATACTTAAACTTAGTTATTATTAATAACGTGTCTGATCTTTTATATTTTCAATTAGAATTCATTTTTCATCCGATATGAAATTATTGAGACGTTACCAAAATACTTAAACCTAATTATTATTACTAGAGTATGTAGCCTTATATATATCTAATCAAAACTCATTTTCCATCCTATGAAATTATTGGAGCGTTACATTAAATTTTCTGCAACAAATCATACAAGCAAAAAAAAAAAAAAAAAAAAAAGTGTGACTTTGGCCTAATTTGGTGTTCTTGGTGTATTTTTATTATTATTTTTTAATAGAATTATTGTATTATAATTAATGTAGGAGCGAACGGTGGATTGCTGGCAATCTTTGTAACAATTTCAAATATAAAATATTGTCATTCTGTTTTCAATTGAGATTCCTCGCAAGCCAACCAAATATAATCAGAACAGAGAAGTGCATCAGCTGACACATTTAATCATATAGAATTATGTATCAAAAATTTTAAAAAGAATTGCCAAAAACTTCAAACAAGACATTAATTGTTCACCAAATATATATATATATATATATATATATATATATATATATATTGAAACTTCTCAGTTTTATTTTGTGGTAATTATGGCTTGAAAACTTTAACAGATATTATTGATACCTAATATTTAAATATCCAATGAAAAATATTATTAATAGTTGATAGCTCATAGGGTCATTAATCCTCAATTTACTTTTAAAAAAAAATACTGTTAATAAGACAAGTTAAAAGTTGTCGATATGAAAGGGTTTATGTCACGCCCCAAGTTCGAAAAATAGCGTCTAATTTTTTTTTTTTTTTAAATATCAGAGTTTTAAAATCAAGCCAGGGCATGACAGACCGCCACATATATAGAAGAGTCCCAATCCCCCTTGGGATTGAGCCTTTTCTATATATGCACGGCTAGCTTTACAACAACATCAGAGTAATTAACTACGTTCTACTAAAAGTTATTACAACAGCTAAAACAATTAATTTACAGATTTACAACTTGCTTTATAATTTAAATTACAATTTCAAACTTTAACATCTTCTAATACACAGATACGGCTGTCCAGGGTTAACTTCTAACTTGGAATCTCACCAACACGTCCCGACATCCCAGCACCCGATCAACCTGAAAAATGGTCACCCAGGGGGTGTGAGATACATCGACAGTGTATCCCAGTGGGCACGACGAGCCGAGAAATAGCAGATCGTACTTACTGGTATACAATACTAGAGGATAGTAATAATCACTTGTTAAGATAAGCAGATACATATCTCTGAAGCTGTAATTAAAAGCAAACTTATACAATCTTGAAACAAGCATAGGCTGATAACAATAGCAGGTATAGGAATCAGGAAATCATGAGATATGATAAAAGCAGACTAAACTGGCAATATATGCATCAACAAATGAAATATCAAATACCCAATCATAAGCCACCATATTGGTCTATAAGACCTCAGGAAAAACTCGCTGAACCTGGCACCAACCTGGCTGACATACTCCGGCACCCTCGGGCACTAACCTAGGAGTCAACACTCCGGCACCCTTGGGCACTAACCTGGAAGTCACGGGTCATACACCAGACCACTTTACCGGTAAAGAACATCCACACGGGTCATGACTCCGCTGATGTTCGTGAAGTACAGCAGTGCAAGCGATAAATCATGCGAATGCTCAAGCTCACGGTCCACAGACCGGGTAATCAGCAACAAGCCGGGAAATCCCCACTGGGATGCAACAATAGTATACCAACAGATATCTCAACTCAAATGATCAACCATAAGTCAGAACAGTTCCAACAGGAATGCAATAACAGAATCAACTGAATCTCAACTCATATGCAGAAATAATCATCAACTAATCCAATCGAGGATGCAATATCTGAATCAACTGAATCTCAACTCATATGCAGGAATAATCATCAACTAATCCAATCAAGGATGCAATATCAGAATCAACTGAATCTCAACTCATATGTAGGAATATAGTCAACAACAACTAGAACATGGATCGAGATATACTGATAATCAAGTGTAGCAAATATTCAAGAATAAAATCACAATATTTGGAAGCAACTAAAGACCAATCATGCAAGGCTAAACACATTTTTCTTTTTAAGAAAACCATTTTGAAAACGGATTTTATGTCCAAACTTCGAAGAGCTATGCCTTTGTCCTATCAAATAAGAACAGACTCAGGCGACCCTGCGATGCTTGGTTGAAAACATTTGTTGACTAAAAATCATGTGTTTAGCAGTATAATACTTGATCAAAAGGAAAACAGGCTCAAACATCTAATGGCCAAACAGGCATGACAATGTCCAGAATAATGATATAAATACTGGAAGCAACTAAGATCAATCATGCAAGGCAACAGATAACTGATAAAGGTCATAAATCAGGCGTAAAGCAGTATGAAACTGATCAAAAGGAAGGTAGGCTCAAAGTAATAACTAGGCTACAAAAATAGGGGTACAACCAATACTGTACCCCAGAGGGCCGAAATGATAATGCCCGGACCGAAAATAAACCCACCTGTCGTTTGCAGGCGAACTTTCGGCTCCAAAAGAAAGCTCGAAAACTGTGCCAACCTGAATCAAAAATGCTGATCAGGGAACAACTCAATCACTCTAATCCCAACTTAACTTAAACTCAGATCTTTTCCAGATCGACTCGAATTCGTCGGAAAACCACCGTTCGGCTCACTTTGACCTGAACGCGCTATCAAATTTTCGATTTCAACAAAACTTGACGTGCAACCACGAATTACTAAAACATTAATGTTTAACGGACAACACTTAGCCAAACGCAACCCTATGCTCAAATATTGGCAAAATTACCAAAATGCCCCTCCCGGGAATTCCTTTTGGATTTCCGGGAGACTCGGGCCTTAAACCTTTGCCGCTGGCTCAACCAGATTATACTGGGACTCAACAGTCGGCTTGGTGAAACTGCCGCAATTTTTCCGAATTGCGCAATTGCCACCGGAATGCTGTTAAATCGGCGATTTTGCCGATTCTCGGACCGATATCCGATTTTCGCTCAACGGGGGCCGTTAGATTCCTAACGAAAAGTTTAGGAATCAATTATACACTGTTCTAAACAGTACACATTATCACATTTGCGTTTGGACCCTTCAGGTTTCCAAAAATCGCACTTTTAGTGCCATTTGAGCACTGTTTTCGCTCGTTCTCTTAACTGGAGAATTATTTTTATGAACCGTCACTTCCAGTAGGTGACAAATAACTTGCTGAACACCGTGCTCACCCATTTGCGGCAGCATGGAATCCGAGGAAAACTTCGGGCCATAATACACTCCTCTAACATAGCCTTAAGCAATTTTTGTTTCTTCGACACACCCAAACTGAAATTAAACGCGAGCATCGTGTTCAGTGACCCCAAATTAGCCAGAAGCTCACTGTCGTAGCATCGCAAACAGCCCAGAACAGACCTTAGGCCAAACATTAAGCTTAGAGCTTGAACATACTACAACTTTAAATATACTTGTGCAAAACTTAAACCACATTGACCATTCATCTCTGGACAACAATTAAACACCAGGGCTTGCTCTATTTGCAACCCAGAATTGCTGGATCAACCAGATCCAAGGCCTAACATTCTAACAAACTCCACAATGCTCCAAACACAGTCCACACAGATATTGTTTGATCTGAAGGGAGAATCAAGCTCAGGGGACTATTTGGAACAACTTTCATATTTTGCTCACAGTCTAATTCCATATTTTTCTTCATTGTGGCATTTCGACAAACATTTGGTGTGCAACTTTCACATACAAGTACCCAACCTCAAACCCGAGTTGATTCTCAGCCAATACTGCACCTGGGCCCTTCTAACTTGGAAGGAAGGTTCCTCTAAGTTGCAGAAACCTTCCTATCAAGTTTGGCCCAACCCCGCACCCTCGGATTGCCGAAATCCGAGGTTGAAGATAAGCTTCAAACCTCGAAAATGGTGACCCTTCATTCAGAGCTTCTGGACCTAAGCCTTTGGCACCAACAGGTGCTAAACCACACGACAAACTTACCTGAACCCGTGCCCGGCGACAGGGCACGGCGGCGGCGGCGGTGGAGAAAAGCTCGGTTTGGAGCTTCCACCTCTAATGGCGGATTTCCACCGAAGCTTCATGGCATCCATGCAAGGGCATGGCTGGGATCTACTTGATCCCAGGAAGCTTCCGGTCCACTCCCCGGCCGCCGGAGACGGCCGAAACGCCGGCGAAGGCAATTTATTCATTTCTCGGGTCATCTATGGCCGCGCCACCCTCGGCTTGCATGGCAGCCATGAAACAGCATGTATGGAGTCTCCTCACTCCCAAAATGCTTCCTGAGCATGTGTACGGCGGTGGGGAGCGTCGCCGGCGCCGGAGCCAATAGCTCGGCCGAAGTGCAATATCTCCCAAAATTACGGTTTTGTTCTGCGACTGATCCGCTTGATCAAACTCCACCAAATTTGGTGGGATTGATCCTCATCTCCGACAGAATTTGTCCACCAATTTTTGTTCATTTTGGTCCACCGGTTGAAGAGAACAACCGAGGCGAAGCTCGGCTATGGTTCCGGCGAGATTATTCTCCCGCCGGCAACCGGCCGTGCATGGGAAGCTCGGTCTTGGTACGAAGCATCATTAGGCTCTGTTGAGCCGACTTCCAAAGATTTTGGGTGCTAAAATCCAAAGGTTCGAGGGAACTCACCTCGCCGGAGTTGGAGAAGAAAGGGTTGAGGCCGGTTCTACCTCCCTGCGTCGCGCGTGCTCAGGCCTCCTCAAGCACACTCACCAGAAGCAAAGAGGTCCTCTAGAATGCACAGGTTCGAGTTTGGGGTTCCTTGTGCACACTTCTCTCTTTCTCTCCCAAGCTCGGTTTGTCTCTCAATGGGTTGGTGTCCCACGGCCTCCCAGCACTCGGGGCTTGGTCTGGGGAATGCAGAGCACCCAGATGGTGCATTGGATCCAACCCAGACCCCTCGAGTTTCCCCCAAGGAGACCAAAAGGCATTAAAAGAGTTAATGCAATTTTTGCAATATTTCGCAAAGAACCCCCTCTACAATGGTTCCTAAGCCTCGGGGTCCCTCCTGTAGCTTACTTAGACTGACAGGACCGTACCCAAATTATTTTATAATTTTTGGTCCACAAAAACTTAAGGTTTCTTCGCAATTACACCCTTTTTCGATGTTTTTCACGCATTTCGAGACAAACGGATCTTCAATTTGCGAAACGGACTTTGCCACGACGTCCGGCTCGTCGAGACCTGTCAAGTAGCATATTTGCTTGCTTGATTTGGCACTCGAGTAAAATCTCGGGCCATAAAATTCGATAGGCTGCAGTACACTGCACGCACTTCGATGCACCCGGATCGCCAAACGCGAATTCCGTCAGTGCCATTGCTCTCAGAACGTTGAAAATAGCTAGGATTGACTACTCATACCCCTGTATTCAGGGTCCAGACGGCGAAACGGCCGATGATGATCGAAAGGTGATTAAAATTAGAGGGTTATTCACTTTACTATTCACTTAAGTTGTGGGGCCCGTCCGTTTATTTACTGATTTGCGGAAGATCCGACCGTCGGATCGAAGACATATGTATATCAATTTTTCATGTTTCGATGAGACGGTCACAATGGTGATCTCGGATTTTCAAGATCAGGCCCCGATCAAAAGTCGGTATTTTCTGGCCACTATTGCACTATTAATTACCTATTTTTGCCATTTAAATAATTCAGAAAATTACTTAAGCTTAGATTTTGGATTTTAAAAATCACGGTTACTACATCACCCACCACTTATAAGAAGTTTCGTCCCCGAAACTTAAACTTATCTAATCCACTGGTAAGTCTCTAATAGGTTCACGATAGTGACAACTAGTCACAAGGTATCAACAACTCCAAGGCACATAAGCCACTGAATTAGAAAGCGAAATGCCACAAATCTGTCGCCAACAACTAGTTGGGGACACAACCCACATCTGAAGGTACATCACATACCTCCCTTCACAGTCTCTAGGCCGATGATATAACCTCTACCAAGGGTCACTACCATCTCGTGGTCATGAATGTCACCCTGACTATTCACGAGAAACTGGAATCATATTCCAACGTTCTCCAACTCCTTATTAGATCCGATGTATAGGCAAAAATTTGAATTCACCCCAAATCAGGATTACCATCGGGCACATAAGCCACTGAATTATGACACGGGAACACTGAAGGTCAAAAATTTGTTCAACCTCTGGGCAAACTGTAAGGCAGGTGCAATACTAGCAGTCATCTGCTGTTGTGCCATCAGTTGAATAATTTCGGCAAGAACGGTGGTCAATCCTTTAACCACATGTACTGTAACTGATCTGAGCCCTCTGGCTCCACTGAAACAATTTAAGCCCACGGCCGAATCCATGACCGCGGCTAACTCTGCACTATCAACGATCCCCAAAACCAGAGTGCGTACGACTAACAACGCGAACACAAAACACACCTGAGCTCCAAACCACTATGTTAATACCCTGCGCTCTCTCGTGAACACAAGTCATCATAGGGCTCGTTCCTAGCCAAATCTAGGCATCGTATTCCTATTTCTCTGATACCATCTAATCTGTCACGCCCCAAGTTCGAAAAACAGCGTCTAAATTTTTTTTTTTTTTTTTTTTTTTTTTTTTTTTTTTTTTAAATCAGAGTTTTAAAACCAAGCCAGGGCATGACAGACCGCCACATATATAGAAGAATCCCAATCCCCCTTGGGATTGAGCCTTTTCTATATATGCACGGCTAGCTTTACAACAACATCAGAGTAACTAACTACGTTCTACTAAAAGTTATTACAACAGCTAAAACAATTAATTTACAGATTTACAACTTGCTTTATAATTTAAATTACAATCTCAAACTTTAACATCTTCTAATACACAGATACGGCTGTCCAGGGTTAACTTCTAACTTGGAATCTCACCAACACGTCCCGACATCCCAGCACCCGATCAACCTGAAAAATGGTCACCCAGAGGGTGTGAGATACATCGACAGTGTATCCCAGTGGGCACGACGAGCCGAGAAATAGCAGATCGTACCTACTGGTATACAATACTAGAGGATAGTAATAATCACTTGTTAGGATAAGCAGATACATATCCCTGAAGCTATAATTAAAAGCAAACTTATACAATCTTGAAACAAGCATAGGCTGATAACAATAGCAGGTATAGGAATCAGGAAATCATGAGATATGATAAAAGCAGACTAAAGAGGCAATATATGCATCAACAAATGAAATATCAAATACCTAATCACAAGCCACCATATTGGTCTACAAGACCTCAGGGAAAACTCGCCGAACCTGGCACCAACCTGGCTGACATACTCCGGCACCCTCGGGCACTAACCTAGGAGTCAACACTCCGGCACCCTTGGGCACTAACCTGGGAGTCACGGGTCATACACCAGACCACTTTACCGGTAAAGAACATCCACACGGGTCATGACTTCGCTGATGTTCGTGAAGTACAGCTGTGCGAGCGATAAATCATGCGAATGCTCAAGCTCACGGTCCACAGACCGGGTAATCGGCAACAAGCCGGGAAATCCCCACTGGGATGCAACAATAGTATACCAACAGATATCTCAACTCAAATGATCAACCATAAGTCAGAACAGTTCAAACAGGAATGCAATAATAGAATCAACTCAATCTCAACTCATATGCAGAAATAATCATCAACTAATCCAATCGAGGATGCAATATCTGAATCAACTGAATCTCAACTCATATGCAGGAATAATCATCAACTAATCCAATCAAGGATGCAATATTAGAATCAACTGAATCTCAACTCATATGCAGGAATATAGTCAACAACAACTAGAACATGGATCGAGATATACTGATAATCAAGTATAGCAAATATTCAGGAATAAAGTCACAATATTTGGAAGCAACTAAAGACCAATCATGCAAGGCTAAACACATTTTTCTTTTTCAGAAAACCATTTTGAAAACAGATTTTATGTCCAAACTTCGAAGAGCTATGCCTTTGTCCTATCAAATAAGAACAGACTCAAGGCGACCCTGCGATGCTTGGTTGAAAACATTTGTTGTCTAAAAATCATGTGTTTAGCAGTATAATACTTGACCAAAAGAAAAACAGGCTCAATCATCTAATGACCAAACAGGCATGGCAATGTCCAGAATAATGATATAAATACTGGAAGCAACTAAGATCAATCATGCAAGGCAACAGATAAACTGATAAAGGTCATAAATCACGCGTAAAGCAGTATGAAACTGATCAAAAGGAAGGCAGGCTCGAAGTAATAACTAGGCTACAAAAACAGGTGTGAGGACCCGGATCCCCACGGCAGGGTTTACTGTGGGTTTGGAGGTTTCTGGGTGTGTGTGTGTGCGTGTCGGGCCCCAGATTTGAGTTTCTGGTGAAATGGGAGCTTGTTTCCTTTTCTGGAAGTCCATTTTGGGTGTGTAGGGTGTTTGCGCGCTTAGTGGAGCCTTGATTGTGACCCGGGACGAAATATGGATCAAGTCTACTCTTCCGGGAATTTTTGGGAAAATTTAGAAGCGGAATTTGGCCGAACGGACCTCGGATTTGGATTCAGCGCGCGAAAACGAGTGAAATGGACTATTTACTTGAATTTTTCGGAGCCCGGACGCGAAAACACGAATTTCGAGGCTCGGGTTACTGTTCCGGCGGCCGGAGAGGGGCCGGCGGCCGTCGGCGGACGGCGGAGCGCGGCGGAGCAGCCTCGGGCAGGCGGCGGAGCGGCGCAGGCAGGCGGCGAGAGGCGCGGGCAGGCGCGCGGGCGCGCGGGCAGGCGCGCGGTCCACCGCGGAGTCGTGCACCGTACGGATAGGACACGTGGCACTTTCCTGTTGGTCGGTTCAGCAGGCGCGGTCCACGGGATTTTGGCTCTGGTGCACGGTGAACCGAGGGACACGTGGCATTGTGTGGTTGGCGGGTTCTGGTGCACCCGGTCCACACGGCGGCGGCGGCTGAGGCGGTGCCTCGGGGCGCGTGCCCGACCCGGGTCCGGCGGCGGCGCGGCCGCGCACGTCGCGCGACGTGCGCGTTGACCGGGTCGGCGTGGGGGGCGCCACGTGGCGCCCCGTGGATGGTCGGGTGCAGGCGTGCACGACCCACGGTCGGGACACGTGGCGTCACGGCATTGGTCGGCGCCGTGCGCCGGGTGCAGGGGGAGGTTTCCAGGGACACGTGGCGGCCTGAGGGCGTTTCGGGCGTGCACAGTAACGGGCCGGCCCGTTACTGTAGCCGCCCGAAAGTTTTCGGGCGCCCGAAAGTTGGGCCCGAAACTTCTTTAGCTTGCTTTTTGGGCTGCTTTTCCTTGTGGGCCTATAAATAGGCCACTTAGGCCGCGATTTAGAGCCCTTTCCGAGGGGAATTAGCAACTGCTCCCTTTACCAAATTTCTTCCTCTTCCTCTTGGGAATCTCCTGGTGAAATTTCAGAAAATCTGGAAGCCGCGACGACTGTGTTTTCTGCCTCGTAGTGCGGAGCGACGGATTTCTGTTGGAGGCCCGTTATCGTCGCATTTCGGTCTAAAATTTCCTCAGAGCTACCCCGACATCCGATTTCAGCGATTTTTGCGGCGTTGGATTCACGAGAGGTAAATCTTCGACTTTCGTGTTGAGTGTTTTGCCTAGATTTGGGTTTTTGGCACGGATTTCGAGGCATTTCTGAGCCGCTGTTTTGTTGTGAGATTTCTGGACAGCACTCACTTCGCGGATTTTTATCTCCTCATCCGGACATCGGAATTCGACGATTCAAGAGCCTATCGACATCTACACTTCGCGAGGATCGTCGTGATATTTTTATTGGAATTTTAGGAAATTTATTTTCAGGTGAAATTCGCGTGTGAACAGTAACCTTGTTTGCAGATTTTTGAAATAGTAATTGTGTGTATGAATTGTGTATAATTGAGATGTGTTATTGTACCCAGGACTGTAAGAGCACTTTTCTGTGCTCTTTGCACTGTGGATCTGGGAAATTGTCGACTCCCGGACTGTTTATCTGTACCGGCTCGGACAGTTAGCGCGATCAGGTGGGTGATCCTGCTTTCAAATTCTATGGACTGCACTCTAATTCTACAAATATAGTAGCATGCATAGTTTATGAGCCAGATAATTTGTGTAAACTGTATGTTGGAAAAACCACTGTAGCTAATTGCTAAATCTGTCGATCTCTTGATAAGCTCTGCAACTTGGGAACTTAGTTTAGCAAAATTGCCTGTTATTTAATTATCATGTGCCATTAAACTACAGTGACTTGAACATACATCAGATTTATTTATCACCTTAGCTGTTCCACAGTGGTAGTACTCTTGTCACTCTGGTCATAGTGATCTTTTCCCCGAGTCGTGGGCCGGGAGGTTTATTAGCTGGGGATTGCATTTGCACTCGCGTCTGGGGACCGAGTGGCGTCTGTAGCAGTCTGTAGATCGGCTTGCATTGAGATAGTGATAGTGATAGTGATAGTGATAGTGACAGTGGATCTGGGATTTTTGGGACATGGTCATAGTGACAGTGTGGATTTTTAGCCAGTAGTGAGATAGTGATTGGATCATAGCCTGCATGTGCCACCTTTGTGCTGGACAGTGTTGCGCAGTTTTTTGACTCGAGCGGGTCGCTCCCCTCGAGTGCCACTCCGGAGTAGGCGAGACCGGGTTGTAGTACCGGCTTTGAGATTGAGCTAGATACCGGGTTGGAGTACCGGACATACCTACAGCAGTAGGTAGGCGCAGGTTTGACTGGGCCCGTTGTGGCAGTCAGTTTGGATTGGGTGTTCCGAGTTGAGTATCAGTTGTGGCATATCGTCCTCCTGTTCTTCCCCTTGAGCATTATAGATAGGGGCATAGTAGCAGTAGATATTTACTTTCCAGCTTTTCATACTGCATTTCTTTTATTACTTTTATCTCTAGTAGACTTAGTGGGCAGGCCGTCGGGCTTGTTGGCGGCACCCACTGAGAACTACTGTGGGAGGTAGTTCTCACACCCGTCGTGGTGTCTTTTCCCCAGGGACTTCAGCTCCAGTTCCTGCGGTGCCAGTTGCTGATCCTGCTCTTCTCGACCGAGGTAAGGGAGTCGCGAGATAGATCCCTTCCCCCTTCAGCTTCAGTGTTGTAGAGGTACCCATATATTTTGGTTGTGTGATGTTTGAGAGATTATGTAGTGAGGTATCGAGTTGTACTTTTCTGCTTTCTTTGAGAGACTTTTGTATTTGTGGTGAGGACTTATTGTATTATGAGAGTTGTACTTATTTTATTTCTAGCAGTTTACTTTGCTCTGATATCTGCTTAGTGTAGTATCTCCCTTTTGCAGGTTAGACGCTACGCCTCTACAGGGCTTCCTGTAGGGACGGCGGATCTGTTGGCGAGCCCGGGGTACAGTCTTGACCCCGGGGCGTGACAGATTAGAGTGGTATCAGAGCTTAGGGTGTAGGTCTTGAGGACTTAGGAACCCTAGGCTTATGGTTAAACCCTAGGATGACCCACGTGAGAGCCGAGACTTTTAGCGAAAGTCTTGATTGGGTATTTAACTCTCCCGAGAGGATAGGGACGAGTGATAGACATGTCTTCCTTTTGTAGCGACTATGTTGGCTGCAGACAACATAGTGCTTCGGAAAGGGGGACATGCCTTTTGACTTTCGCTAGATTGGGTCGAGTGTTGCTTCTGGTTTTGATTGTTTGTTTTGTCCCTCAGGTGGGGATGCCTCCTCGACGTTCGATGGTGACGCGCTCGCAGCCTTCGTCCTCTGAGCCCGAGCAGGAGGACTCGGGGCGAGGACCTCAGGCTGAGATTCAGGAGCTCCGTGCCCAGATGGCACAGATGGCTGAGGCGGCTAGACGCCAGGAGGAGGCAGTGGCGCGGCTGACGCTCTTATTGGAGCAGAGAGCACAGCCGGCAGTGGCACCCCCTGAGGCTTCGCCGGTGCCTTCTTCCCCTGTTGTGGCACCCCCTATTCCTGCTGAGCCGGTTTCGAGTAGGCCACCGGCCGGGGCGACGAGAGCGTTGACTGAGACAGAGCAGCGGGAGGTTGTTGATTTGCTGATGAGATTCCGGCGGTTCGATCCGCCCCGCTTTTCGGGCATGGGTGCTGAGCCTTGGGCAGCCGAGACTTGGATTACCACCATGGAGCGCCACTTTGAGAGCTTATTTGTGGATGAGAGGTATCGGGTTATTCTGGCTACCCATTTTCTGGAGAGCAATGCCGAGGCATGGTGGCGGCGTGTGCGACCAGCTGGTCCACCTGGGACGCAGCTTCTTTCCTGGACCGAGTTCCGGAGCATGTTGCTGGGAGCCTTCTTTCCTGAGAGTGTTCGACAGCGACTGGAGGAGCAATTGAAGAATCTCCGCCAGGGAGATAGGCCGGTGCAAATGTACATCGCGGAATTCAACCAGCTTTTGGCATGTGTGCCACATGTGGCCAGGGACGAGAGTCATCGTGTCTATATGTTTGAGAGAGGACTTCGCCGAGACATTTACCAGTTTGTCCGCTCCCGCCGACTGCAGACCTTGGAGGCCTCGATGGAGCAGGCTTTGTATGTGGAGAGTGGAGAGGCCGTGATGGATGAGGTATCTCCGGCCCCTGTAGCGACTCCTGGGGCGAAGCGCCCGGCTTCTCCGGAGGAGGGGCAGTCTAGTAGGCAGGGACCCCCGAGACCTCCACGTTCCCACTCGCAGGGCCAGGGGTACCAGGGACATCAGAGATCGGGGGCGTCTCGCCAGGTACAGCAGCAGCAGCGTCGACCCCCACGACAGCAGACTTTTCAGCAGCAGCGCCCAGATCGGTGTGTTATCTGTGGAGGCCCACATTTACCGACTCAGTGCCCGCAGAGACAGGGCCATTGTTTTCGCTGCGGGCAGGCCGGTCACTTTGCGAGCGTGTGCCCTAGAGCCGGCCATCCAGCTCCTTCATCAGCATCTGCACCGTTTGTCCCTTACCAGCCAGCCGATCCTTCTGCGGCCTATAGCAGGCCCGATGTTGCCTCATCTTCTTCCCGACAGCCAGAGCGACGTCCCCCGGCACCGAGCGGTCGTGTTTATGCCGCTCAGGTTGAGGACACTTCAGCAGCAGAGCAGGTCGTCGCAGGTATTAGTCTGTTCTCAGCAGTCCGTGCTCGGGCTCTTTTGTTACCAGTGCATCTCATTTATTCATCAGTAGAGATTTTGCATCTATCTGCATGGTATCAGGGCATGTGCATCTTAGTATAATTTAGGGGTAGAGATTTGTGACTTGCATTAGCGTTTGGATTCATCCGGGTATCTTCCAGCAGAGGCGAATTTTGGGCATGATCAGAACAACTGAACTTTGAACGGCGCGCCGATTGTTGTGTTGGTTCAGTTGCAGCTCCCCGACTCAGATTGAGCGCTTGGGATGGACCAGTTGGTGCGGTATCGTGCAACATTCGATTGCGAACGGAGAATAGTGGCCTTTCCGCAAGTTGGACGACAGAAGATCTTTTCCACTGGTTACCAAGGCATCCTTCCTGCAGCAGTGGCTTCAGCGGCTTTGGGTTAGGTGCGATTTGTCGAGCGTAGGTGGCGCCTAGGACTAGAGGGTTTGTCTCTAGGGGTCTTGGATAGGGTGGTGTTTCTTTTAGGGGCACGGGTAGACCGTAGCTTCCGTTTTGTTGCCGCAGCAGGAACGGCATCAACCCTCCTCTCCCTCTTTTCTCACTCTTGTGCTGAAATTCGCGAACAGGATGAAAGATACGAAAGACTACTCCAGAAGTAGGGACAGTGCCCGAACCTGTTCTTGTTGGTTTAGGGCAAGGGCACTGGTCTCTCGGAACTTTCGAACTTTTCGCTAATTTCAGTCGTTTTCTAAATTTGAGAGTTGGAGGTTGATGGCCTTCCTTCCTGGTGGAGCCCTTTCTTTTCTGTTAAGTTTTGTAGCGTAATTCGAATAGTTTGGAGGCGTAGAGTTGGCCGTTCTTCTTAGTCCTCGGTGTTTGGGAATTCCTGAGCTTTATCCGCGGTTGGACGCGCTTTGTGGAGAGTTGTGGCGACTGGGGAGTTGGAGTTTGTGCTGATGGATGCTTACCTTTGGGCTTGGAGACTCCTTTTTGAGCCGTGTTTGTTTCGAGGACGAAACTTTCTTTTAGTGGGGGAGGATGTGAGGACCCGGATCCCCACGGCAGGGTTTACTGTGGGTTTGGAGGTTTCTGGGTGTGTGTGTGTGTGCGTGTCGGGCCCCAGATTTGAGTTTCTGGTGAAATGGGCTTGTTTCCTTTTCTGGAGTCCATTTTGGGTGTGTAGGTGTTTGCGCGCTTAGTGGAGCTTGATTGTGACCCGGGACGAAAATGGATCAAGTTTACTCTTCCGGGAATTTTTGGGAAAATTTAGAAGCGGAATTTGGCCGAACGGACCTCGGATTTGGATTCAGCGCGCGAAAACGAGCGAAATGGACTATTTACTTGAATTTTTCGGAGCCCGGACGCGAAAACACGAATTTCGAGGCTCGGGTTACTGTTCCGGCGGCCGGAGAGGCGCCGGCGGCCGCCGGCGGACGGCGGAGCGCGGCGGAGCAGCCTCGGGCAGGCGGCGGAGCGGCGCGGGCAGGCGGCGAGCGGCGCGGGCAGGCGCGCGGGCGCGCGGGCAGGCGCGCGGTCCACCGCGGAGTCGTGCACCGTACGGATAGGACACGTGGCACTTTCCTGTTGGTCGGTTCAGCAGGCGCGGTCCACGGGATTTTGGCTCTGGTGCACGGTGAACCGAGGGACACGTGGCATTGTGTGGTTGGCGGGTTCTGGTGCACCCGGTCCACACGGCGGCGGCGGCTGAGGCGGTGCCTCGGGGCGCGTGCCCGACCCGGGTCCGGCGGCGGCGCGGCCGCGCACGTCGCGCGACGTGCGCGTTGACCGGGTCGGCGTGGGGGGCGCCACGTGGCGCCCCGTGGTTGGTCGGGTGCAGGCGTGCACGACCCACGGTCGGGACACGTGGCGTCACGGCATTGGTCGGCGCCGTGCGCCGGGTGCAGGGGAGGTTTCCAGGGACACGTGGCGGCCTGAGGGCGTTTCGGGCGTGCACAGTAACGGGCCGGCCCGTTACTGTAGCCGCCCGAAAGTTTTCGGGCGCCCGAAAGTTGGGCCCGAAACTTCTTTAGCTTGCTTTTTGGGCTGCTTTTCCTTGTGGGCCTATAAATAGGCCACTTGGGCCGCGATTTTGAGCCCTTTCCGAGGGGAATTAGCAACTGCTCCCTTTACCAAATTTCTTCCTCTTCCTCTTGGGAATCTCCTGGTGAAATTTCAGAAAATCTGGAAGCCGCGACGACTGTGTTTTCTGCCTCGTAGTGCGGAGCGACGGATTTCTGTTGGAGGCCCGTTATCGTCGCATTTCGGTCTAAAATTTCCTCAGAGCTACCCCGACATCCGATTTCAGCGATTTTTGCGGCGTTGGATTCACGAGAGGTAAATCTTCGACTTTCGTGTTGAGTGTTTTGCCTAGATTTGGGTTTTTGGCACGGATTTCGAGGCATTTCTGAGCCGCTGTTTTGTTGTGAGATTTCTGGACAGCACTCACTTCGCGGATTTTTATCTCCTCATCCGGACATCGGAATTCGACGATTCAAGAGCCTATCGACATCTACACTTCGCGAGGATCGTCGTGATATTTTTATTGGAATTTTAGGAATTTATTTTCAGGTGAAATTCGCGTGTGAACAGTAACCTTGTTTGCAGATTTTTGAAATAGTAATTGTGTGTATGAATTGTGTATAATTGAGATGTGTTATTGTACCCAGGACTGTAAGAGCACTTTTCTGTGCTCTTTGCACTGTGGATCTGGGAAATTGTCGACTCCCGGACTGTTTATCTGTACCGGCTCGGACAGTTAGCGCGATCAGGTGGGTGATCCTGCTTTCAAATTCTATGGACTGCACTCTAATTCTACAAATATAGTAGCATGCATAGTTTATGAGCCAGATAATTTGTGTAAACTGTATGTTGGAAAAACCACTGTAGCTAATTGCTAAATCTGTCGATCTCTTGATAAGCTCTGCAACTTGGGAACTTAGTTTAGCAAAATTGCCTGTTATTTAATTATCATGTGCCATTAAACTACAGTGACTTGAACATACATCAGATTTATTTATCACCTTAGCTGTTCCACAGTGGTAGTACTCTTGTCACTCTGGTCATAGTGATCTTTTCCCCGAGTCGTGGGCCGGGAGGTTTATTAGCTGGGGATTGCATTTGCACTCGCGTCTGGGGACCGAGTGGCGTCTGTAGCAGTCTGTAGATCGGCTTGCATTGAGATAGTGATAGTGATAGTGATAGTGATAGTGATAGTGACAGTGGATCTGGGATTTTTGGGACATGGTCATAGTGACAGTGTGGATTTTTAGCCAGTGAGTGAGATAGTGATTGGATCATAGCCTGCATGTGCCACCTTTGTGCTGGACAGTGTTGCGCAGTTTTTGACTCGAGCGGGTCGCTCCCCTCGAGTGCCACTCCGGAGTAGGCGAGACCGGGTTGTAGTACCGGCTTTGAGATTGAGCTAGATACCGGGTTGGAGTACCGGACATACCTACAGCAGTAGGTAGGCGCAGGTTTGACTGGGCCCGTTGTGGCAGTCAGTTTGGATTGGGTGTTCCGAGTTGAGTATCAGTTGTGGCATATCGTCCTCCTGTTCTTCCCCTTGAGCATTATAGATAGGGGCATAGTAGCAGTAGATATTTACTTTCCAGCTTTTCATACTGCATTTCTTTTATTACTTTTATCTCTAGTAGACTTAGTGGGCAGGCCGTCGGGCTTGTTGGCGGCACCCACTGAGAACTACTGTGGGAGGTAGTTCTCACACCCGTCGTGGTGTCTTTTCCCCAGGGACTTCAGCTCCAGTTCCTGCGGTGCCAGTTGCTGATCCTGCTCTTCTCGACCGAGGTAAGGGAGTCGCGAGATAGATCCCTTCCCCCTTCAGCTTCAGTGTTGTAGAGGTACCCATATATTTTGGTTGTGTGATGTTTGAGAGATTATGTAGTGAGGTATCGAGTTGTACTTTTCTGCTTTCTTTGAGAGACTTTTGTATTTGTGGTGAGGACTTATTGTATTATGAGAGTTGTACTTATTTTATTTCTAGCAGTTTACTTTGCTCTGATATCTGCTTAGTGTAGTATCTCCCTTTTGCAGGTTAGACGCTACGCCTCTACAGGGCTTCCTGTAGGGACGGCGGATCTGTTGGCGAGCCCGGGGTACAGTCTTGACCCCGGGGCGTGACAACAGGGGTCCAACCAATACTGTACCGCAGAGGGCCGAAATGATAAAGCCCGGACCGAAGATAATCCCACCTGTCGTTTGCAGGCGAACTTTCGGCTCCAAAAGAAAGTTCGAAAACTGAGCCAACCTGAATCAAAAATGCTGATCAGGGAACAACTCAATCACTCTAATCCCAACTTAACTTAAACTCAGATCTTTTCCAGATCGACTCTAATTCGTCGGAAAACCACCGTTTGGCTCACTTTGACCCGAACGCGCTATCAAATTTTCGATTTCAACAAAACTTGACGTGTAACCACGAATTACTAAAACATTAATGTTTAACCAACAAC
>CM054937.1:20107594-20176651 GCA_029168755.2 Tillandsia fasciculata | reverse complement strand
AAAAGCTACCCACCCACCATGTGCAAAGCTGCATCCCCATAGCATAGAAGAGAACACGCCGCAGATACGAATGAAACATTAATAAGCCCTTCTACATAG
This sequence comes from Tillandsia fasciculata, assembly GCA_029168755.2. NCBI lineage: Eukaryota > Viridiplantae > Streptophyta > Magnoliopsida > Poales > Bromeliaceae > Tillandsia > Tillandsia fasciculata. The sequence continues at coordinate 20,176,552 of CM054937.1, read as the reverse complement.
AGTGTTCCCTCTGTTAAACACTTAATAATGAGTTTAATCATCGATCCGGCAAAAGGCTGCCACCTTGCATCGCCAGTTATATCAATCAGCACGCCATGTCCACTTGCAGGCCGGCAACAGGATGGGAGCTCACTGAATATTGCAGGCAAGTCCGAAATCCCAGCAAACGAATCACACAAACACTTAATTAACACTCTACCAGAAGGCACTGCATTTGAATGTACTGATGCCACGTATCGAATATCTGTGTAATTGCTTATGAATTAGTGAGGACAACAATAAAGATTCTGATAAAACTGAATGCGGTTTCATCTATGAGTTAGGACAACAAATTAAGACCTTCTACGGCAAGCATCGCATCCAAGAAGAACTGGCGGTAGGCCTCTCTATCTCCGGTGCGGAGAAGGGAAAGGAGAGACGAAACAGTTTCAAATATCACCCCATGGCGGGAACTGCGAACGAAAACAGGTTATGTTATGACAGACACAATGAGATTGCAAGAAAGAGGCATTAGGGTTTGGTTGGAATGGGGAAGGGATGATAACGTACATGAAGATCGGCTCGGCGAGGAAGGGGAGGACGCGGCCGACGACGGGAAGTACCGCCGCGGCGCGGCCGTGGAAGAAGACGCCGGGGAAGTTGCGCGCGGTGTGGGAGAGGAGCTTGAGCACGGCGGTGACCTCCCTCTCGTTCGCTGCCAGGGAGATGACTCGTTTCTCAGATCAAACAAGCAAACCCTAACAAGGAGAAAACCCTAGAGAGCGATAGAAAGAGAGAGAGTGAGGGGGGGCTACCGGTGGAGGAGGGGACGACGTAGGCGTGGAGGAGGTTGGGGAGTACGGTGCGGAACTTGGTCTCTAAGGGGTCCTCGCCATTAATGGCGGCGGCGGCGGCGGAGGAAGAGGAGGAGGAGGAGGAGGATGCGGCGATGCGCTCGCGAAGCTCCTGGATGAGGCTGGAGAGGTTCGCCATTAATGGCGATGGGAGAGGTCGATCGCGCTCTCCTCTCTCTCTCTCAAGTGTAGGAGGAGGAGCTCCACAGTCCCATTTTGAAGATTCTTCGCTCGTCTTGCCTCAAAATTTCCCTCCTATTTCGCTACGCGACGAGCACGGAATTGCTCTGAAAATTTGCCCGCAAGATGCATCACCGTAATTATAAAAGGAAAATACTTCATGTACACTCAAAAATTAGTGTATATCACACATCCATCCATCATGATAGTTTTATATAATTTTTTTCAAGCATATCTAATAGACTATATATAATTTTATAAAGTTTAATTTTTTCTTCAAAAGTCATAAATTTTTTTTTTTTTTTTTATAAATCAATAAAAAATATAGTTAATTATAAAGAAAATATTTAATTTTGATTAGTGAGTGAGATAAATTTATTTTTTTACCACTTTAGAAAAAATTTATATTATTTTAATAGTTGGGGATATATTTATAAAAATAAAATTAAATTTTTACCTATATTCTGTTAAAAATAAACAGTAAATGACGATAATAAACCAGAAAAACATATATAAACAATTTAAAATTTTAAAGAAATAAATATCAAAAGTTAAATTTTGTAAAAATATATCTGTTATTTGATATGTTTACATAAATCTGTATGGCTATAAAAAAAATACATGTATATCAATACATAATGACATATATATATATATATATATATATATATATATATATATATATATATAAATATTTGAATGACTATTATTATAAAATCTTTTAAAGTTTATTAAAAATATTATTTACTAATTAAAAAAAAATAGAATGCTATTATAAATACGGAGATTTTATGGAGTCGATATATTATTTTTCACGATACAATACGATGGATATGACTTGGGCTGATGAACACTTTAACTTTTGATCCAAAGACGTATATGTTATATATATGGGCCGCCTGGGCCGACTAGCATGGCCTATTGGGCTCACAAGTTGTAAGATGGCTACTTGGATCACCTGAGTTAACTGGGATTTTGGAGTGAGGAGTTCATGTAAATGCAGTTCGCATGTGTTTGGTAATAACTAATAACTGCAATTTTGGACTTTGCAGCGAAGTTGCAGCATATAGTGTCCTTCCTGCGTTTCTATTTTACGGAACACTCACTGAGCTAGACACTCAGGCTTTGCTTGGTTGTGTGGTATAAGAGAGAACTAATAGTATCAGGGATAAGTATACTTTTTAAAACAAGCTGGAATTATTATAAATTTGTATTTTGTTGGATTTTAAGTTAATAACCGGTATAAGAAAAATAGTGTTTGGAAGTGATTGAAGAATAAGAGTAATAGAGAATTAACTTTTTGTGTTAAAAGACTAAAATATCCTTTCCTTTTAGTTTTTTTCTTAAAAATTAAAGTTTTAAAATTTGTTTAAATTTTAATTTTTATAAAAATTTTAAGTGGGAGTAAAAAAAAGTTAATTTTTAAATTTTAATTTTTAAATTTATATAAATTTTAAAAAATTATAAAAAAAATTGTATAAATTTTAAAAATTTAAAATTAATAATTTTTTTTTACAAAAATAAAACAAATAAAATTTTTAGATTTATTAAAAAATAAAGTTAAAAAAATTAAAATTTATAAAATAAAAAAATTTAAATTTTAAATTTTATAAATTTAAATATCTTTTAAAAATTAAAAATTCTAATTTAAAAAAATAATAAAGAGACGGGAGCATGCAAAGAAAAAAAAAAAAAAAAAAAAGCCTCAGGAAGTGGAGGGGCACAGTGGAGAGAGAAGGGAATGGGGTGGTGGGGGGATCACCTATCCCTCTGTTACCGGTCCCGGTTTTGATCATCTATCCCCCCATGTTACCGGGTTGTCCCGATTTTGACCGGGACAACCCGGTAAGGGGGGGATAGGTGTTCCACCCTATTCCCCCTTTAAATCAATTGTGTTTGGGTACAAAGGGGGCTTATTCTTTTTTGTATCCAAACCAAACACAGTATCAATATTTTATAATTTTTTTAATGAATTTTAGATAGCCTTTGTTATTGATTGCATATATAATGATTTAGATTAGTCTGCTTGATGGAAAAAATCACCTATCCCCCCTATTACCGGATTGTCCCGGTTTTGATCACCTATCCCCTCCTGTTACCGGGTTGACCGGGACAACTCGGTAAGGGGGGGATAGGTGTTCCACCCTATTCCCCCCTTAAATCAATTGTGTTTGGGTACAAAGAGAACTTATTCTCTCTTTGTACCCAAACCAAACACAGTATTAATATTTTACAATTTTTTTAAAAAATTTTAGGTAGTCTTTGTTATTGATTGCATATATAATGATTTAGATGAATCTGCTTGATGGAAAAAATCATCTTTGTATTTTTATTTGTAACAACTAAACCTCTTTACATCAAACCATGAATTGTTTTGTTTCTTCAACATATCCTTTGTATTACATTTGGCTAATATTAATTATTTAAATTAATAAAACATAAATTTAGATGATTTTGTGCATATTGAATAAGCACTCCAAATCAATTCACTTTTTTATTGGATATCAAAATTATCAGCCATATATAAATTTCATTCATACTAGAAATAAAGAATTCAGAAAAAATAAAAACAAGTTAAAAATTACTTCTCATGGAGCCCTTTAGCGCATATCATATTGTTTCAAAAAAATAAATAAATAAGGCTATTATATTATTAATAGTACGAAGTTATTAATGCTATTAAATTTTTGACCTGAAGGAATGTACAGTTAGAATCATAATATGATCTAAAAAATGAAAAGGATCAAAAGAACATATCTAATGACGAAAAATTTGGTAGTACCAAATGTTTGATGCTATCGATAGCACAGTAATTAAACTCTAAAAAATTTGATAAATTGACTTTTTCAGTAATATATGTGATATGCTTTTATTTTATTTTATTTTAAAAAAAAAACCCTCTCAATCAGCCTAGCTAAAGTCCACAACTTGAAAAAGATTAAATAATTAAATAATACTAATAATATTGAGAATCACTCATCGCATCGAACAAGATTGGGATTTACCAGATCAACCCTCCAGAAAAATCAACTCATAGCATCTATTTTCTCTGTGATCCAAGTTTAGGACAACTTAAAATAAAATTAAAAAAAAAAAAAAAAACACTTTTAACAGCTCAAAAGTTTCGGGCACGTTCTTGGGGTGCGTGTGTGCGTGTCGGGCCCCAGAATTAAGTTTTTGGTAAATTTGGAGCTTGTTTCTTTTCTGGAAGTCCATTTTGGGTGTGTGAGGTGTTTGCGCGCTTATCGGAGCCAAGAATGTGACCCGGAACGGAAATTAGAGCACACAATATAGATTAGAGTAATACTCATGTACTTACTTTTATAAATAAAAAAATAAATTTAATCATTGATTGATAAAAGATAAAATATAATTTTACTTATTAACAAGTTAAAAGATAACTTCATAATTCAGATATTTTCTTTATTAAATATCATAAAAAATAAATTTTAAAAAAAATAATTAAAATACCTTCTATAAATTTAGCCATTAATTTTGTAATAATTTAAGGAGTTTAATTTAAAAAGTTTTTGAATTATATATAATTTACGCATTAATTTCAAAAAATTTAGAATTAGAATTTAGGCATTAATTTAAAAATTTTAGAATTATAATTTAAATAATAATTTAAAGAGTTTAATTAAAAAAAAGAATTATAATTTACGCATAAATTTAAAGAGTTTTAGAATTACAAATTAAACATTAATTTAAGGAGTTTTAGAATTACAATTTAAACATTAATTTGAGTTTTACAATTACAATTTAGTCATTAATTTATATCAATATTTAAAAAAAATAAATATAGGTTAATATTCAAATTCAGCATATTTAATATTTTTAAAGAATTTAAAATTTTTCTAATTTAGCTATTTATTTTGCACTAATTTAAACATTAATTTAAAAAAAAATAAAATTACAATTTATGCATTAATTTAAAAAATTTTACAATTAGAATTTAGTCAATAATTTAAGGAATTTAATTTAAAACGTTTTAGAATTACAATTTAGTTATTAATTTAAAAAGTTTTAGAATTACAATTTAAACATTAATTTAAGAAATATTAGAATTAGAATTTAGTCATTAATTTATATCAATATTTTTTTAAAAAAAATTAACATGGATTAATAATCAAATTCAACATAAAAATATGTATAAGGAATTTTAGAATTCATCTAATTTAGAAATTAATTTTGTATCACTATTCTAAAAAATTTGAAAATGGAGAAATTTTTAAATTCAACATATAATGAAAGTTTTGATTCATATACTTTTCACAAATTTAGACATTAATTTTGTACTAATTTAGGCATTAATTTTAAAAGTTTTTAAATAATAATTTAGACATTAATTTAAAGAGTTTTAGAATTATAATTTAGGCATTAATTTAAAGAGTTTTAGAATAACAATTTAGCCATTAATTTAAAAAGTTTTAGAGTTACAATTTAGGCATTAATTTAAAGAGTTTAATTTTTTTAAAAAAAATTATAATTATAAGTTTACGCATTAATTTAAAGAGTTCTAGAATTATAATTTAAACATTAATTAAGGAGTATTAGAATTATAATTTAATCATTAATTTATATCAATATTTTTTAAAAAATTGAACATAGATTAATAATCAAATTCAACATATTTAAGATGTATAAAGAATTTTAGAATTTCTCTAATTTAGAAATTAATTTTGTATCACTATTCTAAAAAATTTGAAAGTGGATAAATATTTAAATTTAACATATAATTATAAAAGTTTTCATTCATGTACTTTTTACAAATTTAGACATTAATTTTGTATTAATTTATGCATTAATTTTAGAAGTTGTTAAATTACAATTTAGCCATTAATTTAAAATTTTTAGAATTACAATTTATGCATTAATTTAAAGAATTAAATTTTTTAAAAAAATTAGAATTACAATTTAGGTATTAATTTAAAGAGTTTTAGAATTACAATTTAAGCATTAATTTAAGGAGTTTAATTTAAAGAATTCTAGAATTACAATTAGGCATTAATTTAAAGAGTTTTAGAATTACAATTTAGGTATTAATTTGAAGAGTTTTAGAGATAAAATTTAGGCATTAATTTAAAGAGTTTAATTTTAAAAAATTTAGAATTACAATTTAGCCATTAATATAAAGAGTGTTAGAATTACAATTTAGCCATTAATTTAAAGAATTTTAGATTTACAATTTACACATTAATTTAAAGAATTTTAGAATTATAATTTAAATATTAATTTAAGGATTTTTAGAATTATAATTTAATTATTAATTTATATCAATATTTTAAAAAAATTTAAACGTGGGTTAATATTCAAATTCAACATATTTAATATGTTTAAAGAATTTTAAATTCCTCTAATTTAGCCATTAAATTTGTGCTAATTCAATTTTATTCTTAGAATAAAATTATATGTGCTAAATTAATTCAAATTTTAATAGTATAAATATTACAATTTATCCATTAATTTAAGGAGGTTTAGAGTTTCTTTAATATAGACATTAATTTATATCATATTTTTAAAAAATTTAAAAGCTGGTAAATATTTAAATTCAACATATTTAATATGTTTAAAGAATTTTAATTTTTTTCTAATTTAAACATTAATTTTGTATCATAATTAAAAAAATTTGAATGTACTTAAATATTTGATTTAATAGAAATATACGGTACAATTCAAATTTATTCTTATAACAGAATTCTGCGAGCTAAATTAATTCAAATTTAAATAGTAAAATTTTATCTTTTAAAGTAATAAGATCATATATTACAATTTAAAATATAAATTAAAAATAAATTTATAGTTTTGTATTGTAAACAGTATATAAAACTTCCTATAAGTGTAAATAATATAGTGTAATTTAAACTGAATAAATTTTGACAATACAATTTAAAATTTAAACTTATGATAAATCTCCAATATAGAATTTTAATAAAGTAAATAAAATTAGGACCATAGAGAAATTAGATAAATCTTTATGAAACAAATTTATGCTATTTGTATGTTTTATCAATTTGATCATTCTAATTGATTTAATTTATTAAGTTGGTTTTGATTTTTACTTTTAAAATTTTTCGGTATTGGTCAATTTTTAAAATTTTAGTTCCTTGCCTTTTAGTTTGCAATTAGCTTCCTAAATAATTTAAAAATTAGATTGAAATTTGTCACGCCCCGAGTTTAAGAATCAGGTCTGAAATTTTTTTTTTTTTTGATTAAATCAGAGTTTGCAAAACAGGCGTAACAGACCGCCACACATATAGGAAACTCTCTGTTCCGCGAACAGAGACTCCCCTATATATGCACGGCTAGGCTAGTAATCAGCAACAGATATCTCAGTACAACTACTAATCTAGTCAGCAGGAATAATTCAAAATCAGTTATACATCAATATTTTAATGTCTAAGTCTAAATCAAATAGAACTGGACTAGAATGCGAAAAATAAAAGTCTGCACAGATCATCAGGGCTCAATATCTACGATCATGGGGACAGCTCTATCGTAACCGGCTCACTGGATCGTCCCGCTATCTCCCCACCCGACAGACCTGGAAAATGGTCACCCAGGGGGTGTGAGATACACTGTATGTGATGATCCGGACTCCCGCAGAACTGCGCAACCTTAAATAGTGACTGTAGGAAGCTTGTACAGTGCAACGAAGCCTGTAGAATCGAAATTGGAAATTTAAATTAGACTCTGCGCGAAAATCGGAGCAAACGGGAATTTCCGGGAGCTTTCGGCAAAATTTCGGATGAGAATTTGGCGAAACGGACGTCGTATTTGGACTCAGCGCGCGAAAACGGTCGAAACGGTATATTTACTTTATTTTTTCGGCTTTCGGGTACTGTTCACGCCGGAACAGTAACAGCCGGCCGGAATTACTGTTCCGGCAGGCGGCGGCCGCCGGCGAGCGGCGGCGGGCGGCGGCGCACGGCGGCGGGCAGCGGCGCAGCGGCAGGGCAGCGGCGGAGCGCGGAGGCGCGCGGCGCGGGCAGCGCGGGCAGGCGCGGGCAGCAGGCGCGGGGCGCGGTCCACAGGCCTGGCGTGCACCGGGAGCACCGAAGAACCCCCCCATGCCACGTGGCAGCCCCTGATTGGCTGGCCTTTTCTAGAAGGGTGACACGTGGCGTGCTCCTATTGGCCGACAGGATCCGGAAAACCCGGAGCACGGGCAGACACACGCCCCACGTGGACACGTGGCGCTTTTTCATTGGCCCTGCACAGGCTGTTTCCTGTTTGGTTGACACGTGGCGCTCCCTGGTTGGCTCGTTTCGGTGTTTCGTGTTTGGATCTGGATTCCGTGAGGGAATATTCCCTTTTGGCCCACTATATAAGAGATCCCCCACCCCCTCTCTTTGCACCTCGATTTGCGAGCCAAGGAGAGAGAATCAGAAAAACTTCCCTCTACGAAAGTTGTTCCTCTCTCTCTCTTCTTTCTCTCTCTAGAATCTCAGGAATTTAGGAGTTACAGATAGTGAGATATCTGCGACGCGGCGCACTGCGACGGTTTTCTTTTTAGGCCCATTTCCCGTCGCAGTTCCGTCGAAAATTCACTGCGGGCTAACCGGGTGGAATTTTTGGACGATTTTTGCGGCAGCGCGACCGTAAGAGGTAGGGCTTCGATTTCCGTATTGATCATTTTGCTCCGTTTCGTACTTTTGGCACAGTTTTCAAGTCCTCTTTGACCCCCCTTTTTACTGTGATGATTTTTGGACAGCACCGACTTCTCCGATTTTTATCTTGACGTAGGAGCGTCAGATCGAGGCGTTTAAAGAGTCGATTTTGATCTACTCTTCGCGAGGAACGCAACCGTGATTTTTCTGGGATTTTAGGAGCTCATTTTAGAGGTGAAAAATTCCTCTTTTCCCGTGCTGTCTGAAAAACAGCAAATATTGTGCTTTTTGGGATTTGTATTTATACCGGGAGCGTTGATTTGCAGGATTTGAGGACTGTGGACAACCAGGAGACTACCTGGGGTGTTGTTTGAGCTGTTCGAGGTGGGCGGTTGTTGCTTACCTCATTTTTGACAAGCTCACTGGGATTACTAGAAATCCCCTAAAATATGACAATTAATGAGAACAATTGGGACAAAGTAATATGATAATTGCTGAGAACCATTGGGACTACTAACAGGACTACTAACAGGACTACTAACAGGACAACTAACAGGACAATTAATGAGAACCATTGGGACAAATTAATATGACAAATGACAAGGACCGCTGGGACAAACTCCCCTAAAAATTAATATAACCCCACAAATGATATGATGACTTATATTGGGACACTGTGATTGAGACAAAGGCTATGATCTCGCATGCAAATGACTTTTATTCAGTAAATCAATTGTTTTAAACCTTTGACACTATTTTACAACTTTTAAAAATAAAGACAGTTGCATGCATGCCCGGACATCAGGTAAGGCCACTATTCATTGCTACACTATCATATTGGGATTTGAACATGTTTCATTGTTGTCCTTTGCATTCATATGTTGTTGCTCAAGTGTGAGCAGGGGTTTGGGATAGTGTAGCCAAGGTTGTGCTAGATTGTGGACTTGTGGGGTATTGCGGTGACCGCGGACAGTAGGCGGTTGACCAGATGCTTATCCTTGCATCAGATTGGGGTTGAGTTTTTTATTTATTGCATCAGTTGGGGATTGGGTTTCTATAGTGGATGGAGTTTCCCACTTTGATCATGGTTATGATCCAGTCCTGCTATATTGAGACATGTGCTACAGAGATACTTGTGATACTGATGACAGAGATATTTTACTCGTGTGGGTCGCTCCCCTCGAGTGCCACTCCGGAGGTGTGCTTTCTCGGACCCAGCCGTGTGTGCCGGTCTGATACTTATGTTGGGATGCGAGCCGTGTGAGCCGATCCCGCGGTTTCGAGCCGTGTGTGCAGATTCCGCTGAGCAGGCAGTACCAGTGTTACTGGTGACTAGATTGGGTTTATTTGGACAGATACTATTTCTGATGCATGCATACAGTTTTAACAGCATAGTTTTCTGTTTCAGCATCTTTTGTATCTACCACTTCCCCTTTTCCCTTTTGCCTCTAGTAGTCCTAGTGGGTGCGTCAGAGTTGAGGTTTTTACCCACTAGGGGAGGCTGCTGGTTTATCTGGTAGTTCTCACCCCCATTATTGTTTTCTGTTTCTTTCTTCTCCCTTATTTTGCAGAGTCATCTGCGGGAGCTGCTAGGCCATCGGCAGCTGATCGAGGTAAGGGGATCGCTGAATAGATCTCCTGGGAGACTGAGAGCTGTAGATAGACGTTGTACCCTTCACTCAGACTGTGAATTCTCCTTTTATTTTGGGTCTGGCTTAGCCAGCTGGTTGTATTATTTTAGTGAGCTGGGAGATTATTGTACATATTACAGTGGTATTTGTAGTTCCAGTCTGAGATACTATGTGGTTCTTCTATTTCAGCTCTGTATTATGCTCTTTTATTGTACATTTGATATCTGAGCAGGTTACCAGCGCTTCGTGTACGCGGGAAATTCCATGTGCACGGCGGATCTGTAGACGGGCCCGGGTCTGATTTGCACCCGGGGCGTGACAGATTAAGTTGGTATCAGAGCTTAGGGATAGTTCAGTTGGGACTTAGGAAACCCTAGGCTTTTGGCAGACCCTAGGATAATAGGGCATGAGAGACGTGGCATTTTGCGAAAGTCGTCGATTTATTTTGTTTGACTCTTCCAGTGAGAGAAGATGGATCGACATAGCCTATTTCTGGTGGACAGTTATGTTGGCTGCAGACAACATAAAGTCACAGGAATAGGGGAATGTCTTTGACTTTCGCTAGATTGGGTCGTGTGGGGTCCCGATACTGAGTATGGTTTCTTGTGGTAGGATGCCTCCGCGACGTAGGATGTTGACGCGTTCTCAGCCTGATTCCCCTGAATCCGATCAGGAGGAGTCCGGGCAGGGCCAGCAGAGTGAGGTGCAAGAGCTGCAGGCCCAGATGGCCCAGATGTCAGAGGCTGTTCGGCGTCAGGAGGAGGCTATGGGTCGGCTGACGCAAATGTTAGAGCAGAGGGCTCAGCCTGTTGTAGCACCTTCAGAGAATTCTCCCGTACCTTCTTCCCCTGCTGTGAATCCTCCAGTTGTACCGGTGACCCCGGCATCCCCTGTTGCTCGGGGTACTGGTGGACAGCCGACTGGGCTGACAGGATCTCTGACCCCGGCAGAGCAGCGGGGAGTGGTGGACCTGTTGATGAGGTTCCGCCAGTTTGACCCACCCCATTTTTCGGGGCAAAGTACTGAGCCGTGGGAGGCAGAGTCGTGGATCACGGCGATGGAGCGACGTTTTGAGACGTTGTTTATCGAGGATCGATATCAGGTAATTTTGGCAACGAACTTTTTGGAACACAACGCCGAAGCTTGGTGGCGGCGTGTTCGACCGGCTGGTCCGCCTGGGGCTCAGCTCCTGACCTGGGCGGAATTTCGCAATCTCCTTCTTGGGGCTTTCTTCCCGGAAAGCGTCCGGCAGAGGTTGGAGGAACAGTTGAGAAACCTCCGACAAGGAGATCGGCCCGTACACGAGTACATTGCCAATTTCAATCAATTGTTGGCATGTGTACCGAACGTGGCCAGGGACGAGGCGCACCGGATCTACATGTTCGAGCGAGGATTGCGCCGGGACCTTTTTCAATTGGTTCGCTCGCGTAGGTTGCAGACCTTGGAGGCCTCGATGGAGCAGGCACTCTACGTTGAGTGCGGGGAGGTAGTAATGGGGGAGGTAGCTCCAGCTCCCGTTGTGATCCCGGGGGCGAAGCGACCGGCACCGGAGGTTGGGGGACAATCTAGTTCGTGGAGGCCGCCACGACCGCCGCAGCCACAGTTCCCCGGCCAAGGACGGTCCGAGCGACGAGGGCCTGGTGGATCCCAGAAGCGGCAACAGCAGCAAAGATCACAGTCGTCGCAGCGTGGGTCGCAGCGGCAGCCTCAGCGACAGCGGCAGTCTCAACAGCAACCCCGACAGCCACGAACCCCCGGCAATGTATCTTCTGCGGGGGTCAGCATTTTTCCAACACCTGCGACCAACGGTGGGGTCGCTGCTATAGATGTGGACAGCCCGGGCACATTCAAGCTTCGTGCCCCTTTTCGGCCCCCACCACCCTTCTTCAGCATCTGCTCCCTCTTCATCGCAGCAGCGGTCGACGGCTCAGCGGACCGTATGCTCCAGCAAGCAGGCCATCTTCTTCCCATCCCACGGATTATCGCCCTCCAGCTCAGAGTGGGCGAGTGTATGCTGCGCAGGTAGAGGACTCTTCGGCAGCAGATCATGTGGTGGCAGGTATCACCTTACTTTCTGGCATTAGGACTCGTACATTATTTGATACTGGAGCATCGCATTCTTTTATTAATAAATCATTTGCATCATTACATGGGTTAGAGGTAGGACTTTTACCACGTGCACGAGAGGTTCAGATTCCCGATCACACCTTGCACGTGGAGGAGTGTTGTTGGTCCTGCCCGATGCAAATCGAGTCCTGGATTATGCCAGCAGACCTGTTGGTCTTGAGACAGCTGAAGGACTTCGATGTGATCCTCGGAATGGACTGGCTGGCTCGGTATTTTGCGACTATTGATTGTGCCGCAAGACCGTCACTTTTAGAGAGCCAGGCCAGGAGATGTTAGTATACCGGGGATGTCAGAGTGCTTTCTTTGCCTCTATGATTTCGACTTCCCGAGCGAGGCAGATGATCCGTCGAGGGTGTGTAGCCTTTTTGGCTAGTGTTGTTGAGGGGCCTACGGCGGCGCCGGAACTCGGGGATATCCCTATTGCCCGCGAGTTTCCGGATGTTTTTCCACCTGAGCTGACTAGCATGCCGCCAGATAGGGAGATTGAGTTTGTGATTGACGTAGTTCCAGGAACTGCGCCAATCTCAAAGGCTCCTTACCGGATGGCACCGGCTGAGTTGCGAGAGCTTAAGGCGCAACTCCAAGATTTAATGGATAAGGGCTTTATTAGGCCGAGTGTATCGCCTTGGGGAGCGCCGGTGCTATTCGTAAAGAAGAAAGATGGGTCACTTCGACTTTGTGTGGACTATAGGGAATTAAATAAAGTGACCATCAAGAACAAGTACCCTTTGCCGCGCATCGATGATCTTTTTGATCAGCTGCAAGGGTCTTGTGTCTTCTCTAAGATAGATCTGCAATCCGGTTACCACCAGTTGAAGGTGAAGGCCGAGGATATTCCGAAAACGGCATTTAGATCACGGTACGGGCATTATGAGTTTACAGTTATGCCTTTTGGGCTAACTAATGCCCCTGCCGCATTCATGGATTTAATGAACCGAATCTTCCGACCATACTTGGATCGATTCGTAGTAGTGTTCATTGATGATATCTTGATCTACTCCCGAAGTGATGCTGAGCATGAGGAGCACTTAAGGATAGTGCTGCAACTTCTGCGAGAGAAGAAGTTGTATGCCAAGCTGGCAAAGTGCGAGTTTTGGCTTCGGGAGGTAGTCTTCTTGGGCCATGTGATTTCCGCCGCAGGTGTGGCGGTAGACCCGGCGAAAATTGAGGCAGTCCGGGATTGGCCCCGACCGACGACGGTTTCTGAGGTACGTAGCTTTATGGGTTTAGCTGGGTATTACCGTCGGTTTGTGGAAGGCTTTGCGAAGCTTTCCACACCCCTCACTCGCTTGACGCGTAAAGGAGTGAAGTTTATCTGGAGTGAGGATTGTCAGAGGAGTTTTGAGGAGCTAAAAATAGATTGATGACCGCTCCTATCCTTTCCCTCCCTGTTATGGGGAAAGGATATGTGATCTACAGCGACGCATCACACAGTGGACTTGGTTGTGTGTTGATGCAAGAAGGGAGGGTAATTGCTTATGCATCAAGGCAACTCAAGGATTACGAGAAGAATTACCCTACCCATGACTTGGAGCTTGCTGCTGTAGTGTTTGCACTAAACTTTGGCGTCATTACCTTTATGGAGAGCACTGTGAAATCTACACCGACCACAAGAGCCTAAAGTACCTGTTCACGCAGAAGGAGCTGAATTTGAGGCAACGTAGGTGGTTAGAGCTATTAAAGGATTATGATGTAGATATTCTCTACCACCCAGGCAAGGCTAATGTGGTCGCTGACGCCTTGAGTAGGAGAGCGGTGCAAAGTTTGTCTATGTTGATCACAGACCAGGCACCGCTATTAGAAGAGATGAGACGGCTCGAGATAGAGGTTGTGTCCCCTGGGGTCTCTGCTAGACTGACATCTTTAGTCGTGCAGCCCACTCTGCTAGACAGGATCAAGGAGAAACAGAGTGAGGACCCCCACTTGACCAGGATTAGAGATCAAATTCCGAGTGATCAGTCTGGGGACTTTACGGTAGATGCCTCGGGAGTACTAAGGTACAGGAACCGAGCATGTGTGCCAGCGGATGCGGAGATCCGAGAGCAGATATTGCGAGAGGCCCATTATACACCTTATACCCTACATCCTGGTGGGACTAAGATGTATAAGGACCTCAAGGCACATTTCTGGTGGAATGGCATGAAAAGGGATATCGGGAGATTTGTGGCTCAGTGTTTAACTTGTCAGCAGGTGAAAGCTGAGCATCGAGTGCCAGCTGGCAAGTTACAGAGTCTCCCAATTCCCCAGTGGAAATGGGACCACATTACGATGGATTTCGTGGTCGGACTTCCGAGGGCACAGGGAGGAGCAGACGCTATCTGGGTAGTCGTGGATCGACTTACCAAGTCAGCGCACTTTCTGCCCATGCAGACTACGTGGCCACTTGAGCGACTAGCCCAGTTATATCTGGATGAGATAGTGAGATTACATGGAGTACCAGCCTCCATTGTATCAGATAGAGACCCGAGGTTTGTTTCGCATTTCTGGAAAAGTTTGCAAACAGCCTTGGGGACTGAACTCAGGTTCAGTACAGCTTTTCATCCGCAGACTGATGGGCAGTCAGAGCGGACGATACAAATCCTGGAGGACATGCTGAGGGCTTGCGTCTTGGATTTCGGCGGAGGGTGGATTCGACACTTATCTTTAGCTGAGTTCGCGTACAACAATAGCTTTCAAGCGAGCATTCAGATGGCTCCGTTTGAAGCATTGTATGGACGCAAGTGTCGATCACCGCTTTATTGGAGTGACGTGGGCGAGAGGCGGACCTTGGGACCAGATGTCTTGATAGAGGCAGAAGAGAAGGTCCGAGTAATTCGACAGCATCTTCAGACTGCCCAGAGCCGACAAAGGAGTTATGCCGATGTTCGGCGACGAGACTTAGAGTTTCAGGTTGGTGATCATGTATTCCTGAAAGTCTCGCCGTCCAAAGGAATCAGGAGATTCGGCATTCGTGGGAAGCTTAGCCCCCGATACATTGGACCCTTTATCGACCCATCGACGTCATTCACACCGAGATGCGAGGCCATTCTGGATCGACTCATTGTGAAAATCGGAGCGCGAGGCGAGGCTACATGGGAGCTCGAGTCGGAGATGAGGGATGCTCACCCCTACTTATTCGAGACATCGGACTGAGGATTGTTGTTGAGTCTCGTTTCGAGGACGAAACTCTTTTTAGTGGGGGAGGATGTGATGATCCGGACTCCCGCAGAACTGTGCAACATTAAACAGTGACTGTAGAAGCTTGTACAGTGCAACGGAGCTTGTAGAAATCGAAATTGGATATTTAATTGACTCTGCGCGAAAATCGGAGCAAATGGGATTTTCCGGGAGCTTTTCCAAAATTTCGGATGAGAATTTGGCGAAACGGACGGCGGAATCGGACTCAGCGCGCGAAAACGGTCGAAATGGTATATTTACTTTATTTTTTCGGCAAAAATACTGTTCACCGGAACAGTTCCGGCGGCCGGCCGGCCGGCGGCGGCGGCCGCCGGCGAGCGGCGGCGGGCGGCGGCGGCGGCGGCGGGCAGCGGCGCAGCGGCGGCAGCGGCAGCGCGGAGGCGCGCGGCGCGGGCAGCGCGGGCAGGCGCGGCAGGCGCGGGCAGGGGGCGCTGGTGCGCGGTCCACGGCTGGCGTGCACCGGGTGCACCGAAGTTCCCTCTGCCACGTGGCAGCATCCGATTGGCTGGCCGGCTTCTAGAAGGTGGGAGGGTGACACGTGGCGCTTCCCTATTGGCCGACATTTTCCGGAAAACCCGGAGCGCGGACCGATCACGTGGACCACGTGGCCACGTGGCGAAATCCCATTGGCCCTGCACAGGCTGTTTCCTGTTTTGTGGACACGTGGCGCGCGCTGGTTGGCCAGTTTCGGTGTTTCGTGTTCGGATCGGATCCCGTGTGGGAATATTCCCTTTGGCCCACTATATAAGAGAGCCCCCACCCCCTCTCTTTGCACCTCGATTTGCGAGCCAAGAGAGAGAATCAGAGAAAACTCTGAATACGAAAGTTGTTCCTCTCTCTCTCTTCTTTCTCTCTCTAGAATCTCAGAATTTCTGGAGTTACAGATTGTGAGATATCTGCGACGCGGCGCACTGCGACGATTTTCTTTTAGGCCCATTTCCCGTCGCAGTTCCGTCGAAAATTCACTGCGGGCTAACCAGGTGGAATTTTTGGACGATTTTTGCGACAGCGCGACCGTAAGAGGTAGGGCTTCGATTTCCGTGTTGATCATTTTGCTCCGTTTCGTACTTTTGGCACAGTTTTTAGGTCCTCTTTGACCCCCCTTTTTACTGTGATGGTTTTTGGACAGCACCGACTTCTCCGATTTTTATCTTGACGTAGGAGCATCAGATCGAGGCGTTTAAAGAGTCGATTTTGATCTACTCTTCGCGAGGAACGCAACCGTGATTTTTCTGGGATTTTAGGAGCTCATTTTAGAGGTGAAAAATTCCTCTTTTCCCGTGCTGTCTGAAAAACAGCAAATATTGTGCTTTTTGGGATTTGTATTTATACCGGGAGCGTTGATTTGCAGGATTTGAGGACTGTGGACAACCAGGAGACTACCTGGGGTGTTGTTTGAGCTGCTCGAGGTGGGCGGTTGTTGCTTACCTCATTTTTGACAAGCTCACTGGGATTACTAGAAATCCCCTAAAATATGACAATTAATGAGAACAATTGGGACAAAGTAACAGGACAATTGATGAGAACCATTGGGACTACTAACAGGACTACTAACAGGACTACTAACAGGACAATTAATGAGAACCATTGGGACAAATTAATATGACAAATGACAAGGACCGCTGGGACAAACTCCCCTAAAATTTAATATAACCCCACAAATGATATGATGACTTATATTGGGACACTGTGATTGAGACAAAGGCTATGATCTCGCATGCAAATGACTTTTATTCAGTAAATCAATTGTTTTAAACCTTTGACACTATTTTACAACTTTTAAAAATAAAGACAGTTGCATGCATGCCCGGACATCAGGTAAGGCCACTATTCATTGCTACACTATCATATTGGGATTTGAACATGTTTCATTGTTGTCCTTTGCATTCATATGTTGTTGCTCAAGTGTGAGCAGGGGTTTGGGATAGTGTAGCCAAGGTTGTGCTAGATTGTGGACTTGTGGGGTATTGCGGTGACCGCGGACAGTAGGCGGTTGACCAGATGTTTATCCTTGCATCAGATTGGGGTTGAGTTTGGTTTATTTATTGCATCAGTTGGGGATTGGGTTTCTATAGTGGATGGAGTTTCCCACTTTGATCATGGTTATGATCCAGTCCTGCTATATTGAGACATGTGCTACAGATACTGATGACAGAGATATTTTACTCGTGTGGGTCGCTCCCCTCGAGTGCCACTCCGGAGGTGTGCTTTCTCGGACCCAGCCGTGTGTGCCGGTCTGATACTTATGTTGGGATGCGAGCCGTGTGAGCCGATCCCGCGGTTTCGAGCCGTGTGTGCAGATTCCGCTGAGCAGGCAGTACCAGTTGTTACTGGTGACTAGATTGGGTTTATTTGGTCAGATACTATTTCTGATGCATGCATACAGTTTTGACAGCATAGTGATAGTTTTCCTGTTTCAGCATCTTTTGTATCTACCACTTCCCCTTTTTGCCTCTAGTAGTCCTAGTGGGTGCGTCAGAGTTGAGGTTTTACCCACTAGGGGAGGCTGCTGGTTTATCTGGTAGTTCTCACCCCCATTATTGTTTTCTGTTTCTTTCTTCTCCTTTATTTTGCAGAGTCATCTGCGGGAGCTGCTAGGCCATCGGCAGCTGATCGAGGTAAGGGGATCGCTGAATAGATAGATCTCCTGGGAGACTGAGAGCTGTAGATAGACGTTGTACCCCCCACTCAGACTGTGATATTCTCCTTTTATTTTGGGTCTGGCTTCCGCCAGCTGGTTGTATTATTTTAGTGAGCTGGGAGATTATTGTACATATTACAGTGGTATTTGTAGTTCCAGTCTGAGATACTATGTGGTTCTTCTATTTCAGCTCTGTATTATGCTCTTTTATTGTACATTTATATCTGAGCAGGTTACCAGCGCTTCGTGTACGCGGGAAATCCCATGTGCACGGCGGATCTGTAGACGGGCCCGGGTCCTGATTTGCACCCGGGGCGTGACAGTATGTCCGGTACTCCAACCCGGTATCTAGCTCAATCTCAAAGCCGGTACTACAACCCGGTCTCGCCTACTCCGGAGTGGCACTCGAGGGGAGCGACCCGCTCGAGTCAAATAACCGCGCAACACTGTCAAGCACAAATGTGGCACATGCAGGCTATGATCCAATCACTATCTCACTCACTGGCTAAGAATCCACACTGTCACTATGACCATGTCCCAAAGATCCCAGATCCACTATCACTATCACTATGCAAACTGGTCTACAGACTGCTACAGACGCCACTCGGTCCCCAGACGCGAGTGCAAATGCAATCCCCAGCTAATAAACCTCCCTGTCCACGACTTGAGGAGAATCACTATGCTCAGTATGACGAGAGTACAAGTACTGCGGGGAAGCTAAGGTGACGAACAATCTGCATACATGTTCACATTTACTGTAGTCTAACAGTGCATGAATAATTACGTGACTGTCAATAAGCTAAGTTGAGTTTTCATGTTGCAAAACTTACCAAGAAGTCGTCAGATATAGCAGCTAGCTACAGTGGTTTCAACATACAGTTTGCACAGATTATTTAACTCATATACTAACATGCATGCTAATATACTTGTAGAATTAGAGTGCAGTCCATAGATATTGCAAGCAGGATCACCCACCTGATCGAGCTAACTGTCCAGGATGATACAGATAACAAATCCAGCAACCGACAAATTTCCAGGTCCACAAAGCGAAGAGCACAAGAACGGTGCTTACAGAGTCCTGGGTACAACAACCATTCCCAATTACACACCATTCACACACCAAATCAACATTCCCAAAATCTGCATACACAGCTACTGTTCACACAAAAATTTCACCTGAAAATAATTTTCCAGAAATTGCAATAAAAATATCACGACGATCCTCGCGAAGTGTAGATGTCGATAGGCTCTTGAATCGTCGAATTTCGATGTCCGGATGAGGAGATAAAAATCCGCGAAGTGAGTGCTGTCTAGGAATCTCACAGCAAAACAGCGGCTCAGTAATGCCTCAAAAACCGTGCCAAAAACCCAAATCTAGGCAAAACACTCAACACGAAAGTCGAAGATTTACCTCTTGTGAATCCAACGCCGCAAAAATCGCTGAAAACGACTGTCGGGGCAGCTCTGTGGAAATTTTAGACCGAAAAGTGACGATAACGGGCCTCCAACAGAAATCCGTCGCTCCGCACCACGAGGCAGAAAACACAGTCGTCGCGGCTTCCAGAAAATCTGAAACTTGGTCGGAAGATCGGCAAGAGGGAGAGGAAGAAATCTTGTGAACGAAGCAGAGGCTAAATCCCACGGGAAAAGGCCGAAAATCGCATCCCAAATGGCCTATTTATAGGCCCACAAAAGAAAACAGCCCAAAAAGGCAAGTAAGTCACTTTCGGGCCCAACTTTCGGGCGCCCGAAAGTTTTCGGGCTGCTACAGTAACGGGCCGGCCCGTTACTGTGCGCGCCCGAAACTTCCACAAGCCGCCACGTGTCCCTGGAAGCTTCCCCCTGCACTCGGCGCACGCGCGCCACCAATGCCGCGACGCCACGTGTCCCGACCGTGGGTCGTGCACGCCTGCACCCGAGCAACCACGGGGCGCCATGTGGCGCCCCCCACGCCGACCCGGTCAACGCGCACGTCGCGCGACGTGCGCGGCCGCGCCGCCGCCGGAACCGGGTCGGGCACGCGCCCCGAGGCACCGCCTCAGCCGCCGCTGCCGAGTGGACCGGCTGCACCAGAACCCGCCAACCACACAACGCCACGTGTCCACCGGTCTACCGTGCACCAGAGCCAAAAGTTCGTGGACCGCGTGCACAACACCGCACCAACCACGGGATGCCATGTGGCATACCCTCGGTCCACCGTGCACCCCGCCAAGGCCCGTGGACCGCGCCTGTTGCGCCGGCCAACCGCAGCGCGCCACGTGGCCCGCGCCCGGTGCACGCGCCCCGCGGTGGACCGCGCGCCTGCGCCGCCGCCCGCCGCCGCGCTCCGCCGCCGCCGGCGCTCCTCCGGCCGCCGGAACAGTAACCCACGCCTCAATTTCTGTGATTTCACGTCCGGGCTCCGAAAAATTCAAGTAAATAGTCTATTTCGCTCGTTTTCGCGCGCTGAATCCAAATCCGAGGTCCGTTCGGCCAAATTCCGCTTCTAAAATTTTCCAAAATTTCCCGGAAAAGTAACTTGATCCAATTTTCGTGCCGGGTCACACTCTTAGCTTCAATAAGCGCGCAAACACCTCACACACCCAAAATGGACTCTCAGCAAAGAAAACAAGCTCCAATTTCACCAGAAACCCAAATCTGGGGCCCGACACGCACACACACACACCCAAAACCTCCAAACCAACAGTAAACCCTGCCGTGGGGATCCGGGTCCTCACATCCTCCCCCACTAAAAAAAAGTTTCGTCCTCGAAACAAACACGGCTCAAAAAGGAGTCTCCAAGCCCAAAGGTAAGCCTCCAACAAAACCCACTCCAACTCCCTAGTCGCCACAAACTCTCCACAAAGCGAGTCTAACCGCGGAAAACTCAGGAATTCCCAAACACTGGGGACGAGGTAGAACAGCCAACTCTACGCGTCCAAGCTATTCGAATTGCGCCGCAAAACTTAATAGGAAAGGAAAGGGCCCCACCAGTAGGAAGGTCATCAACCTCCAACTCTCAAATTTAGAAAAACAACTGAAATTAGCGAAAAGTTCGAAAGTTCCGAGAGACCAGTGCCCTTGCCCTAATCCAACAAGAACAGGTTCGGGCACCGTCCCCATTTCCGAAGTAGTCTTTCGTATCTTTCATCCTGTTCGCAAATTTCAGCACAAGAGTGAGAAAAGAAGGAGAGGAGGGTTGGTGCCGTTCCTGCTGCGGCAACAAAACGGAAGCTACGGTCTATCCGTGCCCCTAAAAGAAACACCACTCTAATCCAGACCCCTAGAGACAATCTCTCTAGTCCTAGGCGCCACCTACGCTCGACAAGTCACACCTAACCCAAAGCCGCCGAAGCCACTGCTGCAGGAAGGATACCTCGGTAACCAGTAGAAATGATCTTCTGTCGTCCAGCTCGCGGAAAGGCCACTGTTCTCTATTCGCAATCAAATGTTGCACGATACCGCACCGACTGGTCCATCCAAGTGTTCAATCTGAGTCGGGGAAACTGCAACTGAACCATCACATCAATCGGCGTACCTCACAAGGTTTCAGCTGTTCTGATCACGCCCCAAAATCCGCCTCTGCTAAAAGATACTGGAATGAATCCAAACACTAATGCAAGTCGCAAACTTCCTATCCCTTAATTATACAAAAAAATGCACATGCCCTGATATCATGCGATGGATGTCGTGGTACCAAAAACTCACTCAGCTTGACATAAATTAAAACCATACCATGCAGGATGCAAAAGCTCTACCGATGAATAAATGAGATGCACCGGTAACAAAAAGCCCGAGCACGGAGTGCTAAGATCAGAATAATACCTGCTATGACCTGCTCTGCTGCTGTAATGTCCTCAACCTGAGCGGCATAAACTCGACCGCTCGGCGCCGGGGACGTCGCTCTGGCTGTCGGGAAGAAGATGAGGCAACATCTGGCCTGCTATAGGCCGCAGAAGGATCGGCTGGCTGGAAAGGGACAAACAGTGCAGATGCAGATGAAGGAGCTGGATGGCCGACTCTAGGGCACACGCTCGCAAAGTGACCGGCCTGCCCGCAGCGAAAACAATGGCCCTGTCTCTGCGGGCACTGAGTCGGTAGGTGTGGGCCTCCACAGATAACACACCGATCTGGGCGCTGCTGCTGGGAAGCCTGCTGTGAGAACTGCTGCTGTCGTGGGGGTCGATGCTGCTGCTGTGTCTGGCGGGACGCCCCCGATCTCTGATGTCCCCGGTACCCCTGGCCCTGCGAGTGGGAACGTGGAGGTCTCGGGGGTCCCTGCCTGCTAGACTGCCCCTCCTCCGGAGATGCCGGGCGCTTCGCCCCAGAAGTCGCTACAGGGGCCGGAGATACCTCATCCATCATGGCCTCTCCACTCTCCACATACAAAGCCTGCTCCATCGAGGCCTCCAAGGTCTGCAGTCGGCGGGAGCGGACAAACTGGTAAATGTCTCGGCGAAGTCCTCTCTCAAACATATAAACGCGATGGCTCTCATCCCTGGCCACATGAGGTACACATGCCAATAGTTGGTTGAATTCCGCTATGTACATGTGCACAGGCCTATCTCCCTTGCGGAGATTCTTCAACTGCTCCTCCAGTCGCTGTCGGACGCTCTCAGGAAAGAATGCTCCCAGCAACATGCTCCGAAACTCGATCCAAGAAAGAAGCTGCGTCCCAGGTGGACCAGCTGGTCGCACACGCCGCCACCACGCCTCGGCGTTGCTTTCCAGAAAATGGGTAGCCAAAATAACCCGATACCTCTCATCCACAAATAAGCTCTCGAAGTGGCGCTCCATGGTGGTAATCCAAGTCTCGGCTGCCCAAGGCTCAGCACTCATGCCCGAAAAGCGGGGCGGATCGAACCGTCGAAATCTCATCAGTAAATCTACAACCTCCCGCTGCTCTGACTCAGTCAACGCTCCCGTCACCCCGGCCGGTGGCCTACTCGAAACCGGCTCAGCAGGAATCGCTGGCGCCGCTGCACCACAGGGGGTGCCACAACAGGGGAAGAAGGCACCGGCGAAGCCTCAGGGGGTGCACTGCCGGCTGTGCTCTCTGCTCCAGTAAGAGCGTCAGCCGCGCCACTGCCTCCTCCTGGCGTCTAGCCGCCTCAGCCAACTGTGCCATCTGGGCACGGAGTTCCTGAATCTCAGCCTGAGGTCCTCGCCCCGAGTCCTCCTGCTCGGGCTCTGAGGACGAAGGCTGTGAACGCGTCACCATCGAACGTCGAGGAGGCATCCCCACCTGAGGGACAAAGCAAACAATCAGAACCAGAAGCAACACTCGACCCAATCTAGCGAAAGTCAAAAGGCATGTCCCCCTTTCCGAAGCACTATGTTGTCTGCAGCCAACATAGTTGCTACAAAAGGAAGACATGTCTATCACTCGTCCCTATCCACTCGGGAGAGTTGGAAACCCAATCAAGACTTTCGCTAAAAATCTCGGCTCTCACGTGGGTCATCCTAGGGTTTAACCATAAGCCTAGGGTTCCTAAGTCCTCAAAGACCTACATCCTAGGCTCTGATACCACTCTAATCTGTCACGCCCCGGGGTCAAGACTGTACCCCGGGCTCGCCAACAGATCCGCCGTCCCTACAGGAAGCCCTGTAGAGGCGTAGCGTCTAACCTGCAAAAAGGAAGATACTACACTAAACAGATATCAGAGCGAAATAAACTGCTAGAAATAAAATAAGTACAACTCTCATAATACAATAAGTCCTCACCAACAAATACAAAAGTCTCTCAAAGAAAGAAGAAAAGTACAACTCGATACCTCACTACATAATCTCTCAAACATGACACAACCAAAATATAAGGGTACCTCTATAACACACTAAAGCTGAAGGGGGAAGGGATCTATCTCGCGACTCCCTTACCTCGGTCGGGAAGAGCAGGATCAGCAACTGGCACCGCAGGAACTGGAGCTGAAGTCCCTGGGGAAAAGACACCACGACGGGTGTGAGAACTACCTCCCACAGTAGTTCTCAGTGGTGTTGGGTTATAAATAATTGGATCTAAATAGGGGAAAAAACACCTAGAGGGGGGTGAATAGGTGTAAACAATAAACACTCAAAAAATTATTGCGCAAATAAACCCAATGCGGAAAAATAAAAGAACACGCAAGATTTTTACATGGAAAAACTCCAAACCGGAGTAAAAAACCACGGGACCGATAACACGGCGAAATCCACTAGAATTAACACACGTACAAGGTGATATACCGTACTCACAGACGACTCAACCTTTTTCATACGCTCCTAGTAGATCTTCCCGCTCGCTCCACGACGCTTCTCGAATCCACGATCCGCGCCCAACGCTGAATCCACAGCGTCCAACGTCGAGTCCACGACGTCCAACCGAATCCACGGTCTTCACCCAATGGCACGCTTCGAATCCACGAACGTACCTCGCTCCGAATCCACGAGAGCGGTTGCACCTTGAATCCACAAGGCCACGCGAGTCCACGCGCCGATTTTGGGGTAAATCGTTGTTTGTTTGGGTGGTGATGATCCGCCGAATACTTAGATTAAAGATAGATCGGAAATACCATCTAAGTATTCATTGATTTGATTCTACTCAAAATGTGAGTATGGAAAACCTAGAATCAAATCAATCAATATAGATGAAGAAACATAGAATAAATCTATTGATTTCCTTTCTTCTCTATATATGTGGATTTTTTCTTTTCGGCTATTTTCTTCTGTAATAGCGGATGCCCTAGAAATGAATACAGGGCCTATTTATAGGTTAGAAACCCTTGGAAGAATATACGGATCAAAAACAGCCTTTTCTGGAAAGAATTACCGACGGCGATCCGGATTGGATTTGGCGATCCGGATTGCAGAAGCACAAAAGACGGTTTCCAGAAAATTGCTTGTTCGGGATCCGGATCGTAGTCCCCGATCCGGATCGTTCATACAGTTTTACCAAACATCATGTTCGGGATCCGGATTGCAAATCCTGATCCGGATCGAGGAAGCAACAGGTAAAACTAGTGTTCGGGATCCGGATCAGAGGATGCTGCGATCCGGATTGAACCAGTGTATGAACAAACACCCTTCGGGATCCGGATTGCAAGCCACGATCCGGATCCTGAACATGTCCCATGTCCAGTTTTTGATGTTTAAGCAATTAAAACCTCTTCCAGGTGTTTCTACACTATAAGAAGTATTCGGATCATCAAAATTCTTTAGTTAAACGTACCTGATCCTTTTGAATTCTTCTTTCTTGAGATTGAGGTATACGATCCAAAGTTTCTTCATCTTCAATCTTCAAGACTTAATACATTCACGAAATACGCCAACTCAAATTCCGTAACAATCTCCCCCTTTGGCGGTTTCGTGACAAAACACAAATCCACAAAAGAAAATTCAAAAAGATATTTTTGTTGCTATCACCATACAACAAAAATTTACAAAAGAGATCCAGAAATTAAAAACATGAGATAAACTCCTAGAACAGACTCTAGACTTAGACATCTGTAATCTCTGCACACAGAAATCATTCTTGACAAACAAAATCGTTAGATACCTCAAGAATTGAAACATACAAAACCAAATACAGAGATAGAGTTTATTCTCATCATGACATTTGAAAAATTCAGATATGTAAGAGAATCATAGTTAAAACCAACATATCTTCTAAGCATCGAAAACCAAATGTCAAAGTATGTTAGTCCAACATCAACTTGTTAGTCATATTACATGCCCAAATAGTTAGTCGAATAGTTAGTATAGAGGCATGTCACAAATCACAAAGAAAAACCAAAGTTGAGTTGAGTCATACTTACCTTGATATTCACAAATTCATATTCACAATCATCCATTCATTGTTCAAAGTTCTCTCTAACTCTCTCCCCCTTTTTGTCACAAAACAAAGCCAAAACGTAGCAAGAGCTACAATATGTAAGGAGAGTTAAAAAAAAGTTCTATTAATATGCACAAACTGAGAACTAAACTAAAAGTAAGAAAAAAACTAAGTCCTGAAAACTAAGAACCAAGAACTGCGAACTGCAAGAGAGTAAGATCATAGAAAAAGTGAACAGAAGGTGCTGCTCAGTCTGAAGAATCTGAACTAGTACAACTCAGCTTGCTCAAAATCCCTTTAAGCAAATTCTTAATATTTGAGTACTTTTTCTTGATCTTCTTGTGTTCAGAGGAAATCTGCTGAAGTTCTTTCGATATTCTCTCTTGTGCAGCAGAGAGTCTTTGTTGTTCCTGACGAATCGATTCCAAAGTCTCTGTGTCAGTTGTCCGTGTCTTTGAGTGTGATGGATGCTGTGTAGATGCAGATGGTGCATCCAGTCCCGAAACCCATGGAGATTCAGTTTGCAGAATTCCAGAAAGTGAGCGTGCTCTGGTGAGAGGCCCACTATGCTGACTCGCACTTCTTTGGACATTTTTCCTTCTCGTATACTGTTTGGTTGTTGAGGCAGATTTCATTAATCTTTTTCCTTTGGTAAATTTCCTGTCCTCCTCATCAATTTTTCGTTGAACATCTTTGAAGAATTCGTCCCATTCTTCCTCATCGTAATCCGAGCTGTCCTCCTTGGCTTCGTTCGTTTTGTCTTGAGTTGAAACACCTGGTTCTTCTTTAACAGATGTGCTCGTGTGCACCATTGTGACCAGTAGCAGGATTAACCAGGAGAGTGCCATTGGTGTGAGTGCTTTGAGTTTTGAGAAAGTGTCCTGTGAAAACCAACTCAAGAACACATGAAAAATCGTCAATTTTGAAAAATTTGAAAAATTGTACCTAGACAATCATAATCATGTAGAGAAGCCAAGAATCAAATTAGTTTTCCAAAAAGAATTTTAAAAATAGATCAATTCCATGATTTTCAAAAATTCCTCTTTTATGCCCTAAAACAGAATTTTTAGAAATCGAAGCCTAAAAACTCGTTTATCTTGAGAAAACCCAGCATAAAAGCAAAACTAATTGACCCAGAGTTCTTATTTCAAAAGAAATTTGATCAAAAACCATTCACAAACGAAAAAGTTCCAAGATTTCAACTCACGTTTGATGAAAAACTGTGAAAAACCGAGTTTTGATCAATAAAACTTACTTGAATCCGAAGAACTTTGAGTTTGGAAGCTCCAAAATGCAAGAAATCTAGAGAGAGAAGCTCTAGAGATTTTAGAACAAAAGATTAGGGTAAAAGAAATCAAATCCTCTTTGTTCTTATAAAAACCCTAGCCGTGATCCGGATCGGATCGAGAATGTGATCCGGATCGGCTACCCGCAGGAAGAATCCTGCGTTCGGGATCCGGATCACTTACCCCGATCCGGATCGGCTTCAACTTTTTCTCCAGAAAAATTCAGAAAAATTCCATAAAATCCAGAAAAAGTATGTAAGCACTTTACCATGTCAACTTTAAACAAAAGACATCGTTTCATACAACAAGAAATAGATTATGCAAAATCTATCAAAAATACCAAAAATGAAACGAAAATTTACGAAAGTTAAAACACTTAAAGTTGAACAACTTCAATTACATCTATCCTGATCTTATGTGTAATGCCTTTATCAAATCATCAATTTTAGTAAAGAAAATGAAATACCAAGATCAATAGATGTTTGAAATCCCAGATAAGTTAGATAATATATCTAGACAATCTGTTGAAGGAGTGGCTCTTTGAGCATCTTTTACTAAAAATCCCACCTTATACCAACCATGAAATACGACTGAGTCAAGTATTTCAATATGAATTTCATCAACAATTTTCAAAACAAAAATTTGCTTTTCATTCATGGAGTATTTTTTTTTCATTTTCTCCATGTGGTGGTAGTTTTCACACTCCTCATTGGGATGTAACTCTTTCCACATCTTTTGAGCATTTTACATTTCATTGACTCCCCCTCAATTGGCTATCAATTATTTAATATATAAGGTATTCAACCAAACCATTGATCTCGAATTCATACTCGACTAAGCAATCAAATATGATAATGACTATACCAAGAGATCATTGAGAGAGAAATTGACTTTGATCACTTAAAAGATGGTTTAATTAACGTAAATGATCATTGCAACATTGAAATATTATGACATCAAAAGCATAATAAATTTCTAAATGCATAAAAGGATGCAATTAAAGTCAATTATGATTTATGCTCAATTAATGTCCTATGTACAAAACATAGATAAAGAACAAAACAAAAACAAAAACAAAACCTAACCTAAGCAAAGGTTTCAAAAGAGTTTATTTCAAGGAAAGCATGCCAATTGCTTTACGCAAGTGAATAAAACGTTTTTGATCCAAAGGTTTTGTTAAGATATCAGCTAATTGATCCTCAGTTGAAATATATGACAGTTGAAGAATGTTTGATTCAACTAGCTCTCTAAGAAAATGATATCTAAGTTCAATATGTTTTGTTCTAGAGTGCAACACAGGGTTTTTAGAAATGTTAATAGCACTAGTGTTGTCACATAAAATGGTTACCGAAGATGTTGAAATCCGGAAATCGCTCAACACGCTTTTCATCCAAATCAATTGGGTTGAACAACTTCCTGCAGAAATGTACTCCGCTTCGGCAGTCGAGAGTGCTATGCAGTTCTGCTTTTTACTGTGCCATGCAACAAGGCAGTGGCCAAGATAGAAGCATGCACCACTCGTGCTTTTCCGGTCATCCACTGATCCAGCCCAATCGGCATCTGAGTATCCAACAATATCCAAAGTCGTTCCCATAGGATACCAAATTCCGAAATTGATTGTACCTTTGATATATCGGATGATCCGTTTCACCGCTTTCAGGTGAACCTCCTTCGGTGCTGATTGATATCTCGCACAAATCCCAACACTGAAGGATATATCCGGGCGACTAGCCGTGAGATATAGTAGACTTCCAATCATACTGCGATACAGTTTCTCGTCTACATTCTCACTTTGTGATTCACTTCCAAGTCCCTTATGGCTAGTTCCCATTGGAGTCGGAAAATCCTTAGAATTTTCAAGATCAAACTTTTTGACCAACTCCAGTGCATACTTGGATTGACACAAGTGAATTCCTTCATCGTTTTGTTTAACTTGTAATCCAAGAAAATAAGTCAATTCGCCCATCATGGACATCTCAAATTCGCTTTCCATGGTCTCCGCGAATTTAGAAGCATCATTATCTCTTGTTGCGCCAAAAACAATGTCATCGACATAGATTTGAGCAACTATGAAATTGTTTTGATAATGCTTCACAAAGAGAGTCCTGTCAGCTCCCCCTCGAGTGTAGCCCTTTTCCAAAAGGTGCTTTGTCAACCTTTCGTACCATGCTCGCGGTGCTTGTTTCAGACCGTAAAGAGCCTTTTTCAGACGAAAAACATGGTTAGGTAGTTTATGATCCACAAAACCTTTCGGTTGAGCCACATAAACTTCCTCATTTAAAAACCCATTTAAAAAGGCGCTCTTAACGTCCATTTGAAATAATTTGATTTTAAAATGACAAGCAATCGCAAACAATATACGAATGGACTCGAGTCTAGCTACAGGGGCGAAAGTTTCATCAAAGTCTATACCTTCTACTTGAGAGTAGCCTTGAGCAACTAACCTTGCTTTGTTCCTGATGATAGTACCTTCTTCATTTTTCTTGTTCTTGAAGATCCATTTGGTACCTATCACATTGTGTTGCTTCGGAGGCTTCGTTAATTCCCAGACTTTGTTTCGCTCGAATTGATGGAGCTCTTCCTGCATTGCTTTAATCCAGTAGTCATCTTGGAGAGCTTCATCAACATTCCTTGGTTCGATTTGAGATACATAGCATGCAAATCCGCAAACCAATTGTCTCCGTGTTCTAACTCCTTCTTGTGGATCTCCAATGATGTTCGATTCAGGGTGATCCTTGGAGATGCGTAACGTTTGAGGTAGAGGAGTAGACGGAGGTACACGAGATGATTCCTGCACATCAGATAAGCTTGAAGAACCGTTAGATGCATCATTATTATCGAAAGAATTGTTAGAAGAAGATGCATTAGCAGGTGTATCATCATCAAGAGAGATATCGAGGGTAGATTTTTCAGATTCAAAGTGAAAAGCTTCATCTACCTTAACATTTATCGATTCTACGATCGTCTTAGATTCTAAGTTAAAAACTCGATATGCTCTGCTGTTTGTAGAATAACCTAAGAAAATCCCTTCGTCACTTCGAGAGTCAAATTTTCCAAGATTCTCACGATCACGTAAAATAAAACACCGACTCCCAAAGATGCGAAAATATTTGATGTTAGGTTTTCTACAAAACCAAAGTTCATATGGTGTATTCAATGTCCCCGGGCGCAAATACACGCGATTAATAACATAAACAGCAGTGTTCACCGCTTCAGCCCAAAAATAAAAAGGTAAGTTCCGGCTGTGAAGCATAACACGTGCCATTTCCTGTACGACCCTGTTTTTGCGCTCGACTACACCATTTTGTTGAGGTGTGTAAGGTGCAGAGAATTCATGTTTAATGCCATTAGAAGTGCAAAAATCAATGAATTTGGAATTTATGAATTCCCCACCTCTATCACTCCTAACTCGAGTAATCCTATCATTCTTTTCAATCATAATACGATTGCAGATTTCGAGAAAAGAATCAAAGGTATCAGCTTTTTCTTTTAAGAATGCTACCCAAGTATATCTAGAAAATCATCAACCAATAAGAAAATATACCATTTACCTCCCAGAGATGGTTGACGAGTTGGCCCCATTAAGTCCATATGCAAAAGTTCCAAAGGCCGTTTTGTACCTATGTGGTTCAAGTTCTTGTGTGCAGTCCTAGACTGTTTTCCTTTTTGGCAACCGCCACACACAAGGTTTTGTTCAAAAGAAAGTTTCGGAACCCCCTTGACCACATCTTTGTTCGAAATTCTAGCAAGTTCCTTAAAGTTTATGTGACCTAGCCTTTCATGCCAAAGTGTTTCATTTTTCAAAGATGCTAGGTTACATTTTTCAGAAATCTTAGAGGAACTACATAACAATTGTTTTCTGATCTAACCCCCTTTAAAAAGAAAGCATGGTTCATGTCAGTTACAGTGCATTTATCAGATGAAAAATTAACTGAATAACCACTATCACAAAGTTGACTTATGCTTATGAGGTTAGTCTTAAGGCCATGAACAAATAACACATTATCTAGAACCGGGCCATCTGGAATAGCTACCGTTCCCTTTCCAACAATTTTGGAAGACCGACCATCTCCGAAAACAACAAGTCCTCCGGAGTTTTTCTCAAATGTTTGAAAACAGTTTTTGTCACCGGTCATATGACGGGAACACCCGCTATCCAGGTACCAAGACGAACTATCATATGCATGCAAGGAAACATTGGTAGCAAGACAAGGGAAAATTTCACCTTTGCGCACCCAAACCTTTTTGGAATGCGTCGGTAATGATCGTGAAGTTGATTTCCTAGGTGAGAGCGTCTTGCTTGAAGAATTGCTGCTCCTTGATGATGTCGTCTTGAGCGGTGTACTACCAAGGCTCTTTTCCTTCAATGAGTTGCAGTTGATTTTCGAGGAATAGCCCTTTTGGTAGTCATTGCAAGAGGTGCTTGAGGTGTGCGTTTGGCTTCCGTCTTGCAATTTCTCCTTATGTGCCCTGAAATGCCACAACGAAAACATACCTTGATTCTTGTCGATTCCGAGGAGGATGTAGTAGGCTTGTTGTCGTTGCTTGTCGTGAATTCCGGTGTCGGAGGAGGAGATACCGACTGAGGCACAAATACTGTCCCACTCGAACTTGGAATGTCTCCAGTTTGAGTGTATCCGAGGCCGAA
Source organism: Tillandsia fasciculata (assembly GCA_029168755.2). NCBI lineage: Eukaryota > Viridiplantae > Streptophyta > Magnoliopsida > Poales > Bromeliaceae > Tillandsia > Tillandsia fasciculata. The sequence goes on along the minus strand of CM054937.1, from coordinate 20,144,633 downwards.
CTTATTTCTTTGACCAAGACCAAGAAGTCTGTCCAACTTACTCCTTCCAGAAGAAAATCTCTTTAAGTCATCCTTCAGTTGGCGTATGGTCTCCGTCATTTCCAATTTTTCCTGTCGAGCCTCGCCGTTGAGCTTCAAGAAGTAATTCGCTTTGTTCACCATATCCATATAATTCTTCTCGAGTTGCTCATTGGACTCTTGAAGGGAAACATTTGTTTTAATCAGATTATCCCTTTCCACTTCAAGATCGGTTGAGAGAGAGGTTACCCTTTTTACTTCTTCTTCGAGATCCTGCAATCTCCCTTTCAACCCCTTGTTTTGCTTAGCCAGTTTCTTTGAATCCCTCAAAAGCTATGGTAGGCTAGAGCAAAATCTTCACCTTCCGAATCATCTGATTCATCGTCCGTTGCAATCTTTTCAACAGTGGAGTTGGACAGTGAATCGGATGTACTTGCCATTAAGCACATGAAGGGTGAAGATGTAGTGGACGCGTGGAAAGCTGTCGCGTTGTCTTCTTCATCACTTGAGGATGACTCATTTGACGTGGAGTTGTCATCCCAAGTAACGACTTGCATCGCTTTCTTCTTTGCCGGATTCTTGTTGGGACACTCCGTTGCAATGTGGCCGTAGCCTCGACATTTGAAGCACTGAACTTGTCCCTCAGAACTTTTCTTATCCTTTGAGAAGTTCTCTTGCTTTCTTGACTTGTAGCTTGAAGAACCCTTGCCTTTCTTCGACTTTCCGAAGGATGGAGTTTTGCTTGAATTACCCCTTCGAAAGTTGCGGCGAAACTTCCTTGTCAAGAGAGCGAGCTGCTTCTCAAAGTCCTCCATAGAAAGGTTCTCGTCGTCGTCCGAGGAGGATGAATCCGCGTCTTCTTCTTTAGTTGATTTCAATGCGTAACCTGAAGACTTAGAAGAGGATGCCTTTCCAGAAGAATAGTTAGTAGGAAATGTCATTTCATAAGTTTGTAAAGCACCTACTAATTCTTCTACACGCATTTCGTCCGGGTGTTTAATTGTTTCAATGGCTGCGACCTTCGGGCGAAATCGTTCAGGAAGAGTTCTTAGAATTTTTCTTACAACTTTAAATTCTGGAATCTTCTCTCCCAAGTTAGCACATGAGTTTACGATGTCTTGCAATCGTGTGTAATAGTCAGTGAAGGATTCATTCTCTGCCATAGAGATAGAGTCAAACTTGCTCGTGAGCATTTGCAGTTTCTGAATCTTCACTAGGTTAGTTCCCTCATGCGTAACTTGAAGAACATCCCAGATTTCTTTCGCAGTCTCACATGCCGAGACGCGAGAGAACTCAGTTTGTGACAAAGCATTAAATAGAGCATTAATTCCTTTGCCATTGTAAGAAGATAAGTCTATCTCTTCCTTGGTCCATTTCGACCTAGGTTTTAAGGTGCGAACATCATCTAAAATTTCAGTTGGATTAGACCATCCTAATTCAATTGATTGCCACACCCTTTCGTCGATGGAAATTAAAAAGGCTTTCATCCGCACTTTCCAGTACGCATAATTTGTTCCATCAAAGAAAGGGGGTCGATTGATGTTTCCACCTTCAACCATTGTTTACAACCCTATTCCCGCTCTGATACCACTTGTTGGGTTATAAGTAATTGGATCTAAATAGGGGAAAAAACACCTAGAGGGGGGTGAATAGGTGTAAACAATAAACACTCAAAAAATCATTGCGCAAATAAACCCAATGCGGAAAAATAAAAGAACACGCAAGATTTTTACGTGGAAAAACTCCAAACCGGAGTAAAAAACCACGGGACCGATAACACGGCGAAATCCACTAGAATTAACACACGTACAAGGTGATATAACGTACTCACAGACGACTCAACCTTTTACCATACGCTCCTAGTAGATCTTCCCGCTCGCTCCACGACGCTTCTCGAATCCACGATCCGCGCCCAACGCTGAATCCACAGCGTCCAACGTCGAGTCCACGACGTCCAACCGAATCCACGGTCTTCACCCAATGGCACGCTTCGAATCCACGAACGTACCTCGCTCCGAATCCACGAGAGCGGTTGCACCTTGAATCCACAAGGCCACGCGAGTCCACGCGCCGATTTTGGGGTAAATCGTTGTTTGTTTGGGTGGTGATGATCCGCCGAATACTTAGATTAAAGATAGATCGGAAATACCATCTAAGTATTCATTGATTTGATTCTACTCAAAATGTGAGTATGGAAAACCTAGAATCAAATCAATCAATATAGATGAAGAAACATAGAATAAATCTATTGATTTCCTTTCTTCTCTATATATGTGGATTTTTTCTTTTCGGCTATTTTCTTCTGTGATAGCGGATGCCCTAGAAATGAATACAGGGCCTATTTATAGGTTAGAAACCCTAGGAAGAATATACGGATCAAAAACAGCCTTTTCTGGAAAGTTTTACCGACGGCGATCCGGATTGGATTTGGCGATCCGGATTGCAGAAGCACAAAAGACGGTTTCCAGAAAATTGCTTGTTCGGGATCCGGATCGTAGTCCCCGATCCGGATCGTTCATACAGTTTCACCAAACATCACATTCGGGATCCGGATTGCAAATCCTGATCCGGATCGAGGAAGCAAGCAGGTAAAACTAATGTTCGGGATCCGGATCAGAGGAGGCTGCGATCCGGATTGAACCAGTGTATGAACCAACACCCTTCGGGATCCGGATTGCAAGCCACGATCCGGATCCTGAACATGTCCCATGTCCAGTTTTTGATGTTTAAGCAATTAAAACCTCTTCCAGGTGTTTCTACACTATAAGAAGTATTCGGATCATCAAAGTTCTTTAGTTAAACGTACCTGATCCTTTTGAATTCTTCTTTCTTGAGATTGAGGTATACGATCCAAAGTTTCTTCATCTTCAATCTTCAAGACTTAATACATTCACGAAATACGCCAACTCAAATTCCGTAACAAGTGGATGCCGCCAACAAGCCCGACGGCCTGCCCACTAAGTCTACTAGAGACATAAAGTAACAAAAGAAATGCAGTATGAAAAGCTGGAAAGTAAACATCTACTGCTACTATGCCCCTATCTACAATGCTCAAGGGAAAGAACAGGAGGACGATATGCCACTACTGATACTCCACTCAGAACACCCAATCCAAACTGACTGCCACATCGGGTCCAGTCAAACCTGCGCCTACCTACTGCTGTAGGTATGTCCGGTACTCCAACCCGGTATCTAGCTCAATCTCAAAGCCGGTACTACAACCCGGTCTCGCCTACTCCGGAGTGGCACTCGAAGGGAGCGACCCGCTCGAGTCAAATAACCGCGCAACACTGTCAAGCACAAATGTGGCACATGCAGGCTATGATCCAATCACTATCTCACTCACTGGCTAAGAATCCACACTGTCACTATGACCATGTCCCAAAGATCCCAGATCCACTATCACTATCACTATGCAAACTGGTCTACAGACTGCTACAGACGCCACTCGGTCCCCAGACGCGAGTGCAAATGCAATCCCCAGCTAATAAACCTCCCTGTCCATGACTTGAGGAGAATCACTATGCTCAGTATGACGAGAGTACAAGTACTGCGGGGAAGCTAAGGTGACAAACAATCTGCATACATGTTCACATTTACTGTAGTCTAACAGTGCATGAATAATTACGTGACTGTCAAATAAGCTAAGTTTGAGTTTTCATGTTGCAAAACTTACCAAGAAGTCGTCAGATATAGCAGCTAGCTACAGTGGTTTCAACATACAGTTTGCACAGATTATTTAACTCATATACTAACATGCATGCTAATATACTTGTAGAATTAGAGTGCAGTCCATAGATATTGCAAGCAGGATCACCCACTTGATCGAGCTAACTGTCCAGGATGATACAGATAACAAATCCAGCAACCGACAAATTTCCAGGTCCACAAAGCGAAGAGCACAAGAACGGTGCTTACAGAGTCTTGGGTACAACAACCATTCCCAATTACACACCATTCACACACCAAATCAACATTCCCAAAATCTGCATACACAGCAACTGTTCACACGAAAATTTCACCTGAAAATAATTTTCCAGAAATTCCAATAAAAATATCACGACGATCCTCACGAAGTATAGATGTCGATAGGCTCTTGAATCGTCGAATTCCGATGTCCGGATGAGGAGATAAAAATCCGCGAAGTGAGTGCTGTCCAGGAATCTCGCAGCAAAACAGCGGCTCAGTAATGCCTCGAAAACCATGCCAAAAACCCAAATCTAGGCAAAACACTCAACACGAAAGTCGAAGATTTACCTCTCGTGAATCCAACGCCGCAAAAATCGCTGAAAACGACTGTCGGGGCAGCTCTGTGGAAATTTTAGACCGAAAAGTGACGATAATGGGCCTCCAACAGAAATCCGTCGCTCCGCACCACGAGGCAGAAAACACAGTCGTCGCGGCTTCCAGAAAATCTGAAACTTGGTCGGAAGATCGGCAAGAGGGAGAGGAAGAAATCTTGTGAAGGGAGCAGAGGCTAAATCCCACGGGAAAAGGCCGAAAATCGCATCCCAAATGGCCTATTTATAGGCCCACAAAAGAAAACAGCCCAAAAAGGCAAGTAAGTCACTTTCGGGCCCAACTTTCGGGCGCCCGAAAGTTTTCGGGCTGCTACAGTAACGGGCCGGCCCGTTACTGTGCGCGCCCGAAACTTCCACAAGCCGCCACGTGTCCCTGGAAGCTTCCCCCTGCACTCGGCGCACGCGCGCCACCAATGCCGCGACGCCACGTGTCCCGACCGTGGGTCCTGCACGCCTGCACCCGACCAACCACGGGGCGCCACGTGGCGCCCCCCACGGCGACCCGGTCAACGCGCACGTCGCGCGACGTGCGCGGCCGCGCCGCCGCCGGAACCGGGTCGGGCACGCGCCCCGAGGCACCGCCTCAGCCGCCCCTGCCGAGTGGTCCGGGTGCACCAGAACCCGCCAACCACACAACGCCACGTGTCCACCGGTCTACCGTGCACCAGAGCCAAAAGTTCGTGGACCGCGTGCACAACACCGCACCAACCACGGGATGCCATGTGGCATACCCTCGGTCCACCGTGCACCCCGCCAAGGCCCGTGGACCGCGCCCGCTGCGCCGGCCAACCGCAGCGCGCCACGTGGCCCGCACCCGGTGCACGCGCCCCGCGGTGGACCGCGCGCCTGCGCCGCCGCCCGCCGCCGCGCTCCGCCGCCGCCGGCGCTCCTCCGGCCGCCGGAACAGTAACCCACGCCTCGATTTCCGTGATTTCGCGTCCGTGCTCCGAAAAATTCAAGTAAATAGTCCATTTCGCTCGTTTTCGCGCGCTGAATCCAAATCCGAGGTCCGTTCGGCCAAATTCCGCTTCTAAAATTTCCCAAAATTTCGCGTGCTGAATCCAAAATTTCACAAAGGACTTGGACTTACGTAGGGTGTCCAGCTGTAATATCATAGTTTTTATGTAATGTTTTACCCTCCTGCTAATAAAGTTTATGTTTGGAGAAATTGAATTGACGGGTTTACTTAAGTTGGTAATCTCGAGGTGCGGGTATTTTTCTGTGATAGAGCTCGGAAAACGGAGAACGGCGGTGCGATCGGATCCGGATTCCGACTTACGGAACCCCCAGAAAGGGGTAGTTAGGATCGCGATAGCCAGGGGGTGCATCGAAATACGTGTAAGTGATTTAGCACGCTTTTCGAGGAAATAATTAAAGAATTATCCCGAATGATTTATCTTTAAGGAATTTATCTCCAGGAATTAATTAATTAGAGTTTTAAATTACCCGATGAGGTTTTATCGTACACAAAAAAGAAATAATTTTGACATCTCCCGAAAGCAAAGGAAAGGAAAAATCCTAGCCGGAGAGAAAAGAACGAGGAAAAAGACGAAACCCTAACCGGAAGAAAAAGAGAATGAAGGAGGAGAAAGCGGAAGGACCCGACCCTCCCAGACGGACGTGCCGAAGGCGGGAGCATGAACGGATCTCCGTCTCCGACGATTCGCGGTAAGCGATGCTTCTTTCGGTCTTTCGTTTCCGATTTTGTTTGGGTCGTTTTGGGTAGCCGTTTTTGTTACCCTACCCATCGTCGCTGCCGCACGGCCCTAGGGCATCGCCGCCGCATCGTGGCCGCGCCGCGCTGGGCTAGCGCCCGCGCGGCCGCGACACACGCCGCGCGAGGACGGCACCTGGGCGGCCGCAGCATGAAGCCGCGCCACGCGGGGCTAAGGGCCCCCGCGCGGCCACAACAAGTGCCGCGCGGGTGGGCGCCCGCGCGGCTAAGGCACGCGACGCACGGGGCCGGTGCCCGCGCGGCCGCGGCAAGCGCCGCGCGGGCGGGCGCCCGCACAGCTGCGGCGCGCGCCCCTTGGAGCAGGTGCCCGCGCGGCCACGTCTTGCGTCGCGCGGGGCTAGGGCCCCCGCGCGGCCACAGCAAGTGCCGCGCGGGCGGGCGCCCGCGCGGCTAGGGCACGCGCCGCGTGGGGCCGGTGGCCGCGGCAAGCGCCGCGCGGGGCTGGAGCCTGCGCGGCCGCGGCAAGCGCCGCGCGGGCGGGCGCCCGCGCGGCTGCGGCCCGCGCCGCGCGGGGATGGTGCCCGCGCGGCCGCAGCTTGCGCCGCGTGGGGCTAGGGCCCGCCCGGCTGCGGCAAGCGTCGCGCGGGCCGGTGCCCGCGCGGCCGCGGTTCGCGCCGTGCGGGGCTAGGGCCCGCGCGGTCACGGCGGGTGCCGCGAGGGGCTGGTGCCCGCGCGGCCGCGGCTTGCGCCGCGCGGGGCTGGAGCCCTCACGGTCGCAGCGAGTGCCGCGCGGGGCGGGTGCCCGCGTGGCCGCAAGGCCCGCAACACCGCGGGGGTGGCCGCGTCGCTCGTCGCGCGCGGGCGCCACCGTCGTGTCGAGTTGTCATTAGTGTTTTTGGGTTTCTGGGCTCGGTTTATCTGCCGTTATATTTCTTATCTGACCGCGGTTCTTTTGGGGACTATGTTTAGGTCCGAGTGCCGACAGTGAGCGAGGTTCGGTCTCTGGTGTACCGGTCAGCACAGTTGAGGTGGGTACCTTTGATTATTATCGGTGTAGGGTCTTTCCCGAGTATTCTGTTTGATAAAGTAGATGTTTTGTGGTAAATTAACTAACCCCGTTGCATGTGAATCCCATTTACTATTCTAATTGAGGCGGCTGCGGTCGCATGATCATTCTATTAATCTGACCAGAGCGGTTGAGGTCGCAACATCGTTTTTACTCATATTGCTTACACGCACACCGGCGGTTTGGCCACCGCACAGGGTGTATTTTTCCGGAAAGATGGTAAGTTCTTACCCGTGTACCCTACACTGGTGATGTTGGAGACCCCTCAAGGAGAGGCGGCTGCTACTTGGGCAGTCGAGGGGTTGGTGGCACCAAGAAGATGAGTACGGTAATTGGGGTTGGGGCCCAACGTGTTCTAAAAGCTGGGGCAGGTGCCCAGTGTGACATTCGACAGGGATTTAGTGGTACATGAGGGGAAAGTAAATGCTCCGGTGACTCGGTGTGTTCTTTTCAGTTATTGCATTTACTTGTATGTTTTCTACTTTATCAGTTACTAACTACCCACACTGTGACAGGTCCGAGCAGGGGTGGGAACCGGGACGACGGTGAGGCGTCAGTTAGAGGACCCTAGCCATGAGGGCTAGTAAACGATACGTTTTCTTTGGTTATCTCTTTATATTGTTGGTTAGTTAAAATGTGATTTACTTGTGTGGTTTTTGATGGATGTTGGAATGAGGATTTCGTGTGGGACTATGTTCTATAATTTGTGTTTGTTAAGATGTGTAATTACGGCTCATTTTCAAATGCAAACCTGATTTCAAAAGTGTTTTCAAAACAGGTGCCGTGTGGGCACTGATTTCAAAATCCGTGGATTTATCCTTTCAAGTTTAATGGCCGCTTAAAAGAGTTTGCGAAAACGTTTTGAAAAAATCGGGTGTCGAGTGGACACCGATTTTCAAACCCATGGGTTTATGCTATAGTCTGTATGTGATAGCGGTGATTGTATTAGTAAATGTAGTCTCTCCTCTTTGTCTGTCGTGGTTTGCATGATTAAAGTGTATGTCTTGCTGGGAACGCCGTGCATATACAAAGGAGACTCCGCCCGTTTGGGGAGTGACTTTGTATATGCGGCGGGTCTGGTACGCACCGGAGGCGAGGTCCATTTTAAATACAAAAAGAAAAAAAAAAGGGTACGTTTTTTGCTCTTTTAGAACCTCCGGGGCGTGACACCTGCACGGACTATCTCAATATCACGCAAAGCGACCTCTAGTATCTCAACTAGGCGCATCATCATCATCATCGCATCTGGAGCGTAACTCGAGGGGAGCAACCCCACCGAGCTCAAGCGTGTCTCATCTGGCATAAAAGCGGCGCCTACAGGTTATAATCCACGATTAATCAGATCGAAAACTCGAATACTGTGGGTTATGTTAAATATGGATCTGAATAGGAGAAAAAACACCTAGAGGGGGGTGAATAGGTGTAAACAATAAACACATCAAAATCTTTGCGTAAAAATAACCCAATGCGAAAAAGTAAATAACACGCAGAGATTTTACGTGGAAAACTCCAAACCAGGAGTAAAAAACTACGGGACCGATCACACGGAGAAATTCACTAAGATTAAACACGTACAAAGATGATATACCGTACTCACACGACTCAACCTTTTACCATACGCTCCTAGTTGATCTTCTCCGCTCGCTCCGCAACGCGCCTCGAATCCACGATTTGCGTCCAACGCCGAATCCACAGCGTCCAACGTCGTATCCACGACGTCCAACCGAATCCACGGTCTCCACCAAGTAGTACGTCTCGAATCCACAAACGCACCTCGTTTTGAATCCACGAAATGGTAGCACCTTGAGTCCACAAGGCCACACAAATCCACGCGCCGATTTTTGGCAAAATTGTTATTTGTTGGTGGTGAAAATCCTCCGAATACTTAGATCAAAGATAGATCGAAAATACCATCTAAGTATTCATTAATTTGATTCTACACGAAATTTGAGTTTAGAAACCCTATAATCAAATTAATCAATATAGATGAAGAAACATAGAATAGATCTAGTTTTTTCCTTTCTTCTCTATATGTGGATTTTTCTAATTTCCGGTCGTATCCTAAAAGATGAATCAAAGGGTTTATTTATAGGTTAGAAACCTTTGGAAGAAGATAAGAATCAAAAACTGACCTAATAGAATTTTTCCCGCACGACGGTCCGGACTGGATTTGGCTTGATCCGGACTGTCGTCATGTCATGCCCCGGGGTCGAAACTGCGACCCGGGCTCGCTAACAGATCCGCCATCTGTACGGAAACTGCCGTACAGACGAAGCGTCTAACCTGCAAAAAGAAGCAACTACAGCTAAACAGATATCAGAGCTGAAAGTAAAATTACTAAAAACTGAAAATAATACAATATCCATCTCCCAAATACGATCATATAAAAAGTCATCTGATACAAAACTCAAAAGGGAGATACCTCCAATAAAATACATCGGTGTACAAGCTCTCAATACAAAAATATCCTCACTACATCAGTCTCTCAAACTGTAAACATAAAGTACAACTCTATACCTCACAACAAAGGTCTCTCAACAGAGGAAAAAGAAGTAAACTAATCAACTGGAGCTCTCCTCTGAAGGGGTACCACTACACTCCAACGACGGGTAGGGAACTATCTCGCGACTCCCTCGCCTTGGCCAGAAGGATCAGCAACAGGAGCACAGGAACAGGAGAAGAAGTTCCTGGGGAAAAGATACCACGACGGGTGTGAGAACTACTTCCCACAGTAGTTCTCAGTGGGTGCCGCCAACAAGCCCAACGGTCTGCCCACTAAGTCTACTAGAGGCATAAGATAACAAAGTAATACGGAGAGAAAAGAGCTGGAAAAGAATAACTCTACAGCTACTATGCCTCTATCTAGATGCTCAAGAGGTGGAACAGATGATAATATGATGCATCAACTAACAAATCAGTAAAGTCACCCAATCTAAACTGACTGCCTCCTCGGGTCCAGTCAAGCCTGCGCCTACCTACTGCCGCACATCCCGGAGGAACGGACTCACGTAGGGCGTCCCACACGGACCAACTCACCCCTCACGCAAAACTGCCTCAACAGGCCCACCGTCGCATCCACTGCGGGAAACTGCCTCAACAGGCCAACCATCGCATCCACTGCGGCATCTCAGGGGGCACGACCCCCAACTGAGGAAAAACGGCGCGACATAGAGTATCAAAAATTGGCAAAAGCAGGCTAGTCAAAAACCACGCTCACTTTCAGAACGGTAGGACTCAAAATCCCCAAATATCTCGCACAACAGTCGGAGCACTCTCGACGACTCAGCTGATCGGCTAACTCGAAACACGAGACACTAGCCTCTAACATAGCTCGCAGCACAAGCACACTGGCTGGAGGTACTCCACAGCCAGAAACGACCCACAACTCAGGCTAACAATACCGGTCGGACAACACTCAACGATCTGGGACCACCGTCAACCCCAACGGTTCCCAACAACACGGACCGGAAGATACTCGACGGCCCGGGACTACCGTCTACCAACGGCTCCCTCCCACGACAGCACAACAGGAATACAAGACCTCCCGGGACTACCGTTTACCCAAACGGCTCCCGGCACAGATAAGCAACCCACTACAACTACCAGACTCCACTCTGCTCCCAAGCATGAGTGCAAAAGCATCCCACACTAAAAGAAAGTTCCGACCTCTCGGCCCACTACCCGGGCGAGGATAACACTATGTCCAGGAATAGAAAAACAGTGTGGGTGTCTAAACAATAAATAACCCTAGCCCAAGTGAGAGTTTTCTACTGGTCTGGTTACACTTGCAACATATGACGGGGGTGCTAGGTCAAGTTCCAATATAACTATATTAACAGATGATAAAAGGAATAACCATTCCTACAATCTAGCATGCTACACAATGAAATAAACTATCATGCATAGTCCTACATCGGTAGAATTACTGTACAGTCTATAAAACTTGGAGATAAGGCCACCCACCTCGATAAGCCACCAATTGCTCGTAGACACTTGCAATTGGCCTCCACGCAATCCGCACGCAAAACGGAGCACTGTGCCGAAACTCGCGTGCAAAACAGAGTTCGCACGCAAAACGATGACGCCACCGGAGTCCGCACGTAAAACGGAGCACGGTGCCGAAACCTGCGAGCAAAACAGAGTCCGCACGCAAAACGGTGCACGCCGCCGGAGTCTGCACGCAAAACAGAGCACGGTGCTGAAACTCACGCGCAAAACGGAGTCCGCACGCAAAACGGTGCACGCCGCCGGGGTCTGCACGCAAAACGGAGCATGGTGCCGAAACCCGCACGCAAAACGGAGTCCGCACGCAAAACGGTGCACGGTGCCGGAATCCGCATGCAAAACGGAGCACGGTGCCAGAATCCGCACGCAAAACGGAGTCTGCACGCAAAACAGAGCACTCCGTCGGGGACCGCACGCAAAACGGTGCAGAAAAACACAGTCCCTAACACAGATAATAACAAGGGGTTAATTACAGTCCAAACGAACGCCCCAAAACTGTGCCAAAAACATCGTAAAATTAACACACGGGACCTACCCGACTGCGCCGCCGCCGCCGAAACGCTCCCATCGGAACCCCGCGCACGCTCCACGAGGTTCACGCCGCACCGCCACACCACCCAAAAATCCCCTTCTCACTCCCTCTCTCGCTCGGGTGGAGAAGAAAGAAAAAAAAAGGAGGAGAAATGGCGCTCGGGGAGAAAGAAGAAGAAGAAGAAGAAAAGGAGAAAGGGGTGGCCCACGGATCCGGTCCACGGGTCCGGTCCACGGCGCCAACCAATGGGGAGCCCCCAGCCTCGGTCCACAGCGCATGGGCGCGCGCGCCCGGTCCACACGCGCGCCCAAGCGCCACGTGGCGCGCGGTAACGCGCCCGCCACACGGGCGCGTTACACCGCCCAGGCGCGGGACACGCGCGCGCCACACGGGCGCGCGTGCCCCCGCGCCCGCGCGGGCGCCAACGGGGGCCCGCCACGTGGCGGCCCCCGCGTGCTCCGCGCCGAGGGCGCGCTTCCCAAGCGTGCCCGCCGCGTCGTACGTGCGCGCCTCGCACCCCGTGCCGCAGCCGCCTCGGGATCCGTGCCGTCGCCTCGCCTCGGAATTCGTGCCGCGTCGCCTCGAAAAACGCGCAACTCATCCGGGCTCCAAATCAAACAAGTAAATAGTCCATTCTTAGCGATTTCGCGCGCTGAATCCAAAAACGATGTCCGTTTTTCCAAATTCTCGTCCGAAAATTTGCCGAATGCTCACTCGATCCGATTTTCGCGCCGGGTCCACTTTTAAAGTCCGATTTGCCAAATTCCAACTCTGAAAAATTCCAGAAGGCGACCGGAGAGGTAATCTTTCATCCAAACTTCGCTCGGAGTCCAATTTTGACATCTGAATCGCGCGAAACCACTTCTAAACACTCGACGGGTCCTCCAATTTCCCACGGGACCTCCTTTTAAGCCCCAAGGTCCAACACTTGTGTCCAAATTGCGCGCAAACACCACCAACACACCACGCAGGCCTCCAGTGATGCAACTAAATCCTAAATTGCACCACAAATCCATTTCTCGGGCCCGACATGCGCACAAACACTCCCAACGGCCACTAAAAGCTGCCCAACAACCAGCAGACCCTACGCGGGAAATTCCGGGACCTCACACCCTCCCCCACTAAAGAAAGTTTTGTCCTCGAAACTAGATCAAGTCCATCAGGAGTCACAAATACCATGGGTAGGTTTCCATCAATATGCCTTCAGCTCCCAATACACCACTCACTCCCCGTGATTACTCCGCAACAACAACAACCACAAGTACGGTATGGCCCGATGTGCAATTCTCTCATCTCTCGAGTCAGAAATTGCAACGGGCATTCCTCATACTCCAACAATCACAGATCTCAAAGGGGCAAGTAAATCACGGGCGAGAAAAAACACAACACTCCTGAGCTGAGACGTGATATACCCAAGGGGCTCCAATAAAAGGCTGGGGAAAAACGGAAATAACAAGTAATTCAACACGCACCAAACCACATCATGGTGCCAACCTCAACAAGGCGACCCGAAGCATACCCGCACATTCATCCAATAAGGAAGGGAAAACAATAAGTTGGGGTCTTCACTCGGTTACTTCCCGATCCAAAACCACCCGAGTGGACTACTCAACTGCAGGCTAACCTCAAAAGGGATCCTCAAGAGACACAATCTCATGCCACAGTTGGTCACTCAACATGCTATCATAACCCCAACGGACCCACGGGTCGAAGTCGATCCCTCAACTAATAAAGAACACCCTGACGGGGACCAAACCGTCGGTGAACGGAACTGAAAACTAGCTCGCAAGGCGATCATAAAGCTGATGCCCAAACTCGCGGTCAAAAGTCCGAACCATCCAAAAAAACTCTCACCGTTGTGTACCTACAACGTGGCATCATTGTCGTGCACCAACAGCGTGGCATCACTGCCGTGCACCAACGGCGTGGCATCACCACCGTGTATCAACGGTGTGGCATCACCACCCTGTATCAACGGTGTGGCATCACCACCGTGTATCAACGGTGTGGCATCATCACCGTGTATCAACGGTGTGGCATCACCACCGTGTATCAACGGTGTGGCATCACCACCGTGTATCAACGGTGTGGCATCACCACCGTGTATCAACGGTGTGTCATCACCACCGTGTATCAACGGTGTGGCATCATCACCGTGTATCAACGGTGTGGTATCACTCAAGCATCAAGGCCTCAGATCCTCACAGTCCTCTACCCAACACTACCTCGAAATCCCGAAGCTGAGGAAGGGCCAAAAGATCAACAGGCAAAAACCAGGGCCCCAACTGCACTGGGCAGGACCAACAACACTCATCTATGAGCAACACGTGATCAGGTATCTGAACCTCACGAGCACAAGCTAAGGATCCTATCTCTAGCCCATACAACCGTGCAAATGCCCTATAGAAGAAATGAATGCGATGCTCTGGTAACAAATAACGCTCAAGTGCATGAAGGGGAGATAAGATTAATATCTGCCATCACGTGGCTAGCTGCCCCCGAATCCTCATCCTGTGCGACATAGACACTCCCGCTCGGGGGTGGTCGTCCGTCGGACTGCCACGAAAAAGTGGCCCTAACTATCTGGCCATAACCTGTCGAAGCTCCGCCTGCCTGGAAGAGCGGAGGAGGAGGAGCCGAAGCTGCCAATGCGACTGATGACCCCGCTTTAGGACAAGACCATGATCTGTGCCCAGCCTGTGGTCACACTGCGGCGCAGAATGCGGCCCACCACAAATGACACAGTCATCCCGCTGCTGCTGCTGATACATCGGCTCTGGAGAACCTCCTGGTCTCTGTCTCCTCTGAGACTCACGACCCTCAGACTGGGATCGTGGCGGCCCCGGGGGTCTCGATCTATTCGGCTGTCCAAACCAAGGCGGCACTGGATGCCTCTCCCCGGAGTTGGTCCCTGGCGCTCCATCTATCTCTGACATGATCACTGATCCTCGGTCAACCCGCTAAGCATGCTCAATCGCTGCATCTAACGTCGGCACCCGCCGAGAATACACCAAGTGATAGATATTCCGATGCAGTCCTTTCTCAACTAGCTCTGTTACGGAATTTGAGTTGGCGTATTTCGTGAAAAGTGTTAAGTCTTGAAGATTGAAGATGAAAGAACTTTGGATCATATACCTCAATCTCAAGAAAGAAGAATTCAAAAGGATCAGGTATGTTTAACTAAAGATTTCTGGTGATCCGAATACTTCTTGTAGTGTAGAAACACCTGGAAGAATGTTTAATTGCATAAAAATCAAAAACTGGACATGGGACATGTTCAGGATCCGGATCGGGCCTTGCAATCCGGATCCCGAAGGGTGTTCGTTCATACACTGGTTCAATCCGGATCGCAGCATCTCATGATCCGGATCCCGAACACTAGTTTTACCTTTTTACTTGCACGATCCGGATCAGGATTTGCAATCCGGATCCCGAACGTGATGTTTGGTGAAACTGTATGAACGATCCGGATCGGGGACTTCGATCCGGATCCCGAACTAGCGTTTTTCTGGAAATCGTCTTTCTTGCTACTGCAATCCGGATCGCCCATTTCCAATCCGGATCGCCGTCCGTAAAATCTCCAGAAAAGGCAGTTTTTGATCCTTATCTTCTTCCAATGGTTTCTAACCTATAAATAGCCCTTATTCATTTCTAGGGCATCGGAAAAATAGAAAAAGATAGCCGAAAAAGAAAAATCCACATATATAGAGAAGAAAGGAAATCAATAGAATATTTTCTATGTTTCTTCATCTATATTGATTGATTTGATTCTAGGTTTTCCAAACTCACATTTTGAGTAGAATCAAATCAATGAATACTTAGATGGTATTTCCGATCTATTTCTAATCTAAGTATTCGGCGGATCATCACCACCCAAAAACAACGATTTACCCCAAATCGGCGCGTGGACTCGCGTGGCCTTGTGGATTCAAGGTGCAACCGCTCTCGTGGATTCGGAGCGAGGTACGTTCGTGGATTCGAAGCGTGCTACTGGGTGAAGACCGTGGATTCGGTCGGACGTCGTGGACTCGACGTTGGACGCTGTGGATTCAGCGTTGGGCGCAGATCGTGGATTCGAGAAGCGTCGTGGAGCGAGCGGAGAAGATCTACTAGGAGCGTATGGTAAAAGGTTGAGTCGTCTGTGAGTACGTTATATCACCTTGTACGTGTGTTAATTCTAGTGGATTTCGCCGTGTTATCGGTCCCGTGGTTTTTTTACTCCGGTTTGGAGTTTTTCCACGTAAAAATCTTGCGTGTTCATTTTTATTTCCGCATTGGGTTTTATTGCGCAATGATTTTTTGAGTGTTTATTGTTTACACCTATTCACCCCCCTCTAGGTGTTTTTTCCCCTATTTAGATCCATATTAATATAACCCAACAAGTGGTATCAGAGCGGGAATAGGGTTGTAAACAATGGTTGAAGGTGGAAACATCAATCGACCCCCTTTCTTTGATGGAACAAATTATGCGTACTGGAAAGTACGGATGAAAGCCTTTTTAATTTCCATCGACGAAAGGGTGTGGCAATCAATTGAATTAGGATGGTCTAATCCAACTGAAATTATTTCTGATGTTCGCACCTTAAAACCTAGGTCGAAATGGACCAAGGAAGAGATAGATTCATCTTCTTACAATGGCAAAGGAATTAATGCTCTATTTAATGCTTTGTCACAAACAGAGTTCTCTCGCGTCTCGGCATGTGAGACTGCGAAAGAAATCTGGGATGTTCTTCAAGTTACGCATGAGGGAACTAACCTTGTGAAGATTCAGAAACTGCAAATGCTTACGAGCAAGTTTGACTCTATTTCTATGGCAGAAAATGAATCTTTCACTGACTATTACACACGATTGCAAGACATCGTAAACTCATGTGCTAACTTGGGAGAGAAGATTCCAGAATTTAAAGTTGTAAGAAAGATATTAAGAACTCTTCCTGAACGATTTCGCCCGAAGGTCGCAGCCATTGAAACAATTAAACACCCGGACGAAATGCGTGTAGAAGAATTAGTTGGTGCATTACAAACTTATGAAATGACATTTCCTACTAACTATTCTTCTGGAAAGGCATCCTCTTCTAAGTCTTCAGGTTATGCATTGAAAACAACAAAGAAGAAGACGCGGATTCATCCTCCTCGGACGATGACGAGAACCTATCTATGGAGGACTTTGAGAAGCAGCTCGCTCTCTTGACAAGGAAGTTTCGCCGCAACTTTCGAAGGGGTAATTCAAGCAAAACTCCATCCTTCGGAAAGTCGAAGAAAGGCAAGGGTTCTTCAAGCTACAAGTCAAGAAAGCAAGAGAACTTCTCAAAGGATAAGAAAAGTTCAGAGGGACAAGTACAGTGCTTCAAATGTCGAGGCTACGGCCACATTGCAACGGAGTGTCCCAACAAGAATCCGGCAAAGAAGAAAGCGATGCAAGTCGTTACTTGGGATGACAACTCCACGTCAAATGAGTCATCCTCAAGTGATGAAGAAGACAACGCGACAGCATTCCACGCGTCCACTACATCTTCACCCTTCATGTGCTTAATGGCAAGTACCTCCGATTCCTTGTCCAACTCCTCCCTGTTGAAAAGATTGCAACGGACGCGAATCGAGCAATTCTGAAGGTGAAGATTTTGCTCTTGCCTACCATAAGCTTTTGAGGGATTCAAAGAAACTGGCAAAGCAAAACCGGGGTTGAGAGGGAGATTGCAGGATCTCGAAGAAGAAGTAAAAAGGGCATCTTCTCTCTCAAACGCTCTTGAAGTGGAAAGGGATAATTTAGTCAAAGCAAATGTTTCCCTTCAAGAGTCCAATGAGCTTCTCGAGAAAGAACATACATATTTGGTGGACAAAGCGAATTACTTCTTGAAGCTCTACGGCGAGGCTCGACAGGAAAAATGGAAATGACAAAGACCATACTCCAACTAAAGGATGACTTACAGCGATTTTCTTCTGGAAGGAGTAAGTTGGACAGACTTCTTGGTCTTGGTCAAACAAATAAGTTCGGCCTCGGATACACTCAAACTGGAGACATTCCAAGTTCGAGTGGGACAGTTTTTGTGCCTCAGTCGGTATCTCCTCCTCCGACACCGGAATTCACGACAAGCAACGACAACAAGCCTACTTCATCCTCCTCGGGATCGTCAAGATCTAAGGTATGTTTTCGTTGTGGCATTTCAGGGCACATAAGGAGAAATTGCAAGATGGGAGCCAAACGCACACCTCAAGCACCTCTTGCAATGACTACCAAAAGGTGATTCCTCAGAAATCAATTGCAAATCAATTGAAGGAAAAGAGCCTTGGTAGTTCACCGCTCAAGACGACATCATCAAGGAGCAGCAATCTTCAAGCAAGACGCTTTCACCTAGGAGATAACTTCACGACCATTACCGACGCATTCCAAAAAGGTTTGGGTGCGCAAAGGTGAAATTTTCCCTTGTCTTGTTACCAATGTTTCCTTGCATGCATATGATAGTTCGTCTTGGTATCTGGATAGCGGGTGTTCCCGTCATATGACCGGTGACAAAAACTGTTTTCAAACATTTGAGAAAATCTCCGGAGGACTTGTTGTTTTCGGAGATGGTCGGTCTTCCAAAATTGTTGGAAAGGGAACGGTAGCTATTCCAGATGGCCCGGTTCTAAATAATGTGTTATTTGTTCATGGCCTTAAGACTAACCTCATAAGCATAAGTCAACTTTGTGATAATGGTTATTCAGTTAATTTTTCATCTGATGAATGCACTGTAACTGACAAGAACCATGTTTTCTTTTTAAAAGGGGTTAGATCAGAAAACAATTGTTATGTAGTTCCTAGTAAATTTCTGAAAAATGTAACCTAGCATCTTTGAAAAATGAAACTCTTTGGCATGAAAGGCTAGGTCACATAAACTTTAAGGAACTTGCTAGAATTTCAAACAAAGATGTGGTCAAGGGGGTTCCTAAACTTTCTTTTGAACAAAACATTGTGTGTGGCGGTTGCCAAAAGGGAAAACAGTCTAGGACTGCACACAAGAACTTGAACCACATAGGTACAAAACGGCCTTTGGAACTTTTGCACATGGACTTAATGGGGCCAACTCGTCAACCATCCTTGGGAGGTAAATGGTATATTTTCTTATTGGTTGATGATTTCTCTAGATATACTTGGGTAGCATTTTTAAAAGAGAAAGCTGATACTTTTGATTCTTTTCACGAGATTTGCCATCGTATTATGATTGAAAAGAATGAAAGATTACTCGAGTTAGAAGTGATAGAGGTGGAGAATTCATAAATTCCAAATTCATTGATTTTTGCACTTCCAAATGGCATTAAACATGAATTCTCAGCACCCTATACACCTCAACAGAATGGTGTAGTCGAGCGCAAAAACAGGGTCGTACAGGAGATGGCACGTGTTATGCTTCATAGCCGGAACCTACCGTTATATTTTTGGGCTGAAGCGGTGAACACTGCTGTCTATGTAATTAATCGAGTGTATTTGCGCCCGGGGACTTTAAATACACCATATGAGCTATGGTTTTGTAGAAAACCTAACATCAAATATTTTCGCATCTTTGGGAGTCGGTGTTTTATTTTGCGTGACCGCGAGAATCTTGGAAAATTTGACTCTCGAAGTGACGAAGGGATTTTCTTAGGTTATTCTACAAACAGCAGAGCATATCGAGTTTTTAACTTAGAATCTAAGACGATCGTAGAATCGATAAATGTTAAGGTAGATGAAGCTTTTCACTTTGAATCTGAAAAATCTACCCTCGATATCTCTCTTGATGATGATACACCTGCTAATGCATCTTCTTCTAACAATTCTTTCGATAATAATGATGCATCTAACGGTTCTTCAAGTTTATCTGATGTGCAGGAATCATCTCGTGTACCTCCGACTACTCCTTACCTCAAACGTTACGCATCTCCAAGGATCATCCTGAATCGAACATCATTGGAGATCCACAAGAAGGAGTAAGTGTGACGCCCCACTTCCCAGGGGGGTCACCCATCCTAGAACTACTCTAGCTCTAGCACGCTTAACTCTCATGTTCCTCTTGGATCTTGCTACCATCCAAAATGCTATAGCCGGGTTAGAGATTTAGTCCTATTATATCATTTATATAGAGGACTAATCCAAATTCCGGGGGTGTCACATTCTTCCCCCCTTTAAGCCCTGACGTCCACGTCAGGCTCAAGCACACTCACAAGCACCAGGCGATGTGAGACTCGTCTCGCTAGCCTTAGCCGACCTTGTGAGGAGCTGCACTCCACTCACAACGGTCATTAGCCGGGGAGCCTCGCTCTACCCGCTATATAACCCTGGCTCAGCCGAGACTCATCTCACATGTCACGCCCCGGGTGTAAACCAGAACCCGGGCTCGTCTACAGATCCGCCGTATACACGGAATTTTCCGGGTATACGAAGCGCTGGTAACCTGCTCAAATACAAAGGATATAATAACAGAGCATAAACAGAGCTAAACTAGAACTAATACATCTCAGATAAAGCTGAAAAGTAAAGTGCAGAAATAAACTCTCAATAATACATATGTCTCTCCCAGCTCACTAATCAAATACAACCAGCCGGACGCAGCCGGACCCAAAATGAAATGAAAAGTAGAGTATCTGAGAGTATCTGGGGTACATCTAGTAGCAGAACTGGTGCCTGGGTAGACCGCTATCTAATCCGCGATCCACTCACCTCGATCCGCTGAGGAGGGTCCCGCAGCTCCCGCAGACGACACTGCAAAACAAAGGGGAAAGAGAGAAAGAAAAACAGTGGGGAGTGAGAACTACTATAGAACAGTAGCCTCCTCCTAGTGGGTAAACCTCAACTCAAATGTGCCCACCAGGACTATAAGAGGCGGAAGAATGAACAAAGGTGGTAAGCTGAAACAAAACTGCTGATGATGAATAAAGCTACCACTACATGCCTCTAATGAGCTAACAGATAGTATAGCTACATGTATGCATCAGAAGGTAAATGCCTGCCTGCCTAGACCCAATCGATACACCAGTAAGCACTGGTACTGCCTGCTCTGCCTGCCTGTCTGCCGAATCGGGTATGCTGGCCACACATAACACCGATAGGGGATGAGAGTCCCGAGGACTCGAAGCCTGTAAAACGCACACTCCGGAGTGGCACTCGAGGGGAGCGACCCACACGAGTATAATGCCTGGGTAACAAGTACCAAATCAGCAGGACTGGATCATGACTCTGATCAAAGTGGGAAAACCCATCCACTAAAAGGAGACCCGATCTCAACCCGATGCAAGATAAACAAATAGTGGGAAACCCCATCCACTAAAAGGAGACCCGATACCCAATCTGATGCAATAACCACTGTCCGGTCAACCGCCCAAGGTCCGCGGTTGCCGCAATACCCTGCCATCAAGCCTGCCTGTCCCAAAATCCAAGATCCACAATCGGGTAGAATAATCGATATCCGGTCAACCGCCTACGGTCCGCGGTTGCCGCAATACCCTGCCCTCACAGCCTGCCTGTCCCAAAACCCTCAACTGTCTGACTACACTATCCCAGCCCCTGCTCGAACCCGAGCGTACTATCCCCCAAATGTAGACAAAAGAAGAGAAAAGCATGGTTTCTCCTAAGTCAATGCCATCATGATAGTGTAGCAGAAAAAGGTGGCCTAACTAGATGTCCATTTAAGCATGCAAAGTCCTTTATATAAAAACAGGGTTTAAATATTATTATCTTTCACAAGATAGAGGTATGCCACTAGTTAAACTTCCATTTGCCAAGTAATCCCATGTCCATTTATCACATAAACATAAGAGGTCCCAATGTGTACAAGCAATATAGTCCAATTCCAATTACCCTGCCATTTATTTACTTTTTACCGGTTCATTTAGCAATGTAATAAAAGCAACTCAAATAGGCCTAGTGGGGACATCACAAGTAGGAGGTTAAACAACGGTACCCACCTCGAGCGCTAAATCCAAGTTCCGACGGCGAAGTCCGCGCTCGATCTCCAAGAATCTCCGCAATACTGTGCCAAGGGTCCCAAAGAATACACACAAATTACTATCTCAAATTAGTCCGAAATCTGTCCTCAAAAATCAGATTTACTGTTCAGCCAATTTTACCTGCGAAACGTGCCCAATAAATTCCCAGAAAAATACTATCACGATCTACGCGACGATCCGGTCGAAACAAGTACCTGCACGTTTTCCCACGATTTTTCTGTGCTGAGAACGAAAATCGACAAGAGGACTACCTCAAACAATCCTTCATCCCAAAACAGCAATATAAAGATCTGTAAAAAGGGATTCCTCACCCTCAGGGAAAATCCACGAAAATCCAAGAAAATTCCAGTAGACTCCTCGCGATGCGTAGATGCAAATCCCCTTTTGAATCGCCCCGTTTCGATGCTCGAGTGCGAAGTTATCGCCAAAACAAGATGGTGCTGTCCCAAAACTCCGCGACGGAAAAAGGATCAAAAAGAGGCCACAGAAACTCCATCAAAACCTCGGAATCTGATGAAACTCACAAAATAGGAAATGAAGCCCTACCTGTCTAGAATCCGACGGCGCAAAAATCGTGAAAATAGGATGTCGGGGTGAACCGGGGGAGCTTGAACACCGAAGAGCGACGAATCTGGTAGCCGTAGAACAATCGTCGCGCCGCGCCGGAAAAATTGCAAACCTCGGGATCCGAACCTCAACAATTCTCGGGAAAGCTACAGTAGATGGAGAATGGGGAGAGGAAGAAATGTCTAAGAGGAAGCTCGGGCTAATTCTGAACAGGAAGAGAGAAAAACCCTCTACAAAGCCCTAAGGAAGAATAAAAGAAAGAAAAACCCAATTTAATGGATTCGGGCCGCATTTGGGCCCGGATCCGCCAGCCCGGGTCGGACGCGCCCCGTCCGACCGGGCGGGCCCAATCAAACGGCGACACGCGCCCCCCACAGGGGATCGGCGCGCATCCCGCACAGCGTACAGCCGTGCGGGGCGCGCCATCGCCCGCCGCGTGTCCGACCAGCCGACCAGCCCTGCCCGCACAGTCGCCGCTGCCCCTGCCCGCACAGTCGCCGCTGCCCCTCCTGCCCGCACAGTCGCCGCTGCCCCTCCTGCCCGCACAGTTGACCAGCCTATAGCATCGCGCCACGTGTCCTTGCTTCTGACCGCTGCACCCGGTGCACGAGCCACTGAACACCGAACCAATAACAATCCGCCACGTGTCCACTGCGGTGCACCGTGAACCCAAGCCAGCCATCCTGCTCCCTGCGCCGAGTGCTGTGAGCCGACCAACCACCAGATGCCACGTGTCCTCATCTTGGTGCACGCCCGCGCGGTGGACCGGCCGCCTGCCCGCGCCCCGCCGCTGCTGCCCGCGCCCTCAGCGCCTGCCCGCGGCCCTCCGCCGCCTGCCCGCCGCCTTCCGCCGCCCTCCGCCGCCGCCGGCGGCCGCCGGCGATCGCCGGAAATACTGTTCCGGCGTGAACAGTAACCCGAAGCCCAAAATTCATGCAAATACACTGTCTGAAGCGTTTTCGCGCGCTGAATCCGATTTTGACGTCCGTTTCGCCAAATTCTCACTCTAAAAATTGCCGAATGCCCCCGGAAAGTATTCTTAGTCCGAAATTCGCGCCGAGCCCAATCTCAATATCCGTTTCGCGCGGGAACACCTCTAAACATCCAATGGGGTCCCCTGATCACCCGCGTGATCCACTTTAAGCCCGAAGTCCAACACTGGTGTCCAAATTGGCCCCAGAACACCGCCGGCACGCCCCGTAGGCCTCCAGAAGCTGCCGGTCACCCTGAAAAAGCCCCAAATACCTCCCGCACACCGCGTAGGCCTCCAGTAGCCACCTCAAAGCACTGCAACAGCTCTGCGGAGATCCAGGTCATCACATCCTCCCCCACTAAAAGAAAGTTTCGTCCTCGAAACTAAAGTCATTCCTCGACACGGAATCTCAACCAACAGGGGGGTAAATATCCAATCATCCACCACCCAAGCTCCCAAACTACCAAATACCTCAACCAGAGGCACTACGCAACCTTGGGTCTCTAACCAGAACGAAACAAAGGAGAACACATCCAGAGGACCACGCCACCTCAACAAGGTACAGCTGGGCTAACTGCTCGGCCAACAAGTAGTCTGCACCGGTACAAGCATCTGCCCCTCCCAGGGCCTCAGATAATCCAATCACCAGTCCGTCGACACAAAAGCTCGATCCAAATACCTCTGTACTCCCAAAGTATCCGATATAAGTCCCCCAACTGGTCTCAGAACCTCAGATCTCCAAAACAAAACCGTCGGGAGGTAGAAGCAATCAACACTCAGCCAGGAGCAGTCGAGAGAACCAGATCGCAAATCCATCTTCGCGAAGATCCAATATCCTTGCAGCTAGTAAATCAAATCCCCCAAGCTTGACAGAAGGGTGCTAGCTCCCGACGATCACTTTATCAAATTCTTACGGGTTCTCACAAAGCCGAAGTGAACCAACCTTCCACACTCGAATAGCACCGGCGCCCCCAAAGGTGCCACACATGGCCTGACACAAATCCAACACATCAAATCCTGGAGTTGGGTCCTCAACCCCCAAACTGGTGTCATGCCAAACAACTCCGATAGGAGAACAGCTAGAAACTCACCACCAAAAAGGGGTATCACCAGGTCCCGATGCCGCCGCAGATCCCTCAAACACACCAGCAAACAAGCTACTCACCCACTACGAGACATCCGCCTCGCCCACAAGGTCAAAACCAAAGAAGCGAAGATACCCTCAAGCAACCCAGGTACACCAACGCCTCCAGGCCTGGCTCTCACAAGAAGCGTCCTGGCAGCATACTCAGCTGCCGCGAAAAGTAAACGACCGAGCCAGCCTAACCATCCTAAGTGCCAAACCAAGCCCCACAAGACCACCAGGCCTACAGGTAAAACCAAGGACTCAACCGCACCGGGCAGGACCCACAACACGTCCCTACGTGCTAAGGATCGGGAATACGACCTCCCGAACACCCGGTAACCGTCCTACCCTTAACCCAAAAGGCATGCTCGACGGCCTCCTGAAGAGTCTGGTGTCGCTGTGCATGCACAAGGATATAAAGCTCGCTGCGGAGGCCTGCCTCGAATAACTCGACCTGGTGTGGTCCATCCCGGGCGACATAGGGCACACAATTGAACAGTCGCATGAACTCCTGATGGTAATCCTGAACTGACCGGTCGCCCTGCTGAATATTTTTCAGATCATCCTCCAGCTTCCTCTTCACGCTGGTCGAAAAATAGGTATCCACGATCATACGCCGAAACTCGGACCAGGGTAACTGTCGAGAAATCTGAAACTCCCGTGGCTCCACTCGATGCCACCAGAGGTCTGCATCTCCATCTAGGCAATGTACCGCCATATAAACTCTGTACCTTGGGTCGATGAAGAAATCCCGAAAAATCTTCTCCATCGCTGCTAACCATGTCCCAACCTCCCACGGCTGCATATCTCGCCCCGAGAACCTGGGCGGCCCGCGCTTACAGAACTTAACCAGTTTATCCGCGAAGTCCTGCTCCTCCGCCGGGGTCAAAGGCTGGGCCACGCCCCGAGCCCCGCTACTCCAAGATGGCGCCGTCGGCACAAGTGGTTCCACAGGTGGTGCCGGGGTCTCTGACACTGTCGGAGGCGGCGCCCCTCTCCGCGCCAGTAGCTGCTCAATCCGCTGCTCCTGCCGACGGCTGCTCTCCGCCAATTGGGCTACCATGGCCCTCAGCTCAGCAATCTCAGAAGATCCAGCCTGTCCTCGCTCAACAGGGGGTGTAGGGGCACCCCGGGTAGGAATCCGACGTCGGGGAGGCATCCTGTCACACAGAGAACCACAGATCAATAACGAAACCGCACTCGACCCAATCTAGCGAAAGTCAAAGGCATCCTCCTATTTTTGTAACTTTATGTTGTCTGCAGCCAACATAACTGTCCCACAAAAATAGGGTATGCCAATCCCTCTTCCCTCCCTGGAAGAGTCGAATAAACACATGACCAAATTGCCGACTTTCGCATAATGTCACGTCACTCACGTCCTGCCTTCCTAAGGTCTGCCAAAAGCCTAGGGTTTCCTAAGTCCCAACTGACCTATCCCTAAGCTCTGATACCAACTTAATCTGTCACGCCCCGGGTGTAAACCAGAACCCGGGCTCGTCTACAGATCCGCCGTATACACGGAATTTTCCGTGTATACGAAGCGCTGGTAACCTGCTCAAATACAAAGGATATAATAACAGAGCATAAACAGAGCTAAACTAGAACTAATACATCTCAGATAAAGCTGAAAAGTAAAGTGCAGAAATAAACTCTCAATAATACATATGTCTCTCCCAGCTCACTAATCAAATACAACCAGCCGGACGCAGCCGGACCCAAAATGAAATGAAAAGTAGAGTATCTGAGAGTATCTGGGGTACATCTAGTAGCAGAACTGGTGCCTGGGTAGACCGCTATCTAATCCGCGATCCACTCACCTCGATCCGCTGAGGAGGGTCCCGCAGCTCCCGCAGACGACACTGCAAAACAAAGGGGAAAGAGAGAAAGAAAAACAGTGGGGAGTGAGAACTACTATAGAACAGTAGCCTCCTCCTAGTGGGTAAACCTCAACTCAAATGTGCCCACCAGGACTATAAGAGGCGGAAGAATGAACAAAGGTGGTAAGCTGAAACAAAACTGCTGATGATGAATAAAGCTACCACTACATGCCTCTAATGAGCTAACAGATAGTATAGCTACATGTATGCATCAGAAGGTAAATGCCTGCCTGCCTAGACCCAATCGATACACCAGTAAGCACTGGTACTGCCTGCTCTGCCTGCCTGTCTGCCGAATCGGGTATGCTGGCCACACATAACACCGATAGGGGATGAGAGTCCCGAGGACTCGAAGCCTGTAAAACGCACACTCCGGAGTGGCACTCGAGGGGAGCGACCCACACGAGTATAATGCCTGGGTAACAAGTACCAAATCAGCAGGACTGGATCATGACTCTGATCAAAGTGGGAAAACCCATCCACTAAAAGGAGACCCGATCTCAACCCGATGCAAGATAAACAAATAGTGGGAAACCCCATCCACTAAAAGGAGACCCGATACCCAATCTGATGCAATAACCACTGTCCGGTCAACCGCCCAAGGTCCGCGGTTGCCGCAATACCCTGCCATCAAGCCTGCCTGTCCCAAAATCCAAGATCCACAATCGGGTAGAATAATCGATATCCGGTCAACCGCCTACGGTCCGCGGTTGCCGCAATACCCTGCCCTCACAGCCTGCCTGTCCCAAAACCCTCAACTGTCTGACTACACTATCCCAGCCCCTGCTCGAACCCGAGCGTACTATCCCCCAAATGTAGACAAAAGAAGAGAAAAGCATGGTTTCTCCTAAGTCAATGCCATCATGATAGTGTAGCAGAAAAAGGTGGCCTAACTAGATGTCCATTTAAGCATGCAAAGTCCTTTATATAAAAACAGGGTTTAAATATTATTATCTTTCACAAGATAGAGGTATGCCACTAGTTAAACTTCCATTTGCCAAGTAATCCCATGTCCATTTATCACATAAACATAAGAGGTCCCAATGTGTACAAGCAATATAGTCCAATTCCAATTACCCTGCCATTTATTTACTTTTTACCGGTTCATTTAGCAATGTAATAAAAGCAACTCAAATAGGCCTAGTGGGGACATCACAAGTAGGAGGTTAAACAACGGTACCCACCTCGAGCGCTAAATCCAAGTTCCGACGGCGAAGTCCGCGCTCGATCTCCAAGAATCTCCGCAATACTGTGCCAAGGGTCCCAAAGAATACACACAAATTACTATCTCAAATTAGTCCGAAATCTGTCCTCAAAAATCAGATTTACTGTTCAGCCAATTTTACCTGCGAAACGTGCCCAATAAATTCCCAGAAAAATACTATCACGATCTACGCGACGATCCGGTCGAAACAAGTACCTGCACGTTTTCCCACGATTTTTCTGTGCTGAGAACGAAAATCGACAAGAGGACTACCTCAAACAATCCTTCATCCCAAAACAGCAATATAAAGATCTGTAAAAAGGGATTCCTCACCCTCAGGGAAAATCCACGAAAATCCAAGAAAATTCCAGTAGACTCCTCGCGATGCGTAGATGCAAATCCCCTTTTGAATCGCCCCGTTTCGATGCTCGAGTGCGAAGTTATCGCCAAAACAAGATGGTGCTGTCCCAAAACTCCGCGACGGAAAAAGGATCAAAAAGAGGCCACAGAAACTCCATCAAAACCTCGGAATCTGATGAAACTCACAAAATAGGAAATGAAGCCCTACCTGTCTAGAATCCGACGGCGCAAAAATCGTGAAAATAGGATGTCGGGGTGAACCGGGGGAGCTTGAACACCGAAGAGCGACGAATCTGGTAGCCGTAGAACAATCGTCGCGCCGCGCCGGAAAAATTGCAAACCTCGGGATCCGAACCTCAACAATTCTCGGGAAAGCTACAGTAGATGGAGAATGGGGAGAGGAAGAAATGTCTAAGAGGAAGCTCGGGCTAATTCTGAACAGGAAGAGAGAAAAACCCTCTACAATGCCCTAAGGAAAGAATAAAAGAAAGAAAAACCCAATTTAATGGATTCGGGCCGCATTTGGGCCCAGATCCGCCAGCCCGGGTCGGACGCGCCCCGTCCGACCGGGCGGGCCCAATCAAACGGCGACACGCGCCCCCCACAGGGGATCGGCGCGCATCCCGCACAGCGTACAGCCGTGCGGGGCGCGCCATCGCCCGCCGCGTGTCCGACCAGCCGACCAGCCCTGCCCGCACAGTCGCCGCTGCCCCTCCTGCCCGCACAATCGCCGCTGCCCCTCCTGCCCGCACAGTCGCCGCTGCCCCTCCTGCCCGCACAGTTGACCAGCCTATAGCATCGCGCCACGTGTCCTTGCTTCTGACCGCTGCACCCGGTGCACGAGCCACTGAACACCGAACCAATAACAATCCGCCACGTGTCCACTGCGGTGCACCGTGAACCCAAGCCAGCCATCCTGCTCCCTGCGCCGAGTGCTGTGAGCCGACCAACCACCAGATGCCACGTGTCCTCATCTTGGTGCACGCCCGCGCGGTGGACCGGCCGCCTGCCCGCGCCCCGCCGCTGCTGCCCGCGCCCTCAGCGCCTGCCCGCGGCCCTCCGCCGCCTGCCCGCCGCCTTCCGCCGCCCTCCGCCGCCGCCGGCGGCCGCCGGCGATCGCCGGAAATACTGTTCCGGCGTGAACAGTAACCCGAAGCCCAAAATTCATGCAAATACACTGTCTGAAGCGTTTTCGCGCGCTGAATCCGATTTTGACGTCCGTTTCGCCAAATTCTCACTCTAAAAATTGCCGAATGCCCCCGGAAAGTATTCTTAGTCCGAAATTCGCGCCGAGCCCAATCTCAATATCCGTTTCGCGCGGGAACACCTCTAAACATCCAATGGGGTCCCCTGATCACCCGCGTGGTCCACTTTAAGCCCGAAGTCCAACACTGGTGTCCAAATTGGCCCCAGAACACCGCCGGCACGCCCCGTAGGCCTCCAGAAGCTGCCGGTCACCCTGAAAAAGCCCCAAATACCTCCCGCACACCGCATAGGCCTCCAGTAGCCACCTCAAAGCACTGCAACAGCTCTGCGGAGATCCAGGTCATCACAGTAAGAACTCGGAGACAATTGGTTTGCAGATTCGCCTGCTACGTATCTTTGATCGAACCAAAGAATGTCGATGAAGCTCTTCAGGATGACTATTGGATTGAAGCAATGCAAGAAGAGCTCCATCAATTTGAGCGAAACAAAGTCTGGGAATTAACGAAGCCTCCAAAGCAACACAATGTGATAGGTACCAAATGGATTTTCAAGAACAAGAAAAATGAAGATGGTACTATCATCAGGAACAAGGCAAGACTAGTTGCTCAAGGCTACTCTCAAGTAGAAGGTATAGACTTTGATGAAACTTTCGCCCCTGTAGCTAGACTCGAGTCCATTCGTATATTGTTTGCGATTGCTTGTCATTTTAAAATCAAATTATTTCAAATGGACGTTAAGAGCGCCTTTTTAAATGGTTTTTTAAATGAGGAAGTTTATGTGGCTCAACCGAAAGGTTTTGTAGATCATAAACTACCTAACCATGTTTTTCGTCTGAAAAAGGCTCTTTACGGTCTGAAACAAGCACCGCGAGCATGGTACGAAAGGTTGACAAAGCACCTTTTGGAAAAGGGCTATACTCGAGGGGGAGCTGACAGGACTCTCTTTGTGAAGCATTATCAAAACAATTTCATGTTGCACAAATCTATGTCGATGACATTGTATTTGGCGCAACAAGAGATAATGATGCTTCTAAATTCGCGGAGACCATGGAAAGCGAATTTGAGATGTCCATGATGGGCGAATTGACTTATTTTCTTGGATTACAAGTTAAACAAAACGATGAAGGTATTCACTTGTGTCAATCCAAGTATGCAATGGAGTTGGTCAAAAAGTTTGATCTAGAAAATTCTAAGGATTTTCCGACTCCAATGGGAACTAGCCATAAGGGACTTGGAAGTGAATCACATAGTGAGAATGTAGACGAGAAACTGTATCGCAGTATGATTGGAAGTCTACTATATCTCACGGCTAGTCGCCCGGATATATCCTTCAGTGTTGGGATTTGCGCGAGATATCAATCAGCACCGAAGGAGGTTCACCTGAAAGCGGTGAAACGGATCATCCGGTATATCAAAGGTACAATAAGTTTCGGAATTTGGTATCCTATGGGAACAAGTTTGGATATTGTTGGATACTCAGATGCCGATTGGGCTGGATCGGTGGATGATCGGAAAAGCACGAGTGGTGCATGCTTCTATCTTGGCCATTGCCTTGTTGCATGGCACAGTAAAAAGCAGAACTGCATAGCACTCTCGACTGCCGAAGCGGAGTACATTTCTGCAGGAAGTTGTTCAACCCAATTGATTTGGATGAAAAGCGTGTTGAGCGATTTCCGGATTTCAGCATCTTCGGTAACCATTTTATGTGACAACACTAGTGCTATTAACATTTCTAAAAACCCTGTGTTGCACTCTAGAACAAAACATATTGAACTTAGATATCATTTTCTTAGAGAGCTAGTTGAATCAAATATTCTTCAACTGTCATATATTTCAACTGAGGATCAATTAGCTGATATCTTAACAAAACCTTTGGATCAAAAACGTTTTATTCACTTGCGTAAAGCAATTGGCATGCTTTCCTTGAAATAACCTTTTTGAAACCTTTGCTTAGGTTAGGTTTTGTTTTTGTTTTTGTTTTGTTCTTTATCTATGTTTGTACATAGGACATTAATTGAGCATAAATCATAATTGACTTTAATTGCATCTTTTCATGCATTTAGAAATTTATTATGCTTTTGATATCATAATATTTCAATGTTGCAATGATCATTTATGTTAATTAAGTCATCTTTTAAGTGATCAAAGTCAATTTCTCTCTCAATGATCTCTTGGTATAGTCATTATCTTATTTGATTGCTTAGTCGAGTATGAATGCGAGATCAATTTTTGGTTGAATACCTTATATATTAAATAATTGATAGCCAATTGAGGGGGAGTCAAAGAAATGTAAAATGCTCAAAAGATGTGGAAAGAGTTACATCCCAATGAGGAGTGTGAAAACTACCACCACATGGAGGAAAGAAAGTCGTCCGAGTACTGTGTGCATACCAATGAATACCAAGCATGGTTTGTCAATTTTTGATTAATAAATGCATATTGAAATACTTGACTCAGTCAAATTTCATGGTTGGTATAAGGTGGAATTTTGATAAAAGATGCTCAAAGAGCCACTCCTTCAACAGATTGTCTAGATATATTATCTAACTTATCTGGGATTTCAAACATCTATTGATCTTTGTATTTCATTTTCTTTACCAAAATTGATGATTTGATAAAGGCATTACGCATAAGATCAGGATAGATGTGATTGAAGTTGTTCAACTTTAAGTGTTTTAATTTCATAAATTTTCGTTTCATTTTTGAGTATTTTTGATAGATTTTGTATAATCTATTTCTTGTTGTATGAAACGATGATTTTTGTTTAAAGTTGATATGGTAAAGTGCTTACATACTTTTTCTGGATTTTATGAAATTTTTCTGGAGAAAAAGTTGAAGCCGATCCGGATCGGGGTAAGTGATCCGGATCCCGAACGCAGGATTTTCCTGCGGGTAGCCGATCCGGATCACATTCTCGATCCGATCCGGATCACGGCTAGGGTTTTAATAGAACAAAGAGATTTTGATTTCTTTTACCCTAATCTTTTGTTCTCAAGTCTCTAGAGCTTCTCTCTCTAGATTTCTTGCATCTTGGAGCTTCCAAACTCAAAGTTCTTCGAATCCAAGTAAGTTTTGTTGATCAAAATCTCGGTTTTTCACAGTTTTTCTTGTTTTCTCAAACGTGAGTAAAAATCTTGGATCTTTTTCGTTTGTGAATGGTTTTTGATCAAATTTCTTTTGAAATAAGAACTCTGGGTAGATTAGTTTTGATTATATGCTGGGTTTTCACCTGATTAACGAATTTTTAGGCTTCGATTTCTAAAAATTCGGTTTTAGGGCATAAAAGAGGAATTTTTGAAAATCATGGATTGATCTATTTTTAAAATTCTTTTTGCAAAACTAATTTGATTCTTAGCTTCTCTACATGATTATGATTGTTTGAGTACAATTTTTCAAATTTTTCAAAACTGACAATTTTTCATGTGTTCTTGAGTTGGTCTTCACAGGATACATTTCTCACTAGCGATCAAAATGGTGATCACATGGATCATTTTCCTACTTGCTGCCATGGTCCATGCTAAGGACACTGCAAAGCCTAAGAAGGCTAAGAGGACTAAGAGAGCTCTGAATGATTCCGATACAGATTCAGAGACTGCTTCAATTGACTGGGATAACCTCGAGATCGAGGAAGATGTGCCCATTATCTCCAAAGGGAAAGCACCTGCTGAAGCTTCAAAGACAAAGCCTCAGCCTACTGCTGCAGAAAAAGGAAAAGCTCCCATGGACCCAAGTCCAATCGGAACAAGGATGAAAACTGGTGCAAGAAAAAGAGGCAGTGCTCGGGGCATTTCGATTAACGAACCTATTGCTAGCCAGCCTCCCCCACAGGAATTTATCAGCTCCACGAGAATCAAGGATTTTGAGAAAAGGGAATGCATTGGTGAGAGACATGTTAATGTCAAACCAATGAAGGAACGATCTGCAGCTTTTGGGATTTTATTTGATCAAGTTGGTCTTGGTCCAATCTGCAACTTCCCTGAAACAACTGGGTATTGTCCACACTCAGTTCGAATGTTTTATCAGAATGCTGCAAGTCTAACTGATCATGATGACGGACGTCGAGAATTTCATACTTTGGTTAAAGGTATCAAAATCAAAGTCACTCCCCAACTGATTGGAGAGGTGCTCAGTATGAAAGCCAGAGCAGATGGACTTCATTACCTTAAAACTCAAAGCTTCAACGACAACTCCTGGAGAGTTGTAGTCAATGGAATTTGTCTTCCGGATACTTTGTCAACCGGAAATTCTGTTTTCTCTAAAGAGCTTCGACCAGAGTATAGGTATATAAACTTCATTGTCTGCTACAACATTCTTCCCAACATGAATACGAAGGTCCTTCGATGGGATAGGATGTTATTCCTTTATCTTCTTGGAAACCCGGCAGCATTGATGGGAGCAAACTTGAATATTCCTTATCTCATTTGGTCTAGGATGACGCGGTATGTCGAACACTCTCACCCCACAGAGAGACTACCTTATCCCATGATAATCATGCGCATCCTTAAAAAGTTTAAAGTCGATACAAGCGCGAGCTCATACATGTACAGTTTGGGCACCATTAATGAGACAACAATTGTAAAGTCTCTATCGACAAAGCAAGATGATCCTCCATCTCCTCCAATCCGACAAAGAGCTCGACCACAAGCAACTACTTCTACAGCCCCTGTTCCTCCATCACAGCAGGCACCTCCATCCACCTCTGATGATGATGCCTCTGTCAGCTCTATTTTAAAGAACAACAGCGACTCTCAAATGAGCAAGAACGGATGTCACAGGAATTCACTGAAATGAGAGGAGAAATTCAAGTAGTGAAAAAGGAGCTGGAAATCATCACTGCCTCTCAAATCACTTTGACCAAGTCCGTCTCTTCAATGAAAAAGCTGATGAAGAAAATGTTTGCAAAAATGGGATGCACCACCTCTGATGACTCCGACTCTCAGGAGTAAATTTTGTTCTAACTTTCTTTTGCTCTTTGCAGGATTTTCACTTTTCATGTTTGTTTATCTTTTTAACTCTCCTTGTTTTGTAATTATTGGCTTTGTTTTGTGACAAAAAGGGGGAGAGAGTTAGAGAGAACTTGAACAATGACTTGAACAATGACATGAACAATGATGTGAAAATGTGTGAATGTGTGAACATTAAGGTAAGTATGATCAACTTCAACTTTGGTTTTATCTTGTGATTTGTGCATGTCCCTACTAACTATTCGACTAACTATTTGGGCATGTAATATGACTAACAAGTTGATGTTGGACTAACATTTTGTGACATTTGGTTTTTGAATGCTTAGAAGATATGTTGGTTTTTAACTATGATTCTCTTACATATCTGAATTCTCAAATGTCATGATGAGAATAAACTCTATCTCTGTACTTGGTTTTGTATGTTTCAATTCTTGAGGTATCTAACGATTTCTTTTGTCAAGAATGATTTTTTTGTGCAGAGAGTACAGATGTCTAAGTCTAGAGTCTGTTTTAGGAGTTTATCTCATGTTTTTAAATTTTTGGATCTCCATTGTAAATTTTTGTTGTATGGTGATAGCAACAAAAATATTCTTTTTGAATTTTCTTTTGTGGATTTGTGTTTTGTCACGAAACCGCCAAAGGGGGAGATTGTTACGGAATTTGAGTTGGCGTATTTCGTGAAAGTATTAAGTCTTGAAGATTGAAGATGAAGAACTTTGGATCATATACCTCAATCTCAAGAAAGAAGAATTCAAAAGGATCAGGTATGTTTAACTAAAGATTTTGGTGATCCGAATACTTCTTATAGTGTAGAAACACCTGGAAGAATGTTTAATTGCATAAAAATCAAAAACTGGACATGGGACATGTTCAGGATCCGGATCGGGCTTGCAATCCGGATCCCGAAGGGTGTTCGTTCATACACTGGTTCAATCCGGATCGCAGCATCTCATGATCCGGATCCCGAACACTAGTTTTACCTTTTGCTTGCACGATCCGGATCAGGATTTGCAATCCGGATCCCGAACGTGATGTTTGGTGAAACTGTATGAACGATCCGGATCGGGGACTTCGATCCGGATCCCGAACAGCATTTTTCTGGAAATCGTCTTTCTTGCTTCTGCAATCCGGATCGCCAATTCCAATCCGGATCGCCGTCCGTAAAATTTCCAGAAAAGGCAGTTTTTGATCCTTATCTTCTTCCAATGGTTTCTAACCTATAAATAGCCCTTTATTCATTTCTAGGGCATCGGAAAAATAGAAAAAGATAGCCGAAAAAGAAAAATCCACATATAGAGAAGAAAGGAAATCAATAGATTTATTCTATGTTTCTTCATCTATATTGATTGATTTGATTCTAGGTTTTCCATACTCACATTTTGAGTAGAATCAAATCAATGAATACTTAGATGGTATTTCCGATCTATTTCTAATCTAAGTATTCGGCGGATCATCACCACCCAAAAACAACGATTTACCCCAAATCGGCGCGTGGACTCGCGTGGCCTTGTGGATTCAAGGTGCAACCGCTCTCGTGGATTCGGAGCGAGGTACGTTCGTGGATTCGAAGCGTGCTACTGGGTGAAGACCGTGGATTCGGTCGGACGTCGTGGACTCGACGTTGGACGCTGTGGATTCAGCGTTGGGCGCAGATCGTGGATTCGAGAAGCGTCGTGGAGCGAGCGGAGAAGATCTACTAGGAGCGTATGGTAAAAGGTTGAGTCGTCTGTGAGTACGTTATATCACCTTGTACGTGTGTTAATTCTAGTGGATTTCGCCGTGTTATCGGTCCCGTGGTTTTTTACTCCGGTTTGGAGTTTTTCCACGTAAAAATCTTGCGTGTTCATTTTTTTTCCGCATTGGGTTTTATTGCGCAATGATTTTTTGAGTGTTTATTGTTTACACCTATTCACCCCCCTCTAGGTGTTTTTTCCCCTATTTAGATCCATATTAATATAACCCAACAAGTGGTATCAGAGCGGGAATAGGGTTGTAAACAATGGTTGAAGGTGGAAACATCAATCGACCCCCTTTCTTTGATGGAACAAATTATGCGTACTGGAAAGTACGGATGAAAGCCTTTTTAATTTCCATCGACGAAAGGGTGTGGCAATCAATTGAATTAGGATGGTCTAATCCAACTGAAATATTTCTGATGTTCGCACCTTAAAACCTAGGTCGAAATGGACCAAGGAAGAGATAGATTCATCTTCTTACAATGGCAAAGGAATTAATGCTCTATTTAATGCTTTGTCACAAACAGAGTTCTCTCGCGTCTCGGCATGTGAGACTGCGAAAGAAATCTGGGATGTTCTTCAAGTTACGCATGAGGGAACTAACCTTGTGAAGATTCAGAAACTGCAAATGCTTACGAGCAAGTTTGACTCTATCTCTATGGCAGAGAATGAATCTTTCACTGACTATTACACACGATTGCAAGACATCGTAAATCATGTGCTAACTTGGGAGAGAAGATTCCAGAATTTAAAGTTGTAAGAAAGATATTAAGAACTCTTCCTGAACGATTTCGCCCGAAGGTCGCAGCCATTGAAACAATTAAACACCCGGACGAAATGCGTGTAGAAGAATTAGTTGGTGCATTACAAACTTATGAAATGACATTTCCTACTAACTATTCTTCTGGAAAGGCATCCTCTTCTAAGTCTTCAGGTTATGCATTGAAATCAACAAAGAAGAAGACGCGGATTCATCCTCCTCGGACGATGACGAGAACCTATCTATGGAGGACTTTGAGAAGCAGCTCGCTCTCTTGACAAGGAAGTTTCGCCGCAACTTTCGAAGGGGTAATTCAAGCAAAACTCCATCCTTCGGAAAGTCGAAGAAAGGCAAGGGTTCTTCAAGCTACAAGTCAAGAAAGCAAGAGAACTTCTCAAAGGATAAGAAAAGTTCTGAGGGACAAGTTCAGTGCTTCAAATGTCGAGGCTACGGCCACATTGCAACGGAGTGTCCCAACAAGAATCCGGCAAAGAAGAAAGCGATGCAAGTCGTTACTTGGGATGACAACTCCACGTCAAATGAGTCATCCTCAAGTGATGAAGAAGACAACGCGACAGCTTTCCACGCGTCCACTACATCTTCACCCTTCATGTGCTTGATGGCAATACCTCCGATTCCTTGTCCAACTCCTCCCTTGTTGAAAAGAACGCAACGGACGAGCGATCGATGATTCTGAAGGTGAAGGGAGG
>CM054937.1:20062555-20107494 GCA_029168755.2 Tillandsia fasciculata | reverse complement strand
TTATGTGACAACAATAGTGCTATTAATTTCTAAAAACCCTGTGTTGCACTCTAGAACAAACATATTGAACTTAGATATCATTTTCTTAGAGAGCTAGTTGAATCAAACTTTCTTCAACTGTCATATATTTCAACTGAGGATCAATTAGCCGATATCTTAACAAAACCTTGGGATCAAAAACGTTTTATTCATTTGCGTAAAGCAATTGGAATGCTTTCCTTGAAATAAACTCTTTTGAAACCTTTGCTTAGGTTAGGTTTTGTTTTTGTTTTGTTTTGTTCTTTATCTATGTTTTGTACATAGGACATTAATTGAGCATAAATCATAATTGACTTTAATTGCATCCTTTTATGCATTTAGAAATTTATTATGCTTTTGATGTCATAATATTTCAATGTTGCAATGATCATTTACGTTAATTAAACATCTTTTAAGTGATCAAAGTCAATTTCTCTCTCAATGATCTCTTGGTATAGTCATTATCATATTTGATTGCTTAGTCGAGTATGAATTCGAGATCAATGGTTTTGGTTGAATACCTTATAGATTAAATAATTGATAGCCATTGAGGGGGAGTCAATGAAATGTAAAATGCTCAAAAGATGTGGAAAGAGTTACATCCCAATGAGGAGTGTGAAAACTACCACCACATGGAGAAAATGAAAGAAAGAAAAATCCTCCATGAATGCAAAGCAAATCTTTGTTTTGAAAATGTTGATGAAATACATATTGAAATATTTGACTCAGTCCTATTTCATGGTTGGTATAAGGTGGGATTTTTAGTAAAAGATGCTCAAAGAGCCACTCCTTCAACAGATTGTCTAGATATATTATCTAACTTATCTGGGATTTCAAACATCTATTGATCTTGGTATTTCATTTTCTTTACTAAAATTGATGATTTGATAAAGGCATTACGCATAGGATCAGGATAGATGTAATTGAAGTTGTTCAACTTTGAGTTGTTTTAACTTTCGTAAATTTTCGTTTCATTTTTGGGTATTGTTGATAGATTTTGCATAATCTATTTCTTGTTGAATGAAACGATGTTTTTGTTTAAAGTTGACATGGTAAAGTGCTTACATACTTTTTCTGGATTTTATGGAATTTTTTCTAAATTTTTCTGGAGAAAAAGTTGAAGCCGATCCGGATCGGGGAAGTGATCCGGATCCCGAACGCAGGATTCTTCCTGCGGGTAGCCGATCCGGATCACATTCTCGATCCGATCCGGATCACGGCTAGGGTTTTGAAGAAACAAGAGGATTTGTTTTCTTTTACCCTAATCTTTTGTTCTCAAGCTCTAGAGCTTCTCTCTCTAGATTTCTTGCCATTTTGGAGCTTCCAAACTCAAAGTTCTTCGGATTCAAGTAAGTTTTATTGATCAAAACTCGGTTTTTACAGTTTTTCATCAAACGTGAGTTGAAATCTTGAAACTTTTTCGTTTGTGAATGGTTTTTGATCAAATTTCTTTTGAAATAAGGACTCTGGGTCAATTAGTTTTGCTTTTATGCTGGGTTTTCTCAAGATAAACGAGTTTTTAGGCTTCGATTTCTAAAAATTCTGGTTTAGGGCATAAAAGAGGAATTTTTGAAAATCATGGAATTGATCTATTTTAAAATTCTTTTTGGAAAACTAATTTGATTCTTGGCTTCTCTACATGATTATGATTGTCTAGGTACAATGTTTCAAATTTTTCAAAATTGACGATTTTTTCATATGTTCTTGAGTTGGTTTTGCACAGGACACTTTCTCAAAACTCAGAGCACTCAGACCAATGGCATTCTCCTGGTTAATCTTGGTACGGTCACGATGGTGCAACGAGCACATCCGTTAAAGAGAACCGGATTGCTCAACTCGAGACCAAAAAGGACGAAGCCAAGAGGACAGCTCGGATTACGATGAGGAAGAATGGACGAATTCTCAAGGATGTTCACGAAAATTGATGAGGAGGACAGGAATTCACCAAAGGAAAAAGGACTAATGAGATCAGCCTCAACAACCCCACAGTATACGAGAAGGAAAAATGTCC
This sequence comes from Tillandsia fasciculata, assembly GCA_029168755.2. NCBI lineage: Eukaryota > Viridiplantae > Streptophyta > Magnoliopsida > Poales > Bromeliaceae > Tillandsia > Tillandsia fasciculata. Next base: position 20,105,465 of record CM054937.1, on the reverse strand, counting down.
AAAGGACGTGCGAGTCAGCATAGTGGACCTCTCACCAGAGCACGCTCACTTTCTGGAATTCTGCAAACTGAATCTCCATGGGTTTGCGGGACCGGATGCACCATCTGCATCTACACAGCGTCCATCGCACTCAAAGACACGGACAACTGACAGAGGCTTTGGAATCGATTCGTCAGGAACAAACAAAGACTCTCTGCTGCACAAGAGAGAATATCGATGAAATTCAGCAGATTCCTCTGAACACAAGAAGATCAAGAAAAAGTACTCAAATCTTAAGAATTTGCTTAAAGGGATTTTGAGCAAGCTGAGTTGTACTAGTTCAGATTCTTCAGACTGAGCAGCACCTTCTGTTCACTTTTTTCTATGATCTTACTCTCTTGCAGTTCGCAGTTCTTGGTTCTTAGTTTTCAGGACTAGTTTTTATTGATTCTTTAAGTTTAGTTCTCATTTGTGCATATTATAGACTTTTTTTTACTCTCCTTACATATTGTAGCTCTTGCTACGTTTTGGCTTTGTTTGTGACAAAAGGGGGGAGAGTTAGAGAGAACTTTGAACAATGAATGATGATTGTGAATATCAACCTTGTGGATATCAAGGTAAGTATGACTTCCACTCAACTTTGGTTTTCTTATGTGATTTGTGACATGCCTCTATACTAACTATTCGACTAACTATTTGGGCATGTAATATGACTAACAAGTTGATGTTGGACTAACATCTTTGACATTTGGTTTTCGATTGCTTAGAAGATATGTTGGTTTTAACTATGATTCTCTTACATATCTGAATTTTTCAAAGTCATGATGAATAAACTCTATCTCTGTATTGGTTTTTGATGTTTCAATTCTTGAGGTATCTAACGATTTTGTTTGTCAAGAATGCTTTCTGTGTGCAGAGATTACAGATGTCTAAGTCTAGAGTCTGTTCTAGGAGTTTATCTCATGTTTTTAATTTCTGGATCTCTTTTTGTAATTTTTGTTGTATGGTGATAGCAACAAAAATATCTTTTTGAATTTTCTTTTGTGGATTTGTGTTTTGTCACGAAACCGCCAAAGGGGGAGATTGTTACGAATTTGAGTTGGCGTATTTCGTGAATGTATTAAGTCTTGAAGATTGAAGATGAAGAACTTTGGATCGTATACCTCAATCTCAAGAAAGAAGAATTCAAAAGGATCAGGTACGTTTAACTAAAGAATTTTGATGATCCGAATACTTCTTATAGTGTAGAAACACCTGGAAGAATTTTAATTGCTTAAACATCAAAACTGGACATGGGACATGTTCAGGATCCGGATCGAGCTCGGGCAATCCGGATCCCGAAGGGTGTTGGTTCATACACTGGTTCAATCCGGATCGCAGCTGCCTCTGATCCGGATCCCGACATTAGTTTTACCTGCTTGCTTGAACGATCCGGATCAGGAACTGCAATCCGGATCCCGAACATGATGTTTGTGTAAAACTGTATGAACGATCCGGATCGGGGACTACGATCCGGATCCCGAACAAGCAATTTTCTGGAAACCGTCTTTTGTGCTTTGCAATCCGGATCGCCAAATTCCAATCCGGATCGCCGTCGGTAATTCTTTCAACAGAAAAGGCTGTTTTTGATCCGTATATTCTTCCAAGGGTTTCTAACCTATAAATAGGCCCTGTATTCTTTTCTAGGGCATCGGCAGATCCGCATTACAGAAGAAAATGCCGAAAAAAAAAATCCACATATATAGAGAAGAAAGGAAATCAAAGATTTATTCTATGTTTCTTCATCTATATTGATTGATTTGATTCTAGGTTTTCCATGCTCACATTTTGAGTAGAATCAAATCAATGAATACTTATTGGTATTTCCGATCTATCTTATCTAAGTATTCGGCGGATCATCACCACCAAACAAACAACGATTTACCCCAAAATCGGCGCGTGGACTCGCATGGCCTTGTGGATTCAAGGTGCAAGGCCTCTCGTGGATTCGGAGCGAGGTACGTTTCGTCGATTCGAAGCGTGCCACTGTTGTGATGACCTGGATCTCCGCAGAGCTGTTGCGGTGCTTTGGGTGGCCACTGGAGGCCTACGCGGGGTGCTGGAGGTGTTCGGGGCACGATTGGACACAAGTGTTGGACTTCGGGCTTAAAATGGATCACGCGGGTGATCGGGGGACCCCATCGGATGTTTAGAGGTGTTCCCGCGCGAAACGGATATTAAGATTGGGCTCGGCGAAAATTTGGACCAAGAATACTCTTCCGGGGGCATTCGGCAATTTTTAGAGTGAGAATTTGGCGAAACGGACGTCAAATTCGGATTCAGCGCGCGAAAACGCTTCAAATGGACTATTTACTGCATTTTTGGGCTCGGGTTACTGTTCACCGCCGGAACAGTAATTCCGGCGATCGCCGGCGGCGGCGGCGCGGCGGCCGGCGCGGAAGGCGGCGGAGGGCGGCGGGCAGGCGGCGCGCGGCCGCGGGCAGGCGCTGAGGCGCGGGCAGCAGGCGCGGGGCGCGGGCAGGCGGCCGGTCCACGGGCGGGCGTGCACCAAGGCGGGGACACGTGGCATTTATGGTTGGCTGGCTCACAGCACCCGGTCCACGGAGCAGGATGGTTGGCGTTGGTTCACGGTGCACCGGGGTGGACACGTGGCAGTTTTGGTTGGTTCGGTTCATGGGGGTTCGTGCACGGGTGCACCGAGCAGTGAGGTGGACACGTGGCGCTTCCCTATTGGGCGGTCAACTGTGCGGGCAGGAGGGCAGAGGGGCAGACTGTGCGGCAGGCGCGGCGGTACGGTGGTCGGGGACGCGTGTCGACCCCCGGAGCTGGCCACGTGGCGGAGCGGGACTGGTGAGGCGCTGTCGCCTGTTCGGGCGGCACGTGGCGGCTTGAGGCGGGGTCGGACGGATTTCGGATCCCGTCCGACGGCGCGCCATGGGGCCGGGCCGCACTGTGCGCGCCCGGAAATCTTGGGCCGGGCCGCACTGTGCGCGCCCGGAAATTTCCGGGCGCCCGAAAGTGGGACCCGGCCGTATTTTTCAATGTTTTTTGGGCTGGCCTATTTAAGAACCCGAGCCCTTTCTTCTTGCTTTTTCCACCATTTCCGAGCCTCTTCTCACCAAGGTGTCTTCAGCAAAGTTGTTCCCTTCGAGTTCTCCATCTCCTGGTGAAGTTTGAGGATTGTGGTGGCACGCACTTCGAGATTTGGATTTTTCGGCGCGGCGCGACGTTGCATTCCTGGATTCTTCTTCGTCGCAGCGACAGTGTTTTAGCTCCCCCGAGCTAACCAGGCAGTATTTTCAGCGATTCTTGCGCCATCGTCTTCGTAACAGGTAGGGCTACATTTCTTATTTCTATGGGTTTCCCCATTCCGAGGTTTTCATGGTTTTTTGGACATCTTGTGACCCCATTTTCTGGGGTGGAGTTTTGGACAGCACTGGATTGTTTTGGCGATATCTCCGCAACCGACATCGGATTGAGGCGATTCAAAAGGGGATTTGCATCTACACATCGCAAGGAATCTCTCTGAATTTTCTTGGATTTGTGGAATTTCCCTGAAGGTGAGAACCCCTTTTTACAGTATCTTCAGATTCAGTTTTTGTGATCGATTTGCTTTGGGTGTCCTCTTGTCGATTTTCGTTCTCAGCACAGAAAAATCGTGGGAAAACGTGCAGGTACTCGTTTCGACCGGTTCGTCGCGTAGATCGTGATAGTATTTTTCTGGGAATTTATTGGGCACGTTTCGCAGGTAAAAATGGCTGAACAGTAAATCTGATTTTGGGGACAGATTTGGATTAAACTTGATAGTAATTTGTGTGTGTTCTTTGGGACTTTTGGCGCAGTATTTCGGGGACGGTTGAGGATCGAGCGCGGACTTCGCCGTCGGGACTTGGATTTAGCGCTCGAGGTGGGTACCGTTGTTTAACCTCCTACTTGTGATGTCCCCACTAGGCCTATTTGAGTTGCTAATATGTTACATGGCTAAATGAACCGGTAAAATGAATATGGCATGCTAATTGGGAATTGGACTTATAACTAGAGTTTGTGACTTCAAAAGGACTAAGTGTTGATTAATGGTTAATTCTGGTAATTAATATGTCGCTTAAAACCATGGGAAGAGCTTTGTTAAAATGGATATGTTGTATATACATGATGGGACCTCTTTTACATATACATAACTACTTGGGGCAACTTAGTAAAATGGAAGTTATTTAAACGGCATATCTCTACTTTGTGAGAACTAGAATACTTGAATCATGTTTAATAATGATAAAGGACTTTGCATGCTTGTATGGACATTTAGTTAGGCCACCTTTTTCTGCTACACTATCATGCTGGAATTGACTTAGGAGAAACCATGCTTTTCTCTTCTTTTATCTACCTTTGGGGGATAGTGCGCTCGGGTTCGAGCAGGGGCTGGGATAGTGTAGTCAGACAGTTGTGGGTTTTGGGACAGGCAGGCTGTGAGGGCAGGGCATTGCGGCAACCGCGGATCTTTGGCGGTTGACCGGACAGTGGTTATTGCATCAGATTGGGATAGAGGATTTGGATTTCTTTTAGTGGATGGGTTTTCCACTTTGATCAGAGTCATGATCCAGTCCTGCTGATTTGGTACTTGTTACCCAGGCATTATACTCGTGTGGGTCGCTCCCCTCGAGTGCCACTCCGGAGTGTGCGTTTTACAGGCTTCGAGTCCTCGGGACTCTCATCCCCTATCGGTGTTATGCGTTGGCCAGCATACCCGATTTGGCAGGCAGGCAGGCAGAGCAGGCAGTACCAGTGCTTACTGGTGTATCGATTGGGTCTAGGCAGGCAGGCATTTACATTCTGATGCATACATATAGCTATACTATCTGTTAGCTCATTAGAGGCATGTAGTGGTAGCTCTATTCATCATCAGCAGTTTTGTTTACAGCTTACCACCTTTGTTCATTCTTCCGCCTCTTATAGTCCTAGTGGGCACATTTGAGTTGAGGTTTACCCACTAGGAGGAGGCTACTGTTCTATAGTAGTTCTCACTCCCCACTGCTTTTCTTTTCTCTTTCCCCTTTGTTTTGCAGAGTCGTCTGCGGGAGTTGCGGGACCCTCCTCAGCGGACCGAGGTAAGTGGATCGCGGATTAGATAGCGGTCTACCCAGGCACCAGTTCAGTTACTAGATGTACCCCAGATACTCTCAGATACTCTACTTTTCATTTCTTTTGGGTCCGGCTGCGACCGGCTGGTTGTATTTGATTAGTGAGCTGGGAGAGACATATGTATTATTGAGAGTTTATTTCTGCACTTTACTTTTCAGCTTTATCTGAGATGTATTAGTTCTAGTTTAGCTCTGTTTATGCTCTTTTATTATATCTTTATATTTGAGCAGGTTACCAGCGCTTCGTATACACGGAAAATTCCGTGTATACGGCGGATCTGTAGACGAGCCCGGGTTCTGGTTTACACCCGGGGCGTGACAGATTAAGTTGGTATCAGAGCTTAGGGATAGGTCAGTTGGGACTTAGGAAACCCTAGGCTTTTGGCAGACCCTAGGAAGGCAGGACGTGAGTGACGTGACATTATGCGAAAGTCGGCAATTTGGTCATGTGTTTATTTGACTCTTCCAGTGAGTGAAGAGGGATTGGCATACCCTATTTTTGTGGGACAGTTATGTTGGCTGCAGACAACATAAAGTTACAAAAATAGGGGGATGCCTTTGACTTTCGCTAGATTGGGTCGAGTGTGGTTTCGTTACTGATCTGTGGTTCTTGTGGCAGATGCCTCCCCGACGTCGGATTCCTACCCGGGGTGCCCCTACACCCCCTGTTGAGCGAGGACAGGCTGGATCTTCTGAGATTGCTGAGTTGAGGGCCTTGGTAGCCCAATTGGCGGAGAGCAGCCGCCGGCAGGAGCAGCGGATTGAGCAGCTACTGGCGCGGAGAGGGGCGCCGCCTCCGACAGTGTCAGAGACCCCGGCACCACCTGTGGAACCACTTGTGCCGACGGCGCCATCTTTGAGTAGCGGGGCTCAGGGCGTGGCCCAGCCTTTGACCCCGGCGGAGGAGCAGGACTTCGCGGATAAACTGGTTAAGTTTTGTAAGCGCGGGCCGCCCAGGTTCTCGGGGCGGGATATGCAGCCGTGGGAGGTTGGGACATGGTTAGCAGCGATGGAGAAGATTTTTCGGGATTTCTTCATCGACCCGAGGTACAGAGTTTATATGGCGGTACATTGCCTAGATGGAGATGCAGACCTCTGGTGGCGTCGGGTGGAGCCACGGGAGTTTCAGATTTCTCGACAGTTACCCTGGTCCGAGTTTCGGCGTATGATTGTGGATACCTATTTTTCGACCAGCGTGAAGAGGAAGCTGGAGGATGATTTGAAAAACATTCAGCAGGGCGACCGGTCAGTTCAGGATTACCATCAGGAGTTCATGCGGCTGTTTAATTGTGTGCCCTATGTCGCCCGGGATGGACCACATCAGGTTGAGTTATTCGAGGCAGGCCTCCGCAGCGAGCTTTATATCCTTGTGCATGCACAGCGACACCAGACTCTTCAGGAGGCCGTCGAGCATGCCTCTTGGGTGGAGAGAGGCGACACAGAGGTGGCAAGGCGAGGCGGGATGGTCGTGCTGAGTTCTGTGAGGAAACGACCAGTACCCGAGGATGAGGGACAGACTAGTTCATGGAGACCGCCACGGCCTCAGTCACCTAGCCGTGGGCGTGTGGAGCAGCGAGAGCCTAGTGGATCCCAGTGGCCATCGCAGCAGCAGCAGGAGTCTCAGCATCAGACTCAGAGACAGCAGCAGACGGGGCGGCCACGGTTTCGCGATAGAGACAGATGCATATTCTGTGGAGGACCTCATTTGTCGCACACTTGTGATCAGAGATGGGGTTGTTGTTACAAGTGTGGACAGCCAGGCCACATTCGAGCTACGTGCCCCCTTTCGACTTCAGCGGCACCCTCATCTGCATCGGCTCCTCTTTCGCCCCAGCAGCAGTGGTCGACTCAGTGGCCTTATGCTCCAGCGAGCGGGTCACCACCTTTTTACCCTGCGGATCAGCAGTCGCCGGATCAGGGCGGTCCGGTCTACGCCACTCAGGTGGAGGATTTTGCAGCAGCCGACCTTGTGGGGGCAGGTATGGTTTTACTGTATTTACCGGCATTGTTTGTGCATTGTATTGCATTTGGGCATCCTAGTCATTTGTTAGGAGTGCATGTACTTCCTTGCATTGGGTTAAGGGTAGGACGGTTACCGGGTGTTCGGGAGGTCGTATTCCCGATCTTTAGCACGTAGGGACGTGTTGTGGGTCCTGCCCGGTGCAGTTGAGTCCTTGGTTTTACCTGTAGGCCTGATGGTCTTGACCTAGTTGTGGGGCTTGGTTTGGTACTTAGGACGGTTAGGCTGGCTCGGTTGTTTCTTTTCGCGGCAGCTGATTATGCTGCGAGGACGGTTCTTGTGAGAGCCAGGCCTGGAGGTGTTGGTGTACCTGGGTTGCTTGAGAGTATCTTCGCTTCTTTGGTTTTGACCTTGTGAGCGAGGCGGATGTCTCGTAGTGGGTGAGTAGCTTGTTTGCTGGTGTGTTTGAGGGACCTGCGGCGGCATCGGGACTTGGTGATACCCTTTTGGGTTGTGAGTTTCTAGCTGTTCTCCTATCGGAGTTGTTGGCATGACACCAGTTTGGGAGCTTGAGTGGTGGATGATTGGATATTTACCCCCCTGTTGGTTGGGATTCCGGGTTGAGGAATGACTTTAGTTTCGAGGACGAAACTTTCTTTTAGTGGGGGAGGATGTGATGACCTGGATCTCCGCAGAGCTGTTGCGGTGCTTTGGGTGGCCACTGGAGGCCTACGCGGGGTGCTGGAGGTGTTCGGGGCACGATTGGACACAAGTGTTAGACTTCGGGCTTAAAATGGATCACGCGGGTGATCAGGGGACCCCATTGGATGTTTAGAGGTGTTCCCGCGCGAAACGGATATTGAGATTGGGCTCTGCGCGAAATTGGACCAAGAATACTCTTCCGGGGGCATCCGGCAATTTTTAGAGTGAGAATTTGGCGAAACGGACGTCAAATTTGGATTCAGCGCGCGAAAACGCTTCAAACGGACTATTTGCGGCATTTTTCGGAGCTCGGGTTACTGTTCACGCCGGAACAGTAATTCCGGCGATCGCCGGCGGCGGCCGGCGGCGGCGGGCGGCGCGGAAGGCGGCGGAGGGCGGCGGGCAGGCGCGCGCGCGGCCGCGGGCAGGTGCGGAGGGCGGGCGGGGCAGGCGCAGCGGGGCGCGGGCAGGTGCGCGGTCCACGGCACGGGCGTGCACCAAGGCGGTGCCACGTGGCACGATATGGTTGGCTGGCTCACAGCTCCCGGTCTACAGAGCAGGATGGTTGGGCGTTGGTTCACGGTGCACCGGGGTGGACACGTGGCAGTTTTGGTTGGTTCGGTTCTTGGGGGTTCGTGCACCGGGTGCACGAGCAGTGGACGTGGACACGTGGCGCTTCCCCATTGGGCGGTCAACTGTGCGGGCAGGAAGGCAGCGGGCGCAGACTGTGCGTGCAGGCGCGGCGGTACGGTGGTCGGGGACGCGTGTCGACCCCCGGAGCTGGCCACGTGGCGGAGCGGGACTGGTGGAGGTCGCTGTCGCCTGTGTTCGGGCGGCACGTGGCGTGCATTGAGGCGGGTCGGACGGATTTCGGATCCCGTCCGACGGCGCGCCATGGGCCGGGCCGCACTGTGCGAGCCCGGAAATCTTGGCCGGGCCGCACTGTGCGCGCCCGGAAATTTCCGGGCGCCCGGAAGTGAGGACCCAGCCGGTATTATTTGAAATGTTCTTTTGGGCTGGCCTATTTATACAACCCGAAGCCCATTCACCTTGCTTTTTCCACCATTTCCGAGCCTCTTCTCACCATGGTGTCTTCAGCAAAGTTGCTCCCCTTCGAGTTCTCCATCTCCTGTGAAGTTTGAGGATTGTGGTGGCACGCACCCGAGATTTGGATTTTTCGGCGCGGCGCGACGTTGCATTCCTGGATTCTTCTTCGGCGCAGCGACAGTGTTTTAGCTCCCCCGAGCTAACCCGCAGTATTTTTCAGCGATTCTTGCGCCATCGTCTTCGTAACAGGTAGAGCTACATTTCTTATTTCTACGGGTTTTCCCACATTCCGAGGTTTTCCTAGGTTTTTTGGACCATCTTGTAACCCCATTTTCTGGGGTGGAGTTTTGGACAGCGCTGGATTGTTTTGGCGATATCTCCGCAACCGGACATCGGATTGAGGCGATTCAAAAGGGGATTTGCATCTACGCATCGCAAGGAATCTCCCTGAATTTTTTGGAATTTGTGGAATTTCCCTGATGGTGAGAACCCCCTTTTTACAGTATCTTCAGATTCAGTTTTTGTGATCGATTTGCTTTGGGGGTCCCTCTTGTCGATTTTCGTTCTCAGCACAGAAAAATCGTGGGAAAACGTGCAGGTACTCGTTTCGACCGGTTCGTCGCGTAGATCGTGATAGCATTTTTCTGGGAATTTATTGGGCACGTTTCGCAGGTAAAAATGGCTGAACAGTAAATCTGATTTTGGGGACAGATTTGGATTAAACTTGATTAGTAAATTTGTGTGTGTTCTTTGGGACTTTTGGCGCAGTATTTCGGGGACGGTTGAGGATCGAGCGCGGACTTCGCCGCCGTGACTTGGATTTAGCGCTCGAGGTGGGTACCGTTGTTTAACCTCCTACTTGTGATGTCCCCACTAGGCCTACTTGAGTGCTAATTTGTTATATGGCTAAATGAATCGGTAAAATGAATATGGCATGCTAATTTGGGAATTGGACTTATAACTAGAGTTTGTGACTTCAAAAGGACTAAGTGTTGACTAATGGTTAATTCTGGTAATTAATATGTGGCTTAAAACCATGGGAAGAGCTTTGTTAAAATGGATATGTTGTATATGCATAACGGGACCTCTTTTACATATACATTAACTATTTCGGGGCAACTTAGTAAAATGGAAGTTATTTAAACGGCATATCTCTACCTTGTGAGAACTAGAGTACTTGAATCATGTTTAATAATGATAAGGGACTTTGCATGCTTGTATGGACATTTAGTTAGGCCACCTTTTTCTGCTACACTATCATGATGGCTTTGACTTAGGAGAAACCATGCTTTTCTCTTCTTTTATCTACCTTTGGGGGATGGTGCGCTCGGGTTCGAGCAGGGGCTGGGATAGTGTAGTCAGACAGTTTGGGTTTTGGGACAGGCAGGCTGTGAGGGCAGGGCATTGCGGCAACCGCGGATCTTTGGCGGTTGACCGGACAGTGATTATTGCATCAGATTGGGATAGAGGATTTGGATTTCTTTTAGTGGATGGGTTTTCCACCTTGATCAGAGTCATGATCCAGTCCTGCTGATTTGGTACTTGTTACCCAGGCATTATACTCGTGTGGGTCGCTCCCCTCGAGTGCCACTCCGGAGTGTGCGTTTTACAGGCTTCGAGTCTTCGAGACTCTCATTTCCTATCGGTGTTATGCGTTGGCCAGCATACCCGATTTGGCAGGCAGGCAGGCAGAGCAGGCAGTACAGTGCTTACTGGTGTATCGATTGGGTCTAGGCAGGCAGGCATTTACATTCTGATGCATACATATAGCTGTACTATCTGTTAGCTCATTAGAGGCATGTAGTGGTAGCTCTATTCATCATCAGCAGTTTTGTTTACAGCTTACCACCTTTGTTCATTCTTCCGCCTCTTATAGTCCTGGTGGGCACATTTGAGTTGAGGTTTACCCACTAGGAGGAGGCTACTGTTCTATAGTAGTTCTCACTCCCCACTGCTTTTCTTTCTCTCTTTCCCCTTTGTTTTGCAGCGTCGTCTGCGGGAGTTGCGGGACCCTCCTCAGCGGACCGAGGTGAGTGGATCGCGGATTAGATAGCGGTCTACCCAGGCACCAGTTCTGTTACTAGATGTACCCCAGATACTCTCAGATACTCTACTTTTCATTTCTTTTGGGTCCGGCTGCGACCGGCTGGTTGTATTTGATTAGTGAGCTGGGAGAGACATATGTATTATCGAGAGTTTATTTCTGCACTTTACTTTGCAGCTTTATCTGAGATGTATTAGTTCTAGTTTAGCTCTGTGTATGCTCTTTTATTATATCTTTTATATTCGAGCAGGTTACCAGCGCTTCGTATACACGGAAAATTCCGTGTATACGGCGGATCTGTAGACGAGCCCGGGTTCTGGTTTACACCCGGGGCGTGACACACTGGGTGAAGACCGTGGATTCGGTCGGACGTCGTGGACTCGACGTTGGACGCTGTGGATTCAGCGTTGGGCGCGGATCGTGGATTCGAGAAGCGTCGTGGAGCGAGCGGGAAGATCTACTAGGAGCGTATGAAAAAGGTTGAGTCGTCTGTGAGTACGGTATATCACCTTGTACGTGTGTTAATTCTAGTGGATTTCGCCGTGTTATCGGTCCCGTGGTTTTTTACTCCGGTTTGGAGTTTTTCCACGTAAAAATCTTGCGTGTTCTTTTATTTTCCGCATTGGGTTTATTTGCGCAATGATTTTTGAGTGTTTATTGTTTACACTATTCACCCCCCTCTAGGTGTTTTTCCCCTATTTAGATCCATTACTTATAACCCAACAAAGAACACCCTGACGGGGACCAAACCGTCGATGAACGGAACTGAAAACTGGCTCGCAAGGCGATCATAAAGCTGATGCCCAAACTCGCGGTCAAAAGTCCGAACCATCCAAAAAAACTCTCACCGTTGTGTACCTACAACGTGGCATCATTGCCGTGCACCAACAGCGTGGCATCACTGCCGTGCACCAACGGCGTGGCATCACCACCGTGTATCAACGGTGTGGCATCACCACCCTATATCAACGGTGTGGCATCACCACCGTGTATCAACGGTGTGGCATCATCACCGTGTATCAACGGTGTGGCATCACCACCGTGTATCAACGGTGTGGCATCACCACCGTGTATCAACGGTGTGGCATCATCACCGTGTATCAACGGTGTGGCATCACCACCGTGTATCAACGGTGTGGCATCATCACCGTGTATCAACGGTGTGGTATCACTCAAGCATCAAGGCCTCAGATCCTCACAGTCCTCTACCCAACACTACCTCGAAATCCCGGAGCTGAGGAAGGGCCAAAAGATCAACAGGCAAAAACCAGGGCCCCAACTGCACTGGGCAGGACCAACAACACTCATCTATGAGCAACACGTGATCAGGTATCTGAACCTCACGAGCACAAGCTAAGGATCCTATCTCTAGCCCATACAACCGTGCAAATGCCCTATAGAAGAAATGAATGCGATGCTCCGGTAATAAATAACGCTCAAGTGCGTGAAGGGGAGATAAGATTAATATCTGCCATCACGTGGCTAGCTGCCCCCGAATCCTCATCCTGTGCGACATAGACACTCCCGCTCGGGGGTGGTCGTCCGTCGGACTGCCACGAAAAAGTGGCCCTAACTATCTGGCCATAACCTGTCGAAGCTCCGCCTGCCTGGAAGAGCGGAGGAGGAGGAGCCGAAGCTGCCAATGCGACTGATGACCCCGCTTTAGGACAATACCATGATCTGTGCCCAACCTGTGGTCACACTGCGGTGCAGAATGCGGCCCACCACAAATGACACAGTCATCCCGCTGCTGCTGCTGATACATCGGCTCTGGAGAACCTCCTGGTCTCTGTCTCCTCTGAGACTCACGACCCTCAGACTGGGATCGTGGCGGCCCCGGGGGTCTCGATCTATTCGGCTGTCCAACCAAGGCGGCACTGGATGCCTCTCCCCGGAGCTGGTCCCTGGCGCTCCATCTATCTCTGACATGATCACTGATCCTCGGTCAACCCGCTAAGCATGCTCAATCGCTGCATCTAACGTCGGCACCCGCCGAGAATACACCAAGTGATAGATATTCCGATGCAGTCCTTCTCAACTAGCTCTGTTACGGAATTTGAGTTGGCGTATTTCGTGAAAGTGTTAAGTCTTGAAGATTGAAGATGAAGAACTTTGGATCATATACCTCAATCTCAAGAAAGAAGAATTCAAAAGGATCAGGTATGTTTAACTAAAGATTTTGGTGATCCGAATACTTCTTGTAGTGTAGAAACACCTGGAAGAATTTTAATTGCATAAAAATCAAAAACTGGACATGGGACATGTTCAGGATCCGGATCGGGCCTTGCAATCCGGATCCCGAAGGGTGTTCGTTCATACACTGGTTCAATCCGGATCGCAGCATCTCATGATCCGGATCCCGAACACTAGTTTTACCTTTTTGCTTGCACGATCCGGATCAGGATTTGCAATCCGGATCCCGAACGTGATGTTTGGTGAAACTGTATGAACGATCCGGATCGGGGACTTCGATCCGGATCCCGAACTAGCGTTTTTCTGGAAATCGTCTTTCTTGCTACTGCAATCCGGATCGCCAATTCCAATCCGGATCGCCGTCCGTAAAATTTCCAGAAAAGGCTGTTTTTGATCCTTATCTTCTTCCAATGGTTTCTAACCTATAAATAGCCCTTTATTCATTTTCTAGGGCATCGGAAAATAGAAAAAGATAGCCGAAAAGAAAAATCCACATATAGAGAAGAAAGGAAATCAATAGATTTATTCTATGTTTCTTCATCTATATTGATTGATTTGATTCTAGGTTTTCCATACTCATTTTGAGTAGAATCAAATCAATGAATACTTAGATGGTATTTCCGATCTATTTCTAATCTAAGTATTCGGCGGATCATCACCACCCAAAAACAACGATTTACCCCAAATCGGCGCGTGGACTCGCGTGGCCTTGTGGATTCAAGGTGCAACCGCTCTCGTGGATTCGGAGCGAGGTACGTTCGTGGATTCGAAGCGTGCTACTGGGTGAAGACCGTGGATTCGGTCGGACGTCGTGGACTCGACGTTGGACGCTGTGGATTCAGCGTTGGGCGCAGATCGTGGATTCGAGAAGCGTCGTGGAGCGAGCGGAGAAGATCTACTAGGAGCGTATGGTAAAAGGTTGAGTCGTCTGTGAGTACGTTATATCACCTTGTACGTGTGTTAATTCTAGTGGATTTCGCCGTGTTATCGGTCCCGTGGTTTTTTACTCCGGTTTGGAGTTTTTCCACGTAAAAATCTTGCGTGTTCATTTTTATTTCCGCATTGGGTTTTATTGCGCAATGATTTTTTGAGTGTTTATTGTTTACACCTATTCACCCCCCTCTAGGTGTTTTTTCCCCTATTTAGATCCATATTAATATAACCCAACAAGTGGTATCAGAGCGGGAATAGGGTTGTAAACAATGGTTGAAGGTGGAAACATCAATCGACCCCCTTTCTTTGATGGAACAAATTATGCGTACTGGAAAGTACGGATGAAAGCCTTTTTAATTTCCATCGACGAAAGGGTGTGGCAATCAATTGAATTAGGATGGTCTAATCCAACTGAAATTATTTCTGATGTTCGCACCTTAAAACCTAGGTCGAAATGGACCAAGGAAGAGATAGATTCATCTTCTTACAATGGCAAAGGAATTAATGCTCTATTTAATGCTTTGTCACAAACAGAGTTCTCTCGCGTCTCGGCATGTGAGACTGCGAAAGAAATCTGGGATGTTCTTCAAGTTACGCATGAGGGAACTAACCTTGTGAAGATTCAGAAACTGCAAATGCTTACGAGCAAGTTTGACTCTATCTCTATGGCAGAGAATGAATCTTTCACTGACTATTACACACGATTGCAAGACATCGTAAACTCATGTGCTAACTTGGGAGAGAAGATTCCAGAATTTAAAGTTGTAAGAAAAATTCTAAGAACTCTTCCTGAACGATTTCGCCCGAAGGTCGCAGCCATTGAAACAATTAAACACCCGGACGAAATGCGTGTAGAAGAATTAGTTGGTGCTTTACAAACTTATGAAATGACATTTCCTACTAACTATTCTTCTGGAAAGGCATCCTCTTCTAAGTCTTCAGGTTATGCATTGAAAACAACTAAAGAAGAAGACGCGGATTCATCCTCCTCGGACGATGACGAGAACCTATCTATGGAGGACTTTGAGAAGCAGCTCGCTCTCTTGACAAGGAAGTTTCGCCGCAACTTTCGAAGGGGTAATTCAAGCAAAACTCCATCCTTCGGAAAGTCGAAGAAAGGCAAGGGTTCTTCAAGCTACAAGTCAAGAAAGCAAGAGAACTTCTCAAAGGATAAGAAAAGTTCAGAGGGACAAGTTCAGTGCTTCAAATGTCGAGGCTACGGCCACATTGCAACGGAGTGTCCCAACAAGAATCCGGCAAAGAAGAAAGCGATGCAAGTCGTTACTTGGGATGACAACTCCACGTCAAATGAGTCATCCTCAAGTGATGAAGAAGACAACGCGACAGCATTCCACGCGTCCACTACATCTTCACCCTTCATGTGCTTAATGGCAAGTACATCCGATTCCTTGTCCAACTCCTCCCTGTTGAAAAGATTGCAACGGACGATGAATCGAGAATTCTGAAGGTGAAGATTTTGCTCTTGCCTACCATAAGCTTTTGAGGGATTCAAAGAAACTGGCAAAGCAAAACAAGGGGTTGAGAGGGAGATTGCAGGATCTCGAAGAAGAAGTAAAAAGGGTAACTTCTCTCTCAACCGATCTTGAAGTGGAAAGGGATAATCTAGTCAAAGCAAATGTTTCCCTTCAAGAGTCCAATGAGCTTCTCGAGAAAGAACATAAATATGGTGAACAAAGCGAATTACTTCTTGAAGCTCTACGGCGAGGCTCGACAGGAAAAATGGAAATGACAAAGACCATACGCCAACTAAAGGATGACTTAAAGAGATTTTCTTCTGGAAGGAGTAAGTTGGACAGGCTTCTTGGTCTTGGTCAAACAAATAAGTTCGGCCTCGGATACACTCAAACTGGAGACATTCCAAGTTCGAGTGGGACAGTTTTTGTGCCTCAGTCGGTATCTCCTCCTCCGACACCGGAATTCACGACAAGCAACGACAACAAGCCTACTTCATCCTCCTCGGGATCGTCAAGAACTAAGGTATGTTTTCGTTGTGGCATTTCAGGGCACATAAGGAGAAATTGCAAGACGGGAGCCAAACGCACACCTCAAGCACCTCTTGCAATGACTACCAAAAGGTGATTCCTCAGAAATCAATGCAAATCAATTGAAGGAAAAGAGCCTTGGTAGTTCACCGCTCAAGACGACATCATCAAGGAGCAGCAATCTTCAACAAGACGCTTTCACCTAGGAGATCAACTTCACGACCATTACCGACGCATTCCAAAAAGGTTTGGGTGCGCAAAGGTGAAATTTTCCCTTGTCTTGTTACCAATGTTTCCTTGCATGCATATGATAGTTCGTCTTGGTATCTGGATAGCGGGTGTTCCCGTCATATGACCGGTGACAAAAACTGTTTTCAAACATTTGAGAAAAACTCCGGAGGACTTGTTGTTTTCGGAGATGGTCGGTCTTCCAAAATTGTTGGAAAGGGAACGGTAGCTATTCCAGATGGCCCGGTTCTAAATAATGTGTTATTTGTTCATGGCCTTAAGACTAACCTCATAAGCATAAGTCAACTTTGTGATAATGGTTATTCAGTTAATTTTTCATCTGATAAATGTACTGTAACTGACAAGAACCATGCTTTCTTTTTAAAAGGGGTTAGATCAGAAAACAATTGTTATGTAGTTCCTATAAATTTCTGAAAAATGTAACCTAGCATCTTTGAAAAATGAAACACTTTGGCATGAAAGGCTAGGTCACATAAACTTTAAGGAACTTGCTAGAATTTCAAACAAAGATGTGGTCAAGGGGGTTCCTAAACTTTCTTTTGAACAAAACATTGTGTGTGGCGGTTGCCAAAAGGGAAAACAGTCTAGGACTGCACACAAGAACTTGAACCACATAGGTACAAAACGGCCTTTGGAACTTTTGCACATGGACTTAATGGGGCCAACTCGTCAACCATCCTTGGGAGGTAAATGGTATATTTTCTTATTGGTTGATGATTTCTCTAGATATACTTGGGTAGCATTTTTAAAAGAAAAAGCTGATACTTTTGATTCTTTTCACGAAATTTGCCATCGTATTATGATTGAAAAGAATGAAAAGATTACTCGAGTTAGAAGTGATAGAGGTGGAGAATTCATAAATTCCAAATTCATTGATTTTTGCACTTCTAATGGCATTAAACATGAATTCTCCGCACCTTATACACCTCAACAAAATGGTGTAGTCGAGCGCAAAAACAGGGTCGTACAGGAGATGGCACGTGTTATGCTTCATAGCCGGAACTTACCTTTATATTTTTGGGCTGAAGCGGTGAACACTGCTGTCTATGTTATTAATCGAGTGTATTTGCGCCCGGGGACTTTGAATACACCATATGAACTATGGTTTTGTAGAAAACCTAACATCAAATATTTTCGTATCTTTGGGAGTCGGTGTTTTATTTTACGTGATCGCGAGAATCTTGGAAAATTTGACTCTCGAAGTGACGAAGGGATTTTCTTAGGTTATTCTACAAACAGCAGAGCATATCGAGTTTTTAACTTAGAATCTAAGACGATCGTAGAATCGATAAATGTTAAGGTAGATGAAGCTTTTCACTTTGAATCTGAAAAATCTACCCTCGATATCTCTCTTGATGATGATACACCTGCTAATGCATCTTCTTCTAACAATTCTTTCGATAATAATGATGCATCTAACGGTTCTTCAAGTTTATCTGATGTGCAGGAATCATCTCGTGTACCTCCGACTACTCCTCTACCTCAAACGTTACGCATCTCCAAGGATCACCCTGAATCGAACATCATTGGAGATCCACAAGAAGGAGTTAGAACACGGAGACAATTGGTTTGCGGATTTGCATGCTATGTATCTCAAATCGAACCAAAGAATGTTGATGAAGCTCTCCAAGATGACTACTGGATTAAAGCAATGCAGGAAGAGCTCCATCAATTTGAGCGAAACAAAGTCTGGGAATTAACGAAGCCTCCGAAGCAACACAATGTGATAGGTACCAAATGGATCTTCAAGAACAAGAAAAATGAAGATGGTACTATCATCAGGAACAAAGCAAGGTTAGTTGCTCAAGGCTACTCTCAAGTAGAAGGTATAGACTTTGATGAAACTTTCGCCCCTGTAGCTAGACTCGAGTCCATTCGTATATTGTTTGCGATTGCTTGTCATTTTAAAATCAAATTATTTCAAATGGACGTTAAGAGCGCCTTTTTAAATGGGTTTTTAAATGAGGAAGTTTATGTGGCTCAACCGAAAGGTTTTGTGGATCATAAACTACCTAACCATGTTTTTCGTCTGAAAAAGGCTCTTTACGGTCTGAAACAAGCACCGCGAGCATGGTACGAAAGGTTGACAAAGCACCTTTTGGAAAAGGGCTATACTCGAGGGGGAGCTGACAGGACTCTCTTTGTGAAGCATTATCAAAACAATTTCATAGTTGCACAAATCTATGTCGATGACATTGTATTTGGCGCAACAAGAGATAATGATGCTTCTAAATTCGCGGAGACCATGGAAAGCGAATTTGAGATGTCCATGATGGGCGAATTGACTTATTTTCTTGGATTACAAGTTAAACAAAACGATGAAGGAATTCACTTGTGTCAATCCAAGTATGCACTGGAGTTGGTCAAAAAGTTTGATCTTGAAAATTCTAAGGATTTTCCGACTCCAATGGGAACTAGCCATAAGGGACTTGGAAGTGAATCACATAGTGAGAATGTAGACGAGAAACTGTATCGCAGTATGATTGGAAGTCTACTATATCTCACGGCTAGTCGCCCGGATATATCCTTCAGTGTTGGGATTTGTGCGAGATATCAATCAGCACCGAAGGAGGTTCACCTGAAAGCGGTGAAACGGATCATCCGGTATATCAAAGGTACAATAATTTCGGAATTTGGTATCCTATGGGAACAAGTTTGGATATTGTTGGATACTCAGATGCCGATTGGGCTGGATCAGTGGATGATCGGAAAAGCACGAGTGGTGCATGCTTCTATCTTGGCCATTGCCTTGTTGCATGGCACAGTAAAAAGCAGAATTGCATAGCACTCTCGACTGCCGAAGCGGAGTACATTTCTGCAGGAAGTTGTTCAACCCAATTGATTTGGATGAAAAGCGTGTTGAGCGATTTCCGGATTTCAGCATCTTCGGTAACCATTTTATGTGACAACACTAGTGCTATTAACATTTCTAAAAACCCTGTGTTGCACTCTAGAACAAAACATATTGAACTTAGATATCATTTTCTTAGAGAGCTAGTTGAATCAAATATTCTTCAACTGTCATATATTTCAACTGAGGATCAATTAGCTGATATCTTAACAAAACCTTTGGATCAAAAACGTTTTATTCACTTGCGTAAAGCAATTGGCATGCTTTCCTTGAAATAACCTTTTTGAAACCTTTGCTTAGGTTAGGTTTTGTTTTTGTTTTTGTTTTGTTCTTTATCTATGTTTGTACATAGGACATTAATTGAGCATAAATCATAATTGACTTTAATTGCATCTTTTCATGCATTTAGAAATTTATTATGCTTTTGATATCATAATATTTCAATGTTGCAATGATCATTTATGTTAATTAAGTCATCTTTTAAGTGATCAAAGTCAATTTCTCTCTCAATGATCTCTTGGTATAGTCATTATCTTATTTGATTGCTTAGTCGAGTATGAATGCGAGATCAATTTTTGGTTGAATACCTTATATATTAAATAATTGATAGCCAATTGAGGGGGAGTCAAAGAAATGTAAAATGCTCAAAAGATGTGGAAAGAGTTACATCCCAATGAGGAGTGTGAAAACTACCACCACATGGAGGAAAGAGAAGTCGTCCGAGTACTGTGTGCACTACCACATGAATACCAAGCATGGTTTGTCAATTTTTGAATTTGATAAATGCATATTGAAATACTTGACTCAGTCAAATTTCATGGTTGGTATAAGGTGGGATTTTTGATAAAAGATGCTCAAAGAGCCACTCCTTCAACAGATTGTCTAGATATATTATCTAACTTATCTGGGATTTCAAACATCTATTGATCTTGGTATTTCATTTTCTTTACCAAAATTGATGATTTGATAAAGGCATTACGCATAAGATCAGGATAGATGTAATTGAAGTTGTTCAACTTTAAGTGTTTTAATTTCATAAATTTTCGTTTCATTTTTGAGTATTTTTGATAGATTTTGTATAATCTATTTCTTGTTGTATGAAACGATGATTTTTGTTTAAAGTTGATATGGTAAAGTGCTTACATACTTTTTCTGGATTTTATGAAATTTTTCTGGAGAAAAAGTTGAAGCCGATCCGGATCGGGGTAAGTGATCCGGATCCCGAACGCAGGCTTTTCCTGCGGGTAGCCGATCCGGATCACATTCTCGATCCGATCCGGATCACGGCTAGGGTTTTAATAGAACAAAGAGATTTGATTTCTTTTACCCTAATCTTTTGTTCTCAAGTCTCTAGAGCTTCTCTCTCTAGATTTCTTGCATCTTGGAGCTTTCCAAACTCAAGTTCTTCGAATCCAAGTAAGTTTTATTGATCAAAATCTCGGTTTTTCACAGTTTTTCTTGTTTGCTCAAAACGTGAGTAAAAATCTTGGATCTTTTTCGTTTGTGAATGGTTTTTGATCAAATTTCTTTTGAAATAAGAACTCTGGGTAGATTAGTTTTGATTATATGCTGGGTTTTCACCTGATTAACGAATTTTTAGGCTTCGATTTCTAAAAATTCTGTTTTAGGGCATAAAAGAGGAATTTTTGAAAATCATGCGATTGATCTATTTTTAAAATTCTTTTTGCAAAACTAATTTGATTCTTAGCTTCTCTACATGATTATGATTGTTTGGGTACAATTTTTCAAATTTTTCAAAATTGACAATTTTTCATGTGTTCTTGAGTTGGTCTTCACAGGATACATTTCTCACTAGCATCAAAATGGTGATCACATGGATTATTTTCCTACTTGCTGCCATGGTCCATGCTAAGGACACTGCAAAGCCTAAGAAGGCTAAGAGGACTAAGAGAGCTCAGAATGATTCCGATACAGATTCAGAG
Organism: Tillandsia fasciculata; assembly: GCA_029168755.2. NCBI lineage: Eukaryota > Viridiplantae > Streptophyta > Magnoliopsida > Poales > Bromeliaceae > Tillandsia > Tillandsia fasciculata. The sequence continues at coordinate 20,084,426 of CM054937.1, read as the reverse complement.
ACTGCTTCAATTGACTGGGATAACCTCGAGATCGAGGAAGATGTCCCATTATCTCCAAAGGGAAAGCACCTGCTGAAGCTTCAAAGACAAAGCCTCAGCCTACTGCTGCAGAAAAGGAAAAGCTCCCATGGACCCAAGTCCAATCGGAACAAGGATGAAAACTGGTGCAAGAAAAAGAGGCAGTGCTCGGGGCATTTCGATTAACGAACCTATTGCTAGCCAGCCTCCCCCACAGGAATTCATCAGCTCCACGAGAATCAAGGATTTTGAGAAAAGGGAATGCATTGGTGAGAGACATGTTAATGTCAAACCAATGAAGGAACGATCTGCAGCTTTTGGGATTTTATTTGATCAAGTTGGTCTTGGTCCAATCTGCAACTTCCCTGAAACAACTGGGTATTGTCCACACTCAGTTCGAATGTGTTTATCAGAATGCTGCAAGTCTAACTGATCATGATGACGGACGTCGAGAATTTCATACTTTGGTTAAAGGTATCAAAATCAAAGTCACTCCCCAACTGATTGGAGAGGTGCTCAGTATGAAAGCCAGAGCAGATGGACTTCATTACCTTAAAACTCAAAGCTTCAACGACAACTCCTGGAGAGTTGTAGTCAATGGAATTTGTCTTCCGGATACTTTGTCAACCGAAAATTCTGTTTTCTCTAAAGAGCTTCGACCAGAGTATAGGTATATAAACTTCATTGTCTGCTACAACATTCTTCCCAACATGAATACGAAGGTCCTTCGATGGGATAGGATGTTATTCCTTTATCTTCTTGGAAACCCGACAGCATTGATGGGAGCAAACTTGAATATTCCTTATCTCATTTGGTCTAGGATGACGCGGTATGTCGAACACTCTCACCCCACAGAGAGACTACCTTATCCCATGATAATCATGCGCATCCTTAAAAAGTTTAAAGTCGATACAAGCGCGAGCTCATACATGTACAGTTTGGGCACCATTAATGAGACAACAATTGTAAAGTCTCTATCGACAAAGCAAGATGATCCTCCATCTCCTCCAATCCGACAAAGAGCTCGACCACAAGCAACTACTTCTACAGCCCCTGTTCCTCCATCACAGCAGGCACCTCCATCCACCTCTGATGATGATGCCTCTGTCAGCTCTATATTTAAAGAACAACAGCGACTCTCAAATGAGCAAGAACGGATGTCACAGGAATTCACTGAAATGAGAGGAGAAATTCAAGTAGTGAAAAAGGAGCTGGAAATCATCACTGCCTCTCAAATCACTTTGACGAAGTCCGTCTCTTCAATGAAAAAGCTGATGAAGAAAATGTTTGCAAAAATGGGATGCACCACCTCTGATGACTCCGACTCTCAGGAGTAAATTTTTGTTCTAACTTTCTTTTGCTCTTTGCAGGATTTTCACTCTTCATGTTTGTTTATCTTTTTAACTCCCTTAAGTTTTTGTAATTATTGGCTTTGTTTCTGTGACAAAAAGGGGGAGAGAGTTAGAGAGAACTTGAACAATGACTTGAACAGTGACATGAACAATGATGTGAAAACTGTGTGAATGTGTGAACATTAAGGTAAGTATCATCAACTTCAACTTTGCTTTTATCTTGTGATTTGATGCATGTCCCTACTAACTATTCGACTAACTATTTGGGCATGTATTATGACTAACAAGTTGATGTTGGACTAACATTTTGTGACATTTGGTTTTTGAATGCATAAAAGATATGTTGATTTTTGTCTATGATTCTCTTACATATCTGAATTCTCAAATGTCATGATGAGAATAAACTCTATCTCTGTACTTGGTTTTGTATGTTTCAATTCTTGAGGTATCTAACGATTTCTTTTGTCAAGAATGATTTCTTTGTGCAGAGAGTACAGATGTCTAAGTCTAGAGTCTGTTTTAGGAGTTTATCTCATGTTTTTAAATTTTTGGATCTCCATTGTAAATTTTTGTTGTATGGTGATAGCAACAAAAATATCCTTTTTGAATTTTCTTTTGTGGATTTGTGTTTTGTCACGAAACCGCCAAAGGGGGAGATTGTTACGGAATTTGAGTTGGCGTATTTCGTGAAAAGTGTTAAGTCTTGAAGATTGAAGATGAAAGAACTTTGGATCATATACCTCAATCTCAAGAAAGAAGAATTCAAAAGGATCAGGTATGTTTAACTAAAGATTTTGGTGATCCGAATACTTCTTGTAGTGTAGAAACACCTGGAAGAATGTTTAATTGCATAAAAATCAAAAACTGGACATGGGACATGTTCAGGATCCGGATCGGGCCTTGCAATCCGGATCCCGAAGGGTGTTCGTTCATACACTGGTTCAATCCGGATCGCAGCATCTCATGATCCGGATCCCGAACACTAGTTTTACCTTTTTGCTTGCACGATCCGGATCAGGATTTGCAATCCGGATCCCGAACGTGATGTTTGGTGAAACTGTATGAACGATCCGGATCGGGGACTTCGATCCGGATCCCGAACTAGTTTTTCTGGAAATCGTCTTTCTTGCTACTGCAATCCGGATCGCCAATTCCAATCCGGATCGCCGTCCGTAAAATCTCCAGAAAAGGCAGTTTTTGATCCTTATCTTCTTCCAATGGTTTCTAACCTATAAATAGCCCTTTATTCATTTTCTAGGGCATCAGAAAAATAGAAAAAGATAGCCGAAAAAGAAAAATCCACATATAGAGAAGAAAGGAAATCAATAGATTTATTCTATGTTTCTTCATCTATATTGATTGATTTGATTCTAGGTTTTCCATACTCACATTTTGAGTAGAATCAAATCAATGAATACTTAGATGGTATTTCCGATCTATTTCTAATCTAAGTATTCGGCGGATCATCACCACCCAAAAACAACGATTTACCCCAAATCGGCGCGTGGACTCGCGTGGCCTTGTGGATTCAAGGTGCAACCGCTCTCGTGGATTCGGAGCGAGGTACGTTCGTGGATTCGAAGCGTGCTACTGGGTGAAGACCGTGGATTCGGTCGGACGTCGTGGACTCGACGTTGGACGCTGTGGATTCAGCGTTGGGCGCAGATCGTGGATTCGAGACGCGTCGTGGAGCGAGCGGAGAAGATCTACTAGGAGCGTATGGTAAAAGGTTGAGTCGTCTGTGAGTACGTTATATCACCTTGTACGTGTGTTAATTCTAGTGGATTTCGCCGTGTTATCGGTCCCGTGGTTTTTTTACTCCGGTTTGGAGTTTTTCCACGTAAAAATCTTGCGTGTTCATTTTTATTTCCGCATTGGGTTTTATTGCGCAATGATTTTTTGAGTGTTTATTGTTTACACCTATTCACCCCCCTCTAGGTGTTTTTTCCCCTATTTAGATCCATAATTAATATAACCCAACAAGCTCAACCTCCTGGGCCTCATCCAGGCGACATGAGGTACACCGCTCAACAATCGCAAAACTTGCGAACATACTCCAGAAGAGGTCGACTCCCCTGCTGCAGGAGTCTAAGATCCCTTTCCAGTTTCTACTTACACTGTCGGGAAAGAAGGCCCTGAGCCGCAAAGCACGAAACTGGTTCCACGTCAACAACTGCGCTCCCGGTAGTCCAACAGGACGAACTCGACGCCACCAAATCTCGGCGTCTTGTCAGACCATCTCAATCTCACTAAAGCAACCACCTGGTAACTCGGCCAGGGCATGTACCCACCTGGTAGCTCGGCTAGTGGAAAGTGTCCTCCTGGTAACTCGGCCAGGGGAAAATGTCCTCCTGGTATCTCGGCCAGGGCATGTGCCCACCTGGTAACTCGGCCAGGGGCAATGTGTCCATCTAGTAGCTCGGCCAGTGGAAAGTATCCTCCTGGTAACCCGGCCAGAGCATGTGCCCACCTGGTAACTCGGCCAGGGGCAATGTATCCATCTGGTAGCTCGGCCAGTGGAAAGTATCCTCCTGGTAACTCGGCCAGGGAAAAGTGTCCTCCTGGTATCTCGGCCAGGGCATGTGCCAACCTGGTAACTCGGCCAGGGGCAATGTGTCCATCTGGTAGCTCGGCCATTGGAAAGTATCCTCCTGGTAACCCGGCCAGGGCATGTGCCCACCTGGTAACTCGGCCAGGGGCAATGTATCCGTCTGGTAGCTCGGCCAGTGGAAAGTATCCTCCTGGTAACTCTGTGATGACCTGGATCTCCGCAGAGCTGTTGCAGTACATTGGGGTGGCCATTGGAGGCCTACGCGGTGTGCTGGAAGTGTTTGAGGCACGATTGGACACTAGTGTTGGACTTCGGACTTAAATGGATCACGTGGGTGATCGGGTGACTCCGTCGGATCTCTGGAAGTGTTCCCGGGCGAAACGGATATTAAGATTGGGCTCGGCGCGAAATTTGGACTAAGAATACCTTTCCGGGGGCATTCGGCAATTTTTAGAGTGAGAATTTGGCGAAACGGACGTCAAATTCGGATTCAGCGCGCGAAAACGCTTCAGATGGACTATCTACTTGATTTTTCCGAGCTCGGGTTACTGTTCACGCCGGAACAGTGTTCCCGGCGGCCGGCCGGCGGCGGCGGCGGCGGCGGGCAGCGTCGGCGGGCGGCGGCGCAGCCTCGGGCAGGCGGACAGCGGCGGCGCGCGGCGCGGGCAGGGCGCGGGCAGCGGGGGGCAGGCGCGCGGTCCACAGCGCGGGCGTGCACCAGGGCGGTGCCACGTGGCGGCCTGTGGATGGATGGTTCATACGGCGCGGTCCACGGAATTCTTCGGGTGCACAGTGGACCGACAGGGAGGACACGTGGCATCATCCGATAGGTCGGCTCACGGCATTTGGTCTACAGAATATTCAGGATGGCTCATGGTTTATGGTGCACCGGGCTTGGACACGTGGCAGGTATTTATTGGGTCGGTTCACAGAGGATGGTGCACCGGGTTCATCGGTCAGTGGAGGTGACACGTGGCGATCCCTTATTGGTCGGTCAACTGTGCGGGCAGGGGGCAGCAGACGCGACTGGGCGCGCGGGCAGCAACGGTCGGGGGGGCCACGTGTCGCAATTTCATTGGTCTAAATGGCTGTTTCGTGTTATGTGGGACACAAAGGGAATTTTGGGAAAAGATTTTTCTGGTTTTTCTATTGATTCCATCCGAGGCTCATTCAAAGGCATTTTTCACCACCTTAGAGGCTTCATCTTCTCGAGGAGTGAGAAGATGAAATCTTCATCAAGAAGAGAGGAAGCATCCTGTGAAGTTTGAGGATTTTAGGAGGCTCGGATCCCGAGGTTTGGGATTTTTCCGGCGCGGCGCGACGATCATTCTCCGGCAACCCGATTCGTCGCATTTCAGTGTTCAGGCTCCCCCGACTCACCCCGACCTCCTATTTTCACGATTTTTGCGCCGTTGGATTCGTGACAGGTAGGGCTACGTTTCTTGTTTTACTGGTTTCTCCCCATTCCGAGGTTTTCATGGGTTTTTCGGATCATCTTGTGACCCCATTTTGCTGTGATGGAGTTTTGGACAGCGGTTCGGTATTTCGGCGATATCTCCGCAACCGGGCATCGGATTGGGGTGATTCAAAAAAGGATTTGAATCTACACATCGCAAGGAGTCTCCCTGAATTTTCTTGGATTTTTGGGAATTTTCCCCGAAGGTGAGAAACCCCTTTTTACAGAACTTTGTAGCACAGTTTTTGGGTGAAAGTATTGTTCGGGGTGGTTCTCTTGTCGATTTTGGTTCTCAGCATAGAAAAATCGTGGGAAAACGTGCAGGTACTCGTTTCGACCGGTTCGTCGCGTAGATCGCAGTGGTATTTTTCTGGGAATTTCTTGGGCACGTTTCGTAGGTGAAAAAGGCTAAACTGTGGACTGATTGTATTATGGACAGATTTCGGTGTGAGCATTGTATGTTAATTGTGCTTGTTCTTTTGGGGTATTTTGTGCAGTACCGTGGTGATCGTTGAGACCGGGCGCGGACTTCGCTGTTGGGATCAGGATTTAGCGCTCGAGGTGGGCGGTTGTTTCTTGCCTCTATTTTGACATGCTCACTAGGAATATTAGAGTGATCCCCTTTATTGGACATCTTGATTAATCATGATTGGGGTTGGGTTTATGCATGCCGGTGTGGGAATAGGGTTGCTTTGATAGCGGTTAACCTTGCATGTGGAATGGAATATTTATGTTGGACTATATGATTATCCTGTTGATGGTACTACTTGAGGGTAGACGACATGCGTAGGTGGATACTGTTAATGATTAATGCCTTTAATTATATTTCCTTGAGAACACTTGCATGCTTGTATGGACATCTAGATAGGCCATCTTTTATTGCTACACTATCATATTGGGATTTGACTTAGGAGAAACCATGATTGCTTTCTTTCTCCTTCTTATTTAGACTTTCGAGTCATGTTGCTCGGGTTCGAGCGGGGGTTTGGGATAGTGTAGCTGGGACCTTGGGGTCGGAGACAGGGTGTACTTGATGTCGGACTTGGGGGTTATTGCGGCAACCGCGGACAGTAGGCGGTTGACCGGATATTGATTGTTCTACCTGATTGTGGATCTTGGGTTTTGGGACAGGCAGGCTTGATGGCAGGGTAGTGCGGCAACCGCGGACAGTAGGCGGTTGACCGGATAGTGATTGTTGCTTATGCATCAGATTGGGTAACGGGTCTCTAGTGGATGGAGCTTCCCACTATTTGTTTATCTTGTTACAGAGGCATTATACTCGTGTGGGTCGCTCCCCTCGAGTGCCACTCCGGAGTGTGTATTTTGTGACCGTGCCGGTCAGGAGCCGGTCTGTTGCCTTGGGGCGGGACCGTGCCGGTCAGGAGCCGGTCTGTCGCCCTCGGGATGGGACCGTGCCGGTCAGGAGCCGGTCTGCATCCCGTAGCTGAGTTGGGTGTTAGTAGGCATAGTGGGCAGTACCGGTGTTCGCCGGTGACTAGGTTGGGCTACCCAGGCAGGCATTTATATTCTGATGCATTCAGTTAGCTATCTCTTTAGCTTGGCATATTAGAGGCATAGTGGTGGTAGTTTCCTATTTTCAGCAGTCATCATTGCTTACCACAGTTATTCCTTTTCTTGCCTCTGGTAGACCTAGTGGGTGTGTCAGGGTTTGAGGTTTTACCCACTAGGGGAGGCTACTGGTTTACTGGTATTCTCACCCCCCATTCTTCTTTCCTCTTTTTCTTCTCCCTTGTTTTGCAGTGTCTTCTGCGGGTGCTGCTGGGTTTTCAGCGACGGGTCGAGGAGAGAGGACGGCTGAGTAGATAGACTTCGAGGCAGGATGAGCGTGTTAGCTGGACTGTTGGTGTACCCGTATTTCCTCAGACGATTGTACCTTTACTTTGGGACTGGCTTTTGCCAGCAGGTTGTATTTATTTTGGTGAGCTGGGAGAGACAGATGTATCATTTATACAGATGTATTGTATTTTATTTCCAGCTTCAGTCTGAGATGTATTAGTTTTAGTTCAGCTCTGTTTTTATTGCTCATTTATTATTATCTCTTATATATCTGAGCAGGTTTGGCGCTTCGTGTACGCGGGAAATACCGTGTGCACGGGGGATCTGTAGACGGGCCCAGGTTCTGGTTTACACCGGGGCGTGACAAACTCGGCCAGGGAAAAGTATCCTCCTGGTAACTCGGCCAGGGCATGTGCCCACCTGGTAACTCGGCCAGGGGCAATGTGTCCATCTGGTAGCTCGGCCAGTGGAAAGTATCCTCCTGGTAACTCGGCCAGGGAAAAGTATCCTCCTGGTAACTCGGCCAGGGCATGTGCCCACCTGGTAACTCGGCCAGGGGCAATGTATCCATCTGGTAGCTCGGCCAGTGGAAAGTATGTCACGCCCCGAGTCCGCCAATTTGTACGGTTCGGGCACGCCAACAGACCCGCCAATCGGGTATGACCTTTCACTACCCGAAAGGAACGGTAACATCCATAGTAACACAAAAAGTGTATGCGGAAGCTCAATATCAGAGTACTAAAAATCACTATAAATTTAAACTTTCATTCAATAACAAACAGTTAAAGCGGAAATGAAAGCATACAAGAGTGAACCATAACTTAAATTTATTACACTTTACATCTCTGAACTTGCAAATAAAATTATTACAATTCCTTTACATAAATTCCTCACCATACAGAGTTCACTCAAGAAATATATAAAAGGGATACCTCTGCTAGACCCTCTAGGTCTCTATGCTGCTGGGCTCTTGCCCCTGTCGTATGCCTCGCCGTCTGCATCTGAACCGTCTCGTCCGCTGTATCCATACCCGAACCTGTGGGGGGGGTCACCCAAGGGGTGTGAGAACTCCGACAGAGTTCCCAGTGGGTTCAACCACCGAGAAAAAGTGTCCTACACCACTTGGTCCAATGGAAGCAATAATAATAGTGCTAGGAAACTAAAATCCTCAATATCAAAATACGGCTATGCAACATAATATATCACTACACTATCTGTGTCTAATCATCAACCATCACTACTCTTGTCTAGCCACACTAGACTGCTAAGCACCAACTCGACCACTATGCCGCTGTATACAGGGTCAAACTAACCCGGCCACCTTGGCCACTCTAATTTCTCTTTATTCTTTAAATTCTGGTGCTTTAGTTCAAGTTAACCCTCAGAAATTCTTATCCAACGGGCCCCAGCCCGGTAGTCCTGCTACCATAAGATAAGACTTCTAAGGTTGCCGATAGCACCCGCAAGTGCTACCCCGCCCAACGGGGAACTTGTCCTACGGGTCACTGCCCGGGAGAGGGACACTGCCCTTGGCTCCGACAAGGCTACTTTTTACCCCCGAAGGTACGCTCGTTTTATCTTTATATTTTCTTTCTTTTCTTTTCTTTTTCTTTCTCTTTTTGCTTTAGTTCTTAGCCTCTTTGCCTTTGAACACTTGCTTTTCTTTCTTATTCGAGCTTGTAGCTCCCTTTTGCCACTGGCAAATCTCTTTCTCTTTCCTTTGAGCATTTAGCTCTTTGCTTTCACTTTAAGCCTTTCGAAAGTACCTCGTCCAACGGGTCACTGCCCAGAGAGTCCTGCTCCACTTGACGAGTCTCAAATTCGAAGGCGCCATTTACATTTTCTTTATACTTTTTAGCCACTTTTAGCTTGCTTTTAAACTTTGCCTTTTTACAATAATTTACCTCTTATCCTAGGTCTCGCCATAAGGATAACTTGAGAGTCTCCTGGACTCTTAACATTTCACCTTCATTTATTTAACTCAAATTGAAGTTAAAGTTATTGTCCATTCGCCCAGACACCCTATGACTTTCTAGGGTTATATTTGTTTAATTTCTTTAACCTTGGGATCTTATCCCACTTTCCTGATTCCTCACTGAATCCTAGAGTTAACTTAACTCTATTTTTCTGTTCCACTTTTAGCTTAGAGTTACACTGACTCTAATCTCCTGTTCCACTTTTATCTTAGAGTTACACTGACTCTAATTTTCTGTCTGTGAGTTTAAACTCCTCTGGATCACCTTAGGTTCCCTTTACCTAAGTTCCATGTCATACTCATCCTAGAGTTCCTTGACTCTATGTTGATCACTAGTTCACCTTAGGTCCCCTTTACCTAAGTTCCATGTCATACTCATCCTAGAGTTCCTTGACTCTATGTTGATCACTCTATCCAGTGTCCTTAGGTTATCCCCTAAGACAATGCCACTCGTCCAATCCTAGGATAGCTCCTAGTTCAATGTCACTCGTCAAACCCCTAAACTAGGTTTTCTCCTAGTCTTACTACCAACAAGTACTGTTCCCTTATGTCACATGATTCCTAGGGTTGTACCCTACATGATCACAGTCATCGCATAATTATCATTTCTACGTATGCAATTATTTTCATATCCATCATAAAAATAATATTTATCCTCTATGCATGCAATTTCATCAATTTAGATAAGTCAAGAATTTGCATTTTTCCCTTAATTCTTTTACACATGCAAATTAATTATCTCCTTTTTGGCAACCAACAGTTGCATTTTCCATCTGTGTCCATCTACACATACCGGTTTATCCCCTATTTGGATAAATCACAAATGTCACTTTTCCTCTAAATATCTCTACACATGCACATTTATCATCTATCTTTGGCAACCAACAGTTGCACTTTTCATCTGTATCTCTCTACCCATGCAATAATCATCATAATTACCTAACGCCTCTAACAGGCTACTATCATGCTTCTAGATCGAAAAGCAAAGGAGCAAGGGGAGAGGTCACCCAATTTCGGCAGGATCCCCCACCTTGTGGTGTACCCAATTGCTTGTAGACACTTGCAATTGGTCTCCGCGCGATTCCTCTTGTCCCCACGAGCTTGCACGCAAAACGGTGCACATCCACCAAACCTGCACGCAAAACGGTGCGCGTCAGTAAAACCCACACGCAAAACGGTGCGCGCCACTTCAGTCGGCACGCAAAACGATGCGCGTCAACTCAACCTGCAGCAAAACGGTGCACGTACCTCAAATCTGCACGCAAAACGGTGCACGTTCGACTGTAGGGTTGCACGCAAAACGATGCACGTCTTTTCTAACCCTGCACGAAAAACGATGCATAATATTAGGGTCGGCACGCAAAACGGTGCGCGACAACACGATCGGCACGCAAAACGGTGCACGACAACAGGATCGACACGCAAAACGATGCGCGATAACAGGATCGGCACGCAAAACGGTGCGCAACAACACGATTGGCGTGCAAAACGGTGCACGTACCTCAAATCTGCACGCAAAACGGTGTACGTTCGACTGTAGGGTTGCACGCAAAACGATGCACGTTTTTTCTAACCCTGCACGAAAAACGATGCATAATATTAGGGTCGGCACGCAAAACGGTGCGGGACAACACGATCGGCACGCAAAACGGTGCACGTACCTCAAATCTGCACGCAAAACGGTGCACGCCTCACTGTAGGATTGCACGCAAAACGGTGTACGTTTTTCTATCCCTGCACAAAAAACGATGTATATTATTAGAGACTGCACGCAAAACGGTGCGCGATAACACAACCGGCACGCAAAACGGAGCACGTACCTCGGGTTGGCACGCAAAACGGTGCACTTTTTTCTTTCAATGTTGCACGCAAAACGGTGCACGTTCTCCGAATTTGCGCCCAAAACTGTGCATTTTTGCCGAATCCGCACGCAAAACGGTACGCAACAACACGATCGGCACGCAAAACGAGACGCGCCAAAAATGCCTGCGACAGTCCGGGCAGCAACGGTACAGTAGAACTCGGTCCCTAACACGCAAACGGCACGGGGGGTCAAATCTAATGTCCAAAAGGAGGCTAAAAAAATTGTGCCAATAATACCACAAAATTAACACGCGGGACCTACCTCGACAGAGTCGCGTCGCCCATCTGACTTTTGGAGCACTTCGCGCGCTTCACGAGGTCGCCGACGTACCGCTCCAACCCACGAGATTCCCTCCCCCTCTCTCTCTCTCTCTCTCTCTCTCTAGTGCTCGGGTGGAGAAGAAAATGAGAAAAGAGAAAGCTGCGGGGAGAAGGAAGAAAGAAGAAAAAAAAGGAGAAGAAGGAGTTTCATTGGACCCGGTGCACAAAGCCCCCCAATGGGGAATCGCCACGTGGCGAGGAAATTCGAAATTCGAATTTCCCCCCAAGCCGCGCCTCCTGCGCCACGCGCCCACGCGGGCCTGCTGCGCAGCACGCATGCGTGCCTCGATCCGCGCGCCGACGCTTTGGAAAATCCGTTTTTATCCTGTTTTCTGTCTATTTTTCGTCCGTTTCCGTCCAAATTTGACGGGCGACTTTGTTTCAGCTTAATTTATCACAGAAAATTTTAAATTTTCAGTTTGGGCCATTTCTGGGCCACCAAAAGCCTCGCTGTATCTAGAATCACTGGCGGACCCCGTTCTCGCAATCCGGATATACTATCAACCCGAAATTTTTACTGTGGCCTTAAAACATAATTACGAAGCTTCCCAAATTTTCTCAGAATTTTCCGACACTGTTGGCGGAGCCCGTTCTCACTATCAGGCATCCGATCAACGCGAAACTTTTTCTGTGGTCTTAAAACATATTTACGGGGCTCCCGTAATTTTCTCGGAATTTTCCGACACTGTGAATTTTCCACTAAAAATCTGGGCCCCCTTTCTCCAATAAAATTCCAGATCTCTCCATTTTAATCCAATTTGGGCCCAACTCGCGTCCAAATGTTCTTTACTTCCCTAACTTTCATAACACTAGTATTTCATACCACCTTTATTTACATTTATTTATGTGTCGAAAATCCGGTACTTTACAAAGTATCTACACAGCTGGGATCGCCGTCACTCCAAACGGTTCCCACAACAACACCCCACTCATAGGTGAGAAGAACCGACTGACGCGGCAAAGATCCGAAAATCCCGATAGACCGGTGCCTAGAACCCCAATCAAACAAGAACAGACTCTAGGCTCAGCCTATCGAAGTTCTCGATCCTTTACCGTTCAGGGATTTGGCCCTTCTCGGTTAAAGTGGGAAAACTATCTCAACACACAAACTCCTGGGTCTCGCTCTGCTCTGATAGCTCTGCCTCCCGCTGCTCGGGTATTCATTAGGTGCGGGGTGTGTCCTCTTCACAACACGACGTCTCAGGAGTATCGTAGTCCACTGCACAACAACAAACGTCAGGACACAACAACCATACGACCCAATCCAGCGAAAGTCTAAGACATGTAATCCATTCCATAGCATTATGTTGTCTGCAGCCACATAATCGCTTGGGAAAGTAAACATGTCAATCACTCATCCCGTCTCTTGGGAGAGGATAAAACTCAATCAGGACTCTCGCTAAAAGTCACGACTCTCACGTCGTCATCCTAATGTCCAACCACAAGCCTAGGGTTTCTAAGTCCACCACGACCTACAACCTAGGCTCTGATACCACTCTAATCTGTCACGCCCCGGGGTCGAAACTGCGACCCGGGCTCGCTAACAGATCCGCCATCTGTACGGAAACTGCCGTACAGACGAAGCGTCTAACCTGCAAAAAGAAGCAACTACAGCTAAACAGATATCAGAGCTGAAAGTAAAATTACTAAAAACTGAAAATAATACAATATCCATCTCCCAAATACGATCATATAAAAAGTCCTCTGATACAAAACTCAAAAGGGAGATACCTCCAATAAAATACATCGGTGTACAAGCTCTCAATACAAAAATATCCTCACTACATCAGTCTCTCAAACTGTAAACATAAAGTACAACTCTATACCTCACAACAAAGGTCTCTCAACAGAGGAAAAAGAAGTAAACTAATCAACTGGAGCTCTCCTCTGAAGGGGTACCGCTACACTCCAACGACGGGTAGGGAACTAGCTCGCGACTCCCTCGCCTCGGCCAGAAGGATCAGCAACAGGAGCACAGGAACAGGAGAAGAAGTTCCTGGGGAAAAGACACCACGACGGGTGTGAGAACTACTTCCCACAGTAGTTCTCAGTGGGTGCCGCCAACAAGCCCAACGGTCTGCCCACTAAGTCTACTAGAGGCATAAGATAACAAAGTAATACGGAGAGAAAAGAGCTGGAAAAGAATAACTCTACAGCTACTATGCCTCTATCTAGATGCTCAAGAGGTGGAACAGATGATAATATGATGCATCAACTAACAAATCAGTAAAGTCACCCAATCTAAACTGACTGCCTCCTCGGGTCCAGTCAAGCCTGCGCCTACCTACTGCCGCACATCCCGGAGGAACGGACTCACGTAGGGCGTCCCACACGGACCAACTCACCCCTCGCGCAAAACTGCCTCAACAGGCCCACCGTCGCATCCACTGCGGGAAACTGCCTCAACAGGCCAACCATCGCATCCACTGCGGCATCTCAGGGGGCACGACCCCCAACTGAGGAAAAACGGCGTGGCATAGAGTATCAAAAATTGGCAAAAGCAGGCTAGTCAAAAACCACGCTCACTTTCAGAACGGTAGGACTCAAGATCCCCAAATATCTCGCACAACAGTCGGAGCACTCTCGACGACTCAGCTGATCGGCTAACTCGAAACACGAGACACTAGCCTCTCCAATAGCTCGCAGCACAAGCACACTGGCTGGAGGTACTCCACAGCCAGGAACGACCCACAACTCAGGCTAACAATACCGGTCGGACAACACTCAACGACCTGGGACCACCGTCAACCCCAACGGTTCCCAACAACACGGACCGGAAGATACTCGATGGCCCGGGACTACCGTCTACTCAACGGCTCCCTCCCACGACAGCACAACAGGAATACAAGACCTCCCGGGACTACCGTTTACCCAAACGGCTCCCGGCACAGATAAGCAACCCACTACAACTACCAGACTCCACTCTGCTCCCAAGCACGAGTGCAAAAGCATCCCACACTAAAAGAAAGTCCCGACCTCTCGGCCCACTACCCGGGCGAGGATAACACTATGTCCAGGAATAGAAAAACAGTGTGGGTGTCTAAACAATAAATAACCCTAGCCCAAGTGAGAGTTTTCTACTGGTCTGGTTACACATGCAACATATGACGGGGGTGCTAGGTCAAGTTCCAATATAACTATATTAACAGATGATAAAAGGAATAACCATTCCTACAATCTAGCATGCTACACAATGAAATAAACTATCATGCATAGTCCTACATCAGTAGAATTACTGTACAGTCCATAAAACTTGGAGATAAGGCCACCCACCTCGATAAGCCACCAATTGCTCGTAGACACTTGCAATTGGCCTCCACGCAATCCGCACGCAAAACGGAGCACTGTGCCGAAACTCGCGTGCAAAACGGAGTCCGCACGCAAAACGATGCACGCCGCCGGAGTCCGCATGTAAAACGGAGCACGGTGCCGAAACCCGCGCACAAAACGGAGTCCGCACGCAAAACGGTGCACGCCGCCGGAGTCCGCACGCAAAACGGAGCACGGTGCCGAAACTCACGCGCAAAACGGAGTCCGCACGCAAAACGGTGCACGCCGCCGGGGTCCGCACGCAAAACGGAGCACGGTGCCGAAATCCGCACGCAAAACGGAGTCCGCACGCAAAACGGTGCACGGTGCCGGAATCCGCATGCAAAACGGAGCATGGTGCCAGAATCCGCACGCAAAACGCAGTCCGCACACAAAACGGAGCACGCCGTCGGAGACCGCACGCAAAACGGTGCAGAAAAACACAGTCCCTATCACAGATAAGAACAAGGGGTTAATTACAGTCCAAACGAACGCCCCAAAACTGTGCAAAAAACACCGTAAAATTAACACACGGGACCTACCCGACTGCGCCGCCGCCGCCGAAACGCTCCCATCGGAACCCCGCGCACGCTCCACGAGGTTCACGCCGCACCGCCACACCACCAAAAAATCCCCTCCTCACTCCCTCTCTCGCTCGGGTGGAGAAGAAAGAAAAGAAAAAGGAGGAGAAATGGCGCTCGGGGGAGAAAGAAGAAGAAGAAGAAGAAGAAGAAAAGGAGAAAGGGGTGGTCCACGGATCCGGTCCACGGGTCCGGTCCACGGCGCCAACCAATGGGGAGCCCCCAGCCTCGGTCCACGGCGCATGGGCGCGCGCGCCCGGTCCACGCGCGCTCCCAAGCGCCACGTGGCGCGCGGTAACGCGCCCGCCACACGGGCGTGTTACACCGCCCAGGCGCGGGACACGCGCGCGCCACACGGGCGCGCGTGTCCCCGCGCCCGCGCGGGCGCCAACGGGGGCCCGCCACGTGGCGGCCCCCGCGCGCTCCGCGCCGAGGGCGCGCTTCCCAAGTGCGCCCGCCGCGCCGTACGTGCGCGCCTCGCACCCCGTGCCGCAGCCGCCTCGGGATCCGTGCCGTCGCCTCGCCTTGGAATTCGTGCCGCGTCGCCTCGAAAAACGCGCAACTCATCCGGGCTCCAAATCAAACAAGTAAATAGTCCATTCTTAGCGATTTCGCGCGCTGAATCCAAAAACGATGTCCGTTTTTCCAAATTCTCGTCCGAAAATTTGCCGAATGCCCACTCGATCCGATTTTCGCGCCGGGTCCACTTTTAAAGTCCGATTTGCCAAATTCCAACTCTGAAAAATTCCAGAAGGCGACCGGAGAGGTAATCTTTCATCCAAACTTCTCCCGGAGTCCAATTTTGACATCTGAATCGCGCGAAACCACTTCTAAACACTCGACGGGTCCTCCAATTTCCCACGGGACCTCCTTTTAAGCCCCAAGGTCCAACACTTGTGTCCAAATTGCGCGCAAACACCACCAACACACCACGCAGGCCTCCAGTGATGCAACTAAATCCTAAATTGCACCACAAATCCATTTCTCGGGCCCGACATGCGCACAAACACTCCCAACGGCCACTAAAAGCTGCCCAACAACCAGCAGACCCTACGCGGGAAATTCCGGGACCTCACACGTCATTTTTCAGAGAATTTCCTGAAAAATCATGTTCGGGGTCCGGACTGAAAGATGAACGGTCCGGACTGTTCATGCGATTTCTGCAGAATCCTTGTTCGAGGTCCGGACTGAAACAGGAGAGGTCCGGACTGAAATTCCGCATGAACTTACCTATGTTCGGGGTCCGGACTGGAATGCCCTGATCCGGATCCTGAACATGTAACAGTCCAGTTTTTTAATTTTTATGCAATTAAAAATCCATCTAAGTGTTTCTACACTAAGAAGTATTCAGATCACCAAGATTATTTAGTTAAGCGTACCTGATCCTTTTGAATTCTTCTTTCTTGAGATTGAGGTATATGGTCCAAACATCTTCATCTTCAATCTTCAAGACTTAAACACTTTCACGAAATACGCCAACACAAATTCCTTAACAAATACCAACATTCCAAACTCATGTCTAGGTCGGAGAACCCTCCACGACTCAATCTGATATGCCCTCACCAACCCCCAAGACACTAGTAAATACATCCACAAGTCAAATAAAATTCCCTCGGCCCCCAGGCACGAGGTCACATGCACCCTAGAACCATGTCATCTCACTGGCAATCTCATAATTTAAAAACCACTTTTAAAATGCCGATTTTTCCTTAAAACAGGTTTCATGATTTTTAAAACGGTCCCGGTGCCAACGTAATGCCATCTAACCATGCAATCTAGTGTCATGCAGTACCAGGAGTATACTAAAAATAATCTGGGGTTCTACTGAATTTTCTGTAATTTTCTAGGCAACTATCAGATTTACCAACAGTAAAAATAATACACTAGACATGATCAAAATGCATACAGAAGGATTAGGAGGCATTGCATATAATTTGGAAGAATTTTCAGCCCACCTAAAATGCTTTCCATAGGCAAAACCGAAGTAGGAGAAGCGCCGAACCCTCGAACCACCGAAACGCCAAACCGCGCCGCGCGCGCTGCCGCGTGCGCTGCCGCGTGCCTCGGAAAAATCTCCGGAAGCTCAAATAATCACCCGAGCCCGCTACAAAAATCCCCGCGCACTCCGGCTCACTCCACAACCAACTCACAGTACACACCAAGGGCTCAAGCACACTACAAATCCACCACCAACATCACAGCCACCACAAGGCACCAACGTCGCACCCCCAAGGCTCGAGCAGCACACAAGCCTGCAGCCTTAGCTCCGCACAGTAAAACCAACCAAACCGCACAACAACTGCTCCCACGAGGTGAAAGGAAATAGGGAAGAAAAACGACAGTCAAGCACGGCCAACACACACGACCGTCGGCGAAAACCAGCCCCGGTCGTCGAAATCCCCGCGCGCCCACGCGATCCACACGCTGCGCCCAGGCCAACCGCACTGCGTCACTGCTGCCCGCGCGGTTGGTGCGCCTGCCGCGCGGCGCCCGTGCCTGCCGCGCGGCGCCTGGTGCCAGCCGCGCGACGCCCATGCGCCCGGTCCTGCTGCGCGCGGTGCCTTGGTGCGCCCGCGCAGCACCCGCTGCCTGCTACGCATGCGGCGCCCTTGTGCGCTCACGCAGTAGCAGCGCTAGCCGCGCGCGGCACCCTTGCGCGCCCGCACGGCACCCCCTGCTACAGCCTCTCCAAAAGTGGACAACAAGTCCACACACACCCCTACCTCAACCACCACCAAAAGAAAACCAACAAAAATCCAAAATCCCAAAAAAAAATTAAGCTCTCTAAAAAAAACTACAACTGCCACATACCTCGTTGAAGCCCGTCGCGTGCTCCGCTCGGCTACTAGCAGGGAATAACACCCAACTCAAGCACAGCTTCACTTCTCCTTCACCTCCTCTATTTTTCCTTCTTTTTTCTTCTTCTAGTTCTTCTTCTTCTTCTCTTTTTCCCTCTTTCACT
The DNA here is from genome assembly GCA_029168755.2 of Tillandsia fasciculata. Lineage (NCBI taxonomy): Eukaryota > Viridiplantae > Streptophyta > Magnoliopsida > Poales > Bromeliaceae > Tillandsia > Tillandsia fasciculata. The sequence goes on along the minus strand of CM054937.1, from coordinate 20,066,241 downwards.
CTCTTTCTCTGTTTTCTTCTCTTTTCTCTATTTGCTGGGTTGAAGAAGAAGGTGAGGTGGCAGGGGCTAATTAAGGTGAAGGTTTAATTAAAGGGTTGGTAAAGATCAAATTACCCTCCAACAAAAATATCTGAAATCCAATTCTATTCCTTCTTTTTCCCTTTTCCTGCTTTCATTCTTTCTTTCTTAAATTCCAAAACAGGTATACATAATTAATTAAATTTAATTAATAAATCTTTTTCTTCGCCAACTCCAACTCACTTTTTGCCTTCGGGGCTTCCGCATCAATCCGAAACCTCCCGAACTCCGTTGTAATCATAAAATACACGTGTCCCAATGTGACACCCCCGGAATTTGGATTAGTCCTCTATATAAATGATATAATAGGACTAAATCTCTAACCCGGCTATAGCATTTTGGATGGTAGCAAAATCCAAGAGGAACTTGAGAGTTAAGCGTGCTAGAGCTAGAGTAGTTCTAGGATGGGTGACCCCCTGGGAAGTGGGGCGTCACACATACCTACAGCAGTAGGTAGGCGCAGGTTTGACTGGACCCGATGTGGCAGTCAGTTTGGATTGGGTGTTCTGAGTGGAGTATCAGTAGTGGCATATCGTCCTCCTGTTCTTTCCCTTGAGCATTGTAGATAGGGGCATAGTAGCAGTAGATGTTTACTTTCCAGCTTTTCATACTGCATTTCTTTTGTTACTTTATGTCTCTAGTAGACTTAGTGGGCAGGCCGTCGGGCTTGTTGGCGGCACCCACTGAGAACTACTGTGGGAGGTAGTTCTCACACCCGTCGTGGTGTCTTTTCCCCAGGGACTTCAGCTCCAGTTCCTGCGGTGCCAGTTGCTGATCCTGCTCTTCCCGACCGAGGTAAGGGAGTCGCGAGATAGATCCCTTCCCCCTTCAGCTTCAGTGTGTTATAGAGGTACCCTTATATTTTGGTTGTGTCATGTTTGAGAGATTATGTAGTGAGGTATCGAGTTGTACTTTTCTTCTTTCTTTGAGAGACTTTTGTATTTGTTGGTGAGGACTTATTGTATTATGAGAGTTGTACTTATTTTATTTCTAGCAGTTTATTTCGCTCTGATATCTGTTTAGTGTAGTATCTTTCTTTTTGCAGGTTAGACGCTACGCCTCTACAGGGCTTCCTGTAGGGACGGCGGATCTGTTGGCGAGCCCGGGGTACAGTCTTGACCCCGGGGCGTGACACTACAACAGCTCTGCGAAGATCCAGGTCATCACATCCTCCCCCACTAAAAGAAAGTTTCATCCTCGAAACTAAAGTCATTCCTTAACCCGGAACCTCAACCAAATAGAGGGGGTAAATATCCAATCATCCGCCACTCAAGCTCCCAAGGCTGTCTAATACCTCCTCCAGTGACGCGATACAATCCTCGGGTCTCTAACTAGAACAAAATAGAGGCGGGCACTCCAGAAACTGCACCACCTCAACCAAGTACAGCTGGGCTAACCGCTCGAACTACCAGTAGTCTGCATCGGTACAAGCATCCGCTCCTCCCAGGGCCCCGATAATCCAACCACCAAGTCCAAAGGCATAAAAGCTCAACGCGAGTACCTCCGCACTCCCGGGGTATCCCACCACCACGCTAGCCAAAAAGGCTGCGCACCCACAGCGGAACACCCGCCCCGCACGCAAAGCCGAAACCAAAGAGGCAAAGATAGCCCCCAAGTAACCCCAGCACACCATCTACTCCTGGCCTAGCCCCTCCTAAGAGGACCGTCCTCACGGCACAATCAACCACCGCGAAAAGAAGAAAACCGAACCAGCCAAACCGTCCTAAGTACCAAATCCAAGACCCATAACTAGGTTAAGACCATCAGGTCTACCGGTACTATCAAGGACTCAACTGCACCGGGCAGGACCAACAACACTCCCCTATGTGCCGAGGATCGGGAATATGAACCTCCCGAACACCAGGTAACCGTCCTACCCCTAACCCAAGCAAAGAAGTACATGCACTCCTAACAAATGACTAGGATGCTCAAGTGCAATACAAAGCAAAACCTAATGCCGGTCAATAAAATAAAATAATACCTGTCACCACAAGGTCGGCTGTTGTAAAGTCCTCCACCTGAGCGGCGTAGACCCGACCGCTCTGAGCCGGCGGCCGGTGATCCACAGGGTAAAAAGAAGGTGATCCGCTCGCTGGAGCATAAAGCCGCTGAGCTGACAACTACTGCTGAGGCGGAAAAGGAGCCGATGCTGATTAAGGTGCCGCTGAAGTCGAAAAGGGGCACGAAGCTCGAATATGGCCTGGTTGTCCACACTTGTAACAACGACCCCACCTCTGATCACAGGTGTGCGACAAATGAGGTCCCCCGCAGAATATACATCTATCTCTGTCACGAAGCCGTGGCTGTCCCGGCTGATGCTGTCTCTGTGTCTGATGCTGAGACTCCGGCTGCTGCTGCGACGGCCTCTGAAATCCACTAGGCTTTCGCTGCTCCGCACGCCCACGGCTAGGTAACTGAGGCCGCGGCGGTCTCCCCGAGCTAGCCTGTCCCTCGTCTCGGGTACTGGTCGTTTCCTAACGGAACTCTGTGCGACCATCCCGCCTCACCTCGCCACCACTGTGTCGCCTCTCTCCACCCATTCGGCATGCTCGACGGCCTCCTTAAGAGTCTGGAGTCGCTGTGCATGCACTAGGATATAAATCTCGCTGCGGAGGCCTGCCTCGAATAACTCGACCTGATGTGGCCCATCACGGGCGACATAGGGCACGCAGTTAAGCAACTACATGAACTCCTGATGGTAATCCTGAACCGGCCGGTCGCCCTGCTGAAGGTTCTTCAAATCATCCTCCAGTTTCCTCTTCACGCCGGTTGGAAAATAGGTATCCCATACCATACGCCGAAACTCGGACCAGGGTAACTGTCGAGAAATCTGAAACTACCGTGGCTCCACCCGACGCCACCAAGTATCTGCATCTCCATCTAGGCAGTGTACCGCCATATGAACTCTGTACCTCGGGTCGATGAAGAAATCCCTGAAAATCTTCTCCATTGCTGATAGCCATGCCCCAACCTCCCACGGCTGCATATCCGGCCCCGAGAATCTAGGCGGTCCGTGCTGACAAAACTTGACAAGTTCGTCAGTGATATCCTGCTCCTCGGCCAGGGTCAAAGGCTGGGCCACTCCCCGAGCCCCGCTACTCGATGATGGCGACGTCGGCACAAGTGGTACCACAGGTGGTGCCGAGGCCTCTAAAACTGTCGGAGGCGGCGCCTCTCTCTGCGCCAGTAGCTGCTCAATCCGCTGCTCCTGCCGGCAGTTGCTCTCAACCAATTGGGCCACCAAGGACCTCAACTCAGTAATCTCAGAAGGTCCAGCCTGTCCTGGCTCAATAGGGGGTGTAGGGGCAACCCAGGTAGGAGTCCGACGTCGGGGAGGCATCTACCACAAGAAACCACAAGTCAGTCACACAACCACACACGACACCAATCTATGCGAAAGTCAAGGACGTATCCCCATATTTCTAACTTTCTGTTGTCTGCAGCCAAATAACTGTACCCACAGAAATAGTGATATGTCGTTATCCATCTTCAGACTCACTGGAAGAGTCAAAACTACATATACCGACTTTCGCAAAATGTCACGTCCCTCACGCTCTGGATCATCCTAGGGCTAACCAAAGCCTAGGGTTTCCTAAGTCCCCAACTGA
>CM054937.1:19956799-20062455 GCA_029168755.2 Tillandsia fasciculata | reverse complement strand
GGGTCAAAACGTTCAAAACAATTGATTTACTGAATAAAATTTATTTGCATGCGAGATCATAGTCCTTTGTCTCATCACAGTGTCCCTATAAGTCATCATATCATTTGTGGGTTATATTAAATTTTAGGGGGTAGTTTGTCCCAGCGGTCCCTCGTCATTTGTCATATTAATTTGTCCCAATAGTTCTCATTCATTGTCCGGTTAGTTTGTTCCTGTTAGTATCCCAATGGTATCTCATTAATTGTCCTGTTACTTGGTCCCAAATTGCTCTTATTAATTGTCATATTTTAGGGGATTCTAGTAATCCCAGTGAGCTTGTCAAAAATGAGGTAAGCACAACCGCCCACACATCGAGTAGCTCAAACAACACCCAGGTAGTCTCCTGGTTGTCCACAGTCCTCAAATCCCTGCAAATCAACGCTCCTGTATAAATACAAATCCCAAAAGCACAATATTTGCTATTTTTCAGACAGCACGAAAAGGGAATTTTTCACCTCTAAATGAGCTCCTAAAATCCCAGAAAAATCACGTTGCGTTCCTCGCGAGAGTGATCAAATCGACTCCTTAAACACTCGATCTGACGCTCCTACGTCAAAAAAAAATCGGAGAAGTCGGTGCTGTCCAAAAACCATCACAGTAAAAAGGGGGGTCAAAGAGGAAAACTGTGGGAATCGTGCCAAAAGTACAAACGGAGCAAATGATCAATACGGAAATCGAAGCCCTACCTCTTACGGTCGCGCTGTCGCAGAAATCGTCCAAAATTCCACCTGGTTAGCCCGCAGTGAATTTCGACGGAACTGCGACGGGAAATGGGCCTAAAAGAAAATCGTCGCAGTGCGCCGCGTCGCAGATATCTTGCAATCTGTAACTCCTAAATTCTGAGATTCTAGAGAGAGAAAGAAGAGAGAGAGGAACAACTTTCGTATTCAATTTTTCTGTTTCTCTCTCCTTGGCCCACAAACGAGGTGGAATGAGAGGGGGGGGGAGGCTTCTTATATAGTGGGCCAAAAGGAATATTCCCACGGAATCCGATCCAAACAGGAAACACCGAAACTGGCCAACCAGCGCGCGCCACGTGTCCCACAAAACAGGAAACAGCCTGTGCAGGGCCAATCAGATTTCGCCACGTGTCCCACGTGGTCCATGTGCAGCTCCGCGCTCCGGGTTTTCCGGAAATGTTGGCCAATAGGGACGTGCCACGTGTCACCCTCCCACGTGACTTCTAGAAGCGGCCAGCCAATCAGGAGCTGCCACGTGGCAGAGGGAAACTTCGGTGCACCCGGTGCACGCCTGGCCCATGGACCGCGCACCAGCGCCCGCCTGCCCGCGCTGCCCGCGCCTGCCCGCGCTGCCCGCGCCGCGCGCCTCCGCGCTCCGCCGCTGCGCCGCTGCCCGCCGCCGCGCGCCGCCGCCCGCCCCGCTCGCCGCCGCTCGCCGGCGGCCGCCGCCGGCGCCGCCGGCCGCCGGAACAGTAACTCCGGCGTGAACAAATTTTTTTGCCGAAAAAACAAAGTGGATATACCATTTCGACCGTTTTCGCGCGCTGAGTCCGATTCCGCCATCCGTTTCGCCAAATTCTCATCCTAATTTTGGAAAGGCTCCCGAGAATCCCCGTTTGCTCCGATTTTTGCGCAGAGTCAATTAAAAATATTCAATTTCATTTCTACAAGCTCCGTTGCACAGTAAAAGCCTTCTACAGTCACTATTAATGTTTCGGAGGTTCTGCGGGAGTCCGGATCATCACATCCTCCCCCACTAAAAAGAGTTTCGTCCTCGAAACGAGACTCAACAACAATCCTCAGTCCGATGTCTCGAATAAGTAGGGGTGGGCATCCCTCATCTCGACTCAAGCTCCCATGTAGCCTCGCGCTCGTCATGATTGCCCCATTGGATTTTCACATAGGGAATGGCCCGATTGCGCAATTCTCTCACCTCTCGATCCAGAATTCGTAATGGGCGCTCCTCATATTTCAAATCCTCGCTAATCTCCAGCGGTGTGAAGTCGATGACGTGCGATGGGTCGAAGACATACTTCCTCAAAGTAGAAACATGAAATACATCATGGACACCAGCAAGCCTCGGAGGAAGTGCAAGTCGGTAGGCAACTGGCCCGATACGCTCCAATACCTCAAAGGGTCCAATGTATCGGGGGCTAAGTTTCCCACGAATGCCGAATCTCCTGATTCCTTTGGACGGCGAGACTTTCAGGAATACATGATCTCCAACCTGAAACTCTAAGTCTCGTCGCCGAACATCGGCATAACTCCTTTGTCGGCTCTGGGCGGTCTGAAGATGCTGTCGAATCACTCGGACCTTCTCTTCTGCCTCTATCAAGACATCTGGTCCCAAGGTCCGCCTCTCGCCCACGTCACTCCAATAAAGCGGTGATCGACACTTGCGTCCATACAATGCTTCAAACGGAGCCATCTGAATGCTCGCTTGAAAGCTATTGTTGTACGCGAACTCAGCTAAGGATAAGTGTCGAATCCACCCTCCGCCGAAATCCAAGACGCAAGCCCTCAGCATGTCCTCCAGGATTTGTATCGTCCGCTCTGACTGCCCATCAGTCTGCGGATGAAAAGCTGTACTGAACCTGAGTTCAGTCCCCAAGGCTGTTTGCAAACTTTTCCAGAAATGCGAAACAAACCTCGGGTCTCTATCTGATACAATGGAGGCTGGTACTCCATGTAATCTCACTATCTCATCCAGATATAACTGGGCTAGTCGCTCAAGTGGCCACGTAGTCTGCATGGGCAGAAAGTGCGCTGACTTGGTAAGTCGATCCACGACTACCCAGATAGCATCTGCTCCTCCCTGTGCCCTCGGAAGTCCGACCACGAAATCCATCGTAATGTGGTCCCATTTCCACTGGGGAATTGGGAGACTCTGTAACTTGCCAGCTGGCACTCGATGCTCAGCTTTCACCTGCTGACAAGTTAAACACTGAGCCACAAATCTCCCAATATCCCTTTTCATGCCATTCCACCAGAAATGTGCCTTGAGGTCCTTATACATCTTAGTCCCACCAGGATGTAGGGTATAAGGTGTATAATGGGCCTCTCGCAATATCTGCTCTCGGATCTCCGCATCCGCTGGCACACATGCTCGGTTCCTGTACCTTAGTACTCCCGAGCATCTACCGAAAAGTCCCCTGACTGATCACTCGGAATTTGATCTCTAATCCTGGTCAAGTGGGGGTCCTCACTCTGTTTCTCCTTGATCCTGTCTAGCAGAGTGGGCTGCACGACTAAAGATGTCAGTCTAGCAGAGACCCCAGGGGACACAACCTCTATCTCGAGCCGTCTCATCTCCTCTAATAGCGGTGCCTGGTCTGTGATCAACATAGACAAACTTTGCACCGCTCTCCTACTCAAGGCGTCAGCAACCACATTAGCTTTGCCTGGGTGGTAGAGAATATCTACATCATAATCCTTTAATAGCTCTAACCACCTACGTTGCCTCAAATTCAACTCCTTCTGCGTGAACAGGTACTTTAGGCTCTTGTGGTCGGTGTAGATTTCACAGTGCTCTCCATAAAGGTAATGACGCCAAAGCTTTAGTGCAAACACTACAGCAGCAAGCTCCAAGTCATGGGTAGGGTAATTCTTCTCGTAATCCTTGAGTTGCCTTGATGCATAAGCAATTACCCTCCCTTCTTGCATCAACACACAACCAAGTCCACTGTGTGATGCGTCGCTGTAGATCACATATCCTTTCCCCATAACAGGGAGGGAAAGGATAGGAGCGGTCATCAATCTATTTTTAGCTCCTCAAAACTCCTCTGACAATCCTCACTCCAGATAAACTTCACTCCTTTACGCGTCAAGCGAGTGAGGGGTGTGGAAAGCTTCGCAAAGCCTTCCACAAACCGACGGTAATACCCAGCTAAACCCATAAAGCTACGTACCTCAGAAACCGTCGTCGGTCGGGGCCAATCCCGGACTGCCTCAATTTTCGCCGGGTCTACCGCCACACCTGCGGCGGAAATCACATGGCCCAAGAAGACTACCTCCCGAAGCCAAAACTCGCACTTTGCCAGCTTGGCATACAACTTCTTCTCTCGCAGAAGTTGTAGCACTATCCTTAAGTGCTCCTCATGCTCAGCATCACTTCGGGAGTAGATCAAGATATCATCAATGAACACTACCACGAATCGATCCAAGTATGGTCGGAAGATCCGGTTCATTAAATCCATGAATGCGGCAGGGGCATTAGTTAGCCCAAAAGGCATAACTGTAAACTCATAATGCCCGTACCGTGATCTAAATGCCGTTTTCGGAATATCCTCGGCCTTCACCTTCAACTGGTGGTAACCGGATTGCAGATCTATCTTAGAGAAGACACAAGACCCTTGCAGCTGATCAAAAAGATCATCGATGCGCGGCAAAGGGTACTTGTTCTTGATGGTCACTTTGTTTAATTCCCTATAATCCACACAAAGTCGAAGTGACCCATCTTTCTTCTTCACGAATAGCACCGGCGCTCCCCAAGGCGATACACTCGGCCTAATAAAGCCCTTATCCATTAAATCTTGGAGTTGCGCCTTAAGCTCTCGCAACTCAGCCGGTGCCATCCGGTAAGGAGCCTTTGAGATTGGCGCAGTTCCTGGAACTACGTCAATCACAAACTCAATCTCCCTATCTGGCGGCATGCTAGTCAGCTCAGGTGGAAAAACATCCGGAAACTCGCGGGCAATAGGGATATCCCCGAGTCCCGGCGCCGCCGTAGGCCCCTCAACAACACTAGCCAAAAAGGCTACACATCCTCGACGGATCATCTGCCTCGCTCGGGAAGTCGAAATCATAGAGGCAAAGAAAGCACTCTGACATCCCCGATATACTAACATCTCCTGGCCTGGCTCTCTAAAAGTGACGGTTCTTGCGGCACAATCAATAGTCGCAAAATACCGAGCCAGCCAGTCCATTCCGAGGATCACATCGAAGTCCTTCAGCTGTCTCAAGACCAACAGGTCTGCTGGCATAATCCAGGACTCGATTTGCATCGGGCAGGACCAACAACACTCTTCCACGTGCAAGGTGTGATCGGGAATCTAACCTCTAATGCACGTGGTAAAAGTCCTACCTCTAACCCATGTAATGATGCAAATGATCTACTAAGAAAAGAATGCGATGCTCCAGTATCAAACAGAGTACGAGTCCTAATGCCAGAAAGTAAGGTGATACCTGCCACCACGTGATCTGCTGCCGAAGAGTCCTCTACCTGCGCAGCATACACTCGCCCACTCTGAGCTGGAGGGCGATAATCCGTGGGATGGGAAGAAGATGGCCTGCTTGCTGGAGCATAAGGTCGCTGAGCCGTCGACCGCTGCTGCGATGAAGATGGAGCCGATGCTGAAGAAGGGGTGGTGGGGGCCGAAAAGGGGCACGAAGCTTGAATGTGCCCGGGCTGTCCACATCTATAGCAGCGACCCCACCGTTGGTCGCAGGTGTTGGAAAAATGCTGACCCCCGCAGAAGATACAATTGCCGGGGGTTCGTGGCTGTCGTGATTGTTGTTGAGACTGCCGCTGTCGCTGAGGCTGCCGCTGCGACCCACGCTGCGACGACTGTGATCTTTGTGCTGCTGCCGCTGCTGGGACTTCTGGGATCCACCAGGCCCTCGTCGCTCGGACCGTCCTTGGCCGGGGATCTGTGGCTGCGGCGGTCGTGGCGGCCTCCACGAACTAGATTGTCCCCCAACCTCCGGTGCCGGTCGCTTCGCCCCCGGGATCACAACGGGAGCTGGAGCTACCTCCCCCATTACTACCTCCCCGCACTCAACGTAGAGTGCCTGCTCCATCGAGGCCTCCAAGGTCTGCAACCTACGCGAGCGAACCAATTGAAAAAGGTCCCGGCGCAATCCTCGCTCGAACATGTAGATCCGGTGCGCCTCATCCCTGGCCACGTTCGGTACACATGCCAACAATTGATTGAAATTGGCAATGTACTCGTGTACGGGCCGATCTCCTTGTCGGAGGTTTCTCAACTGTTCCTCCAACCTCTGCCGGACGCTTTCCGGGAAGAAAGCCCCAAGAAGGAGATTGCGAAATTCCGCCCAGGTCAGGAGCTGAGCCCCAGGCGGACCAGCCGGTCGAACACGCCGCCACCAAGCTTCGGCGTTGTGTTCCAAAAAGTTTGTTGCCAAAATTACCTGATATCGATCCTCAATAAACAACGTCTCAAAACGTCGCTCCATCGCCGTGATCCACGACTCTGCCTCCCACGGCTCAGTACTTTGCCCCGAAAAATGGGGTGGGTCAAACTGGCGGAACCTCATCAACAGGTCCACCACTCCCCGCTGCTCTGCCGGGGTCAGAGATCCTGTCAGCCCAGTCGGCTGTCCACCAGTACCCCGAGCAATAGGGGATGCCGGGGTCACCGGTATTACTGGAGGATTCACAGCAGGGGAAGAAGGTACGGGAGAATTCTCCGGGGGCGCTACAACAGGCTGTGCCCTCTGTTCTAACATCTGCGTCAGCCGGCTCATGGCCTCCTCCTGACGCCGAACAGCCTCTGACATCTGGGCCATCTGGGCCTGCAGCTCTTGCACCTCACTCTGCTGGCCCTGCCCGGACTCCTCCTGATCGGTTCAGGGGAATCAGGCTGAGAACGCGTCAACATCCTACGTCGCGGAGGCATCCTACCACAAGAAACCACACTCAGTATCGGGACCCCACACGACCCAATCTAGCGAAAGTCAAAGACATTCCCCTATTTCTGTGACTTTATGTTGTCTGCAGCCAACATAACTGTCCACCAGAAATAGGCTATGTCGATCCCTCTTCTCTCACTGGAAGAGTCAAACAAAATAAATCGACGACTTTCGCAAAATGCCACGTCTCTCATGCCCTATTATCCTAGGGTCTGCCAAAAGCCTAGGGTTTCCTAAGTCCCAACTGAACTATCCCTAAGCTCTGATACCAACTTAATCTGTCACGCCCCGGGTGCAAATCAGGACCCGGGCCCGTCTACAGATCCGCCGTGCACACGGGATTTCCCGCGTACACGAAGCGCTGGTAACCTGCTCAGATATTAAATGTACAATAAAAGAGCATAATACAGAGCTGAAATAGAAGAACCACATAGTATCTCAGACTGGAACTACAAATACCACTGTAATATGTACAATAATCTCCCAGCTCACCAAAATAATACAACCAGCTGGCGGAAGCCAGACCCAAAATAAAAGGAGAATCTCACAGTCTGAGTGGGGGTACAACGTCTATCTACAGCTCTCAGTCTCCCAGGAGATCTATCTATTCAGCGATCCCCTTACCTCGATCAGCTGCCGATGGCCTAGCAGCTCCTGCAGATGACTCTGCAAAATAAAGGAGAAGAAGGAAACAGAAAACAATAATGGGGGTGAGAACTACCAGATAAACCAGCAGCCTCCCCTAGTGGGTAAAACCTCAACTCTGACGCACCCACTAGGACTACTAGAGGCAAAAAGGGGAAGTGGTAGATACAAAAGATGCTGAAACAGGAAAACTATCACTACTATGCTGTCAAAACTGTATGCATGCATCAGAAAATAGTATCTGACCAAACAAACCCAATCTAGTCACCAGTAACAACTGGTACTGCCTGCTCAGCGGAATCTGCACACACGGCTCGAAACCGCGGGATCGGCTCACACGGCTCGCATCCCAACATAAGTATCAGACCGGCACACACGGCTGGGTCCGAGAAAGCACACCTCCGGAGTGGCACTCGAGGGGAGCGACCCACACGAGTAAAATATCTCTGTCATCAGTATCTGTAGCACATGTCTCAATATAGCAGGACTGGATCATAACCATGATCAAAGTGGGAAACTCCATCCACTATAGAAACCCAATCCCCAACTGATGCAATAAATAAACCAAACTCAACCCCAATCTGATGCAAGGATAAACATCTGGTCAACCGCCTACTGTCCGCGGTCACCGTAATACCCCACAAGTCCACAATCTAGCACAACCTTGGCTACACTATCCCAAACCCCTGCTCACACTTGAGCAACAACATATGAATGCAAAGGACAACAATGAAACATGTTCAAATCCCAATATGATAGTGTAGCAATGAATAGTGGCCTTACCTGATGTCCGGGCATGCATGCAACTGTCTTTATTTTTAAAAGTTGTAAAATAGTGTCAAAGGTTTAAAACAATTGATTTACTGAATAAAAGTCATTTGCATGCGAGATCATAGCCTTTGTCTCAATCACAGTGTCCCAATATAAGTCATCATATCATTTGTGGGGTTATATTAAATTTTAGGGGAGTTTGTCCCAGCGGTCCTTGTCATTTGTCATATTAATTTGTCCCAATGGTTCTCATTAATTGTCCTGTTAGTAGTCCTGTTAGTAGTCCTGTTAGTAGTCCCAATGGTTCTCATTAATTGTCCTGTTACTTTGTCCCAATTGTTCCAGTTAATTGTCATATTTTAGGGGATTTCTAGTAATCCCAGTGAGCTTGTCAAAAATGAGGTAAGCAACAACCGCCCACCTCGAGTAGCTCAAACAACACCCCAGGTAGTCTCCTGGTTGTCCACAGTCCTCAAATCCTGCAAATCAACGCTCCCGGTATAAATACAAATCCCAAAAAGCACAATATTTGCTGTTTTTCAGACAGCACGGGAAAAGAGGAATTTTTCACCTCTAAAATGAGCTCCTAAAATCCCCGAAAAATCACGGTTGCGTTCCTCGCGAAGAGTAGATCAAAATCGACTCCTTAAACACCTCGATCTGACGCTCCTACGTCAAGATAAAAATCGGAGAAGTCGGTGCTGTCCAAAAACCATCACAGTAAAAAGGGGGGTCAAAGAGGACCTAAAAACTGTGCCAAAAGTACGAAACGGAGCAAAATAATCAATACGGAAATCGAAGCCCTACCTCTTACGGTCGCGCTGTCGCAAAAATCGTCCAAAAATTCCACCTGGTTAGCCCGCAGTGAATTTTCGACGGAACTGCGACGGGAAATGGGCCTAAAAGAAAATCGTCGCAGTGCGCCGCGTCGCAGATATCTTGCAATCTGTAACTCCAGAAATTCTGAGATTCTAGAGAGAGAAAGAAGAGAGAGAGATGAACAACTTTCGTATTCAGAGTTTTCTCTGATTCTCTCTCCTTGGCACACAAATCGAGGTGGAATGAGAGGGGGTGGGGGCTTCTTATATAGTGGGCCAAAGGGAATATTCCCACACGAAATCCCGATCCAAACACGAAACACCGAAACTGGCCATTCAGCGCGCGCCACGTGTCCACAAAACAGGGGACAGCCTGTGCAGGGCCAATGGGATTTCGCCACGTGGCCACGTGGTCCACGTGATCGGTCCGCGCTCCGGGTTTTCCGGAAAATGTTGGCCAATAGGGAAGCGCCACGTGTCACCCTCCCACGTGACTTCTAGAAGCCGGCCAGCCAATCGGATGCCGCCACGTGGCAGAGGGAAACTTCGGTGCACTTGGTGCACGCCCAGCCGTGGACCGCGCACCAGCGCCCCCCTGCCCGCGCTGCCCGCGCCTGCCCGCGCTGCCCGCGCCGCGCGCCTCCGCGCTCCGCCGCTGCGCCGCTGCCCGCCGCCGTGCGCCGCCGCCCGCCGCCGCTCGCCGCCGCTCGCCGGCGGCCGCCGCCGGCGCCGCCGGCCGCCGGAACAGTAACTCCGGCGTGAACAGTAATTTTTGCCGAAAAACAAAGTGGATATACCATTTCGACCGTTTTCGCGCGCTGAGTCCGATTCCGCCATCCGTTTCGCCAAATTCTCATCCTAAATTTTGGAAAGGCTCCCGGAAAATCCCGTTTGCTCCGATTTTTGCGCAGAGTCAATTAAAAATATTCAATTTCATTTCTACAAGCTCCGTTGCACAGTAAAAGCCTTCTACAGTCACTATTAATGTTTCGGAGGTTCTGCGGGAGTCCGGATCATCACACCCAAGCTTTTCCCACTCAAAATGATCAACTGTGGATTCGGTGCGCTAAATCCAAATCCGGTGCTCTACAGCATGCATCAGTGAAAAATAACCGCCGAGATATAACCCAATCAACCCGAGCTAAACCTCGAACACCGCCTGCAGAACCATCACAATCGGCAAAAAGAACCAAGTACCGCCGATGTGAAAATCACCCAAGTAACTGGCCGACACTCACTGACCAGTATAACCGCCTAATCTGGAGTGGCACTCGAGGGGAGCTACCCACACGAGGAAATTAACCATAACAAAAGTATCTCAATAAGTAGGACTTGATCAAGACTATACTCAATGTGGAGAACTATATCCACTAAGGACAATCCTGGCCAAACCTGATGCAAGATCTATAACCGGCGCAACCGTCCAAAATCCACAATGGCCAAACCAACCCACGAGTCAAAAATCCGGTGTTAAGCCCACCTGACTCGAAAATCTCAACTATACTACCCCGTGCCCAAGCTCAACCCGGAGCAACATGTAACACCTCTACATATGTGTAAAAGAGGAGAAAAGAAACCAAAAGAGTTTTCTCCTAAGTCAAATCCAACATGATCGTGTAGCAGAAAAAGATGGTTTATCTAGATGGCCATTCAAGCATGCATTTGTTCTCATTTGGAAGGAAATAAAGAGTAGCTTCCAACATGATTCTCACATAACATGAACTTGGAAATAACCGACAACATTCATTCTCATTTTAAAGGGTTTAGGAGTCATGAACAACACTTAATTTTATAAGGAATAAATCTCAACATATAACCATAACTATTCTTTTTCATGAATGGATTAAAATCAATAGCAGGGATCAATCTCACATAAGCTAGGTCAAGATCAATGAGGTAACTATTCTCACATAGCATAGGCTAAAAGAATATCGCCTATGATCAACATCACATAAGGTAGTGCAACATTCACCAAGCTAATCATTCATACATGGATAGGTTAAGGATTAACTAACATCACACAAACATGGGCATTCAATCAAGAAGAGTCACCAAAGAATAGGGAAACAACAACCAACTATAATAAGTGGAAATCCAATAGCCCGAGTGGGTAAATCGTAACTTTAGAGGTGCTCAACAATCCACCTGGTAACTAGATGATCCGAAGTCCGATCTAGCTAAAATTCGGTATGCACGATCTCCCGCCTGTTATGAATACAACGCACCAAGAATCGCCACGATATCACTGTCTGATTGAATACAATCATCAAAACAAAATTGTTGCGCAGATTTTAGGAAAAATTCTAGCAATTAACTCCTTTGAAGATAGATTAAATATCTGAGTACAATACCTCAATTTTTCACTCCCAACAGAAAATTTAGGTTTCCCTCCGTCCAAGAATCATCTTCCAAAACTCAAGAACCCATCTTAGGCCCCTCTTAATTTTCCAATTTACGAAAAGGTCCAATGCTATCCAAACATACATCAAATTTTTAACATAGATTTCTAGGTTAAATAGAAACCAATCCATATAGAATTTTTAACTACAACCAAAAGGAAAAATATTCACCTTGATTCTAAGAATATGTACAAACATAAAAATTCCAAAAGTAGCCACAGATTAACTCAAAATCTACATCTCCAAAGTCTAATTATCAAAATAATATCCAAATACATTCTAGCTGTGAACTTGAAAACAGGGGTTGAAAGATCAATAAAATTACCTAAACAAACGAGCTCCAAATTCTACAAGAAAGGTACCATTGGATTCCTCTTCGAGAGTATATGAAGATCAAGCCAAAAAACACTAAAATTCATGGACAAATGAAAGAGAAATTCCATAATTACTCTCAGCTATCAAAAATTCATTCTGTGCACAAGTTCTTCAAAGAATGCTAATAAACTCTCAGAAATATTCAAATCTAGGTAAAGTGGTACATACCAAAGTTGTAGATCTTCGAGTTCTAAAGATTTCCTTACAAATATCATCTTGAAATTCCACTCCTACAGTCCAGCGGAAGGAAAACACTGAGCATTGCTCAAAATCCCAGGCTATGCACAAGGGTCCCAAAGATGGCTTAAAAACTCCAATAAAACTCAAGATCTAGCCAAAGGGTTGAATATCAAAGTTGTAGATCTACCTCTTGTAAAGATGCAAAATTAAAAATTAGGCCAAAACTCTAAAAGATGAGTTCTGTAGGGCTCCTGCACTGAAACGCGACGAAAACAAGATGAAAAATGGCTTCAAGTGTTCTTCCACCCGTTATGTGGCTATGAACACCACAGTGGCTCCGCCAAACTCCACCCCAAAAGAAGAAGATGATGATGATGATGA
Source organism: Tillandsia fasciculata (assembly GCA_029168755.2). Lineage (NCBI taxonomy): Eukaryota > Viridiplantae > Streptophyta > Magnoliopsida > Poales > Bromeliaceae > Tillandsia > Tillandsia fasciculata. The sequence continues at coordinate 20,050,236 of CM054937.1, read as the reverse complement.
TGATGATGCTCTGGTTAGCTCAGTAAAAATGGCTAAGTCGCAAAAATTTCGAAATGGTGGAGAATGGGGCTATTTATAGGCCAAAAACTATCTGCAAATAGGGTTTTGGGGACAACTACGGTAGAGCACAGCCAGCCGAGGGAGGGGAGAGAGAGGCGGGACACGCGGCAGCCATCCCCGTGCGCCCCGCGATCCGCCGCACCGTGTTGCATCGTGCACGCGTGCCGCGCCCCGTCAACGCGCCCCACGTGTCGCTGTCGGGCCAATCACAGCCCGACATGTGGCGTCCCGATTTTTGGCTGCACCTGGTGCATGCGCCCGGCTCCATGGACCGGCCCGCATTGAATTGGGCGCGTTTGGCCCAATTAGCCTATTTTGGCTAATTTTCGCGTGTTGAGTCCATTTTTCGCGTCTGTTTGCCGCGTTATGGACCCGATACACCAATAATAGATGTTTTCTCACCACAGACCACCCGGTCAAATAACATGGGAATTCGGGTCACCACACCTCTGCCGCCTCTATTTCCTCCCTGAGTGTTGTCACTGATTGTCAGTTGGGTTTAGAGAGATTGTTCAACTGTGTGTTGCGCTCTCAATTTCACACGTTGTTCATAAACTTAAAACGATCCCAACAAATCTTCTACCTTTAAATTGTTTGTCTTTGGCCACCTCAATTGAAGAAACAGTATGATCAATTTGACAGTAAACTGATCTCAAAATTTTTTCAACAATTAATTTGTTAGGCCAGTTTTCTCTATTCATCCGTATTTTATTTGATACGGATATTACCCGACTAAAATAGTCATCGATTGATTCACTTTTATTCATTTGTAAATATTCAAATTCTCTTTTAAAAGTTTGAAGTCGTATCCTTTTACTCTATCTGCACCTTTTTAACTCCTATCGAGCATATTCTAAGCTTCTTTTGTTGTTTTTTGCATTCGATAGCCTCTCAAAAATAATTTCATCTACCGTCTAATACAAAAAGAATAATGTCTTTCCGTCTTTCTTTCGGCAATTTTTAAGCACTTCCTTCCTTACAGCAGTGAGCATTTCAAATTCATTATCGGTGACATCTTTGAAACCATCTTTCACAATATCTTATAACTCCTGGGATAAGAATAAATATTGTATCTGGAGTTTAGGGCCATGATCAACTATCGATGTCGATGTCGATAAAGAGCGCGATGCCAACACTTTCTACGTCCTCAACAACTTGGTTCTGATACCACTTGTTGGAGAGGAGAGGTTTCTTTGTTGTAAATCTTCTTCAACTAATTGTCTGAATTCAACAATAAATTTTATTCCACACGTTTACCGCATGTATATAGAGCTTTTAATATAAAATAAGAAAATTCTAATAACAACCACTTGACAAGATTTTAATTTATCTTTAATATCTTACCAACTAATATTAAAAGATAAATTTAAATTTATCAAAAATATTAGATTACTTATCAATAAGAAAGAGAAAGATAGTCTACTATCCATTTCTGAAAATTTGAACTAAATTTCGAACTTGAAATCTCATAGACCAACCACCAAATCTTTTGCCATCTATATTAGGAGCGGTTAGTATGTATTTGTTATCAAATATTGAGTGAGACAAATAGGAGAGGTATAGTTTCTCCTTAAGTGGTGCACGCAGTAGTTTCTCCCTAAAACTAGCAGCGTTTTAATAAATCTGGGCTCCATTAAACGGCATATACAATAATCTAGCCAAAAAATTCCAGATGGCCCATTGCTGCTGCTCAATGGATGTATCCATCGAGAGGCAACTTTTTCAAACAGCGCTTTTTCAAGTTGGAGACAGAATCTATAATTAATCTGTATTAATATCGTTTTCTTTGGTAATGTAATCCAGGACAATAATATAAAGTTGTGCCGCACGTAAGGTTTGTCCGCTCGCCCTTGTAGCATTTGTTTTTGAGTAATGCTATTCACATATCTCAAAAGAGATGTATGATATGCACATTCCATTTATTTAAAGGTGGAGTGTACGAGTGATCAGTAAAATTTATTTTATTTTAAAATAAATGAGTTGTAAAATATATATATTTTTTTAGATGTACAAAAAGTATTTTCCTTTGTTGTTTCACTGAAATTATTCCCTACACCTTGGTGTATCCATACATCTAATATATCGTACTTAATATTTGAACACTAATACCTTAAAGCTAAAGTATTCAGATAAATGTTATCTAAAATATGTAAAGGATCTGCATGTAAAAAAAGTTCACTAGTTTTGATAAGCAGGTAGTCCAAATATTAACGATATAAAAATAGACACTGCTATTTGATTTATATCGTACATGCGTACCATGTCCAGATGTATGATATATAGATTTTCTACATGTTGCGCGCAGAAGATATCAAAAAAATTAAAAATAAAAATTTATAAAATTTATTTGAACTATGAACCATTTTTAGCTGACTATCTAACTTTTCAAAATGTTGCTTTTACTATCAAATTTTTTAATTTCTTTGATTTGAATAGGTGAGCATTACTTTGATTTTCAAATTTTAAATATATTATTTATCTTTATAAATTTAACTAATATATTTTATACAATTTTTGTAATTATAAATTTATTAAATAAGCAATTATATTAGAGCAATGCTCTTATATTATATTTTTTGTTTGGATGCCATCCATTCATTTCTGTTCATCGACTTAAATATAATTATTTTTTAATTGTGATATGCAATAGCAAGTCATTTTGAGAGAGATATTAGTTATTAAAGATATTTTGATATTTTGATTCAGAGATAATTAAATAATTTTACCCTACTTTGGGAGCTTTTATTTTTGAAAATATTATAAATTTTAAATATTCCAATCTAGTAAAAGTTCTTTTTTAATTAAATAATTTTAAATATTCAAATTTAAAATATTCAAAATTATAATCTAAAACTCCTTAAATTAATGCCTAAATTTTAATATTTTTAGTATTAAAATTAGAATTAATTTAATCCATACAATTTTATTCTAAGAATAAATTTGAATTATATCCTATATTTTTATTAAATTAAATATTTAACCACATTCAAATATTTTTAAATAGTGATGCAAAATTAATGTCTAAATTAGAGGAATTCTAAAATTTCTTAATCATATTAAATATGTTGAATTTAAATATTTACCTATTTTTAAATTTTTTAAAATAGTAATACAAAATTAATGTCTATGAGAAATTCTAAAATTCTTTAAACATATAAAATATGTTGAATTTGAATATTTACCTATATTTAAATTTTTTAAAAATATTGATATAAATTAATTCCTAAATTATAATTCTAAAACTCATTAAATCAAATGCAATATTTTTACTATTAAAATTTAAATTAATTTAGCCCGTATAATTCCTTTTTTAGAATAAATTTGAATTATACCCTATATTTCTAGTAAATCAAATATTTAACCACATTCAAATTTTTTTAAATAGTGATACAAAATTAGTGTCTAAATTAGAGAAATTCTAAAATTATTTAAACACATTAAATATGTTGAATTTGAATATTTACCTACATTCAAATTTTTAAAAAATATTGATATAAATTAATACCTAAATTAGATGAATTCTAAAACTTCTTAAATTAATATTTAAATTGTAATTCTAAAACTTCTTAAATTATTGTCTAAATTGTAATATTTTTACTATTAAAATTTGAATTAATTTAGCTAGTACAGTTTTATTCTAAGTATAAATTTGAATTATACCCTATATTTCTATTAAATCAAATATTTAATCACATTCAAATATTTTTAAATAATTATACAAAAGTAATGTCTAAATTAGAGAAATTTTAAAATTTCTTAATCATATTAAATATGCTAAATTTGAATATTTACTCATTTTCAAATATTTTAAAATAGTGATACAAAATTAATATCTAAATTAGTGAAATTCTAAAATTCTTTAAACATATTAAATATGTTGAATTTGAATATTTACCTATATTCAAAAAAAAAATTAAACATATTAAATATGTTGAATTTGAATATTACATTCAAAAAAATTTAAAGTATTGATATAAATTAATGCCTAGATTATAAATCTAAAAGTCCTTAAATTAATGCCTAAATTATAATTATAAAACTCATTAAATTAATATCTAAATTATAATTTTAAAATTTTTAAAATTAATACTTATATATGTGTAAAATTAATATTTAAATTTGTGGAAAGTATATCAATTAATTTTTTCTTGAAGTTACCTTTTAATCTAGTAAAATATAAAATAACACTTTTACTTTTTATTGATCAACAGTTAAGATTTTTTTAATTATTTATAAATTTAAGTACTGGAGCATTTGTTAACTTAAAATATTCTCAAATTAAATAAATTAAAAAATTTGATAGTAAATTATAATTTTGAAAGGTTAAGTAGTGAGTTCAAAACGATCCATACTTTATATAAAGTCGGTATATTTTTACCAAAATATAGTCTTAACCGTGCATAATTAACCGTTGATTGTGCATTATTAACCGTTGATTGTGCATTATTAACCCTACTTCTAGATTTGAAGTAGGTTTTTGTTTTTTTTTTTTTTTTTTTTTATCGTGCAGAGCACCAGGTGCACTATTAATGTCTCCTTTTTTTCTGTATTAAATTTAACTCTCCCTACGCGGACAAGGGTTGATTTGCTCGGCCGGAATTTGATTTCTTATCAGTAAAGTTGTTTGGGAGGCAATTTGGGTCTAATCAGAGTGCTGTTTTTATTGAGTGTCAGTGTGTTGTCAAATATATCTAATATATCTAATATTTTTATACTATGCGTTGTTTATGCAACGGGTATAGTTCAATCAAAGCCTCCGCATAATATATTCAAACACATCAATTATTTATAAGAACAATATTTCGGGTACTTGTAAAGTACTCTTACAGTTTTAATAAAAACTCGTAGAGTTTTATTTGGGTGCCAAAATAAGTTACCTGGTGATTACTTAGTTAATCATTGGTTGGTATAATTTTTTTTGTGTGTGTGTGTGATTAGTATATAGGAGATTGATCATTACTTCTTGAAAATTTTTGATATTTATAATTTGATGAAATAATATATTTTACTTATAATAAGATTATGTTTGATTCGCTTTATTTAGCATAATTGGTTATTTCAACATAATAAGTAATTTGATATATTTGATCTAGATTATTATTACTAATGTCGTATTATTCTGTTTAATTCAGTGAAGTAATATAATGTCCGATTATTACATATTTAAGATTATTTTATTAAGTCCTTATATATTTATATTTCGGAAATCCTAATAATAAAATTTGTACTATTCTAAACAGACCTTTACAGATATTTATTTAAAATTTGAATGTAAACTTTGGATTTAAGTTTCAATTTAAATTCAAAATTCAAATATAAATTTAAAAATATTAGTTCAAATTTTAAATTTTAAGTTTGAAATTTAAATTCGAATTTTGATTTGGAATTCAAATTCAAAATTTAAATTCAGATTTTTAAATTCAAATTTTAAATTTTAATTCAAATTTAATATTTAATTCAAACTTTTAATTCTAATTGCATTCAAATTCAAATTTAAATTCAAAAATTGAATTCAAATTTTAAATTATAAATTCAAATTATAAATTTAAATTTAAAATTTAAATTTTTAATATTTAAAAATTATTTCTAACTTTGGATAAAAATTCAAATTTAGTTTTTGGATTTAAATTCTAAATTCAAATTTATAATTAAAGCTTTAAATCCAAATTCATTCAAATTCTAAATTTCGTTTCATCTTGTGAATTCAAATTCCATTTGAGTTTTGATTTTTTTAGTTCAAATTTTAAAGTCAAATTCTAATTTGAAATTTTAATTCAAATTTCAAATTAGATTAAAATTTTAAATGTAAATTTAAAATTCAAAATTTAAATTTGAATTCAAAATTTAAATTTAAATTCAAATTCAAATTCAAATTCAAATAAAATTTGAATTCAAACTTAAATATTTTAATTAAATGAGAAACGAACATTTAAATTTATTATAGATTTAAATTTGAGATAATTAGGACATGGAGAGGTAATTTTATAATTTTGCATAAGTTGGAGGAGGGCGGGCAGTTAGTAATATAAGATATCCACCTACAGTATTATTTTTGGCATATTTTTGGTGTTCTCTCGCACTATTAATAATAGTGCATTACCGATCAGATTACTAAACTAAATATAATAATCTAAAAAAAAAATAGCCAAAAAGACTAGAATATTTATTTTATTTGGTAAAAAAATGACTTAGAAAATTGAATAGATTATTCTATTCTAACATATTTGATCGCATTTCAAATAGGATACTATTTGGTAGTTTAATTAAGGTATTTACTCTCATTTAATTTCTATATTTGAGGGAGCGATGGAATGGGTCATGGGAGAGAGAGAGGCTAGTCATAAGTAACGGAGGAACATGAAAAGGGATTTTTTTTTAAAATGACCCTATTACTTTTCAAATTTTACAAAATAACTCTGCCAAAATTTTTTTTACAAAACTAACTCTACTTTTGCCAGGTGGGCGCCACGCGGGATTGACGACCTGAAGAATGGTTCAGCGTGTTCAGTATACTCACTGAAGACGCTGAATCAATCAGCGTCTCCATAAAAACCCTATGAAGACGCTGAATGATTCAGCGTCTTCAGTATCTTTCTGAAGGCGCTGATTCATTCAGCGTCTTCGACACCACATACAACAAAGCTGAGGGTTGAGGACTCGGTCAATTTTTGCGAAATTGGCTAAGTCCTCAGATATATAGGCGTTGGATAATATACATGTTAGAGACGCTGAACAGTTCAGCGTCTTTAACATTTATATTAGAGGCGCTGATTAGTTCAGCGCCTTTAATATTTATGTTAGAGGTGCTGAACCATTCAGCGCCTTTAACATTATAAGTTAAAGGCGCTGAACTATTCAGCGCCTTTAACTTATAATGTTAAAGGCGCTGAATGGTTCAGCGCCTTTAACCGCAGCATCCACCAGAATTTTTTTTCAAGTGAAAAAAACAAAATTTGTACAACAAGTTTCATAACAGAATGAAAAATACAACAAGTTTCACAACATGTAGATAGTGAACTAAAACATTCATAAATAATGTGGAACAATTGCACAACATTCAGATGTAACAGTTGAGTCAGAACAAAAAAATATAATTACAAAAATATTAAGAATACACCCTCAAACTCAAAATTAAGATAATACTCAATTTTGAGCTTATCCTCTCCCTCGACCTCCTCGGCCACGCCTACGTCCACGCCCTCACGGTCGCCCACGCCCACGAGGAACAACAAGCTCGATAATCGGCGTATCATCAAGTTGCTCGGCCGCTGCTAACTGATCGAGCTCCTCGATAATAGCACCCTCATCAATATGTTGGATCTCGTGTGGTGATGATGACGAGGGACGACGACGTGAATATGTCGATGCAAATGATGTCCGTGATACAGGAGGCGGGAGTGTCTCTGACGTCGAGGGATATGTCGTAGGGGCTTGAATAGGAGGAGATGGAGATCGCGGCACCTGAAATGGCGTAAATAGTTAGGTAATTTGAATTTGAAGACTTAATTTGAAATTTTTAGTGATATGAAGGTACTTGATGACTCGAGGACGATGTGTGAGCATAATCTCCTCGTCCCTCAGCAACTCTGACAGTAGGTACTGACGGTATATTTTGCAGTACCGTATGAATATGCTCGTACATATCTGTCAGAGTCCTGAATATTCTCGTAGGCGACGGACGATCATGCAATAACTGGCCTATAGTAGTATCCATCTGTCGTAGCGTATCGGCCTGCATTTCAATGAACAAATTAAATTTATATTAAATATACAAAACATGTTAAATTTATATAAAAAAATGATTATACCATTGTCCTCTCGATATGCCCACGTGGATGAAAAGTCAGCGGAGGACGCTGCACTGGACGATATATCCATCTCCTGGTAATCGTCCAGTACCATTGCATGTATATGGATGCCGCCTGCAGTGGGTCCTCACCAGCAGCCGGGAGCTGATCAACAATGTGATCTAGCCTCTCAGCCCACCTCTCAATGTGTATAGCGTGAAATGCACTCCAATCCTCATCCAGACGCCCACGTGATGTCATGCGTCGGATGGACTCCACATTGAGAGGTATATGCTGGAGAAGACCGAACTGCCGCAGGACTCTGTCTGGTACATGCATCTCTACTATGTGATAGCAGATGATGACTGTCCTTGAACGCCAGACTTGCGAGCCCTGTACACAGAAGTCTGGTAATACAGCTAAAATCTCCTCTGTGTACGGCATCCATATAACCTGTTAATGACACAAAATGATCAGTTAGTATAAAAATATTTAGAAAAAATATATTTAAAGTATTGATTTAAACATCTACATACCTGCGTCTCTCTCTGCTGATCTAACTCATCTCTATAAAACTCAATGTCAGCGGTCCTGACATTGGCTCTGAATCGTAGTCCTCCAGCGTTTGCCCATCTAGATTGTAAAATATATATATTAGTTGCAATTACATATGAAATACAAAAATCTACTATATTAAATAAATATCTTACCGGCAACCCAGAGAGAGATCTACAAGGTTGGGTAGCGCTAGGACGCCTGTAGGTCGGCCGATGTGAATATGCTCCCAAGCCCAAATCTATATATTAACACAAACGATTTAATATTAGAAATAAAAGATTAAATACCAATATTAACTTAATAATGAAATCAATATATTATATATTATACCTGCAATAGCGTCCCAAAACAACAACACTCGGCCTTCCCGTGTAGTGAGGCAAGTCCTAGCGCTTGATACATATAAGCCAAGGCAGCTGCACCCCATGCATAAGCCCCGCAGAGATGGAAATCAGCCATTAGTGATAGCCACTTTAGGTGCACTGTGCGTCCGCTGGGGTTGGGAAACAAACTACACCCGATTTGGTATAACATATATGCACGGGCTGTAGCTGCGACTACTTCTGCAGGGGCATCTAGCGGTATATGGCTGTACTGATGATATAGCCACGTTAGGCGTATCTGCGACCCCTTTATTTCGTCGGGCACAGCTCCCAACAATGCCTCGCATAGCGGCACCCACTTTTCAAGTGAAATTTCCGTTACTGGTGGACCGTCGACACGGAGACCTGAAATAACCGCCACATCCTGGAGTGTGACGGTCATCTCACCATGTCGAAAGTGGAACGTCTGGGTCTCCGGTCTCCACCTCTCGGCAAGGGCCGCTAGTAAAGCCTGATCCAGCTGGACGCGTCTCAACCGTGCTACCCCGTAAAATCCAGATAGTCGAAGGAGATCTAGCACAGCTGGATGCTCAAGCTCCCACTGGTTGAGCTTCCGCCCATACTCTGAGAACTCCACCGCACGATACCCCTGTAATGCCAAAACAAATATAGTTAGCTTTTACACTAATTTAGCTTATTAGTATTACAATAAAATATCAAATGAAATTTTATAGCTTTTACCTCAGTCCTGATAAAGGCGGAGCTATGGCGATGCTGGTCTACTAAGACAGACGCATCAACTGGCCCCGCGTCCTCGTGATCTGCCATCTGCAATAAGCAATCTACATATTAGTAACATGATAGGTAAAAAAAATTAAATATAAAGACAAGATAAGTATAATTGTGTAAATCATACGCCGGCGTCCTTGTTGCACCCTTTCTGTATTTTGTGGACAAGTGCTCCTATAATGGCCTGCCTGCTTACAAATGGAGCATTTTACTCGTCGGCCACCCCCCTCGTCCATTACATTACGAATACGTGTTGATCGTGGACGACCTTTCTTCCTTCGTATGGGAGGCGGTACAATCGGGGGACCTTAGGGTCGTGGCCAGTGCCGTCTATCAGGAACAGGATGAAATTGTGGTGCGTACGTCGCACGATAGCAGTCTGTACTATACCAGGTTGAAGTGAAATTCTGGTAGGCTAATCTCATATGTGATCTACTACAAACTGTTAAGACATGCGAGCAAGGTATTCCTGTTAGATATAATTCACAACATGAACATTCGACATTTGTTCCATTGACGATCACTTTGTAGTCGAAATCTCCAGTTTTAACTTCAAATTCTGTGAGTCCAAATCTTTCAGCATGATGTCGCCGCGCCGTATCTAAATTTTCGGTAATCTTATTTTTGACTTTGGGGACAAAAGCGTCCGTCGAATGTTCACCGGCCGCATGGCGCTTGCAGAAATAGTTATTAAGCTTATAAAAAGTAGCCGCAACAAACGCTGTGATAGGCAAACCACGAGTGTCCTTAAGAACCCCATTTAACGATTCAGAAAGATTTGTAGTCATCAATCCAAACCGGCTGCCTCCATCAAATGCTCTTGCCCAGTACTCTTTATATCTGTCAAGATTATGGACCCACTCCCAAGCATCGTGATCCAACACCTTTAATTCTTCCTTCAGCTGATTATATGCCGTCGGTGTTGCAGCCTTTCCGATCTGCCAGAATTTATCTAACAATATGTCGGTCTTGAAGCGCTTTTTCATGTTTGCTTTCATATGTCGAAGACACCAACGATGCGAGTGACCCCGTGCTGGAGGATAGATAGTAGCCACTATTTCCCTCAATCCAGGAAATCGATCAGATATAAAACAAATGGCTCTATCACGGGTAACATAGTGACGCAAGTTATGCAAAAACCATCGCCAACTCTCGGTATTCTCTCCCTCACAAATTGCAAATGCCAAAGGATATAATCCATCATTTGCATCTGCAGCCGTCGCTATCAAAGCATGACCTTCGTATTTGCCGTACAAATGTGTGGCATCAATACTCACCACCGGCCGACAATGTGCGAATCCATGGATCGAAGGTCCAAATGACCAAAAAACACGACCAAAGGGAGCAATGCCATCACCGGGCCACCTATGATCCAGACGCCATAAAGTACCAGGATTAGAATTCTTTACCATAGAAAGGTAACGAGGCAAGTCAGTGTACGATTGCTCCCAGCTCCCGTAAATAATTTGTAATGCTTTACTCTTTGATTGCCAAGCCTTCCAATATGTTATGTCAGTATGGAACTCTGCTCGCACCGTATCTCGAATTTCTTTTGGCGTCATATTAAGTCTAACCTTTAATGTCGGAAGAATCAATTGACATATAAGGGTCGAATTACAATTACGGTGCGCCGCATTCAGTATTGGAATTACACATGTGTGTGGACCAGCATATGTTTTTACCCTAAAATATGTCGTATCTTTGGGTACTGAAGCATGTAATCTCCAAGAACATCCCTCTACTAAGCATTTGACAGTGTAAGTCGTTCTTGTAGATTTCAATACTTTCATTTGTACATTATGCTCAATATGCCACCGGTCTAGAGCATCCAATAAAGTTGCCTTATCTTGAAAGACACGTCCAGCCCAACTCCCGTCGATGCTAGGGAGACCAGTATTGATTTGTCGAATATTAAGATCTGTATGATCTACAGCATACTGATCTATCCAATTAGTATCTGAAAGAAAACGTTCCGGATGATCAATAAATTCATTTTCCTCGTCAGGATTGTCTACGTAATCATTGCTGATTTGTGGGTTGTCCATTTGAGTGTAAATTGTATTTGCAAGATCATTTAACCCTCCATCATGATTTTCATCTATATCTGGAAATGAAACATCCAGTTCGTCATCCTCACTACTATTCTGATCATCATGGATTGGTGAATCCTCATGATTAATATCACTATCACCACCCCTGTCAACATTATCACCTCCTTCCTCAACATTAGTATCAAATTCATTAATAGCAGGTGGATTCCAATGTTCATAGGAATTAGATAACCTGCAAATTTGGTAAACCTAAAATTCCAACATTGCCATTAATTTAAAACTTAACATTTAATTTATATTTGTACTTACCCCCAATCAGAAGGTTTTAGTTGTAAATGAGACATCCTTGGTTCTATACGGGAGGTCGTGCATTGTTCGCGTGATGTCGTGCCGTGTCCGCGTGAGGTCGTGGCTTGCATGTGTGTGGTCGTAGGTGGCACACATGTGGTCATTGGTGGCACACATGTGGTCGTTTGTGGCACACTACTAAACGAGCAAGGTACAACACTCTCAATAGGGTCATACTCACTTTCTCTGCAATATATACAATGATTAAGTCCATTTAAAGAAGATTACAAATTACTATATTATTAGGTTATTTTTCTAACCTTGTCATTCTGACACCACCTTCGTGTGGAATATTTTAATCATCCATTACATTGGCGGAAGGACCCAAATCAATATAATTGTGGAGCATTCTCGTGTAATAATCTTGCGGTTCAAAATGATCCGACGGATGTAGCTCTTTCTCAATGTATACCGTCACAACACCATGATGTTCACATAATCCAATCATTCCCTCCAATGATTCATCATCTACTACTTCGTGAGCTAAATATCCACTACCGATCGTGGGGCAACCGATAGTAAATTTTAAACGAAATTGTTCTCTTGTACAATTTACTAAACGATACATTCTCGTCTCGAAACTACTATATGTAGCATCAGAACGTATCGCGATTAACTTTTTTTGACCGCCGATATATCGTGGACCATTCTCATCGATAACTAACTGTCCATCCCAATGAACACTTATGGGCATGCGACGATTAGCCATTTCAACTACAAAACAAAATTTAAACACTTCAAAATACTTCTTTTAACTTTACAGTCGGAGACCGACAGTGAAACCTCTCACTTTACATGCGACGATTAGCCATTTTAACTACAAAAAAAAAAAACACAGACCTCACTGTGAGAACATACCGATCCCTCACAATGAGGGATCCCTTACTGTGAGAACAGAGGATCCCTCACTGTGAGGGGATCGCTCACTGTGAGCGATCTCACAGTGATGACATCGCTCACTGTGAGGGGATCTCTCACAGTGAGCGATCTCACCGTGAGAGATCACTCTCTCACAGTGAAGCTCTCTAACTGTGAGAGAGTGATCTCTCACAGTGAGAGAGCTTCACAGTGAAGCTCTCACAGTGAGAGAGCTTCACAGTGAAGCTCTCACAGTGAGAAAGCAAACATTCTGTGAGAGAGTGAGAGATCACTCTCTCACAGTGAAGCTTCTAACTGTGAGAGAGTGATCTCTCACAGTGAGAGCTTTACAGTGAAGCTCTCACAGTGAGAGAGCTTCACAGTGAAGCTCTCACTGTGAGAGAGCAAACATTCTGTGAGAGAGTGAGAGATCACTCTCTCACAGTGAAGCGAGTTTCGAGATCACTGTGCGAGAGTGATCTCTCACAGTGAAGTCTCACTGTGATCTCACAGTGAGAGAGAGAGAGAGAGCAGAGAGAGGGAAAGAGCTCACAGTGAGAGAGAGAGCGCGAGCGAGACGGCGACAGCGACGGCAACGGCGACGGCGACGGCGAGAGGAGAGCGGCACAGTGCGCGAGAGGATATCGGCAGGCGACGGCGACCGCGATCTCAATGTGCACGGGGCACTGCGACGGCGACGGCGAAGGCGATCACACTGTGCTCGGAGAAATGACCGCGCGGGGGGGGGGGGGGGGGGGGGGGGGTCGTGAAGGATTGAAGATCGCGCGGGGGGGGGGGGGGGGTCGTGCGGGATTGAAGATGAAGAGAAAATGACCGCACTGCTGCCCGCGCGGGCTTTATGTGGATGAAGAAGGCGCTGGATCGTTCAGCGCCTTTAACATTATAAGTTAAAGGCGCCGAACTACTCAGCGCCTTTAACATTATAAGTTAAAGGCGCTGAATGGTTCAGCGCCTCTAACATAAATATTAAAGGCGCTGAACTAATCAGCGCCTCTAATATAAATGTTAAAGACGCTGAACTGTTCAGCGTCTCTAACATGTATATGACCCAATGCCTATATATCTGAGGACTTACCCAATTTCGCAAAAATTGGCCAAGTCCTCAGCCCTCAGCTTTGTTGTATGTGGTGCCGAAGACGCTGAATGAATCAGCGCCTTCAGAAAGTATACTGAAGACGCTGAATCATTCAGCGTCTTCATAGGGTTTTTATGGAGACGCTGATTGATTCAGCGTCTTCAGTGAGTATACTGAACACACTGAACCATTCAGCGTCTTCAGGTCGTCAATCCCGTGTGGCGCCCACCTGGCAAAAGTAGGGTTAGTTTTGCAAAAAAAATTTGGCAGGGTTATTTTGCAAAATTTGAAAAGTAATAGGGTCATTTTAAAAAAAATCCCCGTGGAAAGCACACTGTTGTTGCGTGGTTATAACTTTGCTAGCAGTCCACAATCCATGATAGGCTTTTCCCTCATAGATGATGAACACATGAATAGTGCTAGTCCACAAAAGAGATAAAAAAGAATTCTGTCATAGATTTATTTAAGAAATAATAATAAATATTTCCCCTTTTTTCCCTCCTTTTCCTTTCCCCCGACGCCAATAACTCGCTACGACTCCAGCCCGTTACTACTCGGGTTTCCTTTTGGTCTTTGAACTGTTAATTTCAACCTTCAAGACCCCAAACTTAAAATAAAGTTTCTATCCAGTCCCTAAAGCTTTCAGAAATGCTCCGTTTTGACCTTTACCTTAGAAAAATAAATTGCTGCGTGCATCTGATACATCTGTATGCTCATATACTCTATTTCAACATTCTGATTTAATATAGTTTGAAAAAATGGTAACACTCCCCAGTCCCCGGGTGCCTTCGACCGCATAAAACTTGAACAGAAAACGCAAGCACATAAACAACGCTACATGCGCATCACAATATTACAATCCTTGTTTTCGGTGGTTAAAAAAAGCCAAAATTTTATATTCCATGGAAAAGAAGCCAGCTACACAACGCAAAAGACAACACAGAGATGCAAATAATAATAAAAAAGAAGTAAACACGCTAGTAAATAATTCTTTCAACCAATTAAATATTGGCTTCAGCATTTTCTGATTTTAACATCTAAGGATATAAACATCTAAGGATGCAAAAGAAAAGGCACGAGGCGAAAACATTGTAGGTTTTTAAAAGCTACAAACCGGCAATCCTATAAAAACTAGGAAGATGCTTATTAGCCTTCCCACATTTGTTCTCAAAACAGAGAAAACTCACATAAAGATAAATACCCAGACTCGAACAGACTACCAACATATATATTACAATACTATAGGTAGTCCAAGTCCCTCCCATTAGGGACTACTTTAAATCTGGATAGTACAAAAGACTCGGTGATCTTAAAAAGCTTCTTGGAAAACAAGGAAAAAAAGAAATAATAATTCCACAACATTGTACAACTAAGGGTAATTATCCAAGCAGACGAGCTATGGCGTTCCAAGTGAGATGGCGCATCAACTCATCAAGTGGACAGGCTAATCAGTTTTGCGACGAACCAGATTGAACAGGCAGTAAATTAGAGAGAGAAGCCAATGCCAGAAAACAACAAGAAGATTAGACTTCTTCGGTTTAGGTTCAGGCCTTGGTCCGAATATTCCTTTGTAAATCTCTTTCTGCTTTTGGTACACAGCTTTGTCATGTTCGGCAAGCGACCGAAGCTCCTTCAAGATTGCCTTATCTTCTGGAGCATACTTCCGGGCTCTTTGAAAGTCCTCGCGAGCTGCTTCTGTTTGGCCAAGTGCTGCCCTGGCCTTTCCCCGCCTGAATAATGCTTTTACATTGTTTTCATCTTCTGATAATACCTGAGAGTGCGGTCAAAATGAAATCGTTAGTGACAACTGACAAATTCAAATACCAATCTAAGGCAACAACAGAATTTCATATTGTACAGTTGCAGCCATTGTGTACATGTGAGGTATAATAAGGAAGACTGAAGGTACAGAGCCTGACCATACAGTATTTCAAATTATTTGTAAGAAAAGAGTGCAGAAAGAAATAAAGTACATTATAAATGTCAAGCATCTTTAATTTTAATAGTTAAAGACAGTCACTTTGGGGTTCAAACTGCGGCGGAAGGTTTAGGAAATCAAGCACCAAACACTGCAGCACTAATACTATATGCTTGTTATAGATGTTGTTGTTTCTATCTTCATAATGAAGGCCTATTGGAGGTGAGAGTTTTTCTGGAAACTTCTTCACTAGCCATCGTGCCCCTCCACAAGGTTCTTTGGTTCTGCCTCTGAGCTCATAAGAATGGGTGTTGAGGCTATTATATCCCCCAATATTTAATTACAACATAGACATACTCATTTCAAATCGCAGCATTCTTGGTTCAAGGTCACCACTAACAAAAGTATGTGTATTTTCTTTTTCCTTTTTCTGATTTTCCTTGTGGCATTACATTAAAAGAATTCATGAAAGTGACTATTGGGCAAGGATTTAAGTGTCGTGGCACGGGGTCGTACTCAAAACTTGCCGGCACGGTGCGTGCCGAGCCGTACCGATGAGTGTCGGTTACAAAGAATACATGCGTGTCGACACATAATGGCATGAAATATTTATTTTCTTTAGCAACAAAATTTTTTAATTACTTATTATGTTTCTTTATCAAATATTTTGAACTTTATTGCAAAAATTATTTAGTAATTTTTTAAAAAAAGGGTTTTGAACCGTGCCATCGGCACGGGGGCTGTATCGTGCCGTTATCTTGTTGGCACAGTACGGCACAGTGGATACGGCCCGTGCCGATGGATACGGCCCGTGCCGATAGATATTTAAATCCTTGCTACTGGGTAATAAATAAATCAAAAAAATTCCGAACTAAAACAATACACAGAGCAATATAAAATTTAACAAGACTCATATCTAAAGTTGAAAAATGAGGTGAGTAAAATAAATATTCTTAGTTACAGTTTAGCATACAATGGTACATTGCCCGATAGCTTCATCATAGCGCTGTAACTTGATCAAGCATGCAGCCATGTTGAGATAGCAGGGAATTTTCACAGCCAAGGCCATATCTCTATATTTTCCAAACAACTGAAACATGAAATCATCTCCCATATATGCTATCGCCTGATTCAGAAAGAAAACAAAAAATAAGCATTATGAACAGTACGCCAACAAAATTGACTGAAATTATGGCCCCACAACCATTTCATATTGTTGCATAGCCTCTTGAAGCTTTTCGTCCTTAAAGTAAGCATTCCCTTCGACCTTCCTAATATCAGCTGCTTCAATTCTCTCTTCTACAGTCATATCACTTCTGGCTTTTCCCTGCATTACAACAATATTAAACTTGCATATTTGCTGTTCTTTGATCAGTTAACTTCACAATCTGCATACACTAAAACGAAATAACACATATTTTTGCTAAAATCAAGTGCAACAGATCTGAATCTAGTTGATATAGAATGGACAATTTATAAAGAGGTAGTGGCCTACTTCTTTGATATCATCAAAACCAATAAGCTCAACTTCATACAAAAGATCCGCTATGGGGGGAACATTTGGGAAGGAAAAGCTTCCTTCCTCCCCATAGCCTAATTCCCAGCCAACATGTAACAGTGCACGCTCCCCACTCTCCATGCTTGCGATACCAATGCCCAACCCGGCCATTTCTTTTTTCTCTGTGGGTGCCGCAACACAAGTTAGCAATACAGGGAAACAACAGTTTTTAGTTCACTAGTGGACTTTGTATAAAATGTGTGAGTAAAATGTCAGAGAGTAAAGTGCAATATATGTAAAATTTCAGAAACTAAAGTGCTCAAGTAAAAATGCAAAGCTCAAGTCACAATATAGGGATGGTACAGAGACTACCAACATATTTTATCCTTCTATGGGTTAAATGATGCACAAAAATGAACTTTTGCTTCTTAAAATTTGAATCTCAAGGTAAACTTGTATAATAACAATCCCTAACATTTAAATGTTACTTTTAAATTTTAATATAAGCCACTTAACAAAAGAAAATCAAGCAAGTTTCCAAGTTTACAAAAGCGGCATCAGATCACAGGGGATATTATGCAGGACTTGATAGGAAGTCAGAGTAACAAAGGGATTAATCCTCAGACTATGCAATCATTTGTTATATTTGTTCTCTTTCAATTCTATATTTATACAGATTAACTTGATAAAGTATTTGCATTAGGAATGAGACACTATATTTCTTTGCAGTATGACAACTTTCTACAATGCCATCTGACAACACTGTAAATCATCATAGCCTAAATTCAGCTTTCCAACAAAAACATATTGTAGTTGTCACTATTAGGACTGAATCACAACTTTTATAAAGAGCATAAAGTTGGAGCAAATCGTGGAACAGAATCAAATCATTGTTATTTTCTATTTTCTTATAAAAGTAAAATAATGAATAAGATAAAAATTACAAACAGCAATCTCCTCTGATGAGTTATAATTAGCAAATCAACACAATGGTCATTTTTCAATTTTTTAGTATAATTATATGCATCATAATCAGGTCATTAAAATATTTTGTAACTAAAGGTTGGATTATAGACAACAGGAAAGAAAAATGCTTTTTCCTGCAAAGAAAAATAAATTTTCCATGAATTCTATAAGTGAAATTATTATATAAAATTTCACAAAATATTTCTATGAAGATGATTAAGAGCGGTAACCGAGGTTGCTTTGAGATATTGATTGTGATTTGTGATAGCAAACCATGAAGCTTGGACAAAATTCTGTTAGAACATTTCCCATTGTTACTTGTGCATAGAATGAAATAAGGACAGCAGATATCATGTGAAATACTGTTGTATAATATGCAAATGGCCTTATAGTTCTTACATAGTTTGAACCAGGGTTTAAAGTGCCGCCCGTGCCGCAGCGGCACGTACCGTGCCCCTCAAATGGGGGCACGGTACAAGGGGGGTATCGCAACACCCCCCCCCCCCCCCCCCCCCGGTCTCGTTGGGTACCGCTCGAGACAAAGCGATACCCAACAGGGTATCGCGTGCCGTGCCGAGCGGCACGGCCTTTTTTTTTTTTTTTTTTTAATCACATGCGTAGAGTATTTTCTTTTATTATTATTTTTTAAAAATCACATATTGTACAGTGCATATTTTTTGTTTTTTTGTTTTAATCTTTAAGAGATTTTGGTTATTTTGTTCACTAACTAATTTAGGTTGTTAGTAAATGTGAGTATCTTTAAGAGATTTAGATTATTATTATTTCCTAACTAATATAAAAAGTAAGGAGATAAGATAAAATGAGAATGTGGTTATAAATCAGATTTTTAAAAGATTTAAGTTGTTATTATTTACTAACTAATAGCAATCTAAATCTTTTAAAGATTTAGGTTTTATGATTAAAAATATTTTTTATCTCTTTTCCTTCTTATATTAGTTAATAAATAATAACGATCTAAATATTTTAAAAATCTAATCGGTACCCACATTCTTATTTTAACAACCTAAATCTCTTAAAAATCTGACTCGTACCCACATTCCCATTTTATTTACGTATCTCTCTGTAATTTTGTTTGAAATTTACTTAATCATAAAAATTATAGCTAAAGGCGGTCCATCGTCTTTAGAAGGCGGTGACCATTCTGTATGTGGCGCTGCTATGGCAAGCTGACAAAAATAGGGTTAGTTTTACAAATAAAATTTTGATAAGATTATTTCACAAATTATAAAATTTTAGAAGGTTATTTTGAAAAAAAAACTCCATTGTACTTTATATATAAAAAAAAATATCAATATATTAATTGGTGAGTATAGTAAGCTATATATAGCCAATATTCATAATTTTTTGACTAAATATTTCAAAACAATATTATAAGAGCTTATTGGGAACAAAAATAATAAAAAAAAAACGTGCCAGAGCGTGCCATTGGATAGTCATGCGTATCCATCGGCACGCAAGCGTGCCACGTGTCGGCACGCAAGCGTGCCGGTACCGTACCGTGCCAGGTGGCGAGCGGCATGCCCCCGTGCCACGGCACTTCGAACCTTGGTTCAAACCAAGGATTTAAGTGCCGTGGCACGGGGTCGTGCCGAAAACTTGCCGGCACGGTATGGCACGATGCGTGCCGAGCCGTGCCGATGAGTGCCAGTCACAAAAAATACATGTGTGCCGACACATAATGGCATGAAATACTTAATTTCTTTAGCAACAAAATTTTTTAATTGCTTATTATGTATCTTTATCAAATATTTTGAACTTTATTAAAAAAATTACTTAGTAATTTTAAGAAAAAAGGGTTTTGAACTGTGTCATCGGCACGGAAGCTGTATCGTGCCGGTATCTTATTGGCACGGTACGGCACGGTAGATACTGCCCGTGCCGATGGATACTTAAAACCTTGCTTAAAAGGCTATCATAATCAAATGACTTTATAAACCATGATGCTTATATAGAACACATGTTCATTCTTCATTCAGATTTGGAATTAGGATTTTTATTAGTTGATGTAGTAACCAAGAATTTTAAATCTGGAATTTGAATTTAAAAACCTGAATTTTCTAGAGTTTTCGCAAAACTGTCTCCCGACTTACTTATCCGGACCCGAACTCAGCAAAGTGAAATCGCCAACTGATCTGTCTCGTCGAACTGAACGAGATTGGCACGATCCGATTTTCAGTTTGGCGAGCCTACCGCCTCGAAAATGGTGCAAAATGGAGAAGGGGTCATAACTTAAGCTGTGAATAGTAACCCTATAATTTTCTGGATTTCCGACCAACGTTGGCCAATCGACCGTTCGGAATCCGAATCCGACGATCCAGATACTCGATTTGATCAGTCTCGTCGTCCTGAGCGCAATGACGCGATCCGTTTTTATGTTTGACGAGCCTAGGTCATCGAAAAGTGTGCAAAATTGTAAAATGCACTAATCAAGATGGATTGAGTAACTATCAAGGCTTAAATTCAACAAACCAAAATCGCTACTCGATAGATTTCGTCGAGCCGGACGTCCTAGCAAAGTCCGTTTTCAGTTTGACCACCCTAGAGCCTCGAAATACGTGAAAATTAGTGAAATTATGGGAATTTTCACTTAAATGTTTATATTTATGGATCAAATGGATTGGGACTTGTTGGGAAAGGGCTTTTATGCAATTGTCACCCACAGCAAGGAGCTCGTGGCTTAGAGTTGAGAATGCAAGGACTACTTTGCACTTTTCCTTCAACAACACCATTAATGGCCAAGTGTTGGTGGGAGCTCGAGCCAGGGAGTTATGGCTTGGACCAGAGCTCCACCACGACTCCTCATATGCCTTCTCCCTTCCCCAAGCGTCGCCACCACCTCCCCATGCCTTGGTCTCCGGAAAACGGGTTCCCAAGCAAAGATGGTTTAAGTCTCGAGTTGGAATGGAGAGGTGACCACCAAATCCCATTGAGTTCCTCCAATTGCTTCTTGTGGCCTTCTCCTACCTCCAGAAGACGAGACCGAGGTTGCACGGAGCCTGCTTAGGCCGCACGGCGCCGGAGGAGGAAACCGACTTCTTCCTTTTCTTCTCCAACTCCGGTGAGGTAGGTTCTTCCTTCCCTTCAGTTTTTCTTGCCTAGAAACAATTGCAATAGCCTCCTCACGTCCTTGGGACTTTCCCTGCCCGGCCTTGTGGCTCGAGAAGCGTCGGGTTGCCGGCTGGGGCATTGCACCCGCCGGAACCCTAAAATGCTCCGTCTCATGCTATCTTTGCACCCGGTGGTTGGGGACCAAAACCAAGATGCTCAGCTCCTCTCTCTGGACCTGCTGAAGCTCCCCATAAAGTTTGGTGAGATTTGGTTTGGTGTGGAAGTGGTGGTGTTGTGCCCTAGATTCGAGCTATTGGAAGTGTAGTAGCCCAGATCCCCGTGCAGCTTTTCCCCTTGATCCATGCTGTGGAACACCTATTATTGGTATGTCGGACTCGCAACGCGTCAAAGGGACGCGTTGGACGGACTCTATGAGGTTTCCGAATCAAGCCTGCCTTCCGGCTGTTTTCGCCGATTTTTAGAAAGTGTTTCAGGCTAATCCAAGGCCGGATTTGGATTCAGCGCGGAAAAACGTCGAAAATCAGCTATTTACTTATATTTTTCGGAGTCCGGATGCCCCAAAAGGGACTCCCGGAAGTTTCTGCGCATTTTTGGTGCATGGAGGAGCTGTGGACCGGCCGAGGCGCCACGTGGAGGCGCCGGATTGGCCGGCGTAGCACGCGCGGTCCACGGGAGAGGCGCGGCGGTGCATGGACCGGGGGCGGCGCCACGTGGCGGCCCCGAGTTGGAGAGTCCACGCGGCGAGGCGCACGGAACGCGGGGGGCAGGTACGGCAGGTGGGGGGGGGTAGGTGGGGCGGAGTGGCGGGCCACGTGGGGGGCGCCACGTGGCGCCCTGCGAGTGACCAGCGCCACCCGCCCCCACTCCTTATCGGGCTACGCGGCGCGGGGCGGTTGGCCGCGCCCCGCTGCCGCGTGTTCAGGGCCACGTGTCGCGCCCGGTTGTTCCGGGCGCCCGAAAGTGTACCCCTTTCCCCCCCCCCCCCCCCCCCCCCCCCCTTCTTGGCTATAAATAGGACCTTCCCCTTTGTTTTTGGGGTTTTCCCGAGCTCTTCTATGAATGAGCCCATAAGCAAAGTTGATCTCCATCTTGTGCTGCATCCCTTGAAGGAGTTTCGAAATTTTTGGAGATCTCGACATCGGCGACTTTTGCGATTTGACGCACTGCGACGTTCTTCTTCCGGTGTTCTTTTCCATCGTGTTTCGGTCTGCATGCTCCCCTGGGCTACCCCGAGGGACTTTTTGAGAGATTCTTGCGGCATTTTCTTCACGACAGGTAGGGCTACGACTTTTGTATTTTCAGCTTCTCCTCATTCCGAGCTTTTCTTGGATTTTTCCGGCCATCTTGTGACCCCATTTTCTGCGGCGGAGTTTTGGACAGCACCGGAGTCTTTGTGGGTTTTCTCTGCACACAAGAGTCGAAACGAGAAGTGCAAGTACTCGATTCGTATCTACGCGACGCAAGGAACATCATCGTGATTTTTTTGGATTTTTTTTAGGTTGTCTCGAAGGTGAAAATCCTACTTTTTCTGGTCGGAGTGCTGCAGAGTTTTGTTCCTGGGGAGTATCGCGCTTACTGCGGTGTTTAATTTGTATCTTGGCCTACAGGTGTCGGAACGGGACGTGCGAGTACTCAATCTTCATTTACTCGTCGCGACGATCGCAGCGGTAATTTTTCTAGAATTTTCGGAGTTCATCTCGCAGGTGAAAATTTACCATTTTCTGGACTGGTTGCGCGGACAGCGGCAGATTGTGGATTATGGGATTAATTGTGCGCCGTGTGGGTTATTTTTGCAGTTTTCGCAATGAACCGTGGTTTTCCCCGAGAGAGGGCGAGTTTGGATTCATGCTTCGCGATCGAGGTGGGTAGTTGTTGTGGACCTCATCTTTTGACTTACTCACTAGGGATATTAGAGTAATCCCCGAATTCGAATTGTCGTTTAGTGCATTGATTGATTAATTGCATGCTTTTATGGAGTTGATGTATGCCATGTTAGCATTTCACTTTCCTATGAGATTGATTATTAAATCGGGATATCATGCTCTAGTAGATGCAAGAACACTGTTAAATGTCTTTCTTTTATTCTACATGAGGACATATTGTTTGCCATGCTAGCACTTAACCTTGCATGTGAAATTGACTATTACATTGGAACAAGTGATTTATCCTGTTGGTGAGTACTACTCGAGGATTTTATGGACATGCATAGGCGGATGGTGATTATGATCGATGATTTATTCCTTTGCGAGATTGTTACCTAATGCTCCTTCTTCTATCTTTCTTGAGAACACTTGTATGCTTGTATGGACATCCATCTTTTATTGCTACACTATCATGTTGGGATTTGACTTAGGAGAAACCATGATTGTTCTTTTCTCCTTTCTATTTAGACTCATGATATTTGTTGCTCGGGTTCGAGCAGGGATTTGGGATAGTGTAGTCGGGACCTTGGAGTTTGGGACAGGTTGGGCTTAATTGTGGACTTGCGGGGTATTGCGGCGACCGCGGACATTGGGCGGTTGACCGGATGTTTACTTTTGCATCAGATTGGGGGATCGGGGTTTCCTTAGTGGATGGATTTTTCCCACTTTGATCATAGTCGTGATCCAGTCCTGCTGTATTGAGATACTCGTGACATGGTTACTTTACTCGTGTGGGTCGCTCCCCTCGAGTGCCACTCCGAAGTAGGCGTTTGACACATCGGCCAGCGAGGACCGGACCCCGAGTTCCGGTTTGTGAGTGCCGATCTGTTAGCAGATACTTGAGACAGTTTAGCAGGCAGTGCCAGTGTTTACTGGTCCATTGATTAGGTTTATTCAGGAAGATACTTTTACTGATGCATTCATATAGTTATTCCTTCTAGCATCGCATTTGGAGGCATAGTAGTGGTAGCATCATTTTATCAGCAGTTCTGTTTATAGCTTACCACCTCTCTTTCCCTTTTGCCTCTAGTAGACCTAGTGGGCACGTCAGAGTTTGAGGCTTTACCCACTTGGGGAGGCTACTGATTTTATAGTTCTCACCCCCAATGTCCTTTTTCCTTTTTCTCCCTTTATTTTGCAGAGTCCTCTGCGGGAGTTGCTAGGCCGTCAGTGGCAGATCGAGGTAAAAGGATTGCGGACTAGATAGATCGTCTACCCCGACTGCGAGTTTAGTTGTACTTTTGGTTGTACCCCTATCTTCCCAGACAGTTGTACTTGTGCTGTTATTTTGGGTCTGGTTTTAGCCAGCTTATTGTATATATTTGGTGAACTGGGAGAGACACTTGTACTTTATTTACAGTTGTGCTTTACTTTATTTCCAGCTTCGGTATGAGATGTAGTAGTTTTAGTTCAGCTCTATTTTTATGCTCTTTTATTATATCTTTTATATCTGAGCAGGTTACCAGCGCTTCGTATACACGGGAAATCCCGTGTGCACGACGGATCTGTAGACGGGCCCGGCTTCTGGTTTACACCCGGGGCGTGACAGGAAGCTTGGCCGAGCTTCTTCCACCGCCGCCGCCGCCGCCGCTTCCCGCCACCGGCCAACCACCCAGCAAGCTTCCTTGCGTCGGGTGCTTGAACCCTTGCATGAAGCTTAAAGCCTCTGCATGCAAGTTCACCATTGTTGATGCTTGGGTTTGGCCGCAAGATTGGGTGCCAACCAACCGCCGCTCCCCGCCGCCGGCCATGCACCCAGCAAGACTAATTTGGTCGAGACAAACCTTGTGGTGCTGTTGCATGCACCCAAAGCTCCCTAGTTCATGTTGGCCCGAGCTTGCTGCTCCAACATGCCACCGCTTGCCGGCATTGGACTCGGGTGTGCGCATGGCACTGCCCTTGAGTTGCTGGGAATGCTGCTTGCCTTAGGTTTGTTCCAGAACTTATGTTCTGTTGAGTTGGTCCAACCCGAGCTCTAGGACTTGTGTTTTTGGCCGAGGATGCTCCATCTACTATTCCGACCACTTGCCGGCCACCCATTGGTGAGCCCTTGGATCTCCTCGACCTCCTGAGCATAATGCTCACCTCAATTTTTGAAATGATCGAGTAGTTTAGCCAATGAAGCAATCTAAGCCTTGTAAACCTAAGAAGGATTGACCCAGAGTTGTCCTCGGGTCTTGTGCTGCTCCAAAATGGTGAGCACGACATTCAGTACGTCGAGGCCCACCTATTGGTGGTGGGCTTGGTTCAGTTCAAAGGTGTTTAAGAAGAAAGTACTAGCTTGAAAAGTATAAAAAGACATGTAATTGTACAATTATTGTGAACCCTAGGGGTCTAAATGCAATTGTAAACTTACGGGCTGTCTTGGGCTGTGTGCCCATGATCTCTAAACCTTTCGTTAGAAATTCGACGGCTTCTATTGAGCGGAAATTGGTTATCGAACCGTAAATCGGCAAAATCGCTGGTTTTTCGGCATTTCGGCATTAATCACGCAATTCGAGGAATTGCGATGATTAATTATTGTTGCCAAATGTTCCTGGCTGTTCCCAGCACTGTCCTGGTGGATCCAGTGGCTTTGGTTTATTACTGGCAACTCCCGAAACCGAAAAGGGTTTTTCCGGGAGTATTTTGGTAATTATGGCACCAATCGAGTTTAGAGTCGCCCCCAATGGTATGTCTTTCCCCGAACGTCTTCAGTGAAACGTTTCGGGGCCGCACGTCAAGTTTCGTTGAATTCGGAAACCCGTAGGCGCGGATCGGGTCATAGTTGACCGATCGGCGAATTTCCGGCAGATTCCGAGAATCTGGTGAAGGTTTTAGGTTTAAGCCTTCTGCGCATAATGAGTCAGTGGGTTGGGTATGTGTGAGTCTATTTCTGATCAGCATACATAATCCAAGTCCCAGCAGTCAGACTCCTGCCCGCGAGCCTTCCAGCGGAGTTCAGGACCGTCTACATGGAGGTGGATTTTTTTCGGTCCGGGCTTTATCAACTCGGCCCTTCGGGGTACCATATTTGGTCGGACCCCTGTGCTTCATGATAGCCCAGATTCTATCCTTGAGCCTTTTTTCATTGATTGATTATTATCAGCTTATACTTGGGCATTTACCATGCTTAATTGGTCGTTAGTATATTTGGATTATATCTCGACCTTTACCATGCTTGATTAGTCATCAGTATACCTTGATTATATCTGGACCTTTACCATGCTTGATTGGTCGTTAGTATACTTGGATTATATCTGGACATTTCCACGCTTGATTGGTCATCAGTATACCTTGATAATATCTGGACCTTTACCATGCTTGATTGGTCGTTAGTATACTTGGATTATATCTAGACAATTTTGTGGAGACCTGAACCCTATTTTGATACCTTGACCCCAAGCTTGGTAGCTTGACAACACTTATTTTATGTGTTAAATTCGTCTGCATGCAAAATGGACGCGAAAAACGAGCTCGGCGCGCGAAATGGGCCCAAAATTAAGCTTTTGGCTGAATTCGGGCACCTGGAAGGGGTTTCGGGCGCCCGAATCTTGTTGGGCCCGAATGAACAGTGCCGCGGCACCCTTGACCTAGTCAGAGGGCGCGCCACGTGGCGCCCTCTGATTGGGCTAGCGTGCAGGGAGGCACGCGGTGCACGCACCGCGCGTGGGCGGCGCCAGCTCACCCGCGCAGACACGTGGCGCGCGTGGGTTGGGCCGGCGCAGCACCGCGCAGCGAGCGCGGAGCGGCGGACACGTCGCGCACGCACCGCACGTGGGCGGCGCCAGCTCACCACGCAGACACGTGGCGCGCGCAGGTTGGGCCGACACAGCGCCACGCGACGGGGGCGTGGCGCCACCTTTGACCCGGGATTGACCGGACATGCGGTGTGGTGTCCCGGTTTTCCCGTACGACTTGACTGGGTGGTCGGCGGTGAGAAAACACCTATTTTTGGTTTATCGAGCCCGTTGTGCGTCAAACGGATGCCAAAAACGAACTCAGCGTGCGAAAATGTTGAAAATCGACTATTTTCGGGCAAAACGGGCCTAACGGGCCGATTTTTCGGGTGGGCCGGTCCACGGCCCACTTGGCGTGCACCGGGACCAGCGGGCGCTGCGGGGTGGACACGTGGCGGGCCTCGATTGGCTGGACGGCAGGCGGGAGATCTGGCGCTGATTGCGCCGGGCGCGGCGCACCGTGGGTATTGGGGTAGTGCAGATTTGCTTTGCACTCGAGCTGGGGATCGAGAGGACATTGTTAGTTGTGGCTAGTCTTTCTGGTATCGGGAGTCTGTCAGATTGACGATAACTGTTGTGTTGTGAGAGTTCTCCGACCTATGAGTGAGTTCTGATCCTAGAGATCTCAGATATGGTCACTTCGATTTTCTCTCCTACCAATTGAGTCTATTGTTATCTTCTGATCGTCTGATTATTTGAGTTTGAGTCGTTGAGTGTACTCCGACCTTGTGAGAGCTGATTTGACTAGATCCTGCCAGAGATACTGTTCAAATGATTGTTCCACGCCTTTTCCTCGGTGGGGTCGCACCCCATGAGATGCCGCTCTATATACGATGGTTAGCCTGTAGAGGCAGATTTGCGTGATGGTTGAGATTGTCCGTTGGGACACCCTACGTGGTATAGTAGGGATTTGCAGGCTTGACTGAACCCTATGAGGCAGTCATTATGATTGGGTCGATCTGAGAGTTCTAAGAATGAGTCTTCCTTTGGGGCATAGGTTATCATTTACAGTTGTACCATTTCATTACCTTTGGGCATAGTAGTTAGAAGCATAGTAGCTACAGTTCCATTTCAGCTTTACTATCTTCATATCAGCTTTACTATTTATTTCAATTATCAGTTACTTTTGCCTCCAGTAGACTTAGTGGGTAGGTCGTTGGTCTTGGTGGCGGTACCCACTGAGGACTACTCCTTCGAGATAGTTCTCACGCCCATTATGGTTATTTTTTTCAGATACTCCTGTCCCTGTTGTCGACCATGCTGGGTTGTCAGATCGAGGTAAGGGCATTGCGAGTTAGACCCTACCCGAGCATAGGAGTGATCGAGGAGCCCCTTCCTGGTGATTTTGGATTGTGTAGCTGTACAGACTTATTGTATTATATTTGTACTTATTTTGTATCAGTTTATGTACTTGGGATCTTTCAGTTGTACAGCTTTTGGAGGTGATATACATACGCTATACCTGAAAGCTTTTAATTTCCAGCTTTGATACCTATATTATTGCTCTAGTTGCTGCTTTTTTTTGCAGGTTGACGCTTCGTCTGTACGGGGACTCCCGTATAGGCGGCGAATCTATTAGCGAGCCCGAGGCGCAGTTCCGCCTCGAGGCGTGACAATTTTCACGCTTGATTGGTCATCAATATACCTTGATTATATCTGGACATTTATCATGCTTGATTAGTCATTCGCTGGATATCAGTGTCCTTTGATTTTATCTGGACATATGCCATGTGTGATTGGTCATTATTTTGATTACTCTTATTCAGACAGTTCATTACTCCTTGCATTCAATACTGCATGATATGAAACAGGATTGATATACAGATACTTGCATCCTTGTTGGGATTTTCGGCTTGTTGCCGATTACCCGGTCTCTTGACCGTGAGCTTGAGCATCAGCATTATGATTGCCACGCATTGCTGTACTTAACGTACATCGACGGTTTGGCCACCGTCACAGTGTTCTTTGCCGGTAAAGTGGCCTATTGAAGGACCCGTGAGCCCCCCGATAGCACTTGTGAGTGCGGGGTTATGTCAGCCTACTGGGTGTCCAAAAGTGGCATTAGCCTGAGGCCCCAGTGACCCAAAGTGGCTTTAGCCTGAGGTCCTAGTGCTAGATTATGGCGTTTTGCCTGAGGTCCCAGTGACCAAAAGGGTAGCATCGATTGGGTACATTGAATTTCTATTATTGATGCATTATTTATATATCTATTTCAGCATGCTCTAGCATCTGTACCCTTATATACTCAGTATTTATGATTCAGATCTCTATTTCAGCATGCTCTAGCACCCATACCCTTATATGCTCAGTATTATGATTATGATTCATTCAGTTATCTGCTTATCTATATCTGCCCTTACCTACTGATCATTTACTATCCGCTGATTATTGTATGCCAGAAGGTACGATTTGCTATTTCTCGACCCGTCGTACCCACTGGGATACACTTATGTTGTATCTCACATCCCTGAGTGACCATTTTTCAGGTCTGTCGGGTGATAAGATGTCGGGACGAGTTGGTGAGGCTGTCACGATAGAGCTGTCCCCCTGATGATGCTATAGACTCCAGTTTATATATATTTTGCAGTATATTATGACTTAGATATATTTGGAACTATCTAATGTATGAATTACTTAAAGACTAGTCTAAATGTTAAAGAACTAAGATAACTATGTCTAATATGTTAGGCTACACTGATGATGACTGTAGTTGCTTAGCCGTGCATGTATAGGGAAGGCTCTGTCCAAGGGGACAGAGAATTTCCTATACATGTGGCGATCTGCTCATGCACTGGAATATGTTTTAAACTCTGATTGAAAAAAAAAAAAAAAAAAAAAAAAAAAAAAAAAAAAAAAAAAAAGGCTGCTTTTTTGAAAATCGGGGCGTGACAGTTGAGCTCACTTAAATCTGGATTGTAGAATCTCAGTAGTGAAAAATAAGGTTCTAACAAAGGCGATCATTGGAACCCAAGGTGCTCCTCTCATAGGAGGCTATTATTTTACTTACTTATATTGTTTTTTCTCCCAAAAGTCACAAAAAGTAACATGTCACTTCCCTTAGAATATGCTACATTGAACTTGGATCATGAAATATATGTGCGTGTTCTTCTTTATAGTGACACAAACCCTTACACAGCAACATATAAATTCAGTATTAATTAGACAATACTTTCATAAGTTGTTTCAAGACATAGACTAGCTAAATAAAAGAACAGCTTTCTGATTTTTCTTTTATATATTTTCAATGGCACTTTCGACATTTCTTGCAATCAATAATTTTTGGCACCAAATAGCCAAGGATTAAAGTGGCACGGGGGCATGCCAATGGTTGTCTAACACGATACGGCACAGGCACGCCTCCGTGCTGACACGTGGCACGCTTGCGTGCCGATAAATACGCATAACATTCTAATGGTCCGCTCTGGCACGATTTTTTTTTTTTTTTATTCCCAATAAACTTTTATAATATTATTTTGAAAGGTTTGGTCACCAACCAATATAGTGGTAAGCTTTATTATATGTAAGAACAACTATACTTCATAGAAAATACAAATTAAAATACTATAATAAAATTCACAAGTACAATAATTATTTAAATTTACATATTTACAGAAAGATGATTACTTAGCTCCGATAGAAATTATATTTTTCTCAAAATTTTTCAAGACCAATATATTGATTTGACGAGGGATCATATGATGACTAGAGAAACCAAAATAAAATAGCGATTACACCGATAATTTTTTTTTATTTTTGATTTTTTTAAAAAATATTTATTAAAACTAAGAAAATATTTTTTTTCAAAATTTTTTGAAAAAATGTGAGAATTGATTAACTTCTAAAATTATTTTGATTTTATCTTACTTTTCTTGGAATTTAAAAAATTATAAAATACAAAATTAGAGAAATATTTTTTCTCAAAATTTTAATGAACATTTGCAAGACTGATCCATATTGATTCGACGA
The DNA here is from genome assembly GCA_029168755.2 of Tillandsia fasciculata. Classification (NCBI taxonomy): domain Eukaryota; kingdom Viridiplantae; phylum Streptophyta; class Magnoliopsida; order Poales; family Bromeliaceae; genus Tillandsia; species Tillandsia fasciculata. The sequence continues at coordinate 20,019,287 of CM054937.1, read as the reverse complement.
GGGGCCGCATAATAATTAATAATTAAATTAACTATAATAGGACCCCAATTTGCTTCAATAATTCCTTTCCAATTGAATCTTTTAAAAATATTTATTAAACATTTGAAAAAGATTATTTTTTATTAGAATTTTTAAGAAAAATGGTTAGATCTATTCATAAAAATTTAGCAATAAATTAAATAACAAATAAATTAAACAAATATAAGTATCAATTGATTTAATTTAGTTTTTAATTTTATTAGTATTTTTAATCTTCTAAATACAAAAATAAAATTTTCAAAATTAAAAATGTTTCGTCGCATATCTCATATAAAATACTAGATCTATCCAAAAGAAAAAAAAAACCACCAAAAAAAAGAAAACCAAGTGGGGGGCACACAGGCCTTCCAAAAGAAAAAAATACAACAAAAAAAATACGGGCAGCACAAAGAGAGCGGAGTGTCACGGGGCCAGCTTTTTCGCCTTAAAATTGCCCCGTGCGGCGCTCAAGTGTCGCACACCCGAGCCAGCCTTCCCGAGTCCCTTGCCACGGACACGCCCTCGAACTTAAACAGCGGGATCACAACTCAAGCATTAACCAAGCATGCTCCTCCACGAGCCTGACTGCCCGACGCCGTGCCTTATGTCGAACCCCTTGTCGAACTCTGCGAGTTCTGAACAAACAATCCCGCCACCGAGGTTGGCCTTCAAGCCGAGTATATTTCGCCCAGCCGGACAAACTCTCCTCGAGAGTGCTATTTAACCGAATGCCCCTTTGCCTCCGAAGCAAGCATCCAGGACAATACAAGTTCTCGCAACTTAGTCCATTTGTATGGGCCCGAGTGAGCCGCCCTTGCGCATTCCGCTCGTCTGCTTAACCGAGCGACCCGTCCCGCACGTCTCGCCCGTCCACCAGCCCATTGCCTTGCCAAGGCGCCGCGCGCCCCGCAATTCCCACGACGGGATCCATAATCGAGTCGGGCATGTCCCGTTCTGCCGGCCACCTAGTTCCGTCATCGCTCCCGATTCGGTCCAAGGTCCGCTTCCCGAATACCCCACACTCCTTGTTCCCGCGTGTATACCCTTCGCAAGGGTTTGCCAACCTAGCGACATTCCTCCCGCATCGCCAACCCCCTGGCACCTCCATTGCACGACCATACTCGGCCGCCAACACACTCGGCCCAGTATCCAAGGTTTGCTTGACGGATGTCGCCCACAATCGAATCAGCCTCGCTCCGCTTCGCTAGCCATTCGGCACCTCCATTGGCCGGCCATGCCTGGCCCCCAACACCCTCGGTCCTCTCCATGGCTCACTTCACGAAAACCAGCATCGATTGTCTCCTCTTACTTCGTGGGCCGCGCCGCACGAATCCCCGCTCGGCACCGCTGCCTTTGCGAGCCTTGTCCATTACGGCGGACCGACCGTTCCTTCGCCTCGCGAACTTCGTAAGCCTCGCGCCTCACGAATCCCCGCTAGGCACCCACATGCCTTCGCAAGCCTTGTCCATTGAGGCGAACCAACCTTTCGCAAGACTGTCCCTCATCCGCTCGTTCGCTCCACTACAGAGATCCGAAACGGCATAAGGTAGTGCAAGCGAACCTAGAGGCAAAGCCTCTGGGCTACCCCGCTCCGTAATGCCGTCGACCTCGTGTCTTAGGCATTACCCTAAGCCCGTGTGCTCTTCGACCATCGAATACCGCTCACACGAACTTAGGCTTGGCGACTCCGCTCGCCAAGGGATGGCCTATGTCCTATAGGCCAACGGGGGAGTCGGGGCCATTTCGCAAGTGTCCAACCCCTCCTCTAAATAACCCACGAGGCATCCACCCCTTTGGCACCCCGGGGGTACAAAGGTGTTCACCGAGGGGTACGTTTTGAAACCCCGCATGCGGCACCATTTCCATGGTCATGGCATGGGCCATTGCTAGGGAATTGCCCCCGTTGGTTCGCCCGCGGCTCAACCCTGACGGATTGTCCCAACTTCGCAACCCCGTAACTCTGTCAACCCAAATGCCTACCAAATGTCCTCCAAAAGTGGCCCCCAAGGATGTCACGGTCGAACCAACACGATCGACACGTGACAGGAGGCACCAAAAGAAAAAAAAAATCACAAAAAAAAAACTAGGTGGGGACACAAATTCCCACCAAAAAAAAGAAAACCACGAGCGCCACAGAGAGGAGGGCGGAGAGTGGGGACACAGAAATAAAAGAAAAAAAAACACCAAAAAAACCACGAGTGGAACATAGAGAGGGGGGATAAAAAAAAAAAAATAACCCGGCACGACAGTACTGTGTGTTGGCTATTTATTTATGGGTTAAAAATATATCCAACTTCCTGCCCCGTGACAATAGGCCCAGGAGACTAATAAGTTGAGTTGGGTGAGCCCAATAAGTTAAGTGGGGCTGCGGTCCACAATAAACCTAACGGCAAGAGGCCCAACAATAGACCTAACGTCCACATAGGTTGAGTCCGGTCGAGACCCGTGAGCGCTATGTCTGTACGCTTTAAGTGAATTGGTTGTGTATCTTTAACAGCTCGAGCTTTTGGTATTAATAGTTAGCGCCAACGATCCGACACTATGCCATGATACCCAAGTGGGTATCGCTGTCTCGCGCGATACCTACTTGGGTATCGCGGCACGGGGGGTCATACGAGACCCCCTATGTATCGTGCCCCTATATTAAGAGCACGGTACGCCACCGTGCCGTATGACACAAGGTGACACTTTATTCCTAGCAAATAGCAAATACCTAGCAGTCCACAGGATTGGTCAAACGATCCAATTCAAAAATCAAAGGCCAATTCTGAATTTTAGTACCCATAGTCAGACCTCGGGTGATAAATAACATAGTTCGTGCTTTTGGGATGCTACCAGCATATCAATACTTCTTGGAGAGATTTTTTCAATTTATTTAGATCATTTATATGTTATAAAATGCATTTTTATGTGATGTTTCTACACAAATTTTTTATGCTATCAAAGTTTCTTAAAAAAGAAATACTAGTTTGGCTAAATACAAAAAATCCCCCGGTAAAAATCCGCTGTTTCACCCCCCCGCCCCCTCGACTTTCAAAAACCTACATTTTACCCCTCCCTAAAATTTCAAAAAATGTTCTCAGGGTGTTACGGTGTTAATGGAGAGGGTGAAATGACCAAATTGCCCTTCTTGCTCTATAAGAAAAAAAAATAATTTTTAATATATTTCTGTCATTTCAAAGGTATTTTCAATATAAATTATAATAAATTGACGAAACAGTGACGGAATCTGACGAAGAGGGGCTAAATCAGGGTTTCAAGTGCCGCCCGTGCCGCTGCGGCACGGGCGGCACGTACCGTGCCCCCAATATGGGGGCACGGTACAGGGGGGGTGCCACAGCACCCCCCGTGCCGCGATACCCGCGAGGGTATCGCGCGAGACAGAGCGATACCCTCGTGCGTATCGCGCGGCACGGGCGGCACGTTCCGCCCGTGCCGGGTTTTTTTTTTTTTTTTTTTTTTTTTTTAATGCCGCTCCTTCCCCCCCCCTCTCTCTCTCTCTCTTTCACTCACTCAAAGTAGGTTTGATTGTTTTTTTTTTTTTTGAGTTTTTTTTTTTTTTTTTTTTTGAAGATTTATTTATTTGGTGGGTTTTGTGTCTCTCGATTTTTTTTTTTTGATTTTTTTTTTGGGGATTGGCCTTTGTATCTTCACGTAGTTTTTTTTTTATTTGAATATTTTTAATTTGTAAAATTTTCTTAAAAATATATATATAAAATTAGATAATTTTTTATCTGTTGTTTATAAAAGTTGAAATAGATATACTTGATTTAATTATTATATAATTAAATTTTTAATTATTTTGGATAGATCTAGTATTTTATATAAGATTTGCAATAAAAATAATTTTTACTTTAAAGATTTTATTTTTTAATTTAAAAAATTAAAAATACTAATAAAATTAAAAGTTAAATTAAATCAATTGATACTTAAATTTATTTAATTTATTTGTCTTTTAATTTATTGTTCATGTTGTTCTTTTTCAGTATGTTGTTCTTTTTCTAACTTTCTTAAATAAATTTTACTAGTAAATTTTATTATTATATTTTAATTTCTATTCTCTATGCATTTAAAAAAACTTACCACTATATTAGTTGATTAGTATAGTAAGTTATATATAGTCAATATTCATAATTATTTGACTAAATCTTTCAAAATAACATTATAAAAGTTTATTAGGAACAAAAAAACTGTAAAAAAAACGTGCCAGAGCGTGCCACTGAGAGGTCATGCGTATCCATCGGCACGCAAGCGTGCCACGTGTCGGCACGGAAGCGTGCCGGTATCGTACCGTGCCAGGTGGACAACGGCACACCCCCGTGCCACGGCACTTAATTCCTTGGGCTAAATGCATCAACTTGAATTTTTAAGGGGGTAAAATGTAGATTTTTGAAAGTTAGGGGAGAATGAAAAGACGGGTATTTACAAGGTGGTTTTTGTAATTTAGCCCACTAGTTTTTATTGCATTGAAATTTGAAAATTAAAGCTTTAACATTAAATTTTGACACCCTCTATTTTGTTGAGATCTTTAAGGCAAATAAATGAATCGTGCTCTCAATTTCATCAAATTTGACTCTAACTACTTGGTTGCACTGAATCAGATGGCTACAAACTGGGAATTGAATTTTCAACAACCTTCAATCTCATCAAAATGAATGATAATGAATGGTGGAATAGAGCCGTTCAAGAAGAAATTAGAAACTCTAAAAAAAGAGGATTTTTGGGCTGTGTAGGTAGCACAAGAAGTCTACCATGCTTGAACTTAGGCAACAAATATGTGATGCCCTATGCCTATCTACACAAGTGGAATATGAATCAATGTTACACATTAAGTATTGAAGTGCCGCCAGTCTGCAAGGGATGCCAGTTGGCATGGGGACATTAATCCATGGTTTGAACCAAGGATTGGAATGCTGATTGGCACAGGCATCGCACATGGGCCAACCATGGCATAGTGTGCAAACAAGTCATTGGCACGATACAACCTATGCGGACGACATGACTCACAACCTAATGGCATCAATCCCATTCATCACTAAATCAGTTGTTAAATCACTTCCTTCCCCATGTCACCATGTGTAGTACACTGATTTTCTGTCTAATGTTCTGAACTTTGGCCAAATTGGACAAAGTACGGATAAAATAGTATATGATACTATTCTGATGGACTTAGAGAGGTCTTAGATCAGTTGGAATCGGGTTGGAGCATAAATAACGCAAAAACGAAGTTTTGAGACCAAAATTGGTTGAAGCCCCCAAAACTTTAGGATCCGGAACTTGGTGGGGAAGTCCAGATCCAGAAACCCTCCAATTGTTCCCAAACATTAGAGTCTGCACCTTAAAGACGAAGTCTGGACTCTCAGCATGTAGAATTAGCAGAAAACTCTCGGGGTCTGAATCTTCATCAGGAGTCAAAACTTCAGCTTTGGAACAAAAAAAGGCACTTTAGGATCTAGATTTCCACAGGAAAGTCCGGACTTCAGCTGCACAAAAGGAGACCCTTAGGGATCCGGACATCCAAGGGCGAAGTCTAGACTTCCAGCAGTCTGGGAGAACTTCATGGCGGGATGTAATTTCTCACTTTTGGAGGGTTTAGATGCAATTGTGGGTGCCTACAAATAGAACACAACCTTCTCTCTTTCTCTCACTCTCTCCTAAAGAAGAGAAAACCCATTTCTCTCAGTCTCTCTCTATTCTTCTCTCTAATCCTAGTTCTCTTCTCCTTCCTTAGTAATATCTCCACCAAGGTTGAGGATCTTGGAGCAAGATCAAGTAGAGGAGCTTCTCTAAGAGGTGGAGCAAGCTCAAGGGCCTAAGGAACTAACCTTGCAAGAAACTAAAGGTGAGTTCCCTTACGATTTCTTGCTTGGGTTTGGAATAAAAATGAAAAAAGAGGTTTTGGAAAACTACAAAGAGATCTAAACTAAATGGTTTGTGAGATTTACAAATTGATTGGGAATTTCTTAGAGATGATGGTAAAACTAGGTCAAAATTGGGAGTTTTGTAGCCAGGGAGTTTTATAACAATCTAACCCTTGTAAACTCTAATTGAAGGGTAGATTAATACGTGGGACAATAAAAATCGACTTAACGATGAGGTTGTGATCCCCAATTGGGAGATTGGGCCAAAGTTGGAGGTTTCTTGCCAAATTGGACCCCGAACTTGGACGATTGCGCGTGGAACACGGTTCCCTCGACGTAGAGCACTATATATTTGTTGAACCTCCGTGTGTAGTATGGTAGATTTTGTTGTAAGAATGCATGCATAAATATTCTTGTAAAAGATATGCTTTTTATAGACAAAGTAGCTACTATGACTTACGAGATTATTACATTCTTATTAACATGTGTGATTATAGTTTTCCAACCTATGTTATGAACTATCGAACTAGTATGACATTCTCTAGATGTAAATTAGAGAACATGATTGTTAAACACAATGTAGACGTTTTTTCAAGGGATAATTACCTATACACCCCTCAAAACTTTTGAAATATCTAATATACCTCTACTTTTTTTTTGTTTCAAATATACCTCTCATATATTTCTCCGTTATTCATGAATACTTTTGCTGTTACTAGCTGTTAAGTCATCTCGAATTAAACCTAGGTCAAATGTCTACCAGAGTTCAAAAAAAGTCAAAATACTTCTTTTGCCCCTAACTTAAGGGCAAATAATAAAAGTTGATGCTGATAAAAAGGTATATTTGAAAGGAAAGAACTCAATATACCTCTTTTTGCCCATAACTTAAAGGCAAATAAGAAAGATTGGTTACAGTAGAAGAGTATATTTGAAAAGGCAAAGTAGTAACTTCACAGAGATAACGGTTGTTCCTAATAGTTCACTAACAAAATCTAACTCCAGCGGTATATTTGAAAGAACTTGAAACGTTAAAAGGGTGTTTTTAATATTAGCCTTCTACGCGAGGTAAGTAAGAAAGTCAAACTTTTTAAGGATATATAAGCAATTTCCACTTTTTACAAATAAACCCTTAATCAATTTATAATTTGCCAAATGACCCTATTAAAATTTTATTTGGCCAAATAATTCTATTTTGTCCAACTCAGTGCCACTGTGGAAGAACAATTAGAAAACAATGAAGCATTCACCGTCTTTAATAAAATTGAAAAGACGGTGAATCATTTACCCATTTTTCCTTTAGAAAGAAAGCAGTAAACGATTTACTGTTTCTTTCTATTTTTTATATAGAATTCTAACAACCACATAAAATTCCGACAAATCACATACAATCTTAACAACCAAAGAATCTTAACAGCCTATCCATACAATCCAAACAATTAAACAAAATTTCAATAACTCACATACAATCCACAATCTCATAAAAATCCTCAAAACCCATACAAAAAAAGTTTATAAACAATGATAAGAATTTGAAAACAAGGAATGATTCCCTCGGGTGTAACGTACTATTGTGACACATGGCAAGTGGTAGTAGAAGTTTCGGGGGCAGGTCCAGACGCCCGGAGGTTCGGTTGCAGCTTCAATGTTTCGAGACCCCCTTGCGGGGGCACAGTTTTGGGCTGGTTGGTATTTTTTATGGGCTTCCGGACGCTGGAATGCGGTATCGGGCACCCGAATAGGTTTTTTTCCTGCAGGAATAGGTTAGACCTTTTTGAACTTGAGGGCTCATTTTATCCGTTTCTTCCCTCTATAAATAGCTCCCTTACACCGGTAGTTCACCCTTTTCACCCTCTTGAACCAAAGAACACTTGAAGTCATCTTCCTCTCCTCCAATTTCTCCTCTCCCTTCCCTACGGGCCGCCAGCAGCAGTAGAGCCCCAATGGACCATTGAAGCTTGCAATTGGATCCTTTTGGAGCTTTGGATTCCTACTGAGGGTGTTGCTTGTGGTGTGGTTGAGGAGGAAAGCTCGTGCTACGGTTTCCTTCAGCTGGAATTGGGGCAAGTTGAGCTGAATTGGGTGCTTTTGTCATCAAATCGGATTTTCGTTGGTTTTTGTTAACATTTCTTCGTTCAATTCGTTAGCTAAGCTACTGGTGGGTTTTTGCTGGACTTTCTTCCACTTCTCGTTGGTTTGGAGCTATCCCTAGCTAGTTGTGAGGTTGGTTGATCTAATTCTTGTTGAATTTCCGAATTTGGCTACCGAACGATTTTTATTGATGGATTTTGGTACTCAAACGTTTCAGTAGAGTTGTGCTGAATTTTCTGGACTCTGTAGCACTTTCGGTTGATCCCTGGGCTGAGAGGGGCGAGCTCGAGCTAGACATTTGCTATCGTGGTTGGTTTTGCTTGTCAAGGTGGGTTTAATTTACCGAAAATAGCAGAATTTCTATTATGTCTTCTGAATTCTGCATCCTTGTTGTTTATATGCCAAATTTAAATGTTCTAGTCTAAAATCATGTGAAATGAATGTTAGATACTTAAATTCTGACTTAGAACTATTGGCTATTTATTTATGGGTTAAAAATAGGTCCAACTTCCTACCCGTGACAATAGGCCCAGGAGACTAATAAGTTGAGTTGGGTGAGCCCAATAAGTTGAGTGGGGCTGCGGTCCACAATAGACCTAACGGCAAGAGGCCCAACAATAGACCTAACGTCCAGGTGGGTTGAGTCCAGTTGAGACCCGTGGGCACTACGTCTGTACGCTTTAAGTAAATTAGTTGCGTATTTCTAACAACTCGAGCTTTTGGGATTAATGGTTAGCGCCAACGATCCGACAAGACTTGTAAGATCCATTCATATTGGTTCGTTGAAAGACCGTATGATGACTAGACTAAATTAGAATAGGACTGCAAGAGTGCTAATAGCAGGGAATTAAGTGCCGCCCTGTGCCACGTACCGTGCCCCTACAATAGCTGCACGGTACGCGGGGTTATGTACCCCCCCGCCCTCCTTCCGTCTCGGCGATACCCATTGTGTATCGCTCGAGACAGAGCGATACCCATTGGGTATCGCCCATGCCGCGCCAAGCGTGCGGAGTATTATTATTATTATTTTTTTTAACACATGGTTTTACAGTAAACATATGGTTAAATACTTATTATACTTGTGAATTTTATTATTATATTGTTATTTCTATTTTTTTTGAGATATAGTTGTATTTTATATATAAAAAAAATTATCAATATGTTAATTGGTGAGTATAATAAGCTATATATAGTCAATATTCATAATTTTTTGACTAAACATTTCAAAAAATATATTATAAGAGCTTATTGGGAACAAAAAAACGTGCCAGAGCGTGCCACTGGGAGGTCATGCGTATCCATAGGCACGTAAGCGTGCCACGTGTCGGCACGGAAGCATGCCCGTACCGTACAGTGCCAAGCGGAGAGCGGCACGCCCCCGTGCCACGGCACTTAATTCGTTGTCTAATAGTTTCTTTTTATTTTCAATTTTTTATAAAATTTTTATTAAAAAATTGAAAATAATTATTTTTTCTAAAAATTTTAAAAAAAATTGTAAGATCTATCCATAAAAATTTAATAATAAACCATACGATAAATAAATTAAGAAAGTTTATAATAAAAATTGATTAAATTTTAGAATTTTTTTTATTTATCTTTCATTTTTTTAAAATTTTAAAAATTATAAAATATAAATCGGAGAAAATTATTTTTTAAAAATTTTAATGCGAAATTTGCAAGATTCATCCAAGAAAATTACTTTTTCTTAAATTTAAATAAGAAAACTTGTGAGATTTAATTATGAAAATTTAACAATAAACCATATGACATATACATTAAGCAAATTTAAATATTAATTATTTCTATTTAGTTTTCGATTTTATTAGAATTTTCATGTTTCTAAATCCAATAATAAAATTTTCAGAATTAAGAATATCTTAAATCTCGCACAAAATGCTAAATACATCCTAGAAATTCAAAAATGGATCATATAATGACTAAATCATGCGGATATATTTTCAGATTTTTTGTAAATTGTTAATAAAAATTTGTATAATTTCATATTTCTTCACAAAAGAAACTTTACAAGTTAAATATATTCCAAATGTATGCAAAGAAATTTAAGTTGTAAATTTTTTGACTTAACTAATAAGTAGATCTTCGATTTTGTTGTTTCTTTTTTTTTTTTTTTTTTAAGATCGAAATGATCAAAGAATAATAAGAGATTGCAAGAAGAAATTAAAGAAAAAATTATCAGAAAAAAGGGGAGGAAAAAATACAAAGAAAAAAAATATAGGAAGAGATGTGAGAGGAAAGAAAAAAGAGAGTAGAAGAGAAGAAAATGTAAAAGTGAAGAGAAGAGATGAGATGAGACAGGGATAAAAGTCTATGCGAAAATTAAAAAAAAAAAAAAGGCCGAAGTATAAAAAAAAAGTGCCTATGTGGGCACGCAGCGGCACGTGCTGTGATACCCTTTGGGTTTCGCTTTGTCTCGTTCGATACTCAGAGGGTATCGTGGCACAAGAGGACTAAAAGACACTTCCCCTGTACCGTGCCCCCTAATTGGTGGCACGATACGTATCGCCCCGTGTCGTAAGGCATGGGTGGATACTTAAATCCTTGGTAAGAACCCACGTTGGAAATGTACTATTTTGGGGAGATGAAAAGTGTACTTATATAGTCGTATTTTGAGAGGGAAAAATTTATGTAAGCACCCAATGTTGGGGATGAAGTTGTAAAATTTATGAGCAAGTTTCTTCGATTCTCTTATGTTCCCTACCTTACGATGCAATTCAAAAATATTTGTATTTCATTGTACAAGTATTGTTATGCTTCGTGTGGGCAGGAGAAACCCTGTTTGTGTGGCGGATCTGGATACGTGCCTAGAAGGCTTACGCTGTAAGCTTGGGGCGTGACACCACGTGCAGAAACTCCTTGACATAATTTCCAATAATGAAGTATAAAAGTACTACGTATCTCAATTTCTAGACGAATTAAAAGTAGCGTCAGCTTGCCAATAAACATTGATTTGTCGACATCGTAAGCTCACACCTAGAGTATAGTACATCGTGTAAGTGGGAACTTGTTTGTCTATAGATTGCATTTGAAAACCTCTCTCTAGTATGTAAAAACATGCATTGCGATAAAATATTCCAGGGGCATTTGAGCAATGTGTATCTTCTTCTTTCTGGCCATTATCTTGCACAATACCTGCAGTCACACAGAATTCAGGAAACAATCCAAGCAGTATCTCTTTAACCAGCAGAAGTATGCTATTATCTTCAATTCCCTTTCTCAATAACTGTATAAGTTTCATATCAACTACCCAGGCCTAAAAGTAGGCATTCGATCTTAAGCAGCATAGGATGCATAATTGATCAGATTAAATGGCCATCATCAACTAAATCAGTAAGAAAAACAACACATTTCACTGTTTTACCTCTAATTCTCATCGACTAAAATGCAGCCTATTTGCAAGCTCTCTCATAGAAATCAAACAACAATTATATATTATCATTATGGTTAACCTGGCTAGCATTGATCTTGGCAAACTTCTCGCACCCATGCAAAGGTAAAATTTTGATCCACAACGTTTATCAAGGTAAAAGACATCTAGAAGATACAATTTTTTCGTCTAAAATGGTGGTGCGTCAAAGGAATAAACAAATAATATCGAGTGCTTAGGATTACTAGGTCCACTTTACTCTCTTTTAACAATAATTGTTATGTTTTGCTATTATAAGTCAGTTAAGGCAAAAATTGGCCATACCATGTGGAAAAATAAATGACCGCATGAAAATGGAAGTTTCTAGTTTTACATTTGTAAGAAAGAAAAAGAAGTAAAAGATAACAACCTAATTGACATACCTTTTCCTAGAATAAGTTCAATTGGATGCTGTTCTTGCCAAGTATCTTCAAATTTGTGTGAAGAGTTCTCAACCCATGCCCTATAATGCACTGTCACAACAAACAGAGGGATATAGAAATTCCACAGCATTATAACCTAGTTAATTCACGTGATTGCTGCTTCTAAGATGTAAGGTAAATTGAGCAAACATAGAAACAATTTATAGACAACACGAATTTCAACAACAATATGAGGAACCTGCTGTGAGGAGGGAGGGTGGAAAGCTAATAACAAATGAAATGGTACATGGAGAAGCTATAACTAAACAAGAATTTTACAAGAAAGAATAAGAACACGAACCAGAATAATTGACAACTTGTTTACAGTATCCATAAAAAAATAGATAATAGTGTCAAAGAGAAAAGTCGTTTCTCCGGATCTCCTCTGTTATACCAAAGCAAACTTCGTTACTATACACTAGCAATTAAAGAGAAATTAAAGAGATTGATCTACCTCCCTACAGACTCCACAATAGAAGATCCTCTGAAAAAACATGCTATTTGATTATTAGTGCGCTATATGCCTATATCAGGTGGACTGAGGAACGATATTTTCGTGTGAGATGATTCTCCTAAGCTGGACATCTCAAAATTCTTATACCATAATTCTTTGCTCTTTTTATTTAAGAGAAGATTTGATAGCTAAACCATATGTTTTTAACTTCTTGCCTTTTATAAATCCTATAATCCAACTCTGAATTCTGTGCCGATTTGTGCATCATCAAATTATAACCATGGATTTCCCGATATTCTAGTAATCAGCTACTTTTCTTTAGGAAGCTGCTTTCTCTGACACCATATAATTATTAAATCAACTGCTTGCTCCGCTAAAGAAAAGATTAGGCGAAAGATGCTAAAAGAAGCAGGAGGTTCTCTTATCTTTCACTTCAAAAAATGCAAAAAAAAATCAACTTGAAGTAGTATAACAAAATTTAATAGGAGTATGGTTTCCTTGATAAAATTCTCATAGTTTGCTAGATTTAGTTGGCATGTAGTATTGGAATGGGTCTTCCATTAACCCATTAACGCTTATGATGTTGATAAATGAAAATGGTCAATATTAATTACAAAAACCTGAACTTATGTCAATTGAAAAATAACCAGCACTACACAAGAAGAATATTCATCATTATATGTAATGACCTAAACTTCTGCGAATAGCGGAGTCCCGGTGAAAACTAGCTTAGAGGACTACCCCCGTAGTCCAAGCGAAGTTTTGGGTCTATTTGAGTGTTTTCGGCACGGGCTCGGTACGAAAATGGAATTAGAAAATATTAAACTTCGACCAAGATGGTGATTGTGGATATGTTTAAGGCATGTTCTGAGGGTTTCGGACGATTAGAGAGTTGGAGCTCTATGGAGTGAAATCGGAAATTATCCGGTGAAGTAATTTTGGGCTATGGAAGGTTCAGGGACCGGACCTTGGCACGAAGGACCGGACCCTAGCATAAGGGACCGGACCCTGAGAGGAAGACCGGACCTCCCCTATGAACCCAGAAAATTTTGGGTTCAGGGACCGGTCCGTGATAGGCGGACCGGTCCGTGATAGGCGGACCGGTCCGTGATAGGCGGACCGGTCCGTTAGCGCAAAATCCCTGAGATGAACCTTCGGGGACCGGTCCATGGATTCGAGGACCGATCCGCCGGCGCCCATAATTCCCAGTAAGGGCATTTTGCTAAATTTTCGGGGTTGGCTTTTATAAGGGTCCCTTCTCCTTTCCTTCTCTGTACGCCCACACACCAACACACACGTTGAGAGAGAGGACTCTCTCCCTCTCCCTCTCGTTCGCTCCCTTCCTCTCTCGCGGAACTTCGCCTAGGTGGGGTTCGAGCTCAGGAGTCGCGTAGGAGTGAAGGATCGAGCTTTTGGGCGTGTAGAAGTTTTGGAGAGCTCGCAGCTCGATGTAAGGGTTTCGATTTTAAAGTTAGGATTTTTGGTAAATCCTTTAAAATAGAGCTTCTCGTGGTCCCTAGGAGATTCTAATCTAGTTTAATTAAAGATTCTCCAAAAATTTTGAAGTAATTTTGGGAAAAAGGAAAACCTACAGCACGAGTAGGGTTTTCAGGTTTTTGGGGGTTTCGATCTAATTTGATCGTGTATTTCTCTAATTGAAGGTTAGAAAAGAGTCCCAGGCAACTTCGATTTGGAAGGCGACAAGAGTTGGTAATCAATTTTGAGTAACGAACCGAACCGAGCGATATCAGCCGTACATACTCTACGAGTGCGCGTTTTGCCACAGGAGCCCAATTGTAAATGTCTACAAACAATCGGGAGCGTTTCGAGATAGGTTGTGCTCTACCAAAGAGATAAAATCACCTCTCATGTCTAGAGAGCAAGGATTTAAGTATCCATCGGCACGGGCCGTATCTACCGTGCCGTACCGTGCCAACAAGATACCGGCACGATACAGCTCCCGTGCCGATAGCACAGTTCAAAACCTTTTTTTCTTAAAATTACTAAGTAATTTTCTTAATAAAGTTCAAAATATTTGATAAAGATACATAATAAGCAATTAAAAAAATTTGTTGCTAAAGAAATTAAATATTTCATGCCATTATGTGTCGGCACGCATGTATTTTTTGTGACCGGTACTCATCGGCACGGCTCGGCACGCACTGTGCCGTACCGTGCCGGCAAGTTTTCGGCACGACTCCGTACCACGGCACTTAAATCCTTGCTAGAGAGTAAATTAATATTATCTTAATTGATGCATGTAATGGTAGGTTAATTGGTAAAATAAGTAGGCATAAGTCTTATGCTACTTAGAGTAAATTAACTGCCACTGGACAAGAACACTAGGCGAGTAGAACATATAGGATATGTAAATGTATGCCTAGGTATAGACATTGAACATAGGTCGATTCCTCTAGAAAAATTAGAGAGCTCGATAAGTAAGGAAACAAGAACTAGGTGTCAGGAAATCATGAATCCTAGGCTTGGAAAGTTAGGATTAGGAAAGAACATGATTGATCTATAAAACCTAGTGTCATGGGACATAGGTGGAAAATATAGCGATTAGGATGCCATAGAGACATAAACTTACAAAGGTTGACATAATAGGGATAACAGTGGACCCCCTGCGATTTGAGACTGGATTCCGAAATCTCGAGATTTGTGATTAATAGGTGTACAGCATGCTCCTCTCCCATTAGAGGTTTCTTGATCCTGGGTGTACGGCAGATTTCTCTCCTACTGAGAAATTCTCAACTGAGGGTGTACGGCATGTTCCTCTTTCCTATCGGGTGATCTACAATTCGAGGGTGTACGACAGATTCCTTTCCCGTTGGATGACCTATAGATTAAGGGTGTATGGCATGTTCCTCTCCCATCCAAGGATTTAAGTGCCGTGGCACGGGGTCGTGCCGAAAGCTTGCCGGCACGGTGCATGCCGAGCCGTGCCGATGAGTGCTGGTCACAAAAAATACATACGTGCCGACATATAATGGCATGAAATATTTAATTTCTTTAGCAACAAATTTTTTTAATTGCTTATTATGTATCTTTATCAAATATTTTGAACTTTATTAAGAAAATTACTTAGTAATTTTAAGAAAAAAGGGTTTTGAACTGTGTCATCGGCACGGGAGCTGTATCGTGCCGGTATCTTGTTGGCACGGTACGGCACGGTAGATACGGCCCATGCCGATGGATACTTAAAACCTTGCTCCCATCGGATGGTCTATAAACCGAGAGTGTACGGCATGTTCCTCACTCGTCAATGTGTTCTTTGATGATTAGCTCTAGACCAAGTCTAGCAATATGGCTAAGGTAAAGGTACATTAAGTTAAATAGAAATGGATAGTGAAATGAAGTAGATGAGTAGTTTCTGTAGAGTACCGGAGGCTTAGTAATTATTTGGACGCGTCATTATTGTGCCGACCTACCCATCTGGAGATGGTCGGGTCGAGCGAGAGCCGTTTAATGCGAAATAGACGTGAAAACAGACTTAGAACGCAAATAGAATTGGAACTGAAGTTCCAGAGATTTCGGGCGCCCTAAACATGTTTCGGACCCCCGGAACCATTACCTATTTACATATCCTCCTGTTGGACGTCCGAAAGTTACTATAGCAGTCCGAGGTTTGAATGGATGAGATTTTCTCGAGATCTGTGCCTGTACGTGTAGTTGGTAGGAGTGGTTGGGAGCTGGTGGACTTTCAAGCGCTTTACTGTAGCAGTGGATCTTCGTTTTGGACGCCCTGGTGGATGAGCACAGTGTTACACACCTCCGGGCCCTCACTGTAGCAGAGCGGACGCCCGCAGGACTGCCCCTTAATACTGTAGCCGCGTGAGATCGGGCGCCCTGCTGAACAGTCGGGCGCCCGAATCGTGGATTTTGGCGGTTGGACAGGTTAGCTCACTGGATTGTTCGGCGGCTCAATGCACCCCTAGTGGACTTTTTAGCGTGCAGTACATTGTAGCACACCCACTCCTACACCAGAGAGAAGCCAGAGACTCCACACCTTCTCCTCCATCCTCTTCCTCCATCTTCCTCCTTCCCTGGGAGCGGAGTTGAGTGACCAACAACAGCAACATCAACTCCTGAGCTCTTCCACCTTTTACATCTTCGTGCCGAAGCTTCACGGATAGGGCGAGAACATCGAGGCTTGCTCCAGAGGTGGAGAACCTGTGCCTGGAACCCTCTTCTGTTGGATTTGAGGTAGGCACTAGATTTTTCGAGTTTTCAAACTTTTCGGAGTTTTCGGCTCTTTTTTCTACTCTGAGCTTAGGATGTTGATATTGCCCTTGATGGTAGGACTCCCTTCTTATTTTGTGTGTGTGTGTATTCTTGCTTGCGAAGGAGCTGAAGAAGCAGAGTGTGAGGTAGTGGTGAGCACTTCTAGTCTAGACAGAGAGTGGAGTTGAACCCTGTTTGGTGTTGGTGTGCGTGTGCTTGCACTGTGTTGAGTTGGACTAAGGCTGTCACGCCCCGAGACCGCCAATTTGTACAGTTCAGGCACGCCAACAAACCCGCCAATCGGGCATGACCTCTCTATAACCGAAAGGAACGGTAAAATCTATATTAATACAAACAAGTGTATGACGAAGAGTAATATCAGAGTATAAAACTATCAACTAAAACTTCCATTCGTTTAAACAAACAGTTTAAGCATGTATATGAAAGTAAGGTACATGAGTGAAACACCAAAATATAAAATTATTTACATCTTTCTCTCAATATATTTAAACAAGTATTACAACTTTACACTCTTTTTCCTCACAATATACAGTTCACTCAAAATACAAAATAGTGTTAACTGTTAGACCTTCTAGGTCTGTATCTTGCCAGGCCCTTACCCCTGTCGTATGCCTCACCGGCTGTACCTGGACCTGTAAAGATAGTCAACAACAGGGTGTGAAAACAACGAATAGTTTCCACTAGGTTCATCCACCGAGAAACATGCTCTACACCTCTTGGTCCAATGGAACCATTAGTAGTAAGATAATAGGGAAAGGTGTAAAATCCTATACTAGCACTCTGTGGTAATGATCACTACACTACTCGTGTATACCAAAAGTCATTACGCTACATTGCTAGGTCATACTAAGCCACTATACCATAAGCCCGACCACTATGCCGCTATAAAAAGGGTCACCACTAACCCGACCCCACCCGGTCACACTAATCATCTCATGATTTTAGATTTCATAATTGTGCTTGGTAGAGAATCGACCTATGCGCGAAACCCTCTCTATTAGGCGGTTGCTTAGGCTCTTTTGAGCCGTCTTCCCACGGAGAGCTGAGTTTGCTCATGCACTCTCCCCCTTCTTGCCTCGAATGAGTTTAAAGCACCCTGGCACTCATACACTCGGAAAAGTTGAGTCTTGCTTGAACACTTCCCTCGGGAGTCGAAATATGCTCTGCCCCTCCCGTTGTCACTTTTGCCTCGAATGAGTTTAAAGTACCCTAGTACTCATTCACTTGGGAAGTTGAGTCTTGCTCACACACTTCCCTGGGGAGTCGAAATATGCTCAACCGCTCCCGTTGGCACTTTTGCCTTCACGCTTCCGGAAGCTTACATTTTCTCTTTTACTTTTTCTCTTTTATCCTAGGTTATTTACTCTAGAATAGCTTGAGTGCCCCTAGGGCACCAATTTAGGTTAGAGTTTCTCGTTTACTCACATTCACAATTAACCCTAAGTTCTTACTCTAGGATCTTTACCATGCCACCTGAGCGCCAATTTCATTTTAATTGCTTTCAATCCTTACGGAAGTACCTCGTCCGACGGGTCCCTACCCAAGGAGTCGCGCTCCCAATTGACGAGTCTCAAATCCGAAGGTGTCATTTTCATTCTCTCTCTTTTCTCTTTAACTCTAGGGTTACACGAAGTCCGTAGACTCCAACTCACGTATACCCATTAGTCAACCTTACGTTTGCGATCTTAGGATACCACGATGTCTCGAGGACACCAATTGTTCCAAATTACCTTTGGCCTAGAGTTCATTAACTCTACATTTTTATTTCACATTCGGCGTAGAGTTCATTAACTCTATATTCTTATCTCTTATTCACTCTCGAGTTCATTGTCTCTATGTTGCATTTCATCCATAACCTAGAGTTCATTGACTCCACATTGCATTTTATCATTAACCTAGAGTTCATTGACTCCACATTGCATTTTATCATTAACCTAGAGTTCATTGACTCTATGTTGTCAATTTAGAGTTTATACTCTACATTCGTGCCTTAGGTTTTCTTTTCCTAAGTTCAATACCACCTGATTCAAGACTTAGATTCTCCTTAAGTCCAATGCCATATGTTTCAATCTAGGTTTTCTCGTAGTTTCATATCCATGCAAAGTTGACCAAGGTTTCTCCCAAGTCCATTCTCATGCAAAGTAACCTACATCTAGATTTTCTTATCCACATTAAGCAAGGCTAAACCTTGAAATCCACCTTTTATCACATAAGGCTAAAACCCTAAATCTTAAGCACATATACATGTACTATATGCATCTACTCTTACACAATGTTTCTAGATCATAGAAAAGCAAAGGAAAAGAAAAGTAGTGCACCCTTTTTGGTGAAATCCCCCACCTTTGTATTCCTCTTGCAAGAGCTTGGATTTGATCTACTTCCTCCCCAAGAAAATCCCTAAAAATGGGGATAGAACTCATAAGAGATCATTTCATCTCTTTTAAACTAATAAAAACTCAAAACCCATTAAACCCTAAAAGACTCGCCTCTTATTCTTGCTCCAAAACGTGGAGAAGAGGGCTCCTTCTAGCTCCAAGATCCTCCTTTAGAAGCTTCCTTCAAGTTCTTAACTCTCCAATATATCAATCTCTCCAAAAACTCCAGCTAGGGTTTCCTTCTTTCCATCCTTAGAGAGAGAAAGAGAAGAGAGAAAGAGGAGAGGTGGTTGTGTGTTGGCTGTGAGGTGGGAGTGGGTTTAAACCCTACTAAACCCTGGGATAAGCCCCAAATAACCATGGTTCACCAACTCTGCACTTGTTGTCAGGAGCTTGGAGTACCGGTACACGAGCTGGGGTACCGGTACGCGGGCTCTAGTTCTGGTACCCGAGTTCTGGTTCCGGTACTCCGACACTAGAATTCACCAACCCGAGTGTGATGATCCAGATTCCCGCAGGAACTGTGCTACATTAAACAGTGACTGCGGGGAGCTTGTACAGTGCATCAAAGCTTGTAAAATTGAAATTAGATATTTAAAATAGACTTGGCGCGAAAATCGGAGCAAATGGGATTTTCCGGGAGCTTTTTGAAAAATTTCGGATGAGAATTTGGCGAAACGGACGTCGTATTTGGACTCAGCGCGCGAAAACGGTCAAAACGGTATATTCGCTTTATTTTTTCGGCACTTGGTACTGTTCACCGGAACAGTAACCGCCGCCGGAATTACTGTTCCGGCCGGCGGCGGCCGCCGGCGAGCGGCGGCGGGCGGCGGCGCACGGCGGCGGGCAGCTGCGCAGCGGCGGGGCAGCGGCGGAGCGCGGAGGCGCGCGGCGCGGGCAGCGCGGGCAGGCGCGGGCAGCAGGCGCGGGTGCGCGGTCCACGGCTGGTCGTGCACCGGGTGCACCGAAGGTTCCATCTGCCACGTGGCAGCTTCCCATTGGCTGGCCGGCTTCTAGAAGCTTCTGGATGGTCGACACGTGGCTTCATCCCGTAGGCCGACAAATTTCCGGAAGACCCGGAGCGCGGACCGAGCACATGGACCACGTGGCCACGTGGCGAAATCCCATTGGCCCTGCACAGGCTGTTCCCTGTTTTGTGGACACGTGGCGCGCGCTGAATGGCCAGTTTTGGTGTTTCCTGTGCGGATCTGGATCCCGTGTGGAGTTTTGGCCCATTATAAATAGGGGTCCCCCACCCCCTCTCTTTGCACCTTGGATTCCGAGCCTGAAGAGAGAGAATCAGAAAAAGTGCCCAATACGAAAGTTTTTCCTCTCTCTCTCCTCTCTCTCTCTCTACAATCTCAGAAATTTAGGAGTTACAGATAGTGAGATATCTGCGACGCGGCGCACTGCGACGGTTTTCTTTTTAGGCCCATTTTCCGTCGCAGTTCCGTCGAAAATTCACTGCGGGCTAACCGGGTGGAATTTTTGGACGATTTTTGCGACAGCGCGACCGTAAGAGGTAAGGCTTCGATTTCCGTGTTGATCATTTTGCTCCATTTCGTACTTTTGGCACGATTCCCGAGTCCTCTTTGACCCCCCTTTTTGCTGTGGAAATTTCTGGACAGCGTCAACTTCTCCGATTTTTATCTTGGCGTAGGAGCATCAGATCGAGGCGTTCAAAGAGTCGATTTTGATCTACTCTTCGCGAGGAACGCAACCGTGATTTTTCTGGGATTTTAGGAGCTCATTTTAGAGGTGAAAAATTCCTCTTTTCCCGTGCTGTCTGAAAAATAGCAAATATTGTGCTTTTTGGGGTTTGTATTTATACCGGGAGCATTGGTTTGCAGGAATTGAAGACTGCGAACAACCAGGAGACTACCTGGGGTGTTGTTTGAGCTGTTCAAGGTGGGCGGTTGTTGCTTACCTCATTTTTGACAAGCTCACTGGGATTACTAGAAATCCCCCTAAAATATGACAATTAATGAGAACCATTGGGACAAACTAACAGGACTACTAACAGGACTACTAACAGGACTACTAACAGGACAACTAACAGGACAATTAATGAGAACCATTGGGACAAATTAATATGACAAATGACAAGGACCGCTGGGATAAACTCCCCTAAAAATTAATGTAACCCCACAAATGATATGATAACTTATATTGGGACACTGTGATTGAGACAAAGGCTATGATCTCGCATGCAAATGACTTTTATTCAGTAAATCAATTGTTTTAAACCTTTGACTCTATTTTACAACTTTTAAAAATAAAAACAGTTGCATGCATGCCCGGACATCAGGTAAGGCCACTATTCATTGCTACACTATCATATTGGGATTTGAACATGTTTTATTGTTGTCCTTTGCATTCAGATGTTGTTGCTCAAGTGTGAGCAGGGGTTTGGGATAGTGTAGCCAAGGTTGTGCTAGATTGTGGACTTGTGGGGTATTGCGGTGACCGCGGACAGTAGGCGGTTGACCAGATGATTATCCTTGCATCAGATTGGGGTTGAGTTTGGTTTATTTATTGCATCAGTTGGGGGTTGGGTTCTGTAGAGGAGGGAGTTTCCCACTTTGATCATAGTCATGATCCAGTCCTGCTGATTTATGGCACTTCTGATACTGAGATATTTTACTCGTGTGGGTCGCTCCCCTCGAGTGCCACTCCGGAGTGTGTTACAACATTATCCCCTATCGGCACCCCCGATTTGGCCAACATTATCCCCTATCGGCATACCCGATTTGGCAAATACTATCCCCCATCGGCGTTATACCCGATTTGGCAAGGCACAGCAGGAAGTACCAGTTTTGCTAGTAACCCCAGATTGAGTTCATTCAGACAGGCATTTATACACTGATTCATACATTTAGTTATTCTATTGCTTGGCATTTAGAGGCATGGTGGTGGTAGTTTCCTTTTTATCAGCAGTCTTTATAGCTTACAACTGTTCTTTCCTGTTGCCTCTAGTAGTCCTAGTGGGTGCGTCAGAGTTGAGGTTTTACCCACTAGGGGAGGCTACTGGTTTATCTGGTAGTTCTCACCCCCATTGTTATTTTTCTGTCCCTTTCTCCCCCTTTCTTTTGCAGAGTCGTCTGCGGGAGCCGCTAGGCCATCGGCAGCGGATAAAGGTAAGGGGATCGCTGAATAGATAGATCTCCTGTGAGGCTGAGAGCTATTAGACAGATAATGCACCCTCCACTCAGACTGTGATATTCTCCTTTTATTTTGGGTCTGGCTTCCGCCAGCTGGATGTACTATTTTGGTGAGCTGGGAGATTATTGTACTTATTACAGTTGTATTTGTATTTCCAGTCTGAAATACTATGTGGTTCTTCTATTCAGCTCGATATTATGCTCTTTTACTGTTCATATAATATCGGAGCAGGTTACCAGCGCTTCGTGTACGCGGGAAATCCCGTGTGCACGGCGGATCTGTTGACGAGCCCGGGTTCCGGGGCGTGACACCGAGAGCTCATCTTTTCTGTTTTACATGGGGTACCGGTACTCAATAACAGGTTCCGGTACGCCAACACTTGGCATTTTTCCAACTCGAGTCCAACCTGAGAGCTGGATTTTCCAACTTTGTATGGGGTGCCGGTACTCAAGAACAGGTTCCGGTACTCCAATAGTTAGAAAATTTCCAAGTTTCTTCCAACTCAAGAGTTGGATTCCTCAGCTTTCTACATGGTTCCGGTACCATCTTGGGGTTCCGGTACTGCATCCAAAAATCTGAAATGTACAGATTTTGATATTCTTAACCTCGCTTTCTTGACTCAACTTTGATCCGAATGTTTTTGTTTCGAACCAACACACTTTGAACTCATTCTTCATGATATTTTGGATATGTTCGGAGTAATTTAATCGTACTTTGTAATTTCGCGAAAGCCAGTGCACTACAAAGGATGTGAGGGTGGTGCTGTGAGCTTGAGAACTTGGACTAAGTTGTGTTTTGGTTTGGACTGTGAGCTTTTGGGTGCTTGTGCTGAGCTTCTGGCAGAGAGAGTTGAGTGTGAGTTCCGACAGCATGAGGTTCCCCTGACAGTGAGGTTGTGCCGCGCCGTGCTAGTTTCTTCCCTGGTTGGAGAGCTTACCAGGTAGGTCGGAATTCTTCCAAAAGCAGCGAGTTTCCTTCTACGTCTATCTGAAAGATGTTGCATGCTAGTTGTAGCACTTATATTATCTATTAGTAGTTGGTTAACTGTGGAACTCTGACTAGCACCCTTGTAATATGTTGCATGCTTGAGACTCTGGACACTAGAAAACTCTTAACATTGGTTGTTAACCTATTTTAGACACTCTACACTATGATTGCATTTCTCCTGACTTAGTGGTTTTCCCTCGCCCCAGATAGTGGGGGTTGAGTGGTCTGAGTAGTGTAGAATGCATATTGTGCTCGTGCCTGGGGGAGTAGAGTTTGTTAGCCGTGGCTAGGTTTTGTTCTAAGGTCGGGAGCCGTTCGGGTTGACGGTAGTCTTGGGCCGTTGAGTGTTTCCGGCATAAGTTGTGAGCTTGTTGTTGATTTGTGAGCTTGTCGATCTGGTTGATCGTGGAATGGGAGTATAGCCTGCATGAGCCATATTGAGCTCGACTGTGATGCGTCGTTTCCTCGGTGAGGTCGCTCCCCTCAAGTGCCGCTCCGGAGCTAAGCCTGTTACTTTGTTCTCGCGCGACGTCGATGCAGTCCTTGGGGGACGCCCTACGTAATTCCTGTACTCGGTGGATGTGTGGTAGTAGGTGGACGCAGGTTTGACTAGACCCTATGTGGCAGTCATTGTGATTGGGTTGATTTAGCACCTCGAGCGCGAGTAGTTGAATTTTATTCATCTTGTCCTTCTTGAGCATAGTAGATAAAGGCATGGTAGCTGTAGATTTCTTTCCAGCTTACTTATCTATTTTTCTTTCACCAAAGTGTTATCTTGCCTCTAGTAGACTTAGTGGATAGATCGTTGGTCTTGGAGACGGTACCGACTGAGGACTACCTATGAAGCACGGATACTTTAAATTTCTCGCCGTACCCGTATCGGATACGTATCGGATACCGATACGCGCCCGATACGGGAATGAAGTATCCGGTATTTTTAAAAAATAAAAAAAAATATCGGATACGGCTCGGATACGAGAGGGACACAGGGGGATACGGGGGGATACGGCCAGATTCTTTTTTGGTTTAAAATGATCGGAATTTAAAATTTTTCAAAAAATATGCATCCAAACCCATTGGAAATAAGGAAAAGAGTGAGAAAAATGCAAATCTCCCTTCAATTTGTCATTTTTTCTACTTTTTGCACTTGAATAGTTGAAGGTGATCCCTCACGTTCTATCTCCACTCCACACAGCATTAAGCTATAGTTCAGTCTTTTACCGCTTCTCTTTTACTTTTTTTTCATCTAATTTATCAATTTAGAATTAATCAACAAAGATCATAGAGAATAATTTTTTTCTTCTTCAATTAAATTTTTAGCATATTTTCTTTTATTACTGTTTTATATAATAGAACCTAATAAAACATACATATATGTTGAATGACTAATTATCTAGTTTGTGCGACTAAATATCTATTGTTATATTTGATCAAGTTGGATGATAGTTGGTTGATATTTTTTGAATTATTATTTCATACGATTGATTATCTTTTTTTATAAACAAATGTAAAATAATTACACAAATTAATATACATCAAAATATATTCCTTAATATAATTCAGATATCGTAATTGTTCTCAATATATCATTATATATAATCAATATATATTTAAATATATTTAAAATAATATTTTATTCAAGTATATCCCGCGTATCGTATCCTAGAAGTTTTAGGAATTGTCGTATCACCGTATCCGTATCGTGTCGTATCCGTATCTCCGTATCCGTATCCGTATCTGTGCAACATAGAGGACTACTTGTTGATGTAGTTCTCACACCCGCGGTTGGTGTTCTTTTTGTAGAGACTTTAGCTTGTGTCCCTGCACCGGCGGGTTCTTCTGATCGAGGTAAGGGAGCCGCGAGCTAAATCCCTACCCGTATTTTTGGTGAGATAGATGTACCTTACGCTCGGATTGTGGATTGTAGTCATGTACTCTGTATGGTATCTTTTGTTACCCCGTTTTGTGAAGTTGTTGTAGTTTTTAGATGTTTACACATGTACAGTAGATTTGTGTTTTTATAGCAGCTTTTATTTTAGCTCTGATATCTGTTAGCTGCTAGATTCTATCTTTTGCAGGTTTGACGCTTCGCCTATGAGGGGCTTCCCATATGGGTAGCGGATTTGTTAGCGAGGCTGGATCGCAGTTTCGACCCCAGGGCGTGACAGATTATAGTGGTATCAAAGCCTAGGATGTAGGTCGTTGAGAACTTAGAAACCCTAGGCTTGTGGTTGGACCCTAAGATGACTGACGTGAGGGTCGTGATTTGTAACGAGAGTCCTGATTGAGTTTGTAACTCCCCCAAAGGAAAGGGGTGAGTGATTGACATGCCTTCTCCTGCTAAGCGGCTATGTTGGCTGCAGACAACATAGTGCTACAGAAAAAAAAGGGACATGCCTTAGACTTTCGCGAGATTGGATCAAGCATTTTGTTTTGTTACTGACCTTCTTTCTTTGGTTGCAGGTGAGCATGATGCCTCCCAGACGCCGAGTACCGACACGTGCGAACCCCGTCTCCTCAGATGAGCCCGAGCAGACAGAGTCCGAGCCCGACCGACAAAGTGAGGTACAGGAACTCCGGACCCAGGTAGCAGGGTTGACCGAGGCTTACCGATGGCAGAGTGAGACACTCGACAGGATGATGTAGCTATTGGAGCAGAGGGCACCTCGAACTACACTCCTAGCCGAGACCACCCCCGTTGCAGCGTCTCCAATAGCGGAGTTTCCAGCAGCGCCCACAGAGCTAGGGCCCCTTTCGTGCCGACGATCAGTGGATTGGCATCGAGGCAGGGTGGACAGTTGTCTGCAGATGAGCAGAGGGACGTTACCGATCGATTGAGCCGCTTTCGGCAGTTTAACCCACCCCGATTCTCCGAACAGAGCTTGGAGTCGTGGGAGGCGGAGTCTTGGGTGGCGGCTATGGAGAAATTGTTCGAGAATCTATTCATGCCTGAGAGGTATCAGGTGTTCCTAGCCACCCGCTTCCTGGAGCGTGACGCAGAGGTATGGTGGAGAAGAGTCCGACCAGTTGGCCCACCTGGGGCCCAGCTTCTTACTTGGAGCGAGTTTCGCAACCAGTTGTTCTGGGCCTTCTTCCCGGACAGCACCAGGCAGAAACTTGTGAAGGAGTTAAGGAATCTCAAGCAGGGAGATCGGACCATTCAGGAGTATATCCGGGAGTTCACGCAGTTGCTGAACTACGTGCCCTACACGGCGAGGGACAAGGCGCACAGGATTTATATGTTTGAGCAGGGACTGCGCCAGAACATTTTTCAGTTTGTTCAATCCCTAAGACTACAGACCTTGGATGCCTCCATAGAGCAGGCACTTTGGATGGAGCGAGGCGCAGTGGTACTGGTTGAGAAGAACTTGCCGTCGAGGGCGAGTTCTGGAGTGAAGCGCCCGACACCGGATGATGGGGGACAGACCAGTAGACAGAGGCCTCCGAGACCTCCACGATTCCGTCCTCAAGATCATGGGTTCCCGAGGGGCCAAAGGTCTGGTGGACCCTGACAGCAACAGCAGCAGCAGCTGCAGCGACAGCAGCATCAGCAACAGTATCAGCAGCGGCAGCAAGACAAATGTGTTATCTGCGGTGGGCCGCATTCACCGCCGCAGTACGACCAGAGGCAGGGTCGGTGTTACCGATGTGGACAGATGGGGCATTTTCAGTCGACATGCTCACGAGCAAGATCCCCGGCACCATCAATTGCATCGACACCTCCTTTACCCCTCCAGATTGCAGGAGCTCCTCCGAAATACAGCCAGGTAGATTGGGCTACTACGTCGAGGCAGACAGAGCAGCTGTGAGGACCCGAAATTCCCACGTATGGATTACTGTTGCATCAGCAGCTTATGGAGGCCTATGTGGTGTGTCGGCGGTGTATGTGCGCAAATTGGACACAAGTGATGGACTCTGTGCGTAAAATGGATCACGAGTGTATTCGGATGCCCCCGTCGAATTTTAGAAGTGGTTTCGCACGAAACGGACATCAGATTTGGATTCAGCGCGGAAAAACGATGGAAATCGACTACTTGGTTGTATTTTTCTGAGTCCGGACCCCCGAAAACGGATACCCAAAAGATTTCAGTGTTTTCGGGTGCACGGTGGACCGGTGGACCGACGGTGTGCCACGTGGCGGCTTCCTATTAGTGTCGTACGCCACGTGGCGGAGCAGGAGGCGCGGCGCAGTGGGCCCGGCCCACGGGAGCAGGCGCGCGGGCAGGCGCGCGAGCAGCGCGGCGGGTTGGAGACCGGTGTGCCACGTAGAGGCTTCTCATTGGCCCGTTATGGACAGGTGGCAGCGGGGGTTTGGCTGGCGCACCAGGCGCGGTCCACAAAGCAAGTGCGGCAGGCCTCGGGAAGCGTGCGTGGCAGGGGGCGCTGGCAGCGCGCACGTAGGCGTGGCAGGCGGGCGTTGACCGGGCGGAGCTGGGTGTGCGCCATGCGTCAGCACGGGCGCGGGCCACGCGGCGCAGCGTGGGACGCCGGATCCGCTGTCCGCTGTTATGGGGTGACGTGGCGCATCCTGGTTTGTGATGCCCTGGATCTCCGCAGAGCCGTTGCGGTGCTTTGGGGTGGCCACTGGAGGCCTACGCGGGGTGCTGGAGGTGTTCGGGGCACGATTGGACACAAGTGTTGGACTTTGGACTTAAATTGGATCACGCGGGTGATCTGGGGACCCCATCGGTTGTTTAGAGGTGTTTGCGCGCGAAACGGATATTGAGATTGGGCTCGGCGCGAGATTTGGACCAAGAATACTCTTCCGGGGGCTTTCGGTAATTTTTAGAGTGAGAATTTGGCAAAACGGACCTCGTTTTTGGAATCAGCGCGCGAAAACGGTCAAGATGGGCTATTTACTTGTCAAATTTGAGCTCGCGGGTACTGTTCACGCCGGAACAGTGTTTCCGGCGATCGCCGGCGGCGTTTGGCGGCGGCGGGCAGCGGCGGAAGGCGGCGGTGGGCGGCGGGCAGGCGACTAGCGGCCGCGGGCAGGCGCTGAGGGCGCGGGCAGGGGCGCGGTCCACCGCGGGGGTCGTGCACCGGAGGCGGGCCACGTGGCGGCTTCTGGTTGGCCGGCGCAGCAGGCGCGGTCCACGGGGTTGGGCCCGGGTGCACGGTGAACCGAGTGGACACGTGGCAGGTGGTTATTGGTTCGGTGTGGTGCGCTCGGTCCACGCAACTGGCGGAGACGGTGACCGGGGCAGGTGGCCGTACGCCCGGGTCAGCCGGCGACGTGCGCGGTGCACGGCGCGCCGTGCGCGGTGCACGGCCTGTCGGGGACACGTGGCACGCCACCAGTGGCTGGCTCAGGTGCACCGGGTGCAGCGGGGTCAAGCGGCCTAGTGGACTGGGCTGTGCCGTGGGCCGGGCCGCACTGTGCGCGCCCGGAAATCCTGGGCCGGCCCGTTACTGTAGCCGCCCGAATCCCCGGATGCGCCCGAAAGTGGGGACCTGTAGGGTATTTTCTGAAATGTTTTCCTTAGCCTATTTAAGCAGCAGTCCGAGCCTCCTTCTTCCTCTGTTTTCTCCCCAACCGAGCTCTTTCAGCCAAAGCTCATTTCTAGCAAAGTTTTACATCTTTTAGTCCTGGATCTTCCTACCAAATCTTAGGAATTTTGGTGGCACGAATCCCGAGGTTCCCCATTTTACGGTGCGGCGCGACGTTGCTTCCTTGTGTTCTTCTTCGGCGCGGCGTTCGTGTTTTTGCTCCCCTGAGCTACCCCGACATCATTTTCCTGTGATTCTTGCACCAGTGGACTCCTAAGAGGTAGGACTTCATCTTTCGTTTTGGTCGCGCTTTTCCGTTTCGAGGTTTTGGCACGGTTCCCGAGGCAAACTGTGACCCCTCTTTCTTGATGGAATTCCTTGACAGCAGCAGAGTATTTTGGCCATATCTTTGCGCACGAGCGTCTGACGGAAACGAGCTTATACAACTTTTTCATCTACGGATCGCAAGGAACGCGCTCGTATTTTTAGTGGATTTTTGTGAATTTTCCTTCGAGGTGATAATTTAGGATTTCTCTGTGAACAGTAATCAGCCCTTAATCCTGATTAGTGTATGAGAGTGCCCTCTTGCTGAATTTTTATCTTGGTGTACAGAACTCGGATTTGGGCGTGCAAGGTACCGTTGCGAAGCTATCGTCGCGAGGATCGCCGTGATATTTTTATTGGAATTTTCTGGACATTTTCTGCAGGTGATAATTTGACAGTTTGGTACTTGTGTTTGTATGTGGTAATTAGTGCCATAATTGAGACTCTAGTGTAATTAGTGGATCCCTTGTTGTACCAGGAGTATTGCGGGTGTGCTGAAATTGTGGGAGCGAGGATTTGGAATTTTGGTATTTTCTGACTGTACGAGTTTGGACAGTTGCGCTTCAGGTGGGTGGTTGTTGTACTCCTCTCCTTTGTTATGCCCACTAGGAATATCAGAGTACCCCTGATTTGATGATGCTAAATGTGTTAATTGGTAGACTCGCATGCTTTAGGGAGCAAATTATTGGTTATCTGATCCGCGAAAATTATTGTTAGATTGATCATTTGTTTAAATCGCCTAAGTTCTGGACCTTATGCATAGAGACAATGTGATAATATTTGAGGACTGCAAAACTGATGATTAATCATATGTGACTGTCACTTTAGCCTTTATTCTCTAAATTGATTATTCTGGAAAACTGGATAAATATTGGAACACTGCATGATTAAATTGGTCACATAATTATTGCCATCTTTTACTGCTACACTATTTTGGGACTTGACTTAGGAGAAACCATGCTTTTTCTCTTTCTTCTTTCATTGTTGCACTAGCGGCTTAATCGCTCAGGTTCGAGCGTATGTTGGACAGTGTAGGCAGGTATTGGGGATTTGGGACAGGTTGAGTTTGTCAGGGGGTTGCGGCGACCACGGATCTTGGGTGGTTGACCGGATTGTTTCTATTGCATCAGATTGGGTGTTCGGGGATCGGGCTTACTATAGTGGAGGGTTGTTCCCACTTCTTTGAGTCACGATCCAGTCCTGCTATTATGAGACAGTGGTTACAGAGATGCTTGATACAGTGATACTTTGCTCGTGTGGGTCGCTCCCCTCGAGTGCCACTCCGGAGTAGGCTTTCCACGGTGTGAGCGCCGGGCACCATTCTGGTTTCTTGAGTTCCACGGTGTGAGCGCCGGGCACCATGCTGGTTTCTTGAGTTCGACAGCAGAGCAGGCAGTGCCAGTGTTCACTGGCTGTCAGATTGGGTCATTATGACAGGCGTCTTGATTCTGATGCATCATTTTCTCCATCCTTATTGGATGGTCTTGTAGAGGCATATTAGGGATAGCTCTTTATCAGTTGCTTTACCTATCTGCATCTCCTTTCTTTTCCTTTCCCTTTTTGCCTCTGAGCACCTGGTGGGCATATCTGAGCTGAGGCTTTACCCACTAGGGGAGGCTACTGTTTATAGTAGTACTGACCCCCATTGTTTTTCTTGTCTCTGTCTTTCCCCTTGTTTTGCAGAGTCCTCAGTGGGAGTTGCTGGGCCGTCAGCAACTGATCGAGGTAAGCGAATTGCGGACTAGATAGGGAGCCACCGAGGGTCATAGCTGGAGATTTTTGGGTACCTGGACTTCTCAGACAGTGATCTTGTATTTCTTTTTGGGGACTGGCTTCTGCCAGCTGTTTGTATTATAGTAGTGAGCTGGGAGAGACATCTGTATTTTATTTTACTGTTGTACCTTTTACTTCCAGCATCTGTCTGAGATACAGTAGTTTTATTTTAGCTCTGATTATTATGCTCTTTTATTATTATTTCTTATCTGAGCAGGTTACCGACGCTTCGTGTATGTGGGAAATACCGCATGCACGGCGGATCTGTAGACGGGCCCGGGTTCTGGTTTACACCCGGGGCGTGACAGATTAAGTTGGTATCAGAGCTTAGGGATAGGTCAGTTGGGACTTAGGAAACCCTAGGCTTTTGGACAGACCCTAGGATTATAGGGCGTGAGTAGCGTGACTTGTTGCGAAAGTCGGTGATTTTTATTGTTAACTCTTCCAGTGAGTGAAGAGTGATTGACATAGTCTATTTCTGTTGAACCATTATGTTGGCTGCAGACAACATAAGGTTACAGAAATAGGGGGATGTCTTTTGACTTTCGCCAGATTGGGTCGTGTGGGGTTTCGTTGCTGATGTTTGGTTTCTTGTGGCAGGATGCCTCCTCGACGTCGGATTCCTACCCGGGGTGCCCCTACACCCCCTGTTGAGCGAGGACAGGCTGGATCTTCTGAGATTGCTGAGCTGAGGGCCTTGGTGGCCCAATTGGCGGAGAGCAGCCGCCGGCAGGAGCAGCGGATTGAGCAGCTACTGGCGCGGGGTGGGGCGCCGCCTCCGACAGTGTCAGAGACCCCGGCACCACCTGTGGAACCACTTGTGCCGACGGCGCCATCTTTGAGTAGTGGGGCTCAGGGCGTGGCCCAGCCTTTGACCCCGGCGGAGGAGCTGGACTTCGCGGATAAACTGGTTAAGTTTTGTAAGCGCGGGCCGCCCAGGTTCTCGGGGCGAGATATGCAGCCGTGGGAGGTTGGGACATGGTTAGCAGCGATGGAGAAGATTTTTCGGGATTTCTTCATCGACCCGAGGTACAGAGTTCATATGGCGGTACATTGCCTAGATGGAGATGCAGACCTCTGGTGGCGTCGGGTGGAGCCACGGGAGTTTCAGATTTCTCGACAGCTACCCTGGTCCGAGTTTCGGCGTATGATTGTGGATACCTATTTTTCGACCAGCGTGAAGAGGAAGCTGGAGGATGATTTGAAAAGCATTCAGCAGGGCGACCGGTCAGTTCAGGATTACCATCAGGAGTTCATGCGGCTGTTTAATTGTGTGCCCTATGTCGCCCGGGATGGACCACATCAGGTCGAGTTATTCGAGGCAGGTCTCCGCAGCGAGCTTTATATCCTTGTGCATGCACAGCGACACCAGACTCTTCAGGAGGCCGTCGAGCATGCCTCTTGGGTGGAGGGAGGCGACGCAGAGGTGGCAAGGCGAGGCGGGATGGTCGTACTGAGTTCCGTGAGGAAACGACCGGCACCCGAGGATGAGGGACAGACTGGTTCATGGAGACCGCCACGGCCTCAGTCACCTAGCCGTGGGCGTGTGGAGCAGCGAGAGCCTAGCGGATCCCAGTGGCCATCGCAACAGCAGCAGGAGTCGCAGCATCAGACTCAGAGACAGCAGCAGACGGGGCGGCCACGGTTTCGTGATAGAGACAGATGCATATTCTGTAGAGGACCTCACTTGTCGCACACCTGTGATCAGAGGTGGGGTAGTTGTTACAAGTGCGGACAGCCAGGCCACATTCGAGCTACGTGCCCCCTTTCGACTTCAGCGGCACCCTCATCTGCATCGGCTCCTCTTTCGCCCCAGCAGCAGTGGTCGGCTCAGTGGCCTTATGCTCCAGCGAGCGGGTCACCACCTTTTTACCCTGCGGATCAGCAGTTGCCGGATCTGGGCGGTCCGGTCTACGCCACTCAGGTGGAGGATTTTGCAGCAGCAGACTTTGTGGGGGCAGGTATGGTTTTACTGTATTCACCGGCATTGTTTGTGCATTGTATTGCATTTGGGCATCCTAGTCTTTTGTTAGGAGTGCATGTACTTCCTTGCATTGGGTTAAGGGTAGGACGGTTACCGGGTGTTCGGGAGGTCGTATTCCCGATCCTTAGCACGTAGGGACGTGTTGTGGGTCCTGCCCGGTGCGGTTGAGTCCTTGGTTTTACCTGTAGGCCTGATGGTCTTGTGGGGCTTGGTTTGGCACTTAGGATGGTTAGGCTAGCTCGGTTGTTTACTCTTCGCGGCAGCTGATTATGCTGCGAGGGCGGTTCTTGTGAGAGCCAGGCCTGGAGGCGTTGGTGTACCTGGGTTGCTTGAGGGTATCTTCGCTTCTTTGGTTTTGACCTTGTGAGCGAGGCGGATGTCTCGTAGTGGGTGAGTAGCTTGTTTGCCGGTGTGTTTGAGGGACCTGCGGCGGCATTGGGACTTGGTGATACCCCTTTTTGGTGGTGAGTTTCTAGCTGTTCTCCTATCGGAGTTGTTGGGCATGACACCAGTTTGGGAGTTGAGGACCCTTAAGAATTTGATGAAGCGATCATCGGGAGCTGGCACCCTTCCGTCAAGCTTGGGGGATTTGAGTTACGAGCTGCAAGGGTATTGGATCTTCGCGAAGGTTGTTTTACAGTCTGGTTCTCTCGACTACTCATGGCTGAGTATTGATGCCGGAGGGTTAGGGATGTGCTTCTACGTCCTGACGGTTTGGATTTGAGATCGGAGGCTACGGGATCAGTTGGGGGACTTATATCGGATACGTTAGGAGTACCGAGGTACTTGGATCGAGCTTTTGTGTCGACGGACTGGTGGATGGATTATCTTAGGCCCTGGGAGGGGCAGATGCTTGTACCGGTGCAGACTACTTGATGGCCGAGCAGTTAGCCCAGCTGTACCTTGTTGAGGTGGCGTGGTCCTCTGGATGTGTTCTCCCTTGTTTCGTTCTGGTTAGAGACCCAAGGATTGCATAGTGCCTCTGGTTGAGGTATTTGGTAGTTTTGGGAGCTTGAGTGTTGGATGATTGGATATTTACCCCTCTTGTTGGTTGTGATCCCGTGTGAGGAATGACTTTAGTTTCGAGGACGAAACTTTCTTTTAGTGGGGGAGGATGTGATGCCCTGGATCTCCGCAGAGCCGTTGCGGTGCTTTGGGGTGGCCACTGGAGGCCTACGCGGGGTGCTGGAGGTGTTCGGGGCACGATTGGACACAAGTGTTGGACTTTGGACTTAAATTGGATCACGCGGGTGATCTGGGGACCCCATCGGTTGTTTAGAGGTGTTTGCGCGCGAAACGGATATTGAGATTGGGCTCGGCGCGAGATTTGGACCAAGAATACTCTTCCGGGGGCTTTCGGCAATTTTTAGAGTGAGAATTTGGCAAAACGGACCTCGTTTTTGGAATCAGCGCGCGAAAACGGTCAAGATGGGCTATTTACTTGTCAAATTTGAGCTCGCGGGTACTGTTCACGCCGGAACAGTGTTTCCGGCGATCGCCGGCGGCGTTTGGCGGCGGCGGGCAGCGGCGGAAGGCGGCGGTGGGCGGCGGGCAGGCGACTAGCGGCCGCGGGCAGGCGCTGAGGGCGCGGGCAGGGGCGCGGTCCACCGCGGGGGTCGTGCACCGGAGGCGGGCCACGTGGCGGCTTCTGGTTGGCCGGCGCAGCAGGCGCGGTCCACGGGGTTTGGGCCCGGGTGCACGGTGAACCGAGTGGACACGTGGCAGGTGGTTATTGGTTCGGTGTGGTGCGCTCGGTCCACGCAACTGGCGGAGACGGTGACCGGGGCAGGTGGCCGTACGCCCGGGTCAGCCGGCGACGTGCGCGGTGCACGGCGCGCCGTGCGCGGTGCACGGCCTGTCGGGGACACGTGGCACGCCACCAGTGGCTGGCTCAGGTGCACCGGGTGCAGCGGGGTCAAGCGGCCTAGTGGACTGGGCTGTGCCGTGGGCCGGGCCGCACTGTGCGCGCCCGGAAATCCTGGGCCGGCCCGTTACTGTAGCCGCCCGAATCCCCGGATGCGCCCGAAAGTGGGGACCTGTAGGGTATTTTCTGAAATGTTTTCCTTAGCCTATTTAAGCAACAGTCCGAGCCTCCTTCTTCCTCTGTTTTCTCCCCAACCGAGCTCTTTCAGCCAAAGCTCATTTCTAGCAAAGTTTTACATCTTTTAGTCCTGGATCTTCCTACCAAATCTTAGGAATTTTGGTGGCACGAATCCCGAGGTTCCCCATTTTACGGTGCGGCGCGACGTTGCTTCCTTGTGTTCTTCTTCGGCGCGGTGTTCGTGTTTTTGCTCCCCTGAGCTACCCCGACATCATTTTCCTGTGATTCTTGCACCAGTGGACTCCTAAGAGGTAGGACTTCATCTTTCGTTTTGGTCGCGCTTTCCGTTTCGATGTTTTGGCACGGTTCCCGAGGCAAACTGTGACCCCTCTTTCTTGATGGAATTCCTTGACAGCAGCAGAGTATTTTGGCCATATCTTTGCGCACGAGCGTCTGACGGAAACGAGCTTATACAACTTTTTCATCTACGGATCGCAAGGAACGCGCTCGTATTTTTAGTGGATTTTTGTGAATTTTCCTTCGAGGTGATAATTTAGGATTTCTCTGTGAACAGTAATCAGCCCTTAATCCTGATTAGTGTATGAGAGTGCCCTCTTGCTGAATTTTTATCTTGGTGTACAGAACTCGGATTTGGGCGTGCAAGGTACCGTTGCGAAGCTATCGTCGCGAGGATCGCCGTGATATTTTTATTGGAATTTTCTGGACATTTTCTGCAGGTGATAATTTGACAGTTTGGTACTTGTGTTTGTATGTGGTAATTAGTGCCATAATTGAGACTCTAGTGTAATTAGTGGATCCCTTGTTGTACCAGGAGTATTGCGGGTGTGCTGAAATTGTGGGAGCGAGGATTTGGAATTTTGGTATTTTCTGACTGTACGAGTTTGGACAGTTGCGCTTCAGGTGGGTGGTTGTTGTACTCCTCTCCTTTGTTATGCCCACTAGGAATATCAGAGTACCCCTGATTTGATGATGCTAAATGTGTTAATTGGTAGACTCGCATGCTTTAGGGAGCAAATTATTGGTTATCTGATCCGCGAAAATTATTGTTAGATTGATCATTGTTTTAAATCGCCTAAGTTCTGGACCTTATGCATAGAGACAATGTGATAATATTGAGGACTGCAAAACTGATGATTAATCATATGTGACTGTCACTTTAGCCTTTATTCTCTAAATTGATTATTCTGGAAAACTGGACAAATATTGGAACACTGCATGATTAAATTGGTCACATAATTATTGCCATCTTTTACTGCTACACTATTTTGGGACTTGACTTAGGAGAAACCATGCTTTTTCTTTTCTTCTTTCATTGTTGCACTAGCAGCTTAATCGCTCAGGTTCGAGCGTATGTTGGACAGTGTAGGCAGGTATTGGGGATTTGGGACAGGTTGAGTTTGTCAGGGGGTTGCGGCGACCACGGATCTTGGGTGGTTGACCGGATTGTTTCTATTGCATCAGATTGGGTGTTCGGGGATCGGGCTTACTATAGTGGAGGGTTGTTCCCACTTCTTTGAGTCACGATCCAGTCCTGCTATTATGAGACAGTGGTTACAGAGATGCTTGATACAGTGATACTTTGCTCGTGTGGGTCGCTCCCCTCGAGTGCCACTCCGGAGTAGGCTTTCCACGGTGTGAGCGCCGGGCACCATTCTGGTTTCTTGAGTTCCACGGTGTGAGCGCCGGGCACCATGCTGGTTTCTTGAGTTCGACAGCAGAGCAGGCAGTGCCAGTGTTCACTGGCTGTCAGATTGGGTCATTATGACAGGCGTCTTGATTCTGATGCATCATTTTCTCCATCCTTATTGGATGGTCTTGTAGAGGCATATTAGGGATAGCTCTTTATCAGTTGCTTTACCTATCTGCATCTCCTTTCTTTTCCTTTCCCCTTTTTGCCTCTGAGCACCTGGTGGGCATATCTGAGCTGAGGCTTTACCCACTAGGGGAGGCTACTGTTTATAGTAGTACTGACCCCCATTGTTTTTCTTGTCTCTGTCTTTCCCTTGTTTTGCAGAGTCCTCAGTGGGAGTTGCTGGGCCATCAGCAACTGATCGAGGTAAGCGAATTGGACTAGATAGGGAGCCACCGAGGGTCGTAGCTGGAGATTTTTGGGTACCTGGACTTCTCAGACAGTTGATCTTGTATTTCTTTTTGGGGACTGGCTTCTGCCAGCTGTATGTATTATAGTAGTGAGCTGGGAGAGACATCTGTATTTTATTTTACTGTTGTACCTTTTACTTCCAGCATCTGTCTGAGATACAGTAGTTTTATTTCAGCTCTGATTATTATGCTCTTTTATTATTATTTCTTATCTGAGCAGGTTACCGACGCTTCGTGTATGTGGGAAATACCGCATGCACGGCGGATCTGTGGACGGGCCCGGGTTCCGGTTTACACCCGGGGCGTGACATGGTTGATTCGGGCGCTGAAGAGAGAGAGGCTTTCGGCGGCGCTGTGTGCGCCCGGAACTTCCGGGCGACCGGAAATTGCACCCCAATGTGCATTTTTCCTCCGGAGTTCAGCCTATAAATAGGCTGAAGGGTGCTCCAGTGCGGGGTTTTCTGGGAGCTCCCCTGTTAGCAGAGCCTTCTACACCGTGTCCTCTACCCCCCGATGGATCTTGGGTATTTTTGGAGGTCGTGGCATCGGCGTTTTCTGCGACGCGGCACACTTCGACGCTCCTTCTTTTTTAGCTTCTACCGTTGCATTTCAGTGCGCGAGGCCCCCTAAGCTACCCCGATGGAGTTTTGAGACGATTTTCGTGGCAGCGCGTTCACGAGAGTTACGCCTTCGATTTCCGTGTTGATCACTTCGCTCCGTTTCGAGTTTTTGGTGGTGTTCTCGAGGTATCTTTTGGCCCCTTGTACTGCTGCGAGGTTTTAGGACAGTGGTGGAGTAATATTGGGATTTCTCGGCCTACGGGCATCGGATCGGGGCGTATAAGGACTCGATCGGCATCTACGCTTCGAGAGGAACGCGACCGTATTTTTATTGGAATTTTTGGACGACACTTCGAAGGTGATAATTAAGCTTCTTTGGGACTGATTTTCTGCAGGCTTGTGTTCGTGAGGAAGTTGGCTTACCGCGTTTGTTCTAATTGTTTCTTGGCCTACAGGTGTCGGAACGAGATGTATATATACTCGATTTGGATCTACTCATCGCAAGGATCGCAACCGTGATTTCTCTGGATTTTTCAGAGGACTGCACGCAGGTGAAAATCCTCTTTCTCTTTGCTGGATTGTAAAAACAGCAAACGCTGTTTGGTGTGTGTGGGGTATTGATTAGTGTGTTGTGGTTGTGATGTTGGTTGGAGCAGAGGCTTGTGCGACTGAGTACCGAGGGTGCTGTTTCGGCGGATTTTGATAGTGAGTGACTGCGCACTTCACCGATTTCAGCTTTGCCTGCGGAAAGCGATTCATGTGGGTTGCTTCGTCTCCAGAACCGGTGGACGGTTCTCTAATTCTATCTGTTAGAAACTTAGAATGCATGCATGTTTAGGGTACAATTTATGTGATCGAGGGGTAAGCTTAGAAATGGTGATTGTATAATGAATTTGTAGTAACCGTGATTTTTTGAAATCCAAAATCTAAGTTTAAAAAATTTTTCTGGATTATTAGTAGTGCAATTGTGACCCGAAAATACCGACTTTTGATCGGAGCCTGATCTCGAAAATCTGAGATCACCAGTGCGACCGTCTCGTCGAAACATGAAAGATTGATATTCACAAGTTTTCAATCCGACGGTCGGATCTTCCGCAAATCAGTAACGAAAAACGGGGCCCACAACTTAAGTATGAATAGTAAATGAATAGTAACCCTGATTTTTGGTCCTCTCTCGATCGGTCGTTGGCCAATCCACTGTCTATGATCCAAACATAGGAGTATGAGTAGTCGTTTCTAGTTATTTTCGATGTTCTGAGCGCAATGGCACTAACAGAATTCACGTTTGGCGATTCTGGTGCATCGAAATGCGTGCATTACAGTACAGCCTATAGTATATTATGGCCCGAGATTTTATTCGAGCACCAAATCAAACAAGCAAGGGCACTATTTGATAGGTCTAGACGAGCCGGACGTCGTGGCGAAGTCCGTTTCGCAATTCGACGAACCGTTTGTCTCGAAATGCGTGAAAAGTGTCGAAAAACCAATCTTTTCTATTAAAACCTATACTTTTCTTGGACCAAATGATATGAGACTTATTGGGTAAGGTCCTAGCGGCGATTGTGACCTACAGTAGGGGTCTTAGTGCATCATGTTGGCTGTAGAAGGACTAATCCGAGATTTTGCAAAATATTGCATTAAAGCCAAATTTGGCTTTTGGTCTTCTTGGGGGAAACACGAGGGGTCATGTTGGATTTCGAAGCATCACAACCTCTCTCTGCTTCTTCCTAACCAAAGCCTGGGTGCTCTGGAGGCCAAAGAGTCACCACCCAAAGAGCCAACCCGAGAGAGAGTGTGAGGAGGAAGGAGTGAACCAAGGTGTCCCCAACTTGGTTTTTGATTTTCTTGATGTCTTCTGGCTTCCTGGAAGTGTGCCGAGGAAGTTGGGATGTAGTGCGACGCGTGGAGAGGAACCGGCCACAACCCTTCTTCTCCAACTCCGGCAAAGGTGAGTTTCCCTCTCCTTTAGTTTGTAGCCTTAAAAACCTTAGGAAGTAGTTTCTGTAGGTCACGTAGATGCTCTCTGTTATTTCCCAGCCCTTGGGAAGGCCCCGGTTGCCGGCGGGAGAAGATTCTCGCCGAAAACCTAACTTTGCTCCGCCTCGGTCTTGTGTCGCAATCACTCGACCAAATGGAAAAATAAAATGGTGGGTAGAAACTGTAGGAGGAGAGGATCAACTCCACCAAATTTGGTGGAGTTTGGTCAAGCGGTTGAGCCAAAAACCTAAGCCCTAGTCTTCGGGTTTTTTTTTGCACCATGGCTGAGCTTTTTGCTCCGGCGCCGGTGAGGTTCCTCGCCGCCGGGCACATGGCCGGGAAGCTTCCTAGGAGTAAGATGAAGGCATCCATGCATTTGCATGGCATCAATGCAGCCCGAAACCATGGGTGTCATGGATGACCCGAGAATGGGTTCAAGCCGCAGTGGCAGCCTTTCAGGCCGTCGCTGACAGGTAAGTTAAGGTCGGGAAGCTTTCTGGGACCGAGAGAAACTTAGCCATGCCCTTGCATGGGCTCCATGCTGTCAGGATAGAAATCCACCATTGTTGGTGGAAAGCTCGAAGCCGAGCTTTTCCGCCGCCGTCTCCGCCGTGTCCTTGTCGCCGGGCATGGGTTCGGGTGCGTTCGTGGGGTTGTGAGGCACCTTGTGGTGCAAGTGGTTGAGGCCCAGAATGAATAGAAGAAGGATCACCATTTTCGAAGCTTAAGCTTCATCTTCTTCATCTCTTTCCTCATGCCCGCGGTCAACCCGAGTGTGCAAAGATGGCCCAAACTTGATAAATAAGTTTCTGCAACCTTGAGGCAAAGTTCCCTCCATCTTAGAAGCTCCCAGGTGTAGGTTTTCGCATTGGGTAGCTTAAGTAGTTGAAGCTTGTGTGTTAGAAAAAGTGCCCACCACCTGTTTGATAAAATGCCCCAATGAACTCAATAGCAGATTTAGACATCCTGCAAAATATGAAATTTTCTCCACACCTTTCCCTGAGCTTAATGCTCACTTCAGATCAAAAGTTGTCTGTGTGGATGTGTGTGTGGGGCATTGTTGTAAAGTAGAGAGCATGTGGGTTGGATCTCTTTGATCCAGCAGCTTTTGGACTGCAAAATGGCAAGCTCCTGTGTCCTGGTACTGTCCAGAGATGAATGCTCCAATTTATTTAGAATTTACACCAGTAGGTTTAAAGATTTGGCATTATAGAGCTTTATGTTTGGTTGGTTGGCTTAGGGTCTGTTTGGGGCAATTTGCGAAGTCGCGACAGTGAGCTCCTGGCTATTTTGGGGTTACTGGACGCGATGCTTACCTTAGTTTTCAGTTTGGTTGAGCCGAAGAAATAAAATTTGCTATAAGCCTACGTTAGTATAGTAAACTATGGCCCGAAGTTTTTCTCGGGTTCCGTGCTGCTGCCAAATGGTGAACACGGTGTCCAGCAAGTCGAGGGTCACCTACTGGAGGTGACGGTTCGTTAAAATGACGCTCCGATAGTTAGAACGAGCGAAAACGGCTCTCAAATTGCTATAAAAGTGTGATTTCTGGAAACCCTAGGGGTCAAAACGCAATTGTAGCCTCACGTGCTGTCTCGGGCGGTGTGTATATAATCTCTAAGCTTTTTGCTAGTGATCCGTTGGCTCCCGTTGAGCGGAAATTGGTTATCGGTCCGTAAATCGGCAAAATCGTCGGTTTAACGGTGCCCCGGTGGCAATCGCGCAATTCGAGAAATTGCGGCGGATCCGCCTAGCTGTCTGTTGAGTCCCAGTAGAATCTGGTTGAGCCAGCGGCAAATGGGTCAAAGCCCGTGTCTCCCGGAAATTCAAATGGAATGTTCGGGAGAGGCATTTTGGTAATTATACCAACATTTGAATAAAAAGGCTGAGTTTAGCAATGTTAACTGACAGATATTAGTGTTTTAGTGTCCCGGGGCTGCACGTCAGGTTTCGTCAAATTCGAAAATTTGAAGATTGTTGTTCGGGCCAAAGTGGGCCGAACGGCGGATTTCCGGCGAGTCGTGTAAATCTGAAAAAGATCCAGATTTAGTGGATTAGAGAGTCAGTTGTTTGAGTGTGTGAGTTTTCCTGATCAGTGTTCATGATTCAGGTTGGCACAGTTCGGCTCTAGCCTTCGAGCATACCGTCGGTGTACTCAGTCGCCTGCAAACGACATGTGGGTTTATCTTCGGTCCGGGCTTTATCATCTCGGCCCTCTGGGGTATCGTAATTGGTCGGACCCCTGTTCTTGTGTAGCCTAGACGTATATTTGAGCCTGCCTTTCTTTTGATCAGTTTTATACTGCTATATGCCTGATTTATGATCCTTATCAGTTATCTGATTATATGATGCCTTGCATGATTGATCTTAGCTGCTTCCAGTTATTATGATGTTGTCCTGACCGTTGCCATGCTCGATTGATCTTTAGCTTGCTATCAGATATTATGATCCTTATCCTGGACATTTGCCATGCCTGATTGGTCATTAGTAGTTATCACACATTTACTCGCTTATCAGTATTTCCTGATTATTCTTGCCATTTGCCATGTGTGATTGATCAGTTATTGTTTCCTGCATTTTTATTGCATGAGTCGAGATCAGTTGGTTTCTGCTATCCGGTCTGTGGACCGTGAGCTTGAGCATTCACATGATTGATCGCCCGCACTGCTGTACTTCACGAACATCAGCGGAGTAGCTACTCGTGTGGATGTTCTTTACCGGTAAAGTGGTCTGGTGTATGACCCGTGACTCCCAGGTTAGTGCCCAAGGGTGCCGGAGTGTTGACTCTCAGGTTAGTGCCCGAGGGTGCCGAAGTATGTCAGCCAGGTTGGTGCCAGGTTAGGCGAGTTTTCCCTGAAATCTTGTTGACCAATATGGTGGCTATGATTGGGTAAATTGTTGTTTCAGTTATTGATGCATAGTGCCTATTCAGCATGCTTTTCTATTATGATTGTTCAGTTCCTTTCAGTATTTATTTCAGTATACTTCTATTGAAATCTATATCTGCTTTACTTATTGATTAATTATCCGCTTCTTAATCATGCTTACCTAACATGTTGATTTCTACTATCCTCTAGTATTGTATGCCAGTAGATACGATCTGCTATTTCTCGGCTCGTCGTGCCCACTGGGATACATGTACAGTGTATCTCACACCCCCTGGGTGACCATTTTTCAGGTTGGTCGGGTGCTAGGATGTCGGGACGTGTTGGTGAGGTTCCGTGTTAGCAATCGACCCATGGCAGCCGTTATTTTTAACTATTCCGCAAATTATGTAAAAGAGTTGTAATCATAAACCTGTTGTAATTCATTTGTTTAATTTATTTAATTGTTTAGATATACGTAGTTTAGTTATTCTGATGTTGTTGCAAAAGCTTAGCCGTGCATGTATAGAAAAGCTCAATTCCAAGGGGAAATTGAGAATTTTCTATATATTTGGCGGTCTGTCGCGCCCTGGCTGTTTTCAAACTATGATTTAAAAAAAAAAAAAAAAAAAAAAAAAAAAATTGAGGCTGTTTTTCGAATTCGGGGCGTGACAGAATTGCATGATTTATTCGTGTCATGTCATATGACAATTGCAATAGTGGATATCCTTGTGGATGATTAATGTAAGCTTACCCAAAGGAATGTTACCTCTGTGATTGATAGCATGCATGATTAATGTACAACCAATATGAGTGAGATGTAAGCATGGGAATTAGCCTAGATCATGTAGATTGATGCTTACTTGATCATTATACATGTTTTAGAGGAATTGAGATCTAGCATACTGTAGATGGCTATGTTCATTTTATACTAGATGAGAAAAAGATCATGCTCAATTACCTATTGGCATATTTATGCGGGATTGATTTATTATAGTAGCGATTTATTAGCATGTCATGTTAGCACATAGCCTTTCATGAGGATTGATCACATGTTAGCACATAGC
Source organism: Tillandsia fasciculata (assembly GCA_029168755.2). Lineage (NCBI taxonomy): Eukaryota > Viridiplantae > Streptophyta > Magnoliopsida > Poales > Bromeliaceae > Tillandsia > Tillandsia fasciculata. Next base: position 19,976,053 of record CM054937.1, on the reverse strand, counting down.
CTTTCATGAGGATTGATCATTCGAGGGGACAGGATGATATATCTATGCGCAGGTACTACTCTGAGAGGTTATTATGGATCGTGGATTATGGACAGGTGTAGTTCATTAGCGATTTTGGCATGTTGGTTATACCTCTGTAGAGCTACTTTTGACATATTCTTACTTCTATCTTCCTTGAGGACACTTGCATGCTTGTATGGACATCTAGATAGGCCATCTTTTACTGCTACACTTTCATGATTGGGACTTGACTTAGGAGAAACCATCTTTGTTTCTTCTCCTTTTTAGACAGTCTTGTGGTTCATGTTGCTCGGGATCGAGCAGGGATTTGGGATAGTGTAGCCGGGATCTTGGTGTCAGGGACAGGTTGTTGTACCCGATTGTGGATGGCAGGGTATTACGGAGACCGCGGATATTGGGCGGTTGGCCGGGTGTTGGTTGTTGTACCAGGCTGTGGATTGTGGATGGTAGGGTGTTGCGGCGACCGCGGATATTGGCGGTTGACCGGATATGTACTTGTGCGTCAGATTGGGTATCAGATTTCTCTAGTGGATGAAGTTTCCCACTTATTGAGTACTATTGCATCTAACTGGAGATCGGGGTTTTCTTTAGTGGATGGGTTTTTCCACTTCGATCAGAGTCGTGATCCAATCCTGCTATATCATGATATTTGTTACTGAGATACTTTACTCATGTGGGTCGCTCCCCTCGAGTGCCACTCCGAAGTGTGTGACAGGCAGGCTTTGAGTCCTTGAGACTCCTTTTTTTACATCGGTGTTATGCGTAGGCTGGTATACCCGATGTGGCAGGCAGAGCAGGCAGTACTGGTGTTTACTGGTGGTTGGATTGGATTTATTCAGGCAGGTACTTTTATTGTTGCACTCGTGCCTGGGAGCTGAGTGGAGTCTAGTAGCTGGGGTTAGACCAGTGCTTTTATTGTTGCACTCATGCCCACGGTCAACCCGAGTGTGCAAAGATGGACCACCGTCAACCGTTTGGGGTTGACGGTGGTCCCGGGGTCGTTGAGAGTACTTCGACCGTTGTGTGAGATGCTTGAGGATCTTTAGTCTATCCATTCTGAGAGAGAGCGTGGATTTTGACTATAGCCTGCATGTGCCACTATTCAATAGCGAGTCAATCCGATTGGACACCCTACGTTGATATACTAGGGAGGCGCAGGCTTGACTGGACCCGATGTGGCAGTCAGCTCGATTGGGTCGATTGTGCACCTCGTGTGCAGGTGGTTGCATACATTTTATTGGTTTTTTCCCTATTGAGCATTTAGATAGAGGAATGGTAGTTGTAGAATATCTCCAGCTTTCTTGTTCAGTTTTTACTGCATGGTTATCTTATACCTCTAGTAGACTTAGTGGGCAGACCGTTGGGCCTGGTGGCGGTACCCACTGAAAACTCCCTTTTGGTGTAGTTCTCACACCCGTTGGGGGTTTTCCCCCTCCTTTTTCTTTCCTCCTTTGTTTTGCAGAGTCTTAGCGCGTGTTGCTGATTCTGCGGTTGCTGTTCGAGGCGAGGGAGTCGCGAGCTAGATCCCTACCTATCTTTGGAGAGTAGCTGTACCCCCACATAAGAGATTTGTAGTACAGTCAGTAGATTATTTTATTTCCACTTTTGAGAAATCATTGTATTGTGAGGATCTGACTTGTACTGAGAGCCTGTACACTGATGTATTATTTCAGATTACCTCCCGGTTGAGTTCTGGATTTTGTATTTGAGGATATTATATGTTTTATCACTTATGGGAGATGGATATTATATTATTATTTCCAGTTGTACAGATTGCTGGTTTTTAGTTTTACAGCAGTTTTATTTTATAGCTTTGATATCTGTTTAGCTGTAGTCCCTTTTCTTGCAGGTTGGACGCTTCGCCTATGCGGGGTTTTGTATAGGCGGCGGATCTGTTGGCGAGCCCGGGTCGTAGTTTCGACCCCGGGGCGTGACAGCGGCGACCACCAACACCGAGTGGGCGAGTCTATGCAACCCAGGTGGAGGACGCCATGGCAGTAGACAACGTTGTTGCAGGTATTATTCTGATTTCTACTATTCGAGCTAGAGCACTCTTTGATACCGGCGCATCTCATTCATTCATTAGTTGAGCATTTGCATCCCTGAATGGACTAGAGATAGGGTCGTTGCCACATGCACTTGAGGTGCATATTTCTGATCATATTTTGCATGTGGAGGAGTGTTGTGGATCTTGTCCAGTGCAGTTGGGGTCGTGGATTATGTCGGCGGACTTGCTGGTCTTATGGCAGCTCCAGGATTTCGATGTGGTGCTTGGCATGGATTGGCTAACTCGGTACTGTGCGACGATCGACTGCAAAGAGAGGACGGTGACTTTCCACGAGCCCGGACAGGAGAATTATAGAGGCGGTTAGGGCACACTGTTTGCAGCGACGATCTCATCAGCGAGGGCCAGACATATGATAAGCCGAGGATGTGTCGCTTTCCTAGCGACTGTTGTGGAGGTGCCTACGGCGGCACAAAGACTCGAGGATATCCCCATTGTCTGTGAGTTTTCGGATGTGTTTCCACCAGAGTTGACGACAATGCCGCCGGATAGGGAGATTGAGTTTGTGATTGGCGTGGTTCCGGAAACCGCGCCAGTCTCGAAAGCACCGTACAAGATGGCGCCAGCAGAGCTGAGAGAGCTGAAGGCACAGCTACAGGATTTGATCGATCAAGGGTTTGTGAGATCCAGTGTATCTGTAGTGCTTCGGCTTTCGCTAAAGTAGCAAAGCGCGGATAAGTCACTCTAAACATATTTTAAAACATGATAAGAATGAGTTAGAACAAGTTTGGTTCGAAGCAAATCGCATTTGGATCGAAGTTGAGTCGAAAACGGGCAAAATCAGCTAAGTCTGAAGTTTCAGACAGGTTTCCGGCGCCCTAAATGCCCTGCGGGCAACCGACGCTACAGTAGCGGGCGCTGGGGCGGGCGCCCTGGCTTGGCCAGCGGACTCTCAACCCGAGAGCGGGATTTTTGTACGCGCGAGCTTTCAAACACCCGGGCTGCCCTAGGGGCACCTAGATGAACAGTAGCAGGCGCTGGGTGCGAGTGCCTCGGACCGTCCGGGTGAACAATGGCTCTAACGAATCGGACGCCCGAACAGGGTCGTGGGTGCCCGAAATGCACGAAAACCGCGTGGGTCCGGGGAGAAATAAAGGATTTTGGTAGAGGCATTTGGCTCATTTCACACTCCCTGCTACAGCCACCAGACCCCTGGCATAGCCCATCCTTTTCCCTCTCTTTCTCTCTCATTTCTCTCACTCTCCTACCCAACTCTCTCTCTCTCTCTGCGTTCTTCTTCCAGAGAAGCAGCAACAGTAGCAACAGGAGAGGGAGGAGACTTGGTGGGAGGCTGGAGCTGTGGTTTTGATCTCCAAAACAGCTTAGACATTGTGGAGGAGACCTCAAGGAAGGCTTAGAAGAGAAGATTGAACCCTTTCCCCATCTCCTTTGGCCAAGAGCTCAAGAAAAGGTATGTGGGAAAATTTAGGATTTGGCATTTTTGGAGTTTTTATGGGGTTAAAAGAGATGAAATGATCTCTTATGTACTCTTATCCCATTCTTAAAGGATTTCTTGAAGATTTGAGAGATCAAGCCCCTTTCTCCTTTCAAGAACACACAAGGTGGGGGATTCTACTGAAAAAGGGTGATCTCAACTCTTTTTCCTTTCTTTTCAAGTTTGAAGTATGAAAGTAAGATGTAGATTTGTAGAGGACTCATAGCTATTGAGCAAATTAGGGTTTAACCCTAAGGGTAAATTTAAATTAAAGCATAGTTATAGATTGTTCTTGTATGTGGTCAAGTGGTGATGGAACTTAGGAGAAAACCTAGGTCAAGAGGTCATATGTGTGGCATAAAACCTAGGAGATAACTCTAAGTCAAAATGAGTAGCATTGAACTTAGGGAAAACCTAAGGTGGAATGTAGAGTCTTGAACATAGAGTTAATGAACTCTAGGGTTAGAATGTTTTATGTGAGTCAATGTCCCTAGTGACAATTATTGACCCTAGTGTGATGGACATAGGGTTAGTAAATTACAATGAGCAAACAAGAACCTCTAACCAAGGATTTAAGTGCCGTGGCACGGGGTCGTGCCGAAAACTTGCCGGCACGGTACGGCACGGTGCGTGCCGAGCCGTGCCGATGAGTGCCGGTCACAAAAAATACATACGTGCCAACACATAATGGCATGAAATATTTAATTTCTTTAGCAACAAAATTTTTTAATTGCTTATTATGTATCTTTATCAAATATTTTGAACTTTATTAAAAAAATTACTTAGTAATTTTAAGAAAAAAGGGTTTTGAACTGTGTCATCGGCACGGGAGCTGTATCGTGCCGGTATCTTGTTGGCACGGTACGGCACGGTAGATACGGCCCGTGCCGATGGATACTCAAAACCTTGCCTCTAACCTAAATTATTGTCCTAGGGGCACCCAAGCTATCCTAGAGTAAATAACCTAGGATAAAAGAGAATGAGAATTGGCACCTTCAGATTTGAGACTCGTCATTTAGGGGTAGCTCGCATAGCGGCTCCTAGGGCACGGGGCCCATCAGATGAGGTACTTTCGAAAGGTATAAAAAATGAAATAAGTAAAATTGGCACCTTCGGATTTGAGACTCGTCAATTGGTAGCATGACTACTAAGGCACAATGCCCATCGGGCGAGGTACTTCTGAAAGATTAACAAGAGAAATTAAAAGTGCAAATGGCGTCTTTGGATTTGAGACTCGTCAATTTATAGCTTGACTACTAGGGCATGGACCCATCGAACGAGATACTTCCAAAAGGCTAAAGATTTGAAGAAAAATGTAGAGTGGCCAAGGTGGTCGGGTTAGATGTAACCCTCGCATAGCGGCAGAGTGGCCGAGTGTGGCATAGTAGCCTAGTGTGGCATGACATAGTGACAGTTGTTTTGGAGCATGTCTAGTAGTGTATAGATTTTATACCTGCATGCTAGTATAGCCTTTACTGCTTTCCATATTATATATCATCTTTGTGGTGTCCCGGTTTTCCCGTGCGACTTGACTGGGTGGTCGGCGGTGAGAAAACACCTATTATTGATGTATCGAGCCCGTTGTGCGTCAAACGGATGCCAAAAACGGACTCAGCGCGCGAAAACGTTGAAAATCGGCTATTTTCGAACTTACTAGGCCTTCGGACCGAATTCTAAAGTGGGCCGATCCACGGCCCTCTTCCGCGTGCACTGGGACCAGCGGACGCGGCAAGGGGGACACGTGGTGCGCAGGGAGTGGTCGGTCAACGCACGCGAGGCAGCGCGCGATTCGCGCCGGGCGCGGCGGACCGCGCCAGGCCACGTGTCGCCCGCCCATTGGTGGGCGCAGCGACTCGGCTGGCCCGGCGCGGACCGCGGCGCGTGCACCCCGCCGTGGACCGCGCCGCCACACGGCGCGCCGTGATTGGCGGACACGTGTGCGCGAGGCGCGGCGTGGGACACGTGGCGCGCCAGGGGGAATCCGGGCGCGCACAGTTTTGGGCCAGGGCCGGACTCGGGCGCCCGAATTCTGCGCCCGAATCCGGATCCCCCTTTTGTGTGGGTTGGGCTATAAATAGCCAATTTGTGCTTCTTTTTGGGGTTGTTTCCGAGCCTTTCTTGAGCCCATCTTCGACAGGGAATTCCACCTTCGAGTTTTCTTCAACTTTTGGCATCTTGGGGATTTTTTGGAAGGCGTTTCATCTGCGTTCTTCTCGACATCGCAAGCTTCGACGCGCCTTCGATACCGAGCTTTTTCGTCGACGCTTCTTCCGCGAGCTCCCCTGGGCTGACGGGAGGGAGTTTTTGGCCGATTTCTGCGGCATCGGTCCCATGGGAGGTAGATCTTCGTTTTCCGTGTTTACCGCTCCCCTCAATTTTGGATTTTTATTGGGGTATTCGGAACATCTTTGAACCCCTTTCTTGCTGCTGGTTTTTCTGGACAACGGAGCTTGTTCGATTTTTATCTCCGCGCTCGGTTATCGGATTTCGGCATGTGAGGACTCGATCGACATCTACGCTTCGCGAGGATCGCAGCCGTATTTTTATTGAAATTTTTGGAGATCATCTCGCAGGTGATATTTCGGCTTCTTTCGTACAAGATTTTTCGCAGATTTGTGATCGTGGGGATTTTTTCTTACCGCGTTGTTTGGACTGTATCTTTGTGCCCGGGAGGAGTTTTCAGGTGTTTTGGGCTCGTTGGAATCATGGGAACCTGAAGATTATCCACGTTCAGTGTCGGATTATTTGGACCTCGGATCAACGTCCGCATTCAGGTGGGTTGCTTTCGTCTCCAGAACCGGTGGACGGTTCTCTAATTCTATATGATAGTGAGCATGCATGTTTGTGAGATGTGTTAGGGAGCATGTTAGTGATAGATGATATTTCCTACTTGATGATTTGAGATCATGTTGGATCATGTTTTCCATTTACATTCAGTTAAATTAAATGCTATTATTGGAACTTGACCTAGCACCCTGTCATATGATGCATGTTCAACCAGACTAATAGAAAACTCCAACTTAGGCTAGTTTATTTATGCTTTAGACACTGATAGATGGGCAAAAAGCGTATCCTATGGTTTGTATTAACATCAATTATATAGTACATGAGAAGGTATTTCTATGGTAACAATGACAACCATAGTAATAATATAACTAGGATTACATGCTATATAATCCTACGCTATAGATGGTAAGTAATATATAGTATAGAAACAATAAAGATAATACTAAATATATCGTAACATCCCCCCGCAAGCTAAGCATCAGGTGGACGGATGCGAAGATTGAGCCGTAATATCGAAAACCGAGAGGGTGACAAGGGCTTGGTGAAAATATCAGCAAGTTGTTTATCAGAAGAGATATGAACCAACTCTAAATCACCAGTCTGAACTTTTTCGCGCAAGAATTGATGATCAAGTTCAATATGCTTTGTGCGAGCATGAAGAACAGGATTTAGCGCTAGATAAGTAGTACTTAGATTATCACAGTAGATGTTAATAGGTCGCCAGAGGAAAACACGAAGATCACGAAGTAGACGACGGATCCATATCGTCTCCGCAAGCGCGTAGGCGACAGCATGGTATTCTGCTTCAGAACTAGAGCGAGAAATGATGGGCTGCTTTTTGGCGGACCAGGAGATAAGATTGGGCCATAAAAATATACAATATCCAGAAGTAGACCGGCGTGTATCTGGACAACCTGCCCAATCAGCATCTGCAAATGCAACAAGAGAGGGATTGACACAGCGAGATATAGGCAGTCCATAAGTCAGCGTGCCCCGAATATATCGTAGAATGCGCTTAACCGCTTGCATGTGTGGTTCACGAGGAGCATGTAGATACTGGGCAACAGAGTTGACAGCATATGATATATCCGATCAGGTGAAAGTAAGATACTGGAGAGCACCAACAAGCTGACGATAGCTATAGGGATCCTCAAGAAGTTGCCCTTCATGAGAAGATAGACGAGAGGTTGGAGAGAGAGGACTAGAGACGGGCTTACTATTAAGAAAACCATGGCGCTGAAGCAGCTGATGCGCATATTTGTGCTGAGTCAGATGAAAACCAGAAGATGACCTATTTACGTCAATGCCCAAGAAATAATGTAGCGGCCCGAGATCCTTCATTGCAAATTCCTGCTGTAAGGTGGTAATAAGAGCCCTTAGAAGAGAGGAGGAACTGCCAGTGACAATAATATCATCAACATATAATAGAAGAATAAGAGTGCCAGAAGAGGAGTGACAAATGAACATTGAAGGATCAGCAGTGCTCCCAACAAAACCAATTTCAGATAGAAATGACGTAAACCGTTGAAACCAAGCCCGAGGTGCTTGCTTAAGACCATAGATGGCTTTGCGTAGACGACAAATATGATACGGAAAAGAGGGATGTACAAAACCAGGCGGTTGTCTCATATAAACTTCTTCAGAAAGTGTGCCATGAAGAAAAGCATTCTTCACATCAAGTTGTCGAAGAGACCACCCTGAGGAGAGGGCCACCGAAAGAACAGTGCGAATAGTGGTCGACTTGACAAAAAGGTCTCATCAAAATCAATGCCTTGTTGCTATTTATAACCTTGAGCTACAAGCCGAGCTTTGAGACGCTCAAGAGACCCATCCGCCTTCTGCTTTACTTTGTATACCCATTTACAACCAATAAGATTAACAGGCGAAGGAGGTACAAGATCCCAAGTAGCATTTGTCACGAGGGCATCAAACTACTCAGCCATGGCAGCGCGCCAACCTGCATCCTGAAAGGACTCATGAAATGAGTTAGGCTCAGTAGGTAGAGCAGAACCCGTAGAGGCCAGTAAGGAGGTAGACTCAGTTAAACCCTTAGTCATAGATCGAGTGCGCATAGGATGTATGCGGAGAGGTGAAGAAGGCTCAGACGGCACTATAGTAGGCTGAGGGGAGGGCGGACGATCAGAGGTGGACGGTGGTGGTTCAACAATAGTAGGTGTAGTAGCAACAGATCGTGTAATGTGTCGTCTGGTATAGACACGAAGTTCTGATGGACCAACGGCAGTGGCATCGTTCCCATTCCTAACCTGTGAGTCATCAGAATTCAAGGTAGAAGGAAACGTTGATAAATTCTCAGACGGTGAAACAGGTGGATGTGTACCGAGACCACTCTCAACAGAGGGGCGTGTGAAGGAGAAGCCAGAGATTGCATCAATGGTAGAAGGATTCTCATCCAGCAAAGGAAGATTTGAAACAAATTTTTGAAACATATCAAGGTTGGAAAAAGTAGAGGAAGGAGAAGAAGAGAATTTAGAAAGACAAGAAAACGAAAAAACAGTTTCCACAAAGGTGACATGTCGAGAAATAAAAACCTTGCCAGTGCTGGGATAGAGACATCGAAAACCTTTATGTTTATCAGAGTCCTAAGAAGACGCAAGGAAGTGACCGAGGAGAGAGCTTGTGAGCTGCAATATCCTGCACATCACGGTAACACAAACATCCAAAAACTTTGACAAGTTGCAAGTCAGGGGAAGAGCAACCATGCAGAATTTCATATGGCGATTGTCCTTTTAAAACAGTAAGAGAGGGAATTCGATTCACAAGAAATACAGCAGTTTGAATGGCATCAGCCCAAAAACGAGGAGGCATACAAGCTTGAAATAGTAAACTTCTAACAACGTTAGTTAAATGTCTATGCTTCCTTTCGGCGAGGCCGTTTTGTTGAGGAGTATAAGGACAAGAAAAACGGTGAAAATTTCCATTTTGTGAACAAAGGTTGGAAAACTTATCATTTACAAATTCCGTACCATTATCAGATTGGAAAATCTTGATTGAGCTATGAAATCTGTTTTCCACCATTGCTTTAAATTCGAGAAATTTGTCAAAAACATCGTATTTAAATTTCAAAAGGTAAAGCCAAGAAAACCGAGAATAATCATCAATAAATATAACATAATATTTATAACCAGAAACAGATGGAACAGGTGATTGCCACACATCAAAATGCACAATATGAAAGGAAAAAGCAGATTTAGATTCCGAATCAGAAAATGAGAGTTTAACATGTCAAAGCAGAATTACCATCAGAAACAATGTTATTATTTTTAATAAATGCCGAAAGAACAGGAAGACTAGGATGACCTAATCGTCTATGCCAAACATCGCTACTAAATATAAATGCAACAAGACCAATCTGTTGCTTATTCCCTACACTTGCAACTTTAGAAGGAATTGGATAGAGTGATGTTCTAGAGCTAGGGCAGTGCAGAAGCTCCGTCCTTGTTACCTTGTCCTTCACAGAAAAACCAGAGGAGTCAAATTCAAAAACGGAATTATTGTCACGACAGAATTGACGCACCGAAAGTAAATTTCTCTTGATGGAAGGAACAACAAGAACATTTTTAAGAGCAAAGGATTTAGAAGATGCATTCAATTGAGTTTCACCTGTCTGAGTAATATCAAGTAAATTTTCATTACCAACTAGAATTTTCTCATGCCCAGTATAAGGTTTGGAAGAGGAAAGAATACCAGAATTCGCGGTCATATGATTGGAAGCTCCAGTGTCTGGATACCATACTTCCTCAGCAGGTTCATAGAGATTCATAGCAGCAAAAGTTTGAGGGACACCATCGGCCACGAATGAGTGATTGAAGCGTTGTCTGCATTGAAGAGCAGAATGGTTGTACTTTCCACAGATCTGACACTGTGTCAGACTTCGAAAAATAAGATTGTTGATTTGGAGTATAAGGTTGAGGAAGATTATTGGGTGAAGAATGTGGATAGATTCCAGGAGATCCACGACCATGATATGAGTTGTGTCTACCGCGATGTCCTCGACCACCGCGATATCTGCCTCCACGACCTCCACGATTTCCGCGTCCACGATTTGCATAGAAAGCTTCACTGTCGATAGTGGGAATGGCAGGTGATGTTGTTGAACTAGTACGACGTTGTACTTCTGTTTCTTCTTGCATCAGAAGTGGACGAAGTTGATCAAAAGTGGGCTTGTTTCGGTGTGTATTAAGGGCACTGACGAAACCTCTATATTTTTCTGGTAAACCGAGAAGAACAGTCATGACCAAGTTATGGTCTGGCTCAGTTTCACCAATCGCTTGCAGGGCATCGCCAATAGATTTAATCTTTTGCATATAATCGGTCATATTCATTGAACCTTTCTTGATGCTTCATAATTCAGACTTTAGAGAGAAAGCGGTGGGAGCAGTTTTATCAAGAAAATATGTTTCGATAATTTTCCAAGCATCATACACAGTTTTAGGAGAGCTAGAAACAACCATCTGTAATATGCTAAGCGAAAGGGTGGCATTAATCCACGAGAGTATAGTGGTGTCTTCTTTTTTCCAATTTAGATATTCCGGGTTCATAATTGTTTTCTTTTCAGAAGTGTCAATAGTCTGAGGCGGTATAATACCAGTTCCGTCCACATGTGGAGTAACACCAAAACTCTCCAAAACATTAAGAAATATTTGTTTCCACACAAGATATGTGGAATCTGTTAGTTCAAGTGGTATGAGAGTTTTGATATTAACCACTGGTAAATTTGAGAAAGAAGACATGTTACCACAAAAAGAAAAAATCACCACGAGAGAGTAACCGAGGCAAATCCGACGAGTAGAAAAAAATACTAAGTAGTCACAAATGCAGAATAAAGATAAGTCAGATTAAAACCCGATGGGAAAAGCTGAATGAATCAAAGTTGTCCTTGATTGTACCCGAGAAGAACCAAACTACACCAGGGAGCAAGTACGCATCTGAACGACACCAGAATAATGAAGAGAGGCCGAAATTACTGTAGCGCTGGTACTGTAGCACCAATACTGTAGCAGCGGTACTGTAGCAGCAGCACTGTAGCAGCAGTTGTGACGGAGAGAGAAATCCAAAGGAAAAAAAAAAAAAAAAACTATGGAAGAATGTGAGACTCGTGGTAGATGGTGGCTAAGGATCGATATTCCCAATATTAGGGTTCCCGCTCTGATACCATGATAGATGGGCAAAAAGCGTATCCTATGATTTGTATTAACATCAATTATATAGTACATGAGAAGGTATTTCTATGGTAACAATGACAACCATAGTAATAATATAACTAAGATTACATGCTATATAATCCTACGCTATAGATGGTAAGTAATATATAGTATAGAAACAATAAAGATAATACTAAATATATCGTAACAGACACTCCCACACATTTATTCTTTTCACCTCGACTTAGAGTGTTCCTCGCCCGGGTAGTGGGTCGAGTGGTCAGGTTGTTGTGGGATGCATGTTACACTCGTGCCTGGAGGCCGAGTGGAGTCTGGTAGCTGTGTTTAGATCAGTACTAGTTTTGGGAGCCGTCTGAGTCGACGGTGGGTCCTGGCTGTCGAGGATTTCCAGCCAATGAGTGAGAGATGTGATGTTGCTTACTGTCGATCTTGTTGATCGTGGATTTGGATTATAGCCTGCATGAGCCACATTGAGCTCGACAGAGATGCGCGGATACTTTCCTCGGTGGGGTCGCGCCCCTCGAGTGCCACTCCGGAACTGGGCCTGTTACTTGCTATTGCGACTTGTCGACACAATCCCTCTGGCTGGGCCTTTTTTAGGCAGTCACGAACGCCCTACGTAAGTCCAGTCCTCCGTGGATGTAATGGCAGTAGGTGGGCGCAGGTTTGACTGGACCCTATGTGGCAGTTAGTGTAGATTTGGTGATTATTTTATCGAGAGATAGTAGATGCATCATGTTTCATCTGTATTACCCCTTGAGCATTTAGATAGAGACATAGTAGCTGTAGAGTAATTTCCAGCCTTTCCTTTTCAGTACTGCATTTGTTATTTTATGCCTCTAATAGACTTAGTGGGCAAACCGTCGGGCTTGGTGGCGGTACCCACTGAGAACTACGTGACGGTGTAGTTCTCACACCCTCTGTCGGTGATAGTTTTGCAGAGGCATCTTCGCCAATTCCTACCCCTGCTGTTGCTGCTTCTTCTGATCGAGGCGAGGGAGTCGCGAGCTAGATCCCTACCTGTCTTTGGAGAGTAGCTGTACCCCCTTATTGGAGATTTATAGTACAGTCTGTTAGATTAGTATATTTTACTCTTTTGAGAGTTTTCTTTATTTTGTGAGACTGTTGTATGGTGAGGATCTGACTTGTACTGTGAGCCTGTACACTGATGTATTATTATTTTAGTTTACCTCCCCGTTTGGGTTCTTAGATATTATATCAGAGGATGATGATTATTTTGGGAGATGGATAGTGTATTTTTTCTTATTTTTAGTTGTACAGTGATTGGATTTTTAGTTTTACAGCAGTTTACCTTCCAGATCTGATATCTATATTATAGTTGTAGTATCTTTTGCAGGTTAGTCGCTTCGTCTATACGGGGTTTCCCGTATGGGCGGCGGATCTGTTGGCGGGCCCAGGTCGCAATTTCGACCCCGGGGCGTGACGATTTTGCTACTATTGCTTCCATTGGACCAAGAGGTGTAGAACATGTTTTCTCGGTGGCAAAACCCATTGGGAACTATTCGTAGTTTTCACACCCCGTTGGTTACCAATTTTTTTACAGATCCAAGTACCACCGGTGAGGCATGTGACAAGGGCAAGAGCCCAGCAGCTTAGAGACCTAGAGGGTCTAGTAGTATCATTCACCTTTTTGGCATTTTTGGAGTGAACGATGTATTGTAAGAAAAAATATAAAAAAATTGTAATTATTGTTTAAATACAAGTTGAAAGAAAGGTGTAACTAATGCTATATATTGTTGTTCACTCTTGTACTTTACTTTTAGATGCATGTTAAACTTGTTGTTTAAATGAATGAAAGTTTTAGTTTAGCAGTTTTTACACTCTGATATGGTATCTCATTGTACACTTGTATTGATTGAGATCGTTGTTTCCGTTCCTTTCAGGTATAGAGAGGTCATGTTCGATTAGCGGGTCTGTTGGCGTGCCCGAACTGTCCAAATTGGTGGTCTCTGGGCGTGACAGTATCATCTTGGCGAGCGCCAGTGTTGTTTGTGAAGAAGAATGATGGGTCACTGAGGCTTTGTGTCGACAACAGGGAATTAAACAAAGTGACCATCATGAACAAATATCCTTTGCCGCGCATCGACGATCTCTTTGATCAGCTACAAGGAGCTTGTGTTTTCTCCAAGGTGGATCTGCAGTCCAGTTACCACCAGTTGAGGGTGAGGGCCGAGGACATCTCCAAAACAGTGTTTAGGACACGGTATGGGCATTATGAGTTCACAATGATGTCATTTGGATTGACCAATGCCTCTACCGCATTCATGGATTTGACAAACCGAGTGTTCCAGCCGTAGTAGGATAGATTTGTGGTGGTCTTCATCGACGACATCCTGATTTACTCCCGAAGTGATACGGAGCATGAGGAGCACTTGAGGATAATGCTACAGCTTCTGAGAGAGAAGAAGTTGTATGCCAAGCTGAAGAAGTGCGAGTTTTGTCTTCGGGAGGTTACCTTTTTGGGCCACGTTGTCTCAGCCGCTGGAGTGGCAGTAGACCCAGCGAAGGTGGACGCAATTCGGGATTGGCCCTGATCGACGACTATCACAGAGGTGCGGAGCTTCTTGGGTATTGCAGGCTATTATCGTCGGTTCGTGGAAGGCTTTGCGAAGCTTTCCACTCCCCTCACTCGCCTGACCAGAAAAGGAATTAAGTTTATTTGGAATGAGGCCTGTCAACGGAGCTTTGAGGATCTGAAGCTGAGGCTAATGACAGCTCCTATCCTTACCCTTCCGGTCATGGGGGAAAGGTAAGGAATAATGCCTGTCAGCGGAGCTTTGAGGATCTGAAGCTGAGGCTGATGACAGCTCCTATCCTTACCCTTCCAGTCGTAGGGGAAGGATTCGTGATCTACAGCGACGCCTCCCACAGCGGCCTTGGATGTGTACCGATGCAGCATGGTAGGGTAATTGCCTATGCTTCCCGACAATTAAAGGATTATGAGAAAAATTACCCTACCCATGATCTTGAGTTGGCAGCGGTGGTGTTTACTCTGAAGTTGTGGCAACATTATTTGTACAACGAGCATTGCGAGATCTTCACCGACCATAAAAGCTTAAAGTACATGTTCACTCAGAAGGAGTTGAACTTGAGGCAGCGCCGATGGTTGCAGCTATTAAAAGATTATGACTTGAGTATTCAATATCACCCTGGCAAGACCAATGTGGTTGTAGATGCCTTGAGCAGGAGAGCAGTGCAGAGCTTGAGTATGATGATCACTCAGCAGGCACCACTACTTGAGCAGATGAAGCGATTAGAGCTTGAGGTTGTGTCCCTAGGGATCTTTGCTAGACTGATGTCTATGGTCGTGCAGCCCACTCTGTTAGACAGGATTTGAGAGAGACGGAGTAAGGACCCCCACTGTTGAGGATTAGAGAGCAGATCCAAAGTGACGAGGCAGGGGACTTTTCTGTTGATACATCGGGAGTACTGCGGTACAAGGACCGAGCTTGTGTGCCAGTGACTTCTGAGATCAAAGAGCAGATTTTAATAGAGGCCCATTATACACCTTATATCATTCATCCTAGTGGGACTAAGATGTATAAGGATCTAATGGCACACTTTTGATGAAATAGAATGAAGAGGGATATTAGAAGATTTATGGCTCAGTGTTTAACTTGCCAGCAAGTGAAAACAGAGCAGCGAGTACCTGCAGGCAAGTTACAGAGTCTCTTAATCCCTGAGTGGAAGTGGGACCATATCACCATGGACTTTGTTGTGGGGTAGTCGAGAGCGCAGAGTTGTGCAGATGCAGTTTAGGTAGTCGTTGATAGACTCACCAAGTCTGCCCACTTCTTACCAGTGCAGATGATTTAGTCGTTGGAGCGACTTGCTCAGTTGTACCTGTATGAGGTGGTGAGATTGCATAGAGTGCCCGCCTCGATAGTATCTGATCGTGACCCAAGGTTCATCTCGCATTTCTCGAGGAGTTTACAAATGGCCTTGGGAACACAGCTCCGTTTTAGTACAGCATTCCACCCACAGACCGATGGACGATCAGAGCAGACTATGCAGATCCTCGAGGACATGGTGAGAGCTTACGTCCCGGACTTCGGAGGAAGGTGGTATCGACACTTGGGATTAGCTGAGTTTGCATACAACAACAGCTATCAAGCGAGCATTCAGATGGCTCTGTTTGAGGCGTTGTATGGACGCAAGTGTCGATCGCCCCTTTATTGGAGTGGCGTAGGCGAGATGAGGACTTTGGGACCTGATATCCTGCAGGAGACAGAAGAAAATAACAAACTGATTCGATGACATCTTGAGACCGCCCAGAGTCGACAGAGGAGCTATGCTGATGCCAGGCGACGATACTTGGAGTTCCAGGTTATAGACCATGCCTTTTTGAAAGTCTCGCCGTCTAGAGGGATCCGAAAATTCAGAGCACGTGGGAAGCTCAGCCCACGATTTCTTGGTCCCTTTGAGGTACTGGAGCGAGTTGGACCAGTTGCTTACAGAGTTGCACTTCCACTGCTTTTGGCTGGTACTCACGACGTCTTCCACGTATCTGCTATGAGGAAGTACGTCTTCGACCCCGCGCATGTGCTTGATTTTGCCTCCTTAGAGTTGAGCGACGGAGCTACGAGGAGCACCCGTTGCGGATTCTTGCTCGTAAGATGAAAAAATTGCGCAACCGGGTGATACCGTATGTGAAGATCTTGTAGAGCAACCATGAGGAGCGCGAGGCGACTTGAAAGCCCGAGGTAAAGATGATTTCCCAACCCTATCTGTTTGAGAATCCCTCCTGAGGTATAGAATTTCAGTTTCGAGGACGAAATTTTTAATGGAGGGGAGGATATAGAGTACCAGAGGCTAATTAACTGTTTGGGCGCGTCATTACTGTGCCAACTGACCCATCTGGAGATGGTCGGGTCGAGCGAGAGTCGTTTAGCGCGAAATAGACGCGAAAACGGACTTAGAACGCAAATAGAATTGGAACTAAAGTTCCAGAGATTTCGAGCGCCCTAAACATGTTTCGAACGCCCGGTGTAGTGCTCTGACTTTCGCTAAAGTGGCAAAGTGCGGATAAAAGACCCTCGACGTGTCTAAAATATGGGTAAGATGAGTTTAAGCAAGTTTGGTTCGAAGCAAAGGGCATTCGGATCAAAGTTGAGTTGGAAAATAAGGATCAAAGGATCAAAATCTGCAGTTTTCAAATTTTTGATTGGAGTACTGAAATGCCAAGCTGGTACCGAAACTCCATGGAAAGCTGGGAAATCCAACTCTCGGATTGGAAGAATTCTGGAAAAATTCTAAGTGTTGGTGTACCGGAACCCAAGGCGCGTACCGGTACCCCATGCAAAACAGAAAAGTTCAGCTCTCGGGTTGGAGACTCCACGCGTTGGAGTACCGAAACCAGAACCCGGGTACCGGAACTAGAACCCCCGTACAGGTACTCCAGCCCGTGTACCGGTACTCCAAGCTCCTGACAGCAAGTGTAGAGTTGATGGAACCATGGTTAATTGGGGGTTAACCCTAGGTTAAGTTGGGTTTAAACCCTCTTCCCCTTCACAGAAAACACACCTCCCTCTTCTTATTTCTCATTCTCTTCTCCCTCTCTTCTCTTTCTCTCTCTAGAGGTTGAAAGAGGGAAACCCTAGCTTGGGATTTTGGACGGATTGATCTATTGAAGAGCTAGGAACTTGAAGGAAGCTTGGGAAGGAAGAAGAGCCCTCTTCTCCACATTTTGGAGCAAGAACAAGAGATAATTCTCTTAGGGTTTAATGGGTTTAAAGTTTTTATGGATTTAAAAGAGATAGAATGATCTCTTATGCATTCTAATCCCACTTTCAGGATTTTTCTTGGAGTTTTGGGAGATCAAACCACCTTTCTTCCACAAGAACACTTGAGGTGGGGGATTCCACCGAAAGGGGTGTACTCATCCCTTTTTCCTTCACTTTTAAACTTTAGAAGCATGATAGTAAGAGTAGGATTGTAAGTGTTCATGGATATGGAACAATTAGGGTTTAACACTAAGAGATGTTTATGTTGAAACCTAATATAGGATATTCTTGCATATGGACAAGTGGAAATGAACTTAGGAGAAAACTTAGGTTGAAGGAGTCAAGATGTGTGGCATATGACTTAGAAGATAACTTTAAGTTAAACGAATGGCATTGAACTTAGGAGAAAACCTACAGTGAAAGTATAGAGTTTTAACATAGAGTTAATAAACTCTAGGGTTATAGTGCTTATGTGAGTTGATGTCCTTTGAGACAGCTAGCAACCCTAGTGCGATGGACTTAGGGTGAATGTAATGCAATGAGTAAATGAGAATCTCTAACCTAAAGTGGCGACCTAGGGGCGCCAAGCTATCCTAGAGTAAATGACCTAGAGTAAAAGGGAATGGAAAATTGACACCTTCGGAATTGACAATTGCCAGTTGGTAGCATAACTACCTAGGGTTGGAACCCATTTGGGACGAGATAATTCCGAAAGGTTTAAAAAATGAAAAGAGTAAAAAGTGACACCTCCGGATTTGACGCTTGCCAATTGGTAGCATGACTACCTAGGGTTGGAACCAAGGATTTAAGTATCCATCGGCACGGGCCGTATCCACCGTGACGTATCGTGCCAACAAGATACCGGCACGATACAGCCCCCATGCCGATGGCACATTTCAAAACATTTTTTTCTTTAAATTACTAAGTAATTTTCTCAATAAAATTCAAAATATTTGATAAAAGTGAATAATAAGCAATTAGAAAATTTTGTTGCTACAGAAAATAAATATTTCATGTCATTATGTGTCGGCACACATGTATTTTTTTTTTACCGGCACTCATCGGCACGCTCGGCACGCATCATGCCGTACCGTGCCGGCAAGTTTTCGGCACAACCCGGTGCCACGGCACTTAAATCCTTGGTTGGAACCTATTTGGGATTAGATACTTCCGGAAGATATAAAAGGTGAAAATAGTAAAACTGACCCCCTAGGATTTGACGCTTGCCAGTTTGTAGCATGACTACCTAGGGTTGGAACCCATTTGGGATGAGATACTTCCGAAGGGCTAAAGAACTAAAAGAAAAGGGTAAAGTGGCCGAGGTGGCCGGGTTAAATGTAACCCTTATAGCGGCATAGGAGCCGGAGTGTGGAATGGCATAGTAGCATACTATTTGAGCATGACTAGTAGTGTAGTGATGTTATTTCGGCATGCTAGCTTAGCATTTGCAGCTTTCATATATATATCATCTTGCTACTATTGCTTCCATTGGACCAAGTGGTGTAGAACATTTTACTCGGTGGTTGAACCCACTGGGAACTATTCGTAGTTCTCACACCCTTCGGTGACCATTTTTACAGATCCAAGTGTCTCCGGCGAGGCACGCGATAGGCGCAAGAGCCCGGCAGTTTAGAAACCTAGAAAGTCTAGCAGTTTTATACCTTTTTGGACATTTTGAGTGAACTATGTATTGTGAGGAAAAAGATGAAAATTGTAATATTTGTTTAAATACTTGTTGAGAGAAAGATGTAAAGAAATACTATATCATGTGGTTCACTCATGCATTTTACTTTCTGCTTTTCATACTAAACTTGTCATTTATATGAATGAAAGTTTTTAGTTTAGTAGTTTTATACTCTGATATTATATCTCATTGATCACTTGTATTATATTGAGATCGATGTTTCCGTTCCTTTCGGGTATAAAGAGGTCATGCCTGATTGGCGGGTCTGTTGGCGTGCCCGAACTGTCCAAATTAGCGGTCTCGGGGCGTGACACCCAGAACTATTACCTATTTGC
>CM054937.1:19873731-19956699 GCA_029168755.2 Tillandsia fasciculata | reverse complement strand
CACAACTCCGCCAGTATGTCACGACCCAAGTCACATAATCAACTACCCACCGCTCGATCTACGGGAGGATATGAGCTACGATGAGTTCCCGTATAAGATTGAGATCGGCGGATAGGAAGCTAAGGAACCGCTCCATCCCTTATGTCGAACAGTGCTTGGACGAGGCATAGCGAGGAGGAGGCCACCGTGGGGCCTGAGGCTGTGATGCGGAGCACTATCCTCGCTTGTTCGAGGAATAAAAATCCCAAGGTACGTGAGTTTTAGTTTCGCGGACGAAACTCCTAAAGGAGGGGAGGAGTAGTGCACCGATTGTCTGGAAATAGCAAAACTCGGTAAAAAATACTTGTAACACGTTTCCAATATGATTACAAGTGAGGTTAGAAGCGTTTCGAATCAACCGCAAAAGCGTTGAGTCGAAAGATTGTGGTTTTGGTGGCAGGGGGGAATGCGAAGCCTCAAGTTTTTGCAAAATTGGGACTCGTGTTCGCCGAGTTCGCAAAATGGCGAAATTCGGCGAGAAGACTTGTTAACATGTTTTAAATATGATTACAGTCGAGTTCGGTGCGTTTCGGGCTGACGCGAAGGGCATCGGGTCGAAAAGTGACTTGAACCCGAGGACTTAGCAAATTCTGGAATTTCCAGAAATCTGTGATCACGAAGCATTTTGGGAGCCCTGTTTCGGAGACTTACAGTAGCCCAAAAATTTAAAAGAAATCGTGGAGTGTCTCACAAAAGTTTTCTGATTAAAAGGGGTAAAAAATCTAGGTGAGCGATTAAGGAAAAATCAGAGAACGAAGCGAAGAAAAATGCTTCGTGAATTCTGAAACTGCAGTTTTTGACAGTGCAGTTTATCGCGAAGCTTTTCGGGGCTCTCTTTCGAGAGCTTAGAGTGACCCAAAAATTTAAAATAAATCGTGGGGTGTCTCACAAAAGTTTTCTGATTAAAAGGTGAAAAACCTAGGTGAGCGATTAAGGAAAAATTGAGAACGAAGCGAAGAAAAATGCTTCGTGAATTCTGAAACTGCAGTTTTTGACAGTGAAGTTGATCGCGAAGCTTTTTCGGGGCTCTCTTTCGAGGGCTTAGGGAAATCCAAAAATTTAAACAAAATCGTGGGAAGTTTAAGAAAAATTTGTAGAATAAAGGGGAGAAGAAAAATTTTATTTTCGATCTCCCAGTTGACGGCAAAACGCAGTGAAAAGAGGGTACTCAAATTTGCTCACTGCAGGAAAACTGCAGCAATTTAAGAGGGCAATTTGGGAAATTGGGTTTGATTGGAGGGCATTTTTGTAAAATCCCCTCCCCTCCCAGCTACCCCCTCTGCAGAATTAAATGCCTCTCCCCTTCTTTTTGAAAACCTCACTCTCTCTCTCTCTCTCTCTCCCTCTCTCAGCTCAAACTAGAAACGAAAGGGAGAAAAGAGAAGGAAAGGAAGAAGAAGAAGAAAAGGAAAAGAAAAAAGAGAAGAAGGAGAAAGAAGGTACCTATCTCTCTCTCTCTCTCTCTCCCTCTCTAAGCTCAAACTAGAAACGAAAGGGAGAAAAGAGAAGGAAAGGAAGAAGAAGAAGAAAAGGAGAAGAAAAAAGAGAAGAAGAAGGAGAAAGAAGGTACCTATCTCTCTCTCTCTCTCTCTCTCTCCCTCTCTCTCCTTCTCTTTTGGCAGGATAGAGGAAGAAAAACAAAAAAAAAAGAAGAGGTGGGGACAGGCTGCTGCTCAGCTGCTGCTGCTGCTAGGCAGCAGCAGCTGGGCAGCCATTGTGGCTGCGCAAGGCAGCTTCAATGCTGCCTTGCGCAGCCTGCAGCAAGCCCTGCTGCCTGGGCAGCAGCTGTGCAAGCTGCTGCCCAGCAGCAGGTTGTCTTGATCAAACAAAAAAAAAAAATGGGGGTAGGCAGCTGCACTTGCAGCTGCCTTGGCAGCTGCAATGTGCAGCTGCAGGTCTGCTGCATTGGCAGCTGCCTTGGCAGCTGCACATGCAGCTGCCTTGTGCAGCTGCAGCTGCTGCTGCTACAGCAGCAGCAGCAGCAGCAGCAGCTGCAGCAGGAACTGCTGCTTGGGCAGCAGCTATATATGCTGCTGCCCAGCAGCAGGCATCTTTACAAAAAAAAAAAAAAAAGGAAAAGAATGAAGAGAAGGGAGAGGACAGAAAAGAAAAGAAGAAAATGCGATAGATCAAAAAACTCCCTTCTCTTTTCTCCAATGAGAAAAAAAAAATGCAACTCTCGATTTTTGCCAAAAGCAAAATCGATGAATTGGGGGAAATTGCTCAAATTGGGCTTTTCTCAAATTTTGAGAGCATTATGTTTCTCTTCCAATATAACAAAAAATGCAATGCAATCCTCAACTTGCCAAGATGCAAAAATCGATAAATTGGGAGGGGGATTTCTCAAATTGAGCTTTTCTCAAAATTTTGAGGGCATTTTGACCCCGGATCGAGTTGAGCAAGTTTCTTTTTGGCAATAGGCCATGGGATGATCATTTTTCTCCTATTTCTGTAAACCAATCAAAAAGTAGCCTTTTTGTGTGAGAAAAGTGACCTAATTGGAGTTTTCCCCCTTTTCTTGCAAAAAGGGGTAGTTTTACCGCCTTATTGAATTTAGAGAATCGTGTAAAAGCAATTGCTTTATCTTTGCCTTCCTTACAATGTAGGAAAGCCTCACGGATCCAAGGAGCTGGAATTGTCTCCTTCAAGGACCAAAAGAACACACCGAGGTGGGGGATTCTATCGAGCGAGGGTGACCTCTCCCCTTATCTTTTGCTTTTTCTTAGAAGCATGTTAATAGAGTGGCTAGGATAGTATTTTCATGCTTGTATAGAAGTGGTTTGTGGTATTTGAAAATTTTGACTTAGGAGAAAACTTAGATTAGGCTCTAATGTGTGGCATTCACTATAGGACTTCACGAGTGGCATGTTTGCTTGAGTCAATTAAGTGTGTAGATGGAATTAGAGCCTAATTTAGAGTTACGTCTCTAATGAAAGCATAGTTTAGTTGAGGTTAAAATCCAAAGTAGTTGAAATCCCTAGAGTTGTCATAGGGAGTTGGGTTAATATACCTACACTTTAACTTCAACTTGAGCATAATAAAAGTAAAGAATTGAGTCTGAGGGACTTATGTACCTTGAGGCCAAGGTTCGAAGTGCCGTGGCACAGGGGCGTGCCGCTCGCCGCCTGGCACGGTACGGTACCGGCACGCCCCCGTGCCGACACGTGCCCACGCTTGCGTGCCGATGGATACGTATGACCTCCCAGTGGCACGCTCTGGCACGGTTTTTTTTTATTTTTTTTGTTCCCAATAAGCTCTTATAATATTGTTTTGAACTGTTTAGTCAAAAAATTATGAATATTGACTATATATAGCTTACTACACTTACCAATTGACATACTGATAATTGTTTTTAATATATAAAGTACAACTATATCTCATAGAGAATAGAAATAACAATATAATAAATAAATTCTAAATAGAAATAACTATATCTCATAGAGAATAGAAATAACTATATCTCATAGAGAATAAAAATTATGAATATTGACTATATATAGCTTACTACACTCACCAATTAACATACTTGTTAGTTGTGACTCAAAATTAGAATCGCTTCGATATTATGATTCAGGTTCGCCGACGGCTTCGCGGTGCGACTTCGAAATTTGTGGATGTCTGTGGTGGAAGCGAAGGGCTCGGGCCGCTAGGCCCGAGCCCGAAGCCCACCACTGACATCGGACGGGGGGTGCGGGGGGCGGAGCCCCCGCGGTACGGATCCGATCCGCTAAGGAAAAACCCTAATATAATTACTATGCATATATAATTACTATGCATTACTGTACACATGTGACTAAAAAAAAAAAAAAAAACACCTAACTATGCCTGTTTTAAAAAATACAGAAAAAAATCTAAAGAAAAAACAAAAAAAAAAACAAAACAAAAAAAAAAAATGGAAAATGGGCCGTGCCGGCCGGCACGGGCCGGCACGGCCCGCGATACCCCACAGGGTATCGCTCCGTCTCGAGCGATACCCTGGGGTATCGCTCGAGACAGGGGGGGTGCGAGACCCCCCCCCGTACCGTGCCCCTCATTGAGGGGCACGGTACGTGCCGCCCGTGCCGGCCCGGCACGGGCGGCACTTCATTCCATGCTTGAGGCATGGACCTAGGGTAAAGGTATGAGTACATTAAAAGACAAGCTAAAAGCTTAATCGCAAAGAAAGACAAGGGCCAAGAGGCAAAGTGAGCTATAAGCTCGAATGAGATGGAAGCTAAATGCTAAAGAGCAAAAGGAAAGGCAAAGGTTTAAAGAGCAAAGAGACTACAGGCATAAGCAAAATAAAAGAGATAATAAAACGGGCGTACCTTCGGGGTGAAACGTGGTCTTTGTTGGAGTAAGGGCAGTGTCCCTCTCCCGGGCAGTGACCCGTGCGACACGTTTTCCCGTAGGACGGGGTAACACTTGCGGGTGTTATCGGCAACCTTAGAGGACTTGTCTTATGGCAGCATGTCTGCCGGGCTAGGGCCCGTTGGGCAAGATTCTCCGAGGGTTAGCAACTCTAATTAAAACACAAAGGAAAGTAAAGAAAGTGGTTGGTCAAGCAAGTGTTTGGTTAGAATGGCACCTTACAATGGCATTATGTCAGGTTATGGCAAAGGTAAAAGTATCTAGCATGCTAGCTAGGATTTACAGCTTTTATTACTGTATTTCATTCTCTATTATATTGCTTCCATTAGACTAAGCGGTGCAGGGCATTTTCTCTCGGTGGTTGAACCCACTGGGAACTTGGTTGTAGTTCTCACACCCTTTGGGTGACATCCCCACAGGTCCAGGTACATCGAGCGAGGCACGCGACAAGGGCAAGCGCCCAGCAGAGTAGCGACCTAGCAGTCTAGAGTCGCCAGCACCATTTTGGAGTTTTACTTTTCCTTGAGCGAACTTTTGTATGTGAGGAACAATGTAATCTTTAAATGTTTAAGTTTCAAGTTGGAAAAAGAAAAAAAAAAAAAATATATGGTTGTACTTTGCATTGTAGTTTCATGCTAAAAGAGAGTTGTAATATTAAACAAAAGTGTATGTCTTCGCTCAAGTGTTGTACTTTCATTTCTTCTAACTATCTGTGGAATGATTGGAAGTTTAAATTTATAGATCTTTCCTCTGATTGCTTACTCTTCCGCTATATTGAAAGGATATTGTTGGATTAAAACGTTCCTTTCTGGTCTTGAAAGGTCATGCCCGATTGGCGGGTCTGTTGGCGCGCCCGAACTGTTCAAATTGACGGTCTCGGGGCGTGACAGATAAGAGTGGTATCAAAGCCTAGGAATAGACCTAGGTGGTTAGCAAACCTTAGGGAGACCTTAGGGTTTAGGCACGAGAGTGTGTGTGGATCTTTTGGCGAAAGTACAAAATTGGGTTGCATGATTCCCAAGAAGGACATTGGGAATGGATCGAGGGAAAATGGACTTCCACTAGCTAACGTTATGTTGGGCGGCCGACAACGTAACGTTAGGGGTGGGAAGAAGTATTCCTTTTTTTTTACTTTCGCATGATTGGGTTGACGAAGCCTTTTTGTGATCGTTAAATTTTCTGCATTCAATTCCGAAAATGCCTAAGTTGTAAGTGTTGGACTAATGTTTTTGTGGTGTGCAGATAGCTATGCCACCGCGAAGGGAGACACGTCTTACACGGCTCGAGCCGGGGGAGGGCTCCGGATCGAGTGATGTTCGTGAATTGCGGGAGCAGATGGCCGCGCTGATCGGCGTGGTGCAGCAGCAGGCGGAGGCCTCTCAGCGACAAGAGGAGGCTTCCCGCCAACGAGAGGAGGAGACCTCTCGTAGGCTGGAGGAGGCTTCCCGCCAACGGGAGGAGGAGACTTCTCGCAGGCTAGAGGAGGCGCTGCAGCGCCAGGAGGAAGCGTCGAGGCGTCAGGCCGAGCAAATAGAGAGGCTCCAGGACATGTTGGCACGGCAGATTGAGGCGGCGTAGACGACGCATGAGCGCACAGCCTCGCCCCAAGTGGGGGCAACTACTGAAGGGGTGGCTATGGCGGCCGAGCCTATGGCGGCGCGCCCAGCACCATCTGTTGGGGCTACTAGAGGAGTGCCCCGGCGGGCCGACTCGGAGGTGGATGATGCCGAGTACGCGGCCCAGAGAGCGGAGCAAAATAGGGCGATGGAGGTCCTCGCCGACTTCCAGAAATTTCATCCTCCTACCTTCAGCGGCGACAAATCTGATCCAATGGTGGTGGAGTCGTGGATTGACTCCATGGAGCGACTGTTCCAAACCCTTCGAGTGCCGATGCGGGACCGTGTTACTGTGGCGGTTCCCCACCTCGACAATGTGGCACACCGTTGGTGGAAAGCAGAATTGGAAAGAAGGGCTAGGATGGCGTTGCCGGAGCCATCGTGGGAAGAATTCAAGGAGCTTTTCTTCGCCACATACTTCCCCGACAGTGCGAAGCAACAAATGGAGGATGACTTCAAAAATCTTCGCCAGGGAAGCCGCTCAGTTCAAGAATACGAGTACGAGTTCTCTCGCATCGTTAGTTGCTTACCCGCTGTGGTGCGCAACGAGTGGGATAAGGTGCGATGTTTCGAGAGGGGCCTTCGACCGGCAATCTACTCAAAGGTCCAACCATTCAACATCGCAACTTATCGGGAAATTGTGGATAGAGCCCGCTTGGTTGAGAGGGGCGACATGGTGGTGCGCCGAGAGCGCGAAGCCTTTGAGAAAGACAAGGGAAAGGGAAAGGAAAAGAAGCGGCATCAAGGTGGCCCCGGGGGTCAAAGCCAATATCAACGGCCCCCGAAGCAACAGCGACAGCAGCACTATCCTCGGGAGCCCCGACAGTTCACGGCCCCCGGGCGATGTGCCATTTGTGGTGGACCGCACCGACCTACTGAGTGTGCGGAGCGCGGGGGGAGATGCTACAACTGTGGCCAGCCGGGTCACTTAGCCCGAGAGTGTTGGAGGGGCACACACCCCGCCCCAGCCGTGCCAATGATCCAGACTGCCCCGAAGCAACACAAGAAGGCGGTGCCAGCTCTACCAGCTGCGCGCCCCGCCGCTCCACAGCGACCGCCGAGCGGGCGGGCTTTTGCCGCTCAGGCGAAGGAGGAGGAGCCCGTGGCTGACGACGTCGTGGCAGGTATAATTTTTATTAATGATGTTCGATGCAGGGCCCTATTCGATACAGGTGCATCGCATTCATTCATATGTAGATCCTTTGCCATGAGACATGGGTTGGATGTATTACAGTCTACTAGTACTAAAATGGTCCAAGTGCCTGATGGTTCTTTAGAGATATCTGAGAGTTGTCCCGCCTGTCCAGTTCGGATTGGCGAGTGGATTATGACCGTGGACTTCTTGGTTTTGAGACGGCTAGGAGGTTATGATGTAATTTTGGGAATGAATTGGCTCTCCAAGTACTACGCCACTATCGACTGCGAGCGGAGGGTTGTCACCTTTCGGGAGCCGGGACAAGAGGAGTATGTTTTCAAAGCATGTAGAGGTTCTCTATTTGCCTCTGTGGTCTCGGCATCGCGGGCCAAGAAGCTTATCGACAGAGGGTGTGTGGCTTACTTAGCTACCGTGGTGGAAGGACACAAGGAGGAGCCTAATGTGCAAGACATTCCCGTGGCGCGGGAATATCCTGATGTATTTCCTGCGGAGTTGCCGGGCATGCCGAGGGATCGGGAGATTGAGTTCATAATAGACTTGGTTCCCGGGACGGCTCCAGTTTCAAAGGCTCCTTATAGAATGGCCCCGGCGGAGTTAAAGGAGCTTAAGGCTCAATTGCAAGATTTACTGGACAAGGGTTTCATTAGACCTAGCGTATCTCCTTGGGGAGCTCCGGTCCTATTTGTGAAGAAAAAGGACGGATCGCTGCGGTTATGTGTGGATTATCGGGAGCTCAACAAATTGACAATCAAGAACCGATACCCATTACCGAGGATCGATGATTTGTTCGACCAATTGCAAGGTTCCCGGGTATTCTCGAAAATTGACCTTCAATCGGGATACCATCAATTAAAGATTAAGCCGGAGGATGTGCACAAAACGGCTTTTAGAACGCGGTATGGACATTATGAATTCACTGTAATGCCTTTCGGGTTGACTAATGCCCCGGCGGCATTCATGGATTTAATGAACCGCGTTTTTCAGCC
Organism: Tillandsia fasciculata; assembly: GCA_029168755.2. Taxonomy (NCBI): domain Eukaryota; kingdom Viridiplantae; phylum Streptophyta; class Magnoliopsida; order Poales; family Bromeliaceae; genus Tillandsia; species Tillandsia fasciculata. The sequence continues at coordinate 19,948,552 of CM054937.1, read as the reverse complement.
TTTCCTAGACCGATTTGTCGTTGTCTTCATTGACGACATTTTAGTCTACTCTCGAAGTGACGACGAGCACGAGGATCACCTACGACAGGTTCTACAAGTGCTTCGAGAGCGGAGCCTATTCGCGAAGTTGAAGAAATGCGAATTCTGGCTTCGGGAAGTGGCATTCTTAGGACATGTGATTTCTGAGACGGGGGTGTCTGTAGACCCCAAGAAAATTGAAGCAGTGAGGGATTGGCCGCGACCAACAAATGTCACCGAGATTCGAAGCTTTATCGGACTCGCGGGCTATTATAGGCGGTTTGTGGAAGGGTTTTCTAAAATTACCATTCCACTCACCGGCCTTACAAGAAAAGGAGCTCAGTTCATTTGGAGCGATGCCTGTGAGAGAAGCTTCCAATTGCTCAAGGACAAGTTGACAACGGCTCCAATTCTTGCTCTACCCGTTGCGGGAAAAGGGTTCGTGGTTTATAGTGATGCTTCGGGGACTGGGTTGGGGTGTGTACTCATGCAAGACGAGAGGGTTATAGCCTATGCCTCCCGGCAGCTGAAGAGTTATGAAAAGAACTACCCCACTCACGATCTCGAGCTTGCCGCGGTGATTTTTGCACTGAAGATATGGCGGCATTACCTCTACGGGGAACATTGCGAGATTTACACGGATCACAAAAGCCTCAAATATTTGTTCACTCAGAAGGAATTAAACCTGAGGCAGCGTCGATGGCTGGAACTCCTAAAAGATTATGATGTTAGCATCTTGTACCACCCGGGGAAAGCAAATGTGGTGGCCGACGCGCTAAGCAGGAAGTCCGTGGAAAATCTCGCCATGATCATCACCGACCAATACCCGTTGCAATCTGAAATGAGACGGTTGGGCTTGGAGGTTGTGGCTTCCGGTGCACCCGCGAAGCTTATGACGCTCGTTGTGCAACCTACCTTGTTGGAGAGAATTAAAGAAAAGCAAATGGCAGATGAAAAGCTCCAAAAGGTAAGGTCTGATTTAGAAAGCGGCGAGGCAAGGGATTTTACTGTGGATTCTGAGGGAATCCTAAGGTTTCGGGGTCGTGTGTGTGTACCTAATGACGAGGATATTCGTGAAATGATCCTTCAAGAAGCACACCGATCGCCGTATACCATCCACCCCGGCGGCACAAAAATGTATAAGGACCTGAAGGCACAGTTTTGGTGGCCAGGCATGAAGAAGGAGGTTGGACACTTCGTGGCTAGATGCTTAGTGTGCCAACAAGTCAAGGCTGAACATAGACTCCCTGCGGGCAAGCTTCAAAATCTGCCGATTCCCGTGTGGAAATGGGAGAACATCGCTATGGATTTTATCGTGGGCTTGCCTCGGTCTCAAGCAGGCCACGACGCGATTTGGATGGTTGTGGATAGGTTAACCAAGGCGGCTCATTTCCTGCCTGTCCACACCACCTGGTCTAGGGATAAATTGGCGCAGTTGTATATTGATGAGATTATGCGCCTTCATGGAGTTCCTGTTTCTATAGTGTCGGATCGGGATCCCCGATTCGTGTCACAATTTTGGAAGAGCTTCCACGAGACTTTGGGAACACGCCTGGACTTCTCTACGGCTTATCATCCTCAGAGCGATGGTCAATCTGAGAGGACCAATCAAATCCTCGAAGATATGCTCAGGGCGTGTGTCCTGGATTATGGCCCAGGGTGGCAGCGATATTTGCCAATGGCGGAGTTCGCCTACAATAACAGCTATCAAGCCAGTATTGGAATGGCACCTTTTGAGGCACTATATGGCAGAAAGTGCAGGTCTCCACTGCATTGGAGTGAGGTCGGCGAGAGATCATCACTGGGTCCTGATGTATTGCAAGAAGCCGAGGAAAAGGTGCAAATTGCGCGTCAACGTCTGGTGACAGCGCAAAGTCGGCAAAAGAGCTATGCGGACAAAAGGCGGCGCGACCTAGAGTTTAAGGTCGGGGATCATGTATTTTTGAAGGCGTCGCCCACGAAGGGTGTAGTGCGATTTGGGATGCGGGGAAAGTTGAACCCTCGCTTTCTTGGACCTTATGAAGTTTTGGAGCGGGTTGGCCCAGTGGCCTATAAAATAGCCTTGCCCCCAGATTTGGCAGGAATTCATGATGTATTTCATGTGTCACAACTCCGCCAGTATGTTCACGACCCAAGGCACATAATCAACTACCCACCGCTCGATCTACGGGAGGATATGAGCTACGATGAGTTCCCGTATAAGATTGTAGATCGGCGTGATAGGAAGCTAAGGAACCGCTCCATCCCTTATGTGAAAGTGCTTTGGACGAGGCATAGCGAGGAGGAGGCCACGTGGGAGCCTGAGGCTGTGATGCGGGAGCACTATCCTCGCTTGTTCGAGGAATAAATCCCAAGGTACGTGAGTTTTAGTTTCGCGGACGAAACTCCTAAAGGAGGGGAGGATGTAGTGCACCGATTTCTGCGAAATAGCAAAACTCGGTAAAAATACTTGTAACACGTTTCAAATATGATTACAAGTGGGTTAGAAGCGTTTCGAATCAACGCAAAAGCCGTTGAGTCGAAAAGTGAGTTGTGGTTGAGAAGCGAAGCCTCAAGTTTGCAAAATTGGGACTCGTGTTCGCCGAGTTCGCAAAATGGCGAAATTCGGCGAGAAGACTTGTAACATGTTTTAAATATGATTACAGTCGAGTTCGGTGCGTTTCGGGCTGACGCGAAGGGCATCGGGTCGAAAAGTGACTTGAACCCGAGGACTTAGCAAATTCTGGAATTTCCAGAAATCTGTGATCACGAAGCATTTTGGGAGCCCTGTTTCGGAGACTTAGAGTAGCCCAAAAATTTAAAAGAAATCGTGGAGTGTCTCACAAAAGTTTTCTGATTAAAAGGGGTAAAAAACCTAGGTGAGCGATTAAGGAAAAATCAGAGAACGAAGCGAAGAAAAATGCTTCGTGAATTCTGAAACTGCAGTTTTTGACAGTGCAGTTTATCGCGAAGCTTTTTCGGGGCTCTCTTTCGAGAGCTTAGAGTGACCCAAAAATTTAAAATAAATCGTGGGGTGTCTCACAAAAGTTTTCTGATTAAAAGGGGTGAAAAACCTAGGTGAGCGATTAAGGAAAAATTTGAGAACGAAGCGAAGAAAAATGCTTCGTGAATTCTGAAACTGCAGTTTTTGACAGTGAAGTTGATCGCGAAGCTTTTTCGGGGCTCTCTTTCGAGGGCTTAGGGAAGTCCAAAAATTTAAACAAAATCGTGGGAAGTTTAAGAAAAATTTGTAGAATAAAGGGGAGAAGAAAAATTTTATTTTCGATCTCCCAGTTGACGGCAAAACGCAGTGAAAAGAGGGTACTCAAATTTGCTCACTGCAGGAAAACTGCAGCAATTTAAGAGGGCAATTTGGGAAATTGGGTTTGATTGGAGGGCATTTTTGTAAAATCCCCTCCCCTCCCAGCTACCCCCTCTGCAGAATTAAATGCCTCTCCCCTTCTTTTTGAAAACCTCACTCTCTCTCTCTCTCTCTCTCCCTCTCTCAGCTCAAACTAGAAACGAAAGGGAGAAAAGAGAAGGAAAGGAAGAAGAAGAAGAAAAGGAGAAGAAAAAAGAGAAGAAGGAGAAAGAAGGTACCTATCTCTCTCTCTCTCTCTCTCCCTCTCTAAGCTCAAACTAGAAACGAAAGGAGAAAAGAGAAGGAAAGGAAGAAGAAGAAGAAAAGGAGAAGAAAAAAGAGAAGAAGAAGGAGAAAGAAGGTACCTATCTCTCTCTCTCTCTCTCTCTCCCTCTCTCTCCCTCTCTTTTGGCAGGATAGAGGAAGAAAAACAAAAAAAAAGCAAGAGGTGGGGACAGGCTGCTGCTCAGCTGCTGCTGCTGCTAGGCAGCAGCAGCTGGGCAGCCATTGTGGCTGCGCAAGGCAGCTTCAATGCTGCCTTGCGCAGCCTGCAGCAAGCCCTGCTGCCTGGGCAGCAGCTGTGCAAGCTGCTGCCCAGCAGCAGGTTGTCTTGATCAAACAAAGAAAAAAAAATGGAGGTAGGCAGCTGCACTTGCAGCTGCCTTGGCAGCTGCAATGTGCAGCTGCAGGTCTGCTGCATTGGCAGCTGCCTTGGCAGCTGCACATGCAGCTGCCTTGTGCAGCTGCAGGATTGGCTGCAGCTGCTGCTGCTACAAGCAGCAGCAGCAGCAGCTGCAGCAGGAACTGCTGCTTGGGCAGCAGCTATATATGCTGCTGCCCAGCAGCAGGGCATCTTTACAAAAAAAAAAAAAAAAGGAAAAGAATGAAGAGAAGGGAGAGGAAAGAAAAGAAAAGAAGAAAATGCGATAGATCAAAAAACTCCCTTCTCTTTTCTCCAATGAGAAAAAAAAAATGCAACTCTCGATTTTTGCCAAAAGCAAAATCGATGAATTGGGGGAAATTGCTCAAATTGGGCTTTTCTCAAATTTTGAGAGCATTATGTTTCTCTTCCAATATAACAAAAAATGCAATGCAATCCTCAACTTGCCAAGATGCAAAAATCGATGAATTGGGAGGGGGATTTCTCAAATTGAGCTTTTCTCAAAATTTTGAGGGCATTTTGACCCCGGATCGAGTTGAGCAAGTTTCTTTTTGGCAATAGGCCATGGGATGATCATTTTTCTCCTATTTCTGTAAACCAATCAAAAAGTAGCCTTTTTGTGTGAGAAAAGTGACCTAATTGGAGTTTTCCCCCTTTTCTTGCAAAAAGGGGTAGTTTTACCGCCTTATTGAATTTAGAGAATCGTGTAAAAGCAATTGCTTTATCTTTGCCTTCCTTACAATGTAGGAAAGCCTCACGGATCCAAGGAGCTGGAATTGTCTCCTTCAAGGACCAAAAATACACACCGAGGTGGGGGATTCTATCGAGCGAGGGTGACCTCTCCCCTTATCTTTTGCTTTTTCTTAGAAGCATGTTAATAGAGTGGCTAGGATAGTATTTTCATGCTTGTATAGAAGTGGTTTGTGGTATATGGAAATTTTGACTTAGGAGAAAACTTAGATTAGGCTCTAATGTGTGGCATTCACTATAGGACTTCACGAGTGGCATGTTTGCTTGAGTCAATTAAGTGTGTAGATGGAATTAGGGCCTAATTTAGAGTTACGTCTCTAATGAAAGCATAGTTTAGTTGAGGTTAAAATCCAAAGTAGTTGAAATCCCTAGAGTTGTCATAGGGAGTTGGGTTAATATACCTACACTTTAACTTCAACTTGAGCATAATAAAAGTAAAGAATTGAGTCTGAGGGACTTATGTACCTTGAGGCATGGACCTAGGGTAAAGGTATGAGTACATTAAAAGACAAGCTAAAAGCTTAATCGCAAAGAAAGACAAGGGCCAAGAGGCAAAGTGAGCTATAAGCTCGAATGAGATGGAAGCTAAATGCTAAAGAGCAAAAGGAAAGGCAAAGGTTTAAAGAGCAAAGAGACTACAGGCATAAGCAAAATAAAAGAGATAATAAAACGGGCGTACCTTCGGGGTGAAACGTGGTCTTTGTTGGAGTAAGGGCAGTGTCCCTCTCCCGGGCAGTGACCCGTGCGACACGTTTTCCCGTAGGACGGGGTAACACTTGCGGGTGTTATCGGCAACCTTAGAGGACTTGTCTTATGGCAGCATGTCTGCCGGGCTAGGGCCCGTTGGGCAAGATTCTCCGAGGGTTAGCAACTCTAATTAAAACACAAAGGAAAGTAAAGAAAGTGGTTGGTCAAGCAAGTGTTTGGTTAGAATGGCACCTTACAATGGCATTATGTCAGGTTATGGCAAAGGTAAAAGTATCTAGCATGCTAGCTAGGATTTACAGCTTTTATTACTGTATTTCATTCTCTATTATATTGCTTCCATTAGACTAAGCGGTGCAGGGCATTTTCTCTCGGTGGTTGAACCCACTGGGAACTTGGTTGTAGTTCTCACACCCTTTGGGTGACATCCCCACAGGTCCAGGTACATCGAGCGAGGCACGCGACAAGGGCAAGCGCCCAGCAGAGTAGCGACCTAGCAGTCTAGAGTCGCCAGCACCATTTTGGAGTTTTACTTTTCCTTGAGCGAACTTTTGTATGTGAGGAACAATGTAATCTTTAAATGTTTAAGTTTCAAGTTGGAAAAAGGAAAAAAAAAAAAAAATATGGTTGTACTTTGCATTGTAGTTTCATGCTAAAAGAGAGTTGTAATATTAAACAAAAGTGTATGTCTTCGCTCAAGTGTTGTACTTTCATTTCTTCTAACTATCTGTGGAATGATTGGAAGTTTAAATTTATAGATCTTTCCTCTGATTGCTTACTCTTCCGCTATATTGAAAGGATATTGTTGGATTAAACCGTTCCTTTCGGGTCTTGAAAGGTCATGCCCGATTGGCGGGTCTGTTGGCGCGCCCGAACTGTTCAAATTGACGGTCTCGGGGCGTGACAAATGCCCCAATCGTCGCGCATGGTTAGTCGTCCCTATCGCCGCAGTTATTGTAGCTGCCAACCTTTAGGCCTAGGTCCCATACGGATAAGGTATTTATCTAAATATATAACATATAAAATATATTTTTTTATTTTATACTACGATGCAAAATTTGTTAACAATTATATATTTTAAAAATGTAAAATAATATAATTATTTTATAATACTTTATATTTCCGTTACAAAGTACGGGTTTGCCACTAGTTATGCACTAAGAATAATGCTGTAACAACATAACCCACTAGCACTAATAACTCGTTAGGCCCAAACCACTTGGGGCGTTACAAATGCCTATTTTGATGACCAACTATGTACCAGTATTGTTATTGCTTGCCTCGTATATGCAAACCAGCAGAAGTTGGTACAATCCATAAGGCTGGTCGAAGAACCTTAACTTTAAGTAAATCAAAATACCGCAACTTGGGATTAGAACTTTCATAATAGAATGAAGAAATTCCATCCACCTATATAAGATCTGTTTCCGTCTGGAATATTTCAGCCTTTCAAAAAGAAAATGAAACAAGCATAGCTAAGCAAAATTATCAATAGTAGTGTTTTCTCGACATAGGTTATATATAGTTAATGAATTATACCAAGAATATTCTTGAATTAGAGTAATAATTCACCAACACTTACATTTGGAAGACAACTTGTAAGCACATTTTTCCGTATTGCATCTTCAAATGCTTAAAACTACTTTTTAATCATATTACCTATTTGACTTCTTTGTAATCCCCTTCCATATAAGGAGAAAAAAGTACTTGTTTTATGATAATTGTAGATCCTATATTATGAATGTATTTTCAATTAAGTATAAACAAGGAAAACATTGAAAGATAACAAATAATATTCATTTTTCATTAGCATAGCAAGTTGAGACCATGAAAATTCAGAAAAGGCAGCACTATATGTGCACATGACCCACATAATATTAATAGAATCTATTATAACAGCACACATTATTTTTAGGATCCGAGCAAAATGAACCAATAAGAATGCAAGATACTTACAGAAACATGTTGCAAGTTTTTCTGGTTTATGACCATGACCTTCCTTAATAATTTGCTTTTTGACTTTCTCATGAAGGATCTCCACCTCTGAGTCAACTTTTGGGGGCCCTTGATCATCTTGAGGAGGTTCATTACGAACAAATGTAGTGTTCTCCATGACAATATCATTATCACCATCTAGGTATACAAGCAAAATTCGAGGTTCAAAAATCCAGAAATTGCATGAATAAAAACAAGTGGGCTTGAAATAAGCATAATTAAACATACACTCAATAGCAAACAATTTCCAACTGTTTTAACTGTCATTGGGTCATTTTCTTTGATGGAATTACAAATAGTTAAGATTAAAGAGAGGTAACTTTATCTTCTGTTCAAGGCTATTCACATGTCTAAGAATATCACAATTCAAGTTGCAGAGACGGCGCAACTAGAATTAAACAGACTTGACAAGACCACACCACTTAGTATCATGGGAAGTAGTCATTAGCTAATTAGTTGACATCTAACAGTTTTCTTCAAAAGGAATTCATATGGTTAAGAATAAATAAAAGCACCTTTGTCATCCATATAGATTATCCAAATGTCTAAAGGCATTTACAAGGCTGCTCAAGAGTTGCATGAACCTAAACTGCATTTGGAAAAGCAGATTATTCGTTATTTACCCTACATCGCTATTATAAATTTTGTGCCAACAGACTATCCACTCAATTCCTTGGGTGTATTTGAATTTTGACACCAACTTTAACAGTTAGAGAACCTATAATTAAAGAATTATTTGGTGGGCCTTTTTTCTTTTACCATATGACAATTGTCTAGTGACTTTGTGTATTATATGAAGAGATTTGGGCAGTTTTCTAACATGTGCCCAACTAAGATAGTAATGAGGCCTAAGCTCCAAATAGCAAACAATTTCGATAGTTAACCAAACCTTGATTTGGTGATAAACCTAACTTGTTTGACTCTGGAGATAAAGGCAAAGCACAAAGATATTCCTCAAAAGATGGTAACTGCTTGCAACATAGATTTAAAATCTTATTGCACAACAGAGGAATATCCTACTTTCGAACCGTTTGTAAAAATTCCTTAATAAGTATCTTTAATGCAAAACAGGTTCTCTATGGGATCTAAATTTGGATCCTTTTCCTTGTTGTAGAGAGTCGATTCCTTTCAAATTGGAATTTTAGAAATTTAAATAAAGCATTTGTCTCTTAAAGAGATAAAAATACCAAAATATTATAATTTCTAGTGGATTTAGGAATTATCTTCAGTCTATAAATAGAGCCTTCAGCATCTTACTGCATTCATATTACTTGATAGAGAAAATTCAAGTTTCCTCTAATTAAGTTTCCTCTTCTTTTATTTACTGCCATGGGTAGCCCCTTTCCCCTATTTTTTTCCTTACAGCCTTACAAGAAGAGATGACATCTTTTCTCCTGTACGATTCTTCTTTTTCTCCGTCGCTCTATTCTCATACAGCTACCACAAGCAAGCTTATTACCACTTGCAGATCTGAACAACCACTTGCTCATCCCAAAACTGCTGCAGAAGACCTGCCAAAATCTAATATTGCTGCTGATTTGCAGCCTTTTGCTCAATCCTCGTAAGCTGCTGAAACAGCTGCAGCTACTATCTTAGGTTGCAGAGGCTGTGCAGAAGAAATAAATTGAAGTTCTAACTCTCTGCAAAAAAAACTCCCATAAGCCCAAAAATTACAGTACATCCCTGTTTATTTAAAAGACTTGTTCTCACGCTTCTTCCACAACTTAGAATTAGATCAAATCCATAAATTTTTGTAGAGAAAGAGCCTGAGTCCACTACTTCTAGTGTAGAATATGTAAGTGGGATCTTGCTATAACATTAAGGGTTCATATCCTAATTCAAAAGAACCCTTAATCTGCGCAACATCAATATTGACTAAAGACTTTGAATTTAATAATATCTTTAATACATTTTCCATTCCTTTTCCGCTGTGTTATAACCTTTCAATTTAGGCACAAAGAGGTAAAGACATGTTAAAAGGTAGAACTATACACAACGAGTTTTAAGCAAGAGCTATCAGCATTTAGCCATGATAAAAGATCAACTCGAACTAAAAGTCAATTAGTTTCTCTTCTACTCCATATGAGTGGGGACGGACCATTGCTATTATTGTCTTCCTACTTCAATTCCGACACTCAAAATTGCCGCAACTCTCTCTCTCTCTCTCTCTCTCTCTCTCTCTCTCTCTCTCTCTCTCTCTCTCTCTCTCTCTCTCTCTCTCTCTCTCTCTCTCGCTACAGGTAAGGAATATCTTTTAGCCAGCAAGAAAACAAGTTAGCATATATAATGTAACTACTAGTAGTCATAGATCAATAATATTATATGGCTTTTCAGATGGACGTTACCAATAAGCCAACATTTCTTAGTTACAAATAATCAACTCCAATTTGTTATCCATGTGGACAAAAAGGAGTGACATGCGTAAAGTCAGCGCTATGATGTTGACGCAGAAATGCCATAAAAACTGCAAGATTGGTACAGAAAGGCCAAGGAGTGTCACAATTTTACTAGACAACAGATACTGTCTGTTCCTTCATTCCACCCAAGCCTAGAGAACTTTGGCATTTTATTCTGCTACAAACCAAGCAATGAAGAGGGGTTTTCATAAGTATTTGCATGCACTAAGCAATCTTCAAGCAAAAAATAGCAATAGATATTACAGTGAAAAGGATAAAATGAGGTTGGAAAAATAAACGATAGCTGTAAACATGAAACAAGAAATCTTTCGACTTCTGTTTAGAGAAATAGAGAAAATGGATCAGTAGCAAAAATTAATGCTTCAATAATGATGGTCACAGCATTACAACCTGTTGGCAACAGCGCCAGACTGATACAACCAACTTGCTCATCAGAATTTCGGTCATTTCGGACAAGTTGATAGGTTATCAGATAACAGCACCATTCCCTCTACACAACTTCATATTTATCTTGCACAACTCAAGTAATGTGAAAGTATCCAAAGAGCACGAAATGCGTATTGATGAGAGAAAAACAATATAATTCCTTCTGCTTCAGATTTGAAACTATCACTTACTACATCTGATTAGAAATACCAAACAGTAAAAAATGAGACATTAGTATCTAGGATCACATAGAGAAATAAAAGAATCACCTCCATCTTGCTCCTGAGCGGAGCCTCCATGGTCTAGAATAAAGACAACTGCGGATCAAACACAACGAGCAAAACTAAAAATTAAGATTTTAGAGCATGAGAGATGGACCGAACCATTTAATAAATTCCGAAGATCCTGATCTGCGTTCTCCATCGTCGACAGATCCGCTGCCAGCAGAAGTAAGAAGGAATTCAGTGAGACAGAGATTGGGAGAAAAGTTGGGGCCGGGGGAGGAGGCGCAAGAGGCTACAGAGGAGCCCACTCGAGTGTCCTCTAGCCATGACGTACCAGCTTCTAGATGAGTCGGAACCAACCAAAACACAGAGAGGGTCAAGGTGAAATGAAATTGCAGCCTGCACCGGGTCCGCTACGTCTCTCTGGCCCCACAAGGTCGGGAGCATAGTTAATTAATTCCGATGGACAAAAATTCAGTAGGTTGTAATACTGTAATAATACAAATAAAATTTATATTATATTTTCAAATTTGTTGAAAAATTTCGTTAAAAAACGGGTTTATACTTTATATAAATTGAAGAAAAAAATATAAGAAAGAAGATAGGGATAGAAAAATTACAATTAAGTCTATTTCTAAGAAAATAGGTACATTTGTCCGTGCTGATTTTTCTTTCAAAGATGCCGTATTGTCTTCTCCTGTGAGCCCTGTTGTCCCCCCCCCGCGGCCTTCGTCCCCCCCCCCGCGGCCTTCTGTCCTTTTTCCGGACTTGCCCCAGGATCCACCGAAGTATCTTCTTAATCCTTCCCTCGCGGGGAGGTGCTTTCGGTGTTTCCGGACGGGACACCGTGCTGCTTCCTGTAGGGGACCGAAGAGGTGTCTCCTCTGTATGAAGACGGGGCACTCGGCCGCTCGCTGTAAGGCTCGCTCCGTCAGAGCATCGCCGCCGTCTTTGCCACGTGGACCCCCCGAGGGTCGCCCGCGCATCGCCGCCGCTTTCCTCCCAGTCAGGGCCACCACCTATGGACGCCCATCCCTCGCGGGTTGTGTGGCGCGGGTGGAGGTCAGTGACCTTTCTCCTGGTCTCATTAAAGAGGTGGTGCCGAGGGGTCTTGCGGCCAGGTTCGGGGGTAAGTGCTCTGATTTTACTGTGGCAGATTTTCGGGATTCGTCGATGGCGGTCTTCTTCCCTAACTGGGTTACTAGGGAGTCGGCCATTGGGCATAGCCCGATTTCGTTCGAGGACTATCACTTTAACTTCTCTAACTGGGTGGAGGCTGGAGAGGGTCTGAGGGGCCGGCTCCGACATATGGTGTGGATCCGTCTACATAACTGGCCGATCCTCTGTTGGCATGATGAGGATGTTAAGGCTGCGGTCAGTAATTTTGGAGAATTTTGGGAGGTTGACGTAGGCAGCAGAGATCGATCGGACGTTTCGTTCTTTATGGTGAAGATTCGTTGCCAACATGTCCGCGATGTGCCCGAGGTGCTATAGCTGATGGTTGAGGATCGGTGTTTTCATATTCCTATCGAGGTCATTTCTTGGGAGGAGTGCTGCCCTATCCTCCTCGGGGAAGCTTTGGATCATCACCTGGACATTATATCCTCGGAGACTAAGGAAGCCTTCCTCCATCATACGGGTTTTCGCTCTGTTCCGGCGGCGAACCTTCCGAGCAGTCTTCCTGCGTCCGGGGTGCGTTCCCCTATCGGCCAGGTTCTGGGGCATCGCCTGGTTGGGGAGGGGCCCAAGGTTTTTCGCCTGGAGCTGTGCGATTTCCCGAGTCTTCCACCCTCGCAACCGTTGGCTTTGGTTCATGGGTCTGCTTTGCCGGAGATCTCTGGCGGCTCTGCGGCAAAGTCTTTTGGACTGGAAGGTGGCTCTGGCTCTAGATCACAGCCGGCTCGGGTTCCGACCCCTGATGTGCCCCAGGTGTCACGCCCCGGGGTCGAAACTGCGACCCGGGCTCGCTAATAGATCCGCCATCTGTACGGAAACTGCCGTACAGACGAAGCGTCTAACCTGCAAAAAGAATCAACTACAGTATACAGATATCAGAGCTGAAAGTAAACTACTAAAAACTGGAAACCAAACACTGTACAACTGAAAAAGGAAAGTACAACTCTATACCTCACAACAAAGTTCTCTCAACAGAGGTAAAAGTAGTAACTAAACAACTGAAGCTCTCCTCTGAAGGGGTACTGCTACACTCCAACGACGGGTAGGGAACTAGCTCGCGACTCCCTCGCCTCGGTCAGAAGGATCAGCAACAGAAGCACAGGAACAGGAGAAGAAGTCCCTGGGGATAAGACACCACGACGGGCGTGAGAACTACTTCCCACCGTAGTTCTCAGTGGGTGCCGTCAACAAGCCCAACGGTCTGCCCACTAAGTCTACTAGAGGCAAAAGATAACAGTGCAATGATAATATGAACAGGAAAAGCTGGAGCTACTCTACAACTACCATGCCTCTAACTAGATGCTCACAAAGTGGAACAGATGAAAGTAAAAGTGACCACTCGCACCCAAGGTGCTCAATCGACCCAATCGAACTGACTGCCTCATAGGGTCCAGTCATACCTGCGCCTGTCGACTAGGAGCGCACCTGCCCACTACCACACATCCACATGAGGACGGGATTTACGTGGGGCGTCCTGTCCGACTAACTCACCCCTCGCGCAAATCTGCCTCAACAGGCCAACCACCGCATCTACTGCGGCATCTCAGGGGGCGCGACACCAACTGAGGAAAACGGTGCGGTATAGAGTATCAAACATAGGCATATGCAGGCTATAGTCAAAATCCACGCTCACTCTCAGAACGGAAGGACTCAAGATCCCCTAATATCTCGCACAACAGTCGGAGCACTCTCGACGACTCAGTTGATCAGCTCACACGAAACACGAGACACTAGCCTCTCCAACAGCTCGCGGCACAAGGCACACTGGCTGGAGGTACTCCACAGCCAGGAACGACCCACAACTCAGGCCAACAAAACTGGTCGGACAACACTCAACGCCTGGAATCACCGTTAATGTAGAGTACCAAAATTTCGGTTAGCGCACCGACCTCGCAAGATGGCGTGGTGCGGAGAATCGCCTCGAGCGTGTTCCGTATTGGATTACGGTTGAGTTCGGGTTGGTTCGGATCTACGCGGAAGCTCAGCTTGTTTCGGAGTTTTCCAGGCATTGTGCGCCGATAGAGGATTGGCTTTGGGAAACCTCGACTTCACCGTGGAGTGTAGAAAAATTTGGAAACACTTGGAACGGGTGAACTTTGGATTTTCAGCGGATTTCGGGAGGTCCCGGACTGACGCGGAGGACCCGAAGGCGAAAAGTGAGTTGAAACTAGCAGTTTTGGAACCGGTTTTTTGGATTTAGCACACCGACTCCACGGTTGAGCTTTTTGAGGACAAAGAGCTTTGGACATGTGTATTTTCAGATTACAGCGGAGTTCGGGAGGTTCCGGGCCGGTGCGGAGACCCCGAAAACAAAAAGTGACTTGGAGTTGGCTAAAAAGGGGTTAATTAATTAATTAATTAATTTAATTTAATGGTGGCATCTCTTAGTTTTGATCTGGAAGGAATAAAAATGAATGAAAAGAGAAGAAAGGGAATTAGTGGAAATAAGAGTGGATTAGTGAATGCAATTTAATTAGATAGATAAGATATTTTGTAGGTGCATTTATTGCTGCCTCACCAACCACATTAATTAACCTGCCACCTTAATTAATAGCTAGCCACCTCTTCTTCTCCTTCCAATGGAAACAGAGGACTTAGTTGATAACAGAGGAAAAGAAGATAGAGAGAAAGAAGAGATCAAGAAGAAGAAGAAGAGAAGGAATGGAGTTGGAATGGTGAGCCTTGATGTTGGGACTACCTCCTTGAAGCCGAGTCGTGCAAGCGGAGCGCACGCGTGTGTTGACCCTCCCTCTAGGTACGTGCAGTTTTTTTGGTGAGCTCGGCTGGTTTTATTTTGTTGTTTTTCTTGTGAGGTTTTGCCTTGGAGTTGGAGTGTTTGTGTTGGCTGGGTGTGGAGGAGTTGCTGTAGGTGTGGTGCGCTTGCTCGGTTGGCGGACAGCAGGCAGCGCTTGTGCGCTCGGGCGAATGGCAGCACAGCAGGAGACTTGCGGTTGGCATCGCTGGCGAGAGCGCGCTGCGCAACTGCGCGCGCGGGCGCAGCGCAGGCCCCGTGTGGGCGCTGCGCAGTCGCGCCGCGCGGGCGCTGCGCAGGCGTAGCTGGCTGGGCCGCCGCACGGTGGGCCCATGCGCCGCGCAGCGGCCCAGGGAGCCTCGCGGCAGGCCGCAGCTGCCCCTTGCGCGCGCGGCGGGCGCTAGGCGCCGCGCGGCGTGCGCCAGGGCAGCGTGCGCGGCGGGCCTGGCGCCGCGCAGCGGCTGCAGCAGCGCGGCCGGCGGGCAGCAGCGGCGCGGCACGCGTTGGCGCGGCTGCCGCGTGCGTCGGCGAGCGAGTGGAGGCCGGTGCCGGGGGCCAAGTGCACGCGCGCCGATGCTGTGATTATCAGATTTTGCGTGTTCTTTTTCTTTTGGAAGCTAAATTTATTTCGGGTTTTGATCATTTCTCGTCTCTCTCTCTCTCCCTTTGTTGTTGCAGCAGCAATGAAACACGGGGATCTTTGGAGCCCGGATTGGTGTTGACGATGATGGTGATGAAGATGATGATGATGAGGAGGAGGATCCTTTTGTGTAGCTGTGAGCTTTGTATGAGTTATATGTTAATTTTTAATGGAACTAATTAAGCTCATTGATAGAGTGTAAGGGTGGAATTAAGAGGTTGAGCCTGTAACTTTATTTTCATGTGCAATTGGAGCTTAAGTGGAGTTTGTATTTTTTTGTGTAGACTTGAGGTCGGGGAGGACTTGATGTGGGCTGTTACCTGATGCTGCAGTATGTGTAAGGGCTATGGATTTAAGTGTTGTGAAGTCTGAGCAAATTGGGCTTGGATCTATGTATTAAAGAATTTATGTGAGAAATGTGTATGTGAGCTGTGGACTTTAATTATCAATATGCTTTGGAGCTTTTGAGGGTTGTATGGACTTATGTAGTTGGTGTTTAAGGGGGTATGTAATTATATTGTGCTGTTACTTAGTGTTGTATGGTGTTGAGGTTTTGGGAAGTAGAGATGGGAATGTTTGTGTATTGTGGGTGTACTATGGACATTATGAGCTTAAAGGGTTTATGTGGAGCTTAAAGTATTTATGTGTTTTATTGGTTGTGGCTTTTGGAATTGAGGTGTAAAACGAGGAGATTTTGTGCACCTAGCAACTGTTGATGGACTTATGAGTGCTATGAGAGTGTACTGTGGGTTATGTGGAAATTGTGTGTATTTTAATTGTGCTTAGGAATTGTGGAAGTGCTGTGGATTTTTGGAATGTGATGGAGGAGATGACTTGTGATTAAATGAGCAATCAATTTAGCATGCAGATTTTTTTTGATGGACTTGGATTTTTGTAAATTTGATGTATGTAAGTGGAGCTTGGACTTTAATTGTAAGCTAATGAAGTTTGGGTGGACTTGATGTGGGCAGATGCTTGATGCTATAGTTTTTGTGAACTTGTAAAATTTCAATGTGAACTTTTGGGTATTGGTCTTGGAGTGAGCACTTGGTGTGCAGTAAGCTTGTGGCAGAGGTTAAGACAGTCGCGCTCCGAAGAAGCAACTTCAGCAGATCCTTTTTTTTGAGCTAGCCGCACTTCACCAACTTCAGCTTTTGCCTACGGAAAGCGTTCCAGGTGGGTTGGAATTTCTCCAAAATTTATGGAATGCCCTCTAATGCTTCTGTAAGCATATTGATCATGTTTAGCTTATTTATCATGTATGGATTATGATTAGCTGATTTTTTTTATATATTGATAAATCTGATAGTTGCCTAGAAAATTGTAGAATGACATTCTTGAGCCCCTGACATTTTTAGTTTGATCTAGAGGTTATTTGACACTAGACTGCAAGTTCATTTGAGATTCAGGCTGCATCTGGACCTTCATATATTTTTAGTGCCCCGGTTTAAGTAAAACTCCATTTTTCAAAAGGGTTTTTAACTATTGAGAACATTATGAATGGTCTAGATTGTTCGAACTGATTGTGTACTCGCGCCAGAGGGCCGAGGATATTTTTAGAGCATCGTCTGTCGAGTTCTAGTGTCATGAGAGTTCTTCTTCCTTGTTGGGATCATGGGTTGTGTTTATGATTTAGTGGTGGAGGTAGTTCTCCCACTTAGTCTTGAGGATATTTGGGGTTCTGGCAGATCGAGTCGCGGAATTTTCCGACTCAGCCATGGTCGTGCATTATCAGATTGAGTCGTTGAGGGTTCTCCGTCATAGCTGTGAGAGTGTTTGGGCTATTCATATTGAGTCGAGGTTCTTTTCCGACTGAGTTGTGCTTTTGAGCTCGTGATATCGATCTGTTTGATCGTGGACTATAGCCTGCATGTGCCGCTTATGAGATAGTGATACAGATGAGATACTTGAGTTCGGTGGGGTCGCTCCCCTCGAGCTACCCCGGGTGTGTGTGATGATACCGAGCCTGACGAGGCTGCGATGATGCGACTAGTTGATACACTAGAGTTCGCTTGTGATAGTCCGTGTGGGACGCCCTACGTAAGTCCCGTCCCAGTGAGGATGAGGTGGCAGTAGGTTTGGCGCAGGCTTGACTGGACCCTATGAGGCAGTCATTGAGATTGGGTGACATTGAGAGAGTGATGGCATAGCATGTTCATTGATGAGTTTCCCTTTGAGCATAGTACTTGAGGCATATTATTAGCAGTGTTAGTATATGCATATCGTATCATTGGTAGAGTTTCTTTTTGAGCCGTATGATTAAGACCTCCTAGCTGTAGTTTTCTATTCAGCTTACCATTATTTATCTATCTACCTATCTATCTGCATACCTATATGTTTGCCTCCAGTAGACTTAGTGGGCATACCGTGGATATTGGGACGGTACCCACTGAGATCTGCCTTTTGCAGTAGATCTCACACCCGCTGCGGTGACAGGTTTGAGGCAGCTGTTCTGGCTTGGTTCGTGCGGAGACAGCAGATCGAGGTGAGGACGCGGCCGATTAGTTCCTTACCAGCATTGAGAGTCTGAGGTAGTTGTACCCAGTTAGTTTCATTTTTCTTTCCACTTTTGTTCTGAGAGGGTGAGGTTTGTATTTGACTTTCCTTTTGAGGGACCTGTATTGAGGATTTATGTATTAGTGGAGCCAATTATTTATTTCAGCTGTCTGAGATTTATTTTTGTTAGCTACTAGTTTTATTTTCAGCTCTGATATATGTGTAGCTTTAGATCTTTTGCAGGGTAGACGCTTCGTCTGGGCGGCAGTTTCCGCACAGACGGCGGATCTGTTGGCGAGCCCGGGTCGCAGTTCGACCCCGGGGCGTGACAGTTAACCCCACGGTTCCCAACAACACTGACCGGAAGATACTCGACGGCCCGGGACTACCGCCTGCTCAACGGCTCCCTCCCACGACAGCACAACAGGGATACAGGACCTCTCGGGACTACCGTTTACCCAAACGGCTCCCGGCATAGATAAGCAACCCACTACAACTACCAGACTCCACTCTGCTCCTAAGCAAGAGTGCAAATACATCCCACACTAAAAGAAAGTCCCGACCTCTCGGCCCACTACCTGGGCGAGAATAACACTATGCCCAGGAAATAGAAGAACAGTGTGAGTGTCTAAACATAAATAACCTTAGCCCAAGTGAGGGTTTTCTACTGGTCTGGTTACACATGCAACATATGACGGGGGTGCTAGGTCAAGTTCCAATATAACTATATTAACATAAAATAAAAGGAATAACAATTCCTACAATATAGCATGCTATACCCGAAAATAAACTATCATGCATAGTTCTATATCAGTAGAATTACTGTACAGTCCATAAAACTTGGAGATAAGGCCACCCACCTCGATAAGCCACCAATTACTCGTAGACACTTGCAATTGGCCTCCAAGCGATCCGCACGCAAAACGATGCCCGTTGCCGGAGCCCGCACGCAAAACGAAGCACGGTGCCGAAACTCGCACGCAAAACGGAGTCCGCACGCAAAACGGTGCACGCCGCCGGAGTCCGCACGAAAAACGAAGCACGGTGCCGAAACCCGCGGGCAAAATGGAGTCCGCACACAAAACGGTGCACGCCGTCGGTGTCCGCACGCAAAACGGAGCACAGTGCAGAAACCCGCGCGCAAAACGGAGTCCGCACGCAAAACGGTGCACGCCGCCCGTGTCCGCACGCAAAACGGAGCACGGTGCCAAAACCCGCGCGCAAAACGGAGTTCGCACGCAAAAAGGTGCACGCCGCCGGTGTCCGCACGCAAAACGGAGCACGGTGCCGAAACCCGCGAGCAAAACGGAGTCCGCACGCAAAATGGTGCACGCCGCCGGAGTCCGCACGCAAAACAGTGCAGAAAAACACAGTCCCAAACACAGATAAGAACAAGGGGTTAATTACAGTCCAAACGAACGCCCCAAAACTGTGCCAAAAACACCGTAAAAATAAGTGCGGGACCTACCTCGACGCGCCGCGCCGCCCAACTGCTCCGTGGAACAATTTGCGCGCTCCGCGAGGCCCACGACGCACCGCCGCACCACCCACAAATCCCCTCCTCACTCCCTCTCTCGCTCGGGTGGAGAAGAAAGAAAGAAAAGAGAAGAAAAATGGCGCGGGGGAGAAAGAAGAAGAAGAAAAAAAAGGGGAGAAAGAGGGTGGTCCACGGTCTACGGTTCATGGTGGACCGACCAATCGGGAACCACAAACCGCGGTCCACGGCACATGGGCGCGCGCGCCCGGTCCACGCGCACGCGCCCACGGTGCCACGCGGCGCGCGGCAACGCGCCCGCCACACGGGCGCGTTACACCGCCCCCGCGCCAGGCGCGGGACACGCGCGCGCCATACGGGCGCGCGCCCCCGCGCCCGCGCGGCCGCCAACGGGGGCCCGCCACGTGGCGGCCCCCGCGCGACCCTCGCCGAAGGCGCGTCTCCCAGCGCGCCTGCCGCGCCCTCGATCCGCATGCCATCGAGCCACGCCTCGAGAATCGTGCCGCGTTGCCTCGAAAAGCGCGCACTTCATCCGGGCTCCAACGGTGCCACGCGGCGCGCGGCAACGCGCCCGCCACACGGGCGCGTTACACCGCCCCCGCGCCAGGCGCGCCCGCGCGGCCGCCAACGCGGGCCCGCCACGTGGCGGCCCCCGCGCGACCCTCGCTGAAGGCGCGTCTCCCAGCGCGCCTGCCGCGCCCTCGATCCGCGTGCCATCGAGCCACGCCTCGAGAATCGTGCCGCGTTGCCTCGAAAAACGCGCACTTCATCCGGGCTCCAAAACTAACAAATAAATAGTCCATTCTTAGCGATTTCGCGCGCTGAATCCAAAAACGATGTCCGTTTCTCCAAATTCTCGTCCGAAAATTTGCCGAATGCCCACTCGATCCAATTTTCGCGCTGGGTCCATTTCTGAAGTCCGATTTGCCAAATTCCAACTTTAAAAATTCCCGGAGGCGACCAGAGAGGTAATCTTTTATCCAAACTTCGCCCGGAGTCCAATTTTGACATCTGAATCGCGCGAAACCACTTCTAAACACCCGACGGGTCCTCCAATTCCCCACGGGATCTCCTTATAAGCCCGAAGTCCAACACTTGTGTCCAAATTGCGCGCAAACATCACCAACACACTATGTAGGCCTCCAGTGATGCAACTAAATTCCAAATTGCATCACAAATCCATTTCTCGGGCCCGACACGCGCACAAACACTCCCAACGGCCAGCGCAAGCTGCCAAACAACCCGCAAACCCTACGCGGGGAAATCCGGGACCTCACACCAGGTGCCGCATCTGAGGGCCGCTTTATTTCCTTCTGCGGTCCCCTGTCTCACTCCAGTGGTGGAATGTGAGCCGTCCTCCTGTCCTTCTTCGGGGCATCTTTTGGGGCGTCCTGCTTTGGCTTTAGCTAAGAGCAAGAAAGCCCTATCTCTGGCAAATAGCTTCGACCTCCCAGTTCATGGCAATCATCTGGCTAATAGGCGTAGCATGCGTCTGGCAGCCAAGCTTAGAGGGGATAAAAAATCGTCGCTCAATCGAGCCCAAGATCTTATGTGCAAGAAGCTAAGGATGGTGAGATTCGCTTCTAGAGCTCCCCGAGCTGCCTCCTCCTCCTCTTCCTCGTCTGCCCTCCCTTCGGGAGGACTGGAGGCACCCTCGGCTTCTGCTGCTGGTCCCTCGACGTTCGACGAGGTTACCTCGCCTAGGTTGGATTTGATGAACCCGCTTACGTTGAAGAAGGTTCATCTGATTAAGACGGCTTGCGGGGTAGTAGATGTGGGTGTTGAAGGTCTTTCGCTCCACCCCGCGCCTGATGCTTTAGACGCTCTTCCGGGGGGCGTAGCGGAGGGTCTGTAGGCGTGGCCTCTGTAAGATTGGGTGTTTTGCGTACTGTTGTTTCCCTTATGGCAAGGAATAGAACGTTCAAGTTTTTGTCTTGGAATACTAGGGGCCTTAACAATTCTGCCAAGTGTACTTTGGTCAAATCATTCATCAGGCTCAGCAAATGTTGTGTGGTTTGCCTACAAGAAACCAAGTTGGCGTCTACGCCGCCTTCTAAGTTCTTCTCTTTCTGTGGGTTTCATTTAAGAGAGTTTCGCACTCTAGATGCGGTGGGAACTAAGGGGGGTCTACTTACTGCCTGGAACCCCTTTCTTTTTGAGTGTGTGAAGGAATGGGCGGGTCAATTCACGCTCAGTGTAGTCCAAAAAAGAAAGGCTGATGGGTGCTGCTTCTCGATTTCCAATATATACGGTCCCACCTGCGATGCGCTCAAGCCTGCTTTTTTCCTTGAACTTCGCTCTATTGGTACATTGTTGGCGGGCATCTGGATTGCTATTGGTGACTTTAATGTTCTTCTTTCTGCCCGGGATAAAAATGGCCCTCTCTCAAGCTCGTCGGGTTCTTTGGCTTTTAGGGAGGTTATTCGCGACCTTGGAATTCTTGATCTTCCACTGCTTAACAAGTCGTTCACCTGGTCCAATGGTAGACGCTTGCCCACCCTTGAGCGGTTGGATAGGGCTTTCGTTTCGAAGGATTGGCAAGTTTTCTTTCCTCGCTCCACTCTCCGGGCTCTGCCGCGCCCTAGGTCTGACCATTCCCCTTTGTTGCTTTCGGCTTACTCGTTTATCCCCTCTCCGCAGCTCTTTCGGTTCGAGTCTTTTTGGCTCCGGTACTCGGCCATTTCTGATGTGATTAGTAATGCTTGGTCCCCTTCTTCGTGCGACGACCATATGGAGTGCCCCCTCTCTTCTAAAGTGGCTAGGGTACAAGGGGCTCTTCGTTCTTGGAATTCTGGGTTAGCATCGAGAATTAAGAAACAGGCTGCTCTCTGTTTGAAATGGATTGATTGGCTAGACTTGGCAGAAGAGCGTAGACGTCTCACTCAGGTGGAAAGGGCCCTTAGACCTCTTCTTAAAGGTCGTTTTGAAGAACTCTGTTTACAGGATGAGATTAAATGGAAACAAAGATCTAGAGTTCAATGGCTAAGGGAGGGGGACGCAAACACTAGGTTTTTTCATCTAAAAGCTTGTTCTTGCAAGAGTCGAAACTATCTTTCCCGGTTGTCGGATGGTTCTTCCTGGTTCACCAATCACAGTTCGATCGCGAACCTTCTGTTTTCTTTCTTCAGGAACTTATTGGGAGCGGATCCGGCGCCTGTTGGAGCCTTGAATTTCGGCCTGCTCTATCCGTTTTCCCCACCTCCCCTCCTCAGTCTCCAGGCTCCGTTTCACTTGGGTGAAATCGAAAAAGCACTGCTCGCTTGCAGCCCGGAGAAGGCACCTGGTCCTGATGGTTTACCTATGATCTTTTTCCAACGCTTTTGGTCCATCGTTCGCAATGATATTCTGGATTTGTTCTCTAAATTCTATCAAGGGGATCTTAATCTCGAGGGTTTGAATAAAAGTTTGATCTGTTTGATTCCGAAGAAGAGTGATGTCTCTACTGCTCGCGACCTACGTCCCATCTGTCTGGAGAATAGCTGGGTCAAACTATTATCGAAGGTTCTAGCCACTAGACTTCAGCATGTTATGGAGCTGTTAATCAACCCTTTTCAGACGGCTTTCATCAAAGGGCGTTCTATTTTCGACAACTTCTACTCGGCTCACATTCTGGTCCATCACCTGCATTCCACCAAACGTCAGGCAGCACTACTGAAGATCGATTTCGAGCGGGCCTTTGACCATATCAATTGGGCTTTCCTTTTGGACTTGATGCAGACGAGAGGATTCGGCGCCAGGTGGATTGGCTGGATCTCCACCTTACTTCATTCGTCTTCGGCCGCGGTGCTCCTCAACGGCGTCCCTGGCAAAAGCTTTATTTGCAAGCGAGGGCTTCGACAGGGGGACCCCCTCTCTCCTCTTCTTTTCAATTTGTGCATTGACGTGCTCTATCAATTGCTTCAGGTGGCTACCGACAGCCTTGAGCTTCCTAGTGTAGGTGTTGGGGATGTCAAGATTCATACCCTTCAGTTTGCCGATGATCTCCTTATCTTCTTTGACGGCACCTCTCGGTCGGCTGAAGTCATTAAACGGATTCTGGACGCCTTCTCTTCATTATCGGGACTTATGATTAATTTCGACAAAAGCTCTATTGTTCCGATCAATCTTTCGAGTTCTCAAGCTTCGGCCCTCACCAACTTCTTTGGTTGCTCACTTCAGGGCTTTCCGTTTAAGTTTTTGGGTCTTCCGCTCTCTCCCAAGGCTCTCCGGAAGTCCGACTATCTGCCGCTAATCGAGAAGGTGGACAATCGGCTGGCAGGTTGGAAGGCTTCTTCGCTTTCGCGGGGTGACCGTCTTGTACTGCTGAATTCGGTCCTCTCCAGCATCCCGGCTTTCTTTTGTTCAATCTTTAAGCTCCCGGTGTGGGTATTTAAATCTATTGATTCAATTCGTCGGGGTTTTTTCTGGAAAGGCAAGAAATTATCCAGTGGGTTTCATTGCCTAGTTAATTGGGAACAGGTGTGTCGGCCCAAAAGACTCGGTGGAGTAGGCATCCGTAACCTGAGATCCATGAATTCGGCTCTTTTGATGAAGGGACTTTGGAATTTCTATTACTCGAGATCTCTACCTTGGGTGCGCCTATTGACTCAGAAGCACTATAGATTCAGATCTCCTGCCTCAGCCCCTCCGGTGCCTGCTGGTTGCTGTCCTGTTTGGAAAGGCGTCCTCTCTACGTCCTCACCTTTTCATCTCTCTGTTGCTTTCTCGCTTAGGAACGGTTCTTTGGCGGCTTTTTGGGACTCGAAATGGAGAGGGGAATCTCTTTTGCGCAATATCTTTCCTAATTTGTTCGCTATCTCCAACTCCAAACATTTGTCGGTTAAAAAATGGATGCGCCGCTTTTCTAACAAAAGTAACTTGGGCTTCAGCCAGAACCTAACAGGGGTGGAACAACAAGAAGTTGGGCTTCTTCGCAACCTGCTGGAAGGGGTTACGCTCAACGAGGATTTCGACACAATCTCGTGGAGATGGGGTAGCAAGGGGGTATTCTCGGTCGACAGCGCCTATAATTTTCTATCCTTCGACGGAGTGGATGCACGTAGAATACGTCATCTTTGGGCGATCAAGATTCCACTTCGTGTCAAATTATTCTTATGGTTGGCCGGGAGATACAGGCTTTTAACAGCGGATATTTTAGCCAAGCGGGGTTGGCACGGCCCATCGATTTGTGTGTTATGTGGAGCAGATTTAGAAAATCTGGAACATATCTTCTTTCATTGTACTTTTGCAAAAGCCTTGTGGGACAAAATCCTGCTGAATTTTCCGATCACTAGGCAGCAATTGGGTATTGACGAAGGCGACCTAGCTAGTAGATGGAGGAAAGCCAGGATGACTTTGTCGGATCGTCGTCGGGGTAATTTTGACATCTGGTTCGCAGCTACGTGCTGGGAAATATGGAACGAACGGAATAGAAGAACCTTCGATGATATCACTAAATCGTGCGAGGACTGCGGAAGAAGAGTGGTCGACACTGTCAAGTTTTGGAATTCGGCGCTGGGAGATCAAATCGAGGACTGAAATTAGGTCTCCCCTGCTTTTTTTGACAAAGGAGGTGGTCTTATTTCTTCAGGTAGGGTCTTGAATCTGAGGAGTGAGAGCTTATTGTGTGGCTAATTAAGAAATAGTTGGGTCTTTTATCTGCTTACAAGCTGAAAGTGCTCGAGGAGCTTTTCTTATGTTTTCTTGGTGTCGGGAACAACAGAATTTTGCATTCTTCTATGGTTTTTCCTGATCCTGTTCCTTTACGCATTGCTCTTGCTTCTGCTGCCAGTTGTGGGTCAAGCCTTCTATCTTGGTCTTTGGATGAATGGATGTTTATGTCGTTGTTTTTGTTGTTATGGCGATTTTGGGTTGTCACAGATCTGGGACTAGTATTGGGTCACTCCCAAAGGGTTTTTGGCACCTCTCTTTCTTTTTAGCTCCTCTTTTTTGGTTTCAGGGAGTTTGTTATGGTTTTGTACCTCGACTTTGAACGTTTGCAAGTTGAATTAATGTTTAGTGGGAGTGTTGTGGAGTCTGCAGCCTTCTTAGATTAATGTTGGGGTTAGCGGTCAGCTGCGGGGTCCGTTACCGTAGGTGCCTGGTCCATGGTGTTACGAGATTGACATCGTTTGAAGATGAGGGATGGCACTCTGCGTCGAAAAGGCTTGTTGCAGGATCCCAAGAATATCCTTACAGTTTTCTGTCGGTGATTTGGGGTTCGGGGCACGCCTTGATTCGCAGCAATCACATAGGGCTAATGTAGATCTGGTTCTAGCTGGTTTTCTGAAGAAGTTATTACTGATGAACTCATGCCCTCAAGTCTCTTTGGATGTTCTATTGCATTTTGCTAGCTTATACTACTCTTTTTCTGTTTGCTCAAGTCTCTTTATCTGTTTGCTCAAGGGCCCTCTTTGGTATCTGAGGCCTGTTCTCTGAGTAGTAGTGATTGGTTCATTTTTTTGGAAACTAATATGATGGCGGGCAACTACTCTGATAGCTTCGTCGACTCAGTGCTTCGATTGGTTAGGGGCAGAGGCTTTATGGAGTGGTGCATTCTTTTGCCAACTACCTGATCTAATGCTGATTCTCTGAGTTGTGATGATTGGTGCATTCTTGAGCCAATTACCTGATGGCTGCCAACTACCATGATGGCTTCGCCGACTCGTTGCTTCGGAATGATACATGAGGTTTGAAGATTTTTTTGTTATTTGCCGGGCGTTGATGGAACAATGGGGAAAAGGGACATCAACGACGCCTATCTTCGTTAATCTATTACAGCACTGTTATGACCAAAAGCTGTGTTTTTTCTTTGTTCGAAATGTGCTTCCCATTTATTTTCTAATATTTAGCTGGGATACTAGGGTATGTTAAGATTGCTTGTGGCTATTAGTTTAGGACTGGTGTTTATTTACTGTGACGTCGACGGCTTTAGTTTGTCTGTTTTAATCTTTTGTTTGCTTAAATGGGAGCTCGCTCCATTTGTTGGGGTGGGAGTGGGTACTCTTCTTGTATTGGGTATTGTATTGTGTTGGGTCTTTCGTTTTCTTTCAGTCTGGTCCTGTACTATTCAAATAGGGTATATCCCTGTTTAATCAAAAAAAAGAAAATAGTAAATGCAGATATAAAAAGTTAATTTAACCTACTTCTAAATAAATAAAGAAGGTAGGGTGGTACCGGGCTTACGAGATTACCGGACCCCTTTTTCTTCGATGGTTCGGATATTTATACACTTCCCGAACCATATTATTAGGCGTCGATTTGAATATCGGCGTAAATTGAGGAAAGTTATCGGATTTTAAGCAACCACTTCCTTTTGAGCCGAAAACCCTCAATTGGGATAGTAGTCGTTTTTCTGTCCAGATTCATTCTCCTGTCATCGCGCCAAAGCGTGATTTTCGGCACTTTCCAACTCTAGACGTCGCCTGCCGTTTTGGAGTCTGTTACGAGATTCACGCCCCGAATCTCGTATCCTTTTCCAAAGTCCTTCCTTTTTCGGCTCGAGCAACCGATAGTTGAGTCTGGCTTCGCCTTATTCGTCACTCAACTGAGACGATCTGATGTTTGTCTTCGGTCGAAGTTGATCCTAGATGAAGCGGTAATCGTCTCGTCGGCTGCTTCCCCTATAGGCTGATGCCTTTAACCGATGGAGTCTGTCGCGTGATGTACTCTCACGCGATTGGGACCGGTCTCAAACAAGGCGTGAGTCCCTCTTTGCTGACTTATTCTCGCATCGGCTAATATGTTTAACCGATGGTAGACGCCACATGTCACTGTCTCCTATGGCGAAAAATTCTAGTCTCAATAATGCCCCATTGACAATCGCCTTATGTGTCGTTCGGGCGATTGTCGAAGTTGAGTCAACATACCTGGCTTGCGTAACGATAGCCACTGACATTCTTTCGCACCCGGTTGTCCCCCGACCTATTCATTTCCTCTTCGGCTCTCTCGACTGAATCTTCGACTAGTGGTGAAGTAGCCGAAGCAGGTTCTTCGCTAGCCACTTAGGTCGGCTATTGCCCCTGAGGCTCCGTCGGGGCCTTGGCTATTGGCCAAGGATGTGCCACTTGATCCACTATGGCGGCTTATCGCCTACGACCAAATGGCTTGTGTTTCTGAGGAGTTTAACCTGCACTCCCTCCTTGATCGCCCGGACAAATGAGATATGATCCGGGTCTTCATCACTGAACTTAACATGGTTGATTGATTCCATGCTCATATCCGCGACCTGCAGCCCCCCTTCAGCCGCAATCTCCTCCACTTTATCGTCCACCTATTAGAAGAGCTTCCCGTGGAGAGTGAAAAGCATGCACTCATTGGCGTGAATCCAGTCATGCCCTAACAACAGGTTGTAGTGGCTCGCAGTGTCCACCACAAAGAAGGCGGTCCTCAGGGTTTTGGAACCAACCGTAATTTCGACCGTAAACACCTCTCTTGCTACCTGACCGCCTCCGGTGAAGTCGGTCATCGTTGTGTTGGTTGGCTTGAGCTCCTCATCGCTCTTGCCGATCTTTTCAAGAAGGAGGAGGACATGACGTTTACAATTGCCCCACCGTCCAACATGACGCAGCCCACCAGCCGCCCTTCTATCAAGGCCTGTATATATAACGACCTTATAAATTGAGTTTGGAAGGCCGATGGCTTTTCGAATACTACCCTCTCGGGTTCCATTTTGTACTCCGTCAACTAGAGCTCTGCTACGGGCAACCCCTCATCGTCGGAGGTCTGCTCGTCAGCATCCTTTTGGGACGCTGTTGTCTTAAAAGACAACGGCAGGGCATAGTCCATGTTGATCCCCACCGGGTCTTCATCGACCGACATGATGTCGGTCCACAACTTCTTTTCTTAGGCCTCTATTTCAGACGAAGATGGTGTAGGGACATCTGTGTCATCTCTCGATGGCCACCTCTCGCATCGAGCCACCCTACCGAGGTCCCGCTTGGCAAGCACCTCGGTTCCTTATCACTCTTCCGGCGCTTCTTAGCTGCACCTTACTGCAGCCTCTCGAGCCTTCAAGCGGGCGTCCTGCTCTAACCCGACGGCTTTGTCTTTCGTCTTGGCCACCACCGATCAAAGCATCAGTGTTTTCTCCTGAGGCAGCACGACAGACCCTCCCACCTCATGGCCAAGCCGTATCGGCACCCAGTTGCGCCGATGCATGAGCTGTTCCTGCCTTGGGTCTGGCCGCGGCTACTGGGTCATCACGCCGTTGTTCCTCGCATCGGATTCCACCCTTTGCATCCGACGCTTCTGGGTTTTTGTCATGACCGGCCTCTGCCACCGGGCCGGTCCCTTGAATGTGAACCATTGCTCGACCGGCATGTCTACCGGCCCCCGGTCGAACATTGGTCCGGCCTATTATCAATGGCGCCTTTGACGCAGTCGGGGAAGGCGAACCGATTTCTCACCATACTAAGGAAGATGGCCTCCCAGTCTCTACTGGTCATTTCGGCCTTGCAGCGGATGCAAAGCAAAGTATGCCTTTAACCGACATTTTCTTCTCGGGGAGCTCGGGCTCCTGTGTCGGTTTCTTTCCTTTATTTCATCCTTGGCCTCGTGAGCCAACTGTAGGGCCCCAGAATCCCATGTAGCTTTTCCCGTGAATCCACTTGTGAAACACCTATCATGGTGTGTCTGGTCCATAGTGCATCAAATGGGTGCCACAGATGGACCCCGTGAGGTATCTAGAGCTGGATTGGCTTTCGGCTGCTTTTGCCAAATTTTATGTCACGCCCCGAGACCGTCAATTTGAACAGTTCGGGCGCGCCAACAGACCCGCCAATCGGGCATGACCTTTCAAGACCCGAAAGGAACGGTTTAATCCAACAATATCATTTCAATATAGCGGAAGAGTAAGCAATCAGAGGAAAGAACTATAAATTTAAACTTTCAATCATTCAACAAGTAGTTAGAAGAAATGAAAGTACA
Source organism: Tillandsia fasciculata (assembly GCA_029168755.2). Classification (NCBI taxonomy): domain Eukaryota; kingdom Viridiplantae; phylum Streptophyta; class Magnoliopsida; order Poales; family Bromeliaceae; genus Tillandsia; species Tillandsia fasciculata. The sequence continues at coordinate 19,919,551 of CM054937.1, read as the reverse complement.
ACACTTGAGCGAAGACATACACTTTTGTTTAATATTACAACTCTCTTTTAGCATGACTACAATACCAAAATACATACATATTTTTTTTTTCTTTCTTTCCAACTTGAAACTTAAACATTTAGAATTTTACATTGTTCCTCACATACAAGATTCGCTCAAGAAAATGAAACTCCAAAATGGTGGTGGCGACTCTAGACTGCTAGGTCGCTACTCTGCTGGGCGCTTGCCCTTGTCGCGTGTCTCGCCCGATGTACCTGGACCTGTGGGGAAGTCACCCAAAGGGTGTGAGAACTACAACCAAGTTCCCAGTGGGTTCAACCACCGAGAGAAAATGCCCTGCACCGCTTAGTCTAATGGAAGCAATATAATAGAGAATGAAATACAGTAAATAAAAGCTGTAAATCTTAGCTAGCATGCTTAATACTTTTACCTTTGCCATGACATTGCTCTATGTCGCTATAGGATGCCAAACTAACCAACCTGTCCCTTGCCAAATTACTTTCATTAACTTTCTTGTGTTTCAATTCAAGTTGCTAAACCCTCGGAGAAGCTTGCCCAACGGGCCCTAGCCCGGCAGACATGCTGCCATAAGACAAGTCCTCTAAGGTTGCCGATAACACCCGCAAGTGTTACCCCGCCCTACGGGGAAACGTCCCAAACGGGTCTCTACCCGGGAGAGGGACACTGCCTGCTACTCCAACATGGGCCACGTTTCACCCCGTAGGTACGCTCGTTTTATTATTTCTTTTATTGCTTTGCATTTAGCCTCTTTGCTCTTTTAAGCCTTTGCCTTTCTTTTGCTCTTTAGCATTTAGCTTCCATCTCAATCGAGCTTATAGCTCACATTGCCTCTTAGCCCTTTTTCTTTCTTTATGATTAAGCTTTTAGCTTATCTTTTGATGCACTCTTACATTTACCCTAGGTCCATGCCTCAAGGTACATAAGTCCCTTGGACTCAATTCTTTACTTTAGTTAAGCTCAAGTTGAAGTTAAAGTGTAGGTGTATTAACCCAACTTCCTATAACAACTCAAGGAATTTTAGATACCTTGGGTTTTAACCTCAACTATACCATGACTCTCTTAGAGACATAACTCTAAATTAAGCCCTAGTTCCATGTACCCACATAATTGACTCAAGTAAAAATGCCACTCGTGAAATCCTATAGTGAATGCCACACATTAGAGCCTAATCTAAGTTTTCTCCTAAGTCAAGATTTCCATGAACCACAAACCACTTCTACATAAGCATAAAAATGCTATTCTAGCCACTCTATTAACATGCTTCTAAGAAAAGCAAAAGATAAGGGGAGAGGTCACCCTCGCTCGATAGAATCCCCCACCTCGATGTGTTCTTTTGGTCCTTGCAGGAGACAATTCCAACTCCTTTGATCCTTGAGGCTCCCCTACATTGTAAGGAAGGCAAAGATAAAGCAATTGCCTTTACATGATTTCTCTAAATTTAATAAGACGATAAAATTAACCTCTTTTGGCAACAAAGAGGAGAAAGTTCCTATTTGATCGTTTTCCCCCCCCCAAAAGGCTAATTTTTTATCGATTCATACAAATGGGAGGGAAATAATTATCTTATGGCGTGTTGCCAAAAAGAAACCTGCTCAACTCAACCCGGGGTCAAAAAGCCCTCTAAATTTTGAAAAAAACTCAATTTGAGCTATTTTCTCCCAATTCGTCGATTTTGCTTCTTGGAAAGTCAAGAATCGAAATTTTTATATTGCAAAGAAGCATAAGGTCTCAAATTTTTGAGGGAACTCAATTTGAGCAAATTCCCCACTCAAATTCCTCGATTTTGCAATTTTTGCAAACATTGCGAGATTCGGAAATTTCGCATTCGGAGAAAAGAAAAGAAGAGGAGAATTCCTCTTCTTCTTCTCTTTTCTTTTCTTTTCTTTTCTTCTCTTTTCTTTTCTTTTCTTCTCTCTTTTTTTTTTTTTTTTGTTAATCCCCTGCTGCTGGGCAGCAGCATGGTTGGCTGCTGCCCAAGCAGCAGCACTTGCTGCCTCTGCTGCTGCTTACAGCAGCAGCAGCAGCTGCAGCAATGCCTGCAGCTGCACAAGGCAGCTGCCCTGCAGCAGCCATTGCAGCTCTTTTTTTTTTTTTTTTTTTTTTTTTTTTTTTTGTTTCATCACTCACTCTGCTGCTGGGCAGCAGCTACAAGCTGCTGCCCAAGCAGCAGGACCAGCAGCTGCTGCTGCTGCTGGTAGCAGCAGCAGCTGCTGCAGCCCCAGCAGCTGCGCAAGGCAGCCTGCAGCTGCCTTGCGCAGCAGCCTTGCTGCCCAGCTGCTGCTGCTTAGCAGCAGCAGCAGCTGAGCAGCAGCTCTAGCTGCTGCTCCCCCCCCCCTTAATGCCTATATATATATATATATATATATATCTATATATCTATATATATACATACACATAATTTCTCTCTTCTTTTCTTTTTTTTTTTTTTTTTTTTTTTTGTGTTCAACAGCTGCTGCTGCTGCTTTGAGCAGCAGCAGCAGAGCCAGCAGCTGCTGCTTTGAGCAGCAGCAGCATGGCCAGCAGCTGCTGCTGCTTGGAGTAGCAGCAGCAGGGCCAGCAGCTGCTGCTGCTGCTTTGAGCAGCAGCAGCAGGGCCAGCCGCAGGGAGAAGAAAGAGAGAAATAGAGATAGAGAGAGAGAGAGAGAGAGAGAGAGAACATTTAGTACCTTCTTTCTCCTTCTCTCTTCTTCTTCTTCTTCTTCTTCTTCTTCTTCTCTTCCTCTTCTTCCTTTCCTTCTCCTTTCTTTATTTCGTTTTTTCCCAGCTGAGAGAGAGTGAAAGAGAGAGAGAGTGAGGTTTTCTTTCTCTTTTCGAAAGAGAAGAGAGAGAGGGAGAGAGGGATGTCATTACTCCCTGCAGGGGGTAGGTGGAGGGGTGGGTGGATTTACCAAAACACCCACAACATTTCCCCATTTTACTAAAATGTCCTCTAAATTACTGCAGATTTCCTGCAGCGAGCTTAATCGGATAGCCCTCTTTCACCTCGTTTTCCCGTCAACTGAGAAATCGAAATTGTAATTTTTCTTCGCCCCTTTAATCTACCAATTTTTCTTAAACTTCCCACGATTTTGTTTAAACTTTTGGACTATTCTAAGCCCTCGAAAGAGAGCTCCGAAAATGCTTCGCGATTGACTTGGGCTGTCAAAACTGCAGTTTCAGCAATTACGAAGCATTTTTCTTCGCTTCGTTCTCCGATTTTTCCTTAATAACATACCTAGGTTTTTCGCCCCTTTTAATAAGAAAACTTTTGTGAGACACCCCACGATTTCTTTTAAAATTTTGGGGCACTCTAAGCCCCCGAAACAGGGCTCCGAAAACGCTTCGCGATTAACTTGCACTGTCAAAACTGCAGTTTTCAGAATTCACGAAGCATTTTTCTTCGCTTCGTTCTCCGATTTTTCCTTAATAACATACCTAGGTTTTTCGCCCCTTTTAATAAGAAAACTTTTGTGAGACACCCCACGATTTCTTTTAAAATTTTGGGGCACTCTAAGCCCTCGAAACAGGGCTCCGAAAACGCTTCGCGATTAAAAATTTCAGAATTCCAGATTTTGGCTAAGTCCTCGGGTTCAAGTCACTTTTCGACCCGATGCCCTTCGCGTCAGCCCGAAACGCACCGAACTCGACTGTAATCATGTTTAAAACACGTTACAAGTCCTCTCGCCGAATTTTGCCATTTTGCGAACTCGGCGAACACGAGTCCCAATTTTGCAAATTTGAGGCTTCGTTTCTCAACCACAACTCACTTTTCGACTCAACGGCTTTTGCGTTGATTCAAAACACTTCAAACCCACTTGTAATCATATTTGAAACGCGTTACAGGTATTTTTACCGAGTTTTGCTATTTCGCAGAAATCGGTGCACTACATTCTCCCCTCCTTTAGGAGTTTCGTCCGCGAAACTAAAACTCACGTACCTTGGGATTTATTCCTCGAACAAGCGAGGATAGTGCTCCCGCATCACAGCCTCAGGCTCCCACGTGGCCTCCTCCTCGCTATGCCTCGTCCAAAGCACTTTCACATAAGGAATGGAGCGGTTCCTGAGCTTCCTATCACGCCGATCGATAATTTTATACGGGAACTCATCGTAGCTCATATCCTCCCGTAGATCGAGTGGTGGGTAGTTGATTATGTGCGTCGGGTCGTGGACATACTGGCGGAGTTGTGACACATGGAACACATCATGAATTCCCGCCAAATCTGGGGGCAAAGCTATTTTATAGGCCACTGGGCCAATCCGCTCCAAAACCTCATAAGGTCCAAGAAAACGAGGGTTCAACTTTCCTCGCATCCCAAATCGCACTACCCCCTTCGTGGGCGACGCCTTCAAAAATACATGATCACCGACCTTAAACTCTAGGTCGCGCCGCCTTTTGTCCGCATAGCTCTTTTGCCGACTTTGCGCTGTCACCAGGCGTTGACGCGCAATTTGCACTTTTTCCTCGGCTTCCTGCAATACATCAGGACCCAGTGATGATCTCTCGCCGACCTCACTCCAATGCAGTGGAGACCTGCACTTTCTGCCATATAGTGCCTCAAAAGGTGCCATTCCAATGCTGGCTTGATAGCTGTTATTGTAGGCGAACTCCGCCATCGGCAAATATCGCTGCCACCCTGGTCCATAATCCAGGACACACGCCCTGAGCATATCTTCGAGGATTTGATTGGTCCTCTCAGATTGACCATCGCTCTGAGGATGATAAGCCGTAGAGAAATCCAGGCGTGTTCCCAAAGTCTCGTGGAAGCTCTTCCAAAATTGTGACACGAATCGGGGATCCCGATCCGACACTATAGAAACAGGAACTCCATGAAGGCGCATAATCTCATCAATATACAACTGCGCCAATTTATCCCTAGACCAGGTGGTGTGGACAGGCAGGAAATGAGCCGCCTTGGTTAACCTATCCACAACCATCCAAATCGCGTCGTGGCCTGCTTGAGACCGAGGCAAGCCCACGATAAAATCCATAGCGATGTTCTCCCATTTCCACACGGGAATCGGCAGATTTTGAAGCTTGCCCGCAGGGAGTCTATGTTCAGCCTTGACTTGTTGGCACACTAAGCATCTAGCCACGAAGTGTCCAACATCTTTCTTCATGCCTGGCCACCAAAACTGTGCCCTCAGGTCCTTATACATTTTTGTGCCGCCGGGGTGGATAGTATACGGCGATCGGTGTGCTTCTTGAAGGATCATTTCACGAATATCCTCGTCATTAGGTACACACACGCGACCCCGAAACCTTAGGATTCCCTCAGAATCCACAGTAAAATCCCTTGCCTCCCCGCTTTCTAAATCAGACCTCACCTTTTGGAGCTTTTCATCCGCCATTTGCTTTTCTTTAATTCTCTCCAACAAGGTAGGTTGCACAACGAGCGTCATAAGCTTCGCGGGGGCACCGGAAGCCACAACCTCCAAGCCCATCCGTCTCATTTCGGATTGCAACAGGTATTGGTCGGTGATGATCATGGCAAGATTTTCCACGGACTTCCTGCTTAGGCGTCGGCCACCACATTTGCTTTCCCCGGGTGGTACAAGATGCTAACATCATAATCTTTTAGGAGTTCCAGCCATCGGCGCTGCCTCAGGTTTAATTCCTTCTGAGTGAACAAATATTTGAGGCTTTTGTGATCCGTGTAAATCTCGCAATGTTCCCCGTAGAGGTAATGCCGCCATATCTTCAGTGCAAAAATCACCGCGGCAAGCTCGAGATCGTGAGTGGGGTAGTTCTTTTCATAACTCTTCAACTGCCGGGAGGCATAGGCTATCACCCTCTCGTCTTGCATGAGTACACACCCCAACCCAGTCCCTGAAGCATCACTATAAACCACGAACCCTTTTCCCGCAACGGGTAAAGCAAGAATTGGAGCCGTCGTCAACTTGTCCTTGAGCAATTGGAAGCTTCTCTCACAAGCATCGCTCCAAATGAACTTAGCTCCTTTTCTTGTAAGGCTGGTGAGTGGAATGGTAATTTTAGAGAACCCTTCCACAAACCGCCTATAATAGCCCGCGAGTCCGATAAAGCTTCGAATCTCGGTGACATTTGTTGGTCGCGGCCAATCTTTCACTGCTTCAATTTTCTTGGGGTCTACAGACACCCCCGTCTCAGAAATCACATGTCCTAAGAATGCCACTTCCCGGAGCCAGAATTCGCATTTCTTCAGCTTCGCGAATAGGCTCCGCTCCCGAAGCACTTGTAGAACCTGTCGTAGGTTATCCTCATGCTCGTTGTCACTTCGAGAGTAGACTAAAATGTCGTCAATGAAGACGACAACAAATCGGTCAAGGAAAGGCTGAAAACGGCGGTTCATTAAATCCATGAATGCCGCCGGAGCATTAGTCAACCAGAACGGTATTACAGTGAATTCGTAGTGTCCATACCGCGTTCTAAAAGCTGTTTTGTGCACATCCTCCGGCTTAATCTTTAATTGATGGTATCCCGATTGAAGGTCAATTTTTGAGAATACCCGGGAACCTTGCAATTGGTCGAACAAATCATCGATCCTCGGTAATGGATATCGGTTCTTGATTGTCAATTTGTTGAGCTCCCGATAATCCACACATAACCGCAGCGATCCGTCCTTTTTTTTTCACAAATAGGACCGGAGCTCCCCAAGGGGATACGCTAGGTCTGATGAAACCCTTGTCCAGCAGGTCTTGCAATTTAGCCTTAAGCTCCTTCAACTCCGCCGCCCTATTTGCTTGACTTAGAGGGCGAAAACCAATCCTTACTCCCAACTATTCCACACGCCACTCGCGCTCTCAACCACGAGTTCTCGGCCAACCCATTTATTTCAGACTATTGACAGGTCCACAGACCATGGTCCAATGCAGGCCTATAGCCCAACCTTCCACTCGATATCATATATCGTCTGTAACTAGCATGCAGACCCAATCATCATGCGGTCAGATCCTCGTTTAGGACTACCGCACTAACACTCCCACTAGGAGTAACAGTATCTCAATCATCACCAGCCCTATGGCCTGGTCGCGTCTACACTCTCAGTGTACTAATAGCCTCGAGGCTCACACGTGGCACTCTACATTCCCGAGTCATCACTCGGACTACCGCCCCGACCAAAAATCTATTATGCCCCGCCCTCAGGTCTCGGGCCATTGTCTCTCACAGCCGACTGCGCCTGCCCACATGGCTACAGGCTCCACAGTCTTCATATATGGTCCAGGCACGGATCGTCCCTCAACGAACCCACTAAGCGTCGCCACGTGACTACTATTCTTCACCGAGCAAAACCCACTCGCTAGTCGTCAATCTACGACACAAACTCTCTATCGACTCCTATCACACTTAGCAAACGCTAAGGTGCCACTTAACCAGTTCTTTCTGGCTAAAGGGTACCCGTGCTCCATGAGCACCCACAAGATTGTGCGTCTTACGCCTCTATGTCAACTCGTAGAATCCACGGTGTTAAGCGATTTGCTTAAGCACACCCATGGTACCTGTGCACTTCCCCTAACTAGGTGGAGGCACCACAATAATAGTTCTCCAATTTGGCAACTAACACGCAAACCCTTCTGTGGCAACCTTTGCCGTTATACCGATCCATCGGACCAGCACCACAAGACTCCCGCTCTATCGAGAGGTTCTCACATCTTGAAGCCTACCCTGGGCCTCACCAACGCACTATGCGGCAATTCAGTCACATCGACACGTCACATGGTCGCTACTATCACCAAGAGTGAACTTTCACCACCAAGTCCATAAAACTTTCTTGCCCTAAACCTTAGGACATTTCAACATGGCTCTCGCAATCTAACGATCGCCAACGTCTCGTGAGTCGGTCTTTCACCGAGTCACCATCGGACCTAATCGGTCACACTTTGCCCAATTTGGCCAAAGTACAAACTAAAGCACCAAATTTCAACTCGCTTCACTCGAGCCTGAGCGCTCCAAGGGCTCAATTTGCGTCGACGCGGATCCTATCCTTCATCGATCACTCGATGCCATTGCTATTCCCTAAGCAACAATACCACAACGAAACGATTAGCCCAAATTTGATAATTTGGACAATGCGCAAGCTAGATACCAAACAAAAGGGCTCGTCGACCCAATCATGCGAAAGTAAAAGGAATACTTCTTCCCACCCCTAACGTTACGTTGTCGGCCGCCCAACATAACGTTAGCTAGTGGAAGTCCATTTTCCCTCGATCCATTCCCAATGTCCTTCTTGGGAATCAAGTAACCCAATTATGTACTTTCGCCAAAAGATCCACACACGCTCTCGTGCCTAAACCCTAGGGTCTTCCTAAGGTTCGCTAACCACCTAGGTCTATTCCTAGGCTCTGATACCACTCTAATCTGTCACGCCCCGAGACCGTCAATTTGAACAGTTCGGGCGCGCCAACAGACCCGCCAATCGGGCATGACCTTTCAAGACCCGAAAGGAACGGTTTAATCCAACAATATCATTTCAATATAGCGGAAGAGTAAGCAATCAGAGGAAAGAACTATAAATTTAAACTTTCAATCATTCAACAAGTAGTTAGAAGAAATGAAAGTACAACACTTGAGCGAAGACATACACTTTTGTTTAATATTACAACTCTCTTTTAGCATGAACTACAATACCAAAATACATACATATTTTTTTTTTCTTTCTTTCCAACTTGAAACTTAAACATTTAGAATTTACATTGTTCCTCACATACAAATTCGCTCAAGAAAATAAAACTCCAAAATGGTACTGGCGACTCTAGACTGCTAGGTCGCTACTCTGCTGGGCGCTTGCCCTTGTCGCGTGCCTCGCCCGATGTACCTGGACCTGTGGGGATGTCACCCAAAGGGTGTGAGAACTACAACCAAGTTCCCAGTGGGTTCAACCACCGAGAGAAAATGCCCTGCACCGCTTAGTCTAATGGAAGCAATATAATAGAGAATGAAATACAGTAAATAAAAGCTGTAAATCTTAGCTAGCATGCTTAATACTTTTACCTTTGCCATGACATTGCTCTATGTCGCTATAGGATGCCAAACTAACCAACCTGTCCCTTGCCAAATTACTTTCATTAACTTTCTTGTGTTTCAATTCAAGTTGCTAAACCCTCGGAGAAGCTTGCCCAACGGGCCCTAGCCCGGCAGACATGCTGCCATAAGACAAGTCCTCTAAGGTTGCCGATAACACCCGCAAGTGTTACCCCGCCCTACGGGGAAACGTCCCGAACGGGTCTCTACCCGGGAGAGGGACACTGCCTGCTACTCCAACATGGGCCACGTTTCACCCCGTAGGTACGCTCGTTTTATTATTTCTTTTATTGCTTTGCATTTAGCCTCTTTGCTCTTTTAAGCCTTTGCCTTTCTTTTGCTCTTTAGCACTTAGCTTCCATCTCAATCGAGCTTATAGCTCACATTGCCTCTTAGCCCTTTTCTTTCTTTATGATTAAGCTTTTAGCTTGTCTTTTGATATACTCATACATTTACCCTAGGTCCATGCCTTAAGGTACATAAGTCCCTTGGACTCAATTCTTAACTTTCATTATGCTCAAGTTGAAGTTAAAGTGTAGGTATATTAACCCAACTTCCTATGACAACTCTAGGGATTTCAGATACCTTGGATTTTAACCTCAACTATACTATGCTCTCTTAGAGACATAACTCTAAATTAAGCCCTAATTCCATGTACACACATAATTGACTCAAACAAAAATGCCACTCGTGAAATCCTATAGTGAATGCCACACATTAGAGCCTAATCTAAGTTTTCTCCTAAGTCAAGATTTCCATAAACCACAAACCACTTCTACATAAGCATAAAAATACTATCCTAGCCACTCTATTAACATGCTTCTAAGAAAAGCAAAAGATAAGGGGAGAGGTCACCCTCGCTCGATAGAATCCCCCACCTCGATGTGTTCTTTTGGTCCTTGCAGGAGACAATTCCACTCCTTTGATCCTTGAGGCTTCCCTACATTGTAAGGAAGGCAAAGATAAAGCAATTGCCTTTACATGATTCTCTAAATTTAATAAGACGATAAAATTAACCTCTTTTGCAACAAAGGAGAAATTCCTATTTGATCATTTCCCCCCCCCCAAAAGGCTACTTTTTGATCGATTCATAAAAATGGGAGGGAAATGATCATCCCATGGCCTATTGCCAAAAAGAAACTTGCTCAACTCGATCCGGGGTCAAAAAGCCCTCCAAATTTTGAAAAAACTCAATTTGAGCTATTTTCTCCCAATTCGTCGATTTTGCACTTGGTAAGTCGAGAATTGAAATTTTATATTGGAAGAAGCATAATGCTCTCTAAATTTTGAGGGAACTCAATTTGAGCAAATTCCCCCACCCAAATTCCTCGATTTTGCATTTTGCAAACATTGAGAGATTCGAAATTTTCGCATTCGGAGAAAAGAAAAGAAGAGGAGATTCTTCTTCTTCTCTTTTCTTTTCTTTCTTTTCTTCTTTTCTTTTCTTTTCTTTCTTCTCTCTTTTTTTTTTTTTTTGTTAATCCCCTGCTGCTGGGCAGCAGCTTTGGCTGCTGCCCAAGCAGCAGCACTTGCTGCTCTGCTGCTGCTTACAGCAGCAGCAGCAGCTGCAGCAATCTGCAGCTGCACAAGGCAGCTGCTGCAGCAGCCTTGCAGCTCTTTTTTTTTTTTTTTTTTTGCATCACTCACTCTGCTGCTGGGCAGCAGCTACAAGCTGCTGCCCAAGCAGCAGACCAGCAGCTGCTGCTGCTGCTGGTAGCAGCAGCAGCTGCTGCAGCCCCAGCAGCTGCGCAAGGCAGCCTGCAGCTGCCTTGCGCAGCAGCCTGCTGCCCAGCTGCTGCTGCTTGCAGCAGCAGCAGCTGAGCAGCAGCTCTGCTCTGCTCCCCCCCCTAGCTATATATATATATATATATATATCTATATATCTATATATATCATACACATATTTCTTCTCTTCTCTTTTCTTCTTTCTTTTTTTTTTTTTTTTTTTTGTGTTCAACAGCTGCTGCTGCTGCTTTGAGCAGCAGCAGCAGAGCGCAGCAGCTGCTGCTTTGAGCAGCAGCAGCATGCAGCACTGCTGCTGCTGGAGCAGCAGCAGCAGCGCAGCAGCTGCCCCTGCTGCTTGTGAGCAGCAGCATGGGCCACCGAGGGAGAAGAGAGAGAAAGAGATAGAGAGAGAGAGAGAGAGAGAGAGAGAGAGAGAGAAGAGAGACTTTATTCCTTCTTTCTCCTTCTCTTCTTCTTCTTCTTCTTCTTCTTCTTCTTCTTCTTCTCTCTTCTTCTTCCTTTCCTTCTCCTTTCTTTCTTTCGTTTTTTCCCAGCTGAGAGAGAGTGAGAGAGAGAGAGTGAGGTTTTCTTTCTCTTTTCGAAAGAGAAGAGAAGAGGGAGAGAGGGATGTCATTAATCCTGCAGGGGGTAGGTGGAGGGGTGGGTGGATTACCAAAACACCACAACATTCCCCATTTTACTAAAATGTCCTCTAAATTACTGCAGATTTCCTGCAGCGAGCTTAATCGGATAGCCCTCTTTCACCTCGTTTTCCCGTCAACTGAGAAATCGAAATTGTAATTTTCTTCGCCCCTTTAATCTACCAATTTTTCTTAAACTTCCCACGATTTTGTTTAAACTTTTGGACTATTCTAAGCCCTCGAAAGAGCGCTCCGAAAATGCTTCGCGATTGACTTGGGCTGTCAAAACTGCAGTTTCAGCAATTACGAAGCATTTTTCTCGCTTCGTTCTCGATTTTTCCTTAATAACATACCTAGGTTTTTTCGCCCCTTTAATAAGAAAACTTTTGTGAGACACCCCACGATTTCTTTTAAAATTTGGGGCACTCTAAGCCCCCGAAACAGGGCTCCGAAAATGCTTCGCGATTAACTTGCACTGTCAAAACTGCAGTTTTCAGAATTCACGAAGCATTTTTCTTCGCTTCGTTCTCCGATTTTTCCTTAATAACATACCTAGGTTTTTCGCCCCTTTTAATAAGAAAACTTTGTGAGACACCCCACGATTTCTTTTAAAATTTTGGGGCACTCTAAGCCCTCGAAACAGGGCTCCGAAAACGCTTCGCGATTAAAAATTTCAGAAATTCCAGATTTTGGCTAAGTCCTCGGGTTCAAGTCCACTTTTCGACCCGATGCCCTTCGCGTCAGCCCGAAACGCACCGAACTCGACTGTAATCATGTTTAAAACACGTTACAAGTCCTCTCGCCGAATTTTGCCATTTTGCGAACTCGGCGAACACGAGTCCCAATTTTGCAAATTTGAGGCTTCGTTTCTCAACCACAACTCACTTTTCGACTCAACGGCTTTTGCGTTGATTCAAAACACTTCAAACCCACTTGTAATCATATTTGAAACGCGTTACAGGTATTTTTACCGAGTTTTGCTATTTCGCAGAAATCGGTGCACTACATTTTAGAATTAGTTTTGGGCCAAACAGAGGTTGGATTTAGATTCAGCGTGGAAAAACGCTTGAAAACGGCTATTTGCTTGTATTTTTCTGAGTCCGGATGTCCAAAAACGGGCTCCCGGAAGTTTTTCAGTGGATTCGGGTGCATGGGGGAGGCCGTAGACCGGCTGGGTGCCACGTGGAGGCCAATTATTGGCCAGTTTACTGAGCGGGTCCACAGAGCAGCGCCGGGTGGCGCATGGACTCGGCGCGGGGACACGTGACGCCCCAGGAGTGGCCGGCGCGCGATGCGCAGTCCACGGAACCCCGCCCGGGTGCATGGACCGGGCGGGGACACGTGGCAACTTGTGATAGGCGGGCTCACACGGTGCTGTCCACGGAGGTGCACGCCGGTGCCTCGGGAAGCGTGCGCACGTGGGGGCAGGGGGCGCGGCCGGCGAGGCGCGCGACCGGTCGGCGGGTCGCGCGGGCTGGCCACGTGGCGCGCACCCATTGGCGGGCGCCACCTACCCGGTTGACTGGGCGCGGGACACGTGTCATCCCCTGGCAGGCTTGCACTGTTGTTCTGTGTTCGGGGGACACGTGTCACACCCAGGCAGATTCGGGCGCTCTTCGCGGCCCGGTCTGCAGGACTTTCGGGCGCCCGAAAGTGGGCCGAGCGCCCGAAAGTGGGGACATGCCGGGTATTATTGGAATTGTTCATTTGAGCCTATAAATAGGTCCAGAACTTGCTCATTTTCTCCTTTTCTGCTCGGATTTTGACAGAGAGCCCTATTGTGAAAATCTTCTCCACCCTGTTCTGCATCCACTTAAGCATCCCTGGGATTTTTGGTGGCACGCACTTCGAGATTTGTTATTTTTTCGGCGCATCGTGACGTTCCTTCACAGGTGATCTTTTTCGTTGTGTTTCAGTGCGCGGGCTCCCCCGGCCTACTTTGACCATCTTTTTGGGTGATTCTTGCGCCCACGTTTTCATGACAGGTAGGGCTACGACTTTTGTATTTTCAGCTTCTCCGTATTTCGAGGTTTTCTTGGACTTTTCAGACCATTTCTGTGACCCCTTTTTCTGTGATGGAATTTGGACAGCACAGGGGTTTTTGTGGGTTTTCTCAGCAACCTAGAGTTGGAACGGGGAGTGCAAATACTCGATTTATATCTACACGTCACAAGGAACATCATCGTATTTTTCCTGGATTTTTCTGAGGTTGCTTCGAAGGTGAAGATTATACTTTTTCTGGACAGAGCACTGATGACTTTTCATTTTTGGAAGTTTCGCGTGTGCCGCGTTGATTAATTTATATCTTGGCCTACAGGTGTCGGAACGGGACGAGTAAGTACCCGTTTTTCATCTACTCGTCGCGAGGATCTCAACGGTGATTTTTCCAAATTTTTCTAAGGACTGTACTAAGGTGAATTTCCTCGTTTTCCGTGCTATTTGGAAAAACAGTAAATGCTGTTTTTGGATGTTGTTATTTATGCCGTGTTCGATCTATGTTGCTGCAGTTCTCGCATTTTGGAGGTTTACGGAGATTGAGGATCTTGGCAGCGAGGGATCTCGTATTGTTATAGTTCACGCTTTTCGATGTGGGTGGTTGTTATGGACCTCAGCTTTGATTTACTCACTAGGAATACTGGAATAATCCACATCGTTGAATGCAGATTAGTATATCGTGGTTATTATGCATGCTTGTATAGTCGGACTTGTGATATGTTAGTATGTAGTATACTTATGAGATCTTTATTATCTGGGAATAGCATGCTCTAAATAATGTATGATCAATGATATTTATCTTTCTTTTATCAGCATGAGAACACTTGCATGCTTGTTTGGACATCTAGTTAGGCCACATTTTTCTGCTACACTATCGTTGGAATTTGACTTGGGAGAAACCATATTGGCACCTTTTCTCCTTTTATTGAGGTACATGTGGTATTGCTCGGGTTGAGCAGGGTTGTAGGATAGTGTAGCCGGGTATATTGAGTGGATTTGCTATACCAGATTGTGGGTTGTGGGGTATTACAGCGACCGCGGACATTGGGTGGTTGACCGGATGTTTACTTGTGCATCAGATTGGGGATTGGATTTCTCTAATGGATGGAGTTTCCCATTTGTTGTTGTATTACTGCATTAGACTGGGGGATCGGGTTATCTTTAGTGGAGGGGTTTTCCCACTTCTATCATTGTCGTGATCCAGTCCTGCTATAGTGAGATATTGAGACTTGGTTACTGTATTTGTGAGACATGGTTACTTTACTCGTGTGGGTCGCTCCCCTCGAGTGCCACTCCGGAGTAGGCGATTGACACATCGGCCAGTGAGTGCCAGACATTGAGTATTGGCTAGTGAGAGCCAGACCTTCTGTATCGGTCAGTGAGTACCGATTTGTGAGCAGATACTTGAGACAGTTTGAGCAGGCAGTACCAGTGGTTACTGGTCCTTCGATTGGGTCTATTCAGGCAGATAATTTTACTGATGCATGCATTCAGTTACTCTTTTCGATATTGCATTTAGAGGCATAGTAGTGGTAGCTTTCCTTTATCGGCAATTTTATAGCTTACCACCTTTCTCCTTTTCTTTTTGCCTCTGGTAGACCTAGTGGGTGTGTCAGGGTTTGAGGCTTTACCCATTAGGGGAGGCTACTGTTGTTATAGTAGTTCTCACCCCCCATCGTCTTTTTTTTTATTTCTCCCTTTGTTTTGCAGAGTCCTCTGCGGGAGTTGCTGGGTCGTCAGCAGCAGATCGAGGTAAGAGGATAGCGAACTGGATAGAGTGTCCACCCGACAGTTGCTAGCTGGACTTTTGATGTACCCCTATCTTCTCAGACAATTTTATTGTATTTTATTTTGGGTCTGGCTTTAGCCAGCTATTTGTATATTTGTGGTGAGCTGGGAGTGATACTTGTATTTATTTACAGTTCTTCTTTACTTTATTTCCAGCTTTAGTCTGAGATGTAGTAGTTTTAGTCCAGCTCTGATTTTATACTCTTTTATTATTATCTCTTATATCTGAGCAGGTTACCAACGCTTTGTGTACGCGGGAAATACCGTGTGCACGGCGGATCTGTAGACGGGCCCGGGTTCTGGTTTACACCTGGGGCGTGACACCAACACTCTCTTCCTTCGGCTTAATACCAGCCGAAGACTTCGCTCGGCCAGCCTTTACCTTTCGGGCCTAGGTGGAGCCCTTTTTCGTTTGTCTTATCGTCGGCCGAAATTATGCCTCTGGTGACCAAGCTATCCTCAGTCCATGTCACACCCCGGGGGTTTAAACAAGCAGAAGACAACCACCGGAAAGATCTTATTTTTGTATATATATATTTTTTTTGAAGTCCTTTACCCCGGTGCGAGCCCAGACCCGCCGCATATACCGATTCACCCCGCAAACGGGCGGAGTCTCCTCTGTATATGCACGGCGTCACGATTACAACAGTCATTTTTAACCTCAGCAGTCTTGTCACGCCCCGGGGTCGAAACTGCGACCCGGGCTCACCTACAGATCCGCCACCTATGCAAATTCCCGCATAGGCGAAGCGTCTAACCTGCAAAAGATAGTACTATAGCTATGCAAATATCAGAGCGGAAAATAAGATGCTGTAAAATAAAATCCAATCACTGTACAACATGAAATAAAGTACAATATCCATCTCCTCAAATACAGATAATCACTATACAATGTCCTCAGTACAGCATCTCTCAATTATGAAAGGGAGATAAACAAAACTATGGTACGTCAGTCTCTACCTCAGTCTCTCCAAATACAAAAGATCACTCCCAAAGTAAACAGTAAAATCAGCTGACAGCTATAAGGGATCTCCACCAGGGGGTACAGCTACATTCCTCGGGCGGTAAGGATCTAGCTCGTGACTCCCTCGCCTCGAACAACGACCAAACTGTCACGCCCCGGGGTCGAAACTGCGACCCGGGCTCGCCAACAGATCCGCCGTCGATACGGGAAGCCCCGCACCGACGAAGCGTCTAACCTGCAAAAGATAGAACTACATCTATACAGATATCAGAGCGGATAATAAAAGCTGTAATATAAAATCTCACTACTATAAAGCTGAAATTAAAAACAAGCTCCATCTCCCCAAATACATGATGAATACAAATAAGATTCACCTATACAACATATACGAATCTGATGGGAGATAGCTAAAACTGGAAATAACAATACATGATCAACTCCCACAGTCCGGGATGGTACATCTACCTCACTCTAAAGGAACAATGCTGGTAGGGAACTATCTCGTGACTCCCTGTCCTCGGTTTGTCAAGCCAGCTCAGGCAGGAACGGAAGAAAAGCCTCAGCAACCTGTCACCGACAGAGGGTGTGAGAACTACATCCTACAGTAGTTCTCAGTGGGTACCGTCTCCAAGAACCACGGTCTGCCCACTAAGTCTACTAGAGGCATAAGATAACAGAAAAAGACTGTGATAATGAAAAATAAGCTGGAAAAGTATCTACAGCTATCATGCCTCTATCTACTATGCTCAAAGGAAAAAGAACCCAGATGATGGTATGCATCCCCTCACTACTGACCATATGTCACAAGTACCCTGCCATCACTCTCTCGATGTCACCCAATCTCAATGACTGTCCCACTTTGGACCAGTCAAGCAAACCTGCGCTCATCTACTGCCGCACATCCCGGAGGAACGGACTTACGTAGGGTGTCCCCCAAGGACTATCACAGTAACCACATCGCAGCCTCGTCAGGCTCGGTATCATCATCGCATCCGGAGCGTAGCTCGCGGGGAGCGACCCCGCGAACTCAAGTATCTCATAACTGGCATAAATCCAGGCTCAGCAGGCTATAATCCTCGATCAAATAGATCGGAAACAGTGAACAGACAACTCACCCTCATGTCAGGGTCGGAGTAAACTCCACGATCAAACAGATCGGCAACACAATGCCCAAAGCTCAACTCGGCCGAAGAACCCTCAACGACTCAACTCACAACACTAACTCACTAAAGGAAAGTACTACACAGCTGGGGCCGCCGTCACTCCAAGCGGCTCCCCAAAAAACACCCCACTCATAGGCGAGAAGAACCGACTAACGCAGCAAAGGTCCGAGGATCCCGTTAGGCCGGTGCCTAGAACCCCAATCAAACAAGAACAGGCAGCCTATCGAAGTCCTCGATCCTTTACCGTTCAGGGATTCGGCCCCTCTCGTTTAAAGTAGGAAACCAACTCAACACACAACTCACAGGCTGGAGATGCTCCACAGCCAGATCCGCGAAGGGTCCGAAAACCCCGGGAGACTAATACCTACGGCCCCAATCAAGCAAGAACATGCTATAGGCGTAGCCTCTCGTTATTTTCGGCCCAAGAAAGAAATCAGCCCTTAGAACCCAGACCACTCGAATCATCTCGGGTGGATAAGTTTATAAGAAACAGTGACATTTATTACAGAAAACCATTTGATCTGAGAGAAATCCATCTTTTTAATGATTTTTAGTCTTTTTAGAAAAACAATTTGAAAACAAGTTTTATGTCCAAACCTCGAAGAGCTAATGCCCTCGTCCTATCAAACAAGAACAGACTCAGGCGACCCTGCGAGGCTTGGAAGAAAACATTGGCTGACTAAAATCATGTGTGCGTCCAAAAAGTTCAGGGTTCAAGGTCCTGCTAACACACGAGCACCACGATCACAACATGGTGGTGACGAGAAGAACAGCGAAAAACTAAAAACCCGGGACCACCGTTTATCTGAAACGGTTCCCAAAACACTAACACTGGCCTATCCCAGCCACCAGACCCCACTCGGCCCCCAGGCCCGAGTGCAACGCCCGTCCCACAACACCCTGACCACTCGGCCCACTACCCGGGCGAGGAACTCTATGTCTGGAAAGAAATGCAATTTGTGGGATATCTAAAGCATAAAAGAACCTAGCCCAGATTAAGGTTCACTATTGGTCTGGTTAAACACATGCAACATCTGACGGGGGTGCTAGTCAAAGTTCCAACGAAACACTTAAACTAGCATGCAAAATCCTATCATAATAGAATTAGAAAGAAGTCCGCAGACTTGGAGAGAAAAACCAACCCACCTTGGTTTGCCACCAATTGCTTGTCGACACTTGCAATTGGGCTCAGCGGGATTACCTTGCCTCCACGTGGTCCGCATGCAAAACGAAGCACGGTGCCGGAATTCGCACTCAAATCGGAGCACGCTGCTGAAAACTGTGCGCAAAACGGAGTCCGCACGTACCGTAGCTGCAGCACCAAACCAGGAAAAGAAAAAGCAAAATATCAAGAAACGGCTAAAATCCAAGCATTGGCGGCGAAGAAAAACAGCCTCCGTCGACAAAAACTGCTGGCGAAAACGCGCAAACTGCTCGCAAAATGCCCCAAAAACTGCTTGCGAAAACGCGCGCGAAGATGCACAACACTGCTGGCGAAAACGCGCAAAAGCTACTCGCAAAAATGTCCAAAAACTGCTTGCGAAAACGCGCGCGAAGATGCACAAAACTGTTGGCGAAAACGAGCAAAAACTGCTCGCAAAAATGTCCAAAAACTGCTTGCAAAAACGCGCGCGAAGATGCATCAAAACTGCGAAAGTCGCATGCGAAACTGCTCGCAAAACTACTCGCAAGAACTGCGAAAAACGGCTTGCGAAACTGCGAAAACAGCATGCGAACTGCTCGCAAAACTGCTCGCAAAAACTGCGAAAAATGGCTTGCGAAACTGCTCACGCACGCGCTCGCCAAGCTGCTGCCAGCAAAACCGACCGCGCGGCACAGCCAGCCGCACGGCTCCGGCAAGCCTGCGGTGGGCCTGCCGTGCGGCGCTGGGCCCAAGCCGCGCGGCGCTGGGCCCAGCCGCGTGGCGCCCCGCAGCGCCGCGCGCGGCCCGCACAGGGCCCGCGGCCCGCAAGGGGCCCGCGGCGCTGCGCGCCCTACGCGCAGCCTGCGGCACCGCGCGCATCTCGCGCGCGGTCCTCAGGGCTGCGCGCGGCCCGCGCAGGGCCCGCGCAGCGCCCGCGCCCGCAAGGGGCTCGCAGCGCTGCGCGCCCAGCGCGCAGCCTGCGGCACCGCGCGCATCTCGCGCGCGGTCCGCAGGGCGCCCCTGGCGCTGTGCGCGGCCCGCGCAGGGCCCGCGCAGCGCGCGCGGCCCGCAAGGGGCCTGCGCCGCTGCGCGCCTGCGCGCGGCCTGCGGCACCGCGCGCATCCCGCGCGCGGTCCGCAGGGCTGCGCGCGGCCTGCCCAGGCCGCGCGCGCTGCCCTCCTCTGGGCGTGATGCCCTGGCCGCCGCACAGCTGCGCGGCGCCCAGGGCATGCCCCTCCGCAGGCTGCGCAGCATTTTGTTGCGCGCCTGCGGCAGCAAGGGGCCCGCTGCGCGCGCGGCGCTCATGGGCGCCGCGCAGTGAGTCACCTCAGCCGCGCGCGCCCTTGCGCGCGCGCGGCTCACCCCGCTGCACACGCCTCGGACAACCAGTCCGCGACCAGCCATGCGCACACCAAAAAAAAACAAAAATAATAAAAAAAAATAAAACCCAAAAAGCTCAAAAACTCCAAAAAAAAAACTGAAAAAAAAAGCCTACCTCACATAGGGTCGATGCGCGCCTTCGAGCTCCTCTTGGCCACCAACAAGAAGGCTCCAACAGCTAGCTCAAAACCCAACTTCTTCTCCTACTCTTCCTTCTCTTTCTTCTTTCTCTGCTACTCCAAGTTTCAGAGGAGTTGGGTGGAGGGGATGTGGCAAATGGATAAGGTACTCATATAAATAAAAGCTACATGGGCTTACTTTAATAAAATCTTTAATTAAAACCCAATTAAAGTTAGTAGAAGGTTAATTTTAAAAGCACAAATCCACTTCACTCCACAACCCACCAAAACACACCCTCTGAAAACAAGCAGAGAAAAGCCCTTAATTAGCAAAGCTCACAAATTAAAATATTAAAATAATCCAAAAAGCCCAACTCCAACTCACTTTTTGCCTTCGGGCCCTCCGCCGCCGTCCGGAACCACCCGGACTCCGCTGTAAAATGAAAATACACGTGTCCACAGCTTTTTCTCCTCAAAAAGCTCATCCGTTGAGTCGGGGTACTCAATCCAAAAACTGGCTCCGAAATTGTCAGTTCCGACTCACTTTTTGCCATCGGGTCTCCCGTGTCAGTCCGGAACCTCCCGGACTCCGCTATAATATGAAAATATAACTATTCCAAATGTACCCGAATTTCCTGCACTCCACTGTGAAGTCGGTAATTCCCAAATCCAGTCCTCAATCGACGCACAATGCCACAAAAACCCCGAATCGAGCTGGGACTTCTGCGTTGCTCCTAAACAACCCGACATCAACAGTAAACACAAACGTAACATGCCCGAGGCAAACTCTCCGCTCCACGTCATCATGTGCGATCGGCGCGCCATCCGAAAACCCGGTACTCTACACAAACGATCAGCAACCCCCGCAGAAGACTCTGAAAAACAGGAGGAAGAAAAGAGGGAAACAACAATGGGGGTGAGAACCACTAGTAAACCAGTAGCCTCCCCCTGTGGGTAAAGCCTCAAACTCCGGCGTACCCACTAAGTCTACCAGAGGCAAGAAAAGGAATAAGTGGTAAAGCTGTAAACAGGACTGCTGGAGAAAGGAAACTACCACTACGATGCCTCTAATGTGCCAAGCTAAAAGAATAGCTAAATGTATGCATCAGGATGTAAATGCCTGCCTGAATAAACCTAATCTGACCACCAGTAAACACTGGTACTGCCTGCTGTGCCTGCCAAATCGGGTATGCTGGCCAACGCATAACACCGATAGGGGATGAGAGTCTCAAGGACTCGAAGCCTGTCTGCCGCGCACTCCAGAGTGGCACTCGAGTGGAGCGACCCACACGAGTAAAGTATCTCAGTATCTAGTAACATAAGTATCATAACTCAGCAGGACTGGATCATGACTCTGATCAAAGTGGGAAAACTCGACCACTAAAGAAAACCCCGGCCCTCAATCAGATGCATAAGTAAACATCCGGTCGACCGCCCAATGTCCGCGGTCGCCGCGACACCCCACAACCAACAATCAGGTCCAACAGCCGACACCCGGTCAACCGCCCAAATCCGCGGTTACCACAATAGCCCAAGATCCACAATCGGGTAGAACATTCAATATCCGGTCAACCGCCTACTGTCCGCGGTTGCCGTAATAACCCACAAATCCAACATCAAGAACACCCTGTCTCCGACCCCAAGGTCCCGGCTACACTATCCCAAACCCCCTCTCGAAACCGAGCAACATGACTCGAAAGTCTAAATAAGAAGGAGAAAGGAAACAATCATGGTTTCTCCTAAGTCAAATCCCAATATGATAGTGTAGCAATAAAATAGTGGCCTATCTAGATGTCCAAACAAGCATGCAAAAGTCCTCATACAAGATAAATGAGAGAATATCAAATAATGATTCCACATGTGTAATGAATAATAAATCCCCATAAACATAACCATCATGCTAAAAACATCAGTCAACTACACATGTATATAACCCTTGATCCATAATAAATCCCAAAGTGATACCCGCACATAGATATGTCATCATGTCCCAATAATTAGTCCATTTAACCAACTTTCATAAGATCTATGTGCTAATATGGCATGTTAACTATCAATATGAAATAATGTCCCCGCGATCATGTTTCCACAATAATATTATCCCAATAAGATTCCCAACATGCTATATCCACAAAATTATTCTCAAATGATAGGCTCACATTCATATTAGTCAAACATGCATGATAATCAATCAATATGTCCGAAAGATGGCTTTTCTAATAAACTTAGTGAGCAAGTCAGGAGTAGAGGCAAGCAACAACCACCCACTTGGACACGCGCAATCCTCAGCTGAAAACCTTCTCGCTGTCCAATATTCCTTTTTCACGCCAAAAGCCCAGATAGATAAACCGCCGCGATCACTGTTCACAATTACCCCAAAACATACAATTAAACATACAATTACACACCAAAATCTGTCCCCGAACACAACAGTTCACAGTTTTGCCTTTTTCACCTGCGAGATCTACTCGAAAAATTCCAGAAAAAATACGGTCACGATCCTCGCGACGAAACGGTCGAAACGAGTACCTGCACGTTCACACCCGAGTTTCCTATGCTGAGATACAAATTCGACAAGAGAACCACCCCGAAATCAACCAATCACAAAAACTGAATCATAAGGTTCTGTAAACAGGAACTTTTCACCTTCGGAGAAAATTCATAAAATTCCAAGAAAATTTGGGGATATTTCTCGTGATGTGTAGATGCAAAACGCCTTTTGAATCACCCCAATCCAATGCCTGTGCGCGAAGATATCATCAAAATACCGCAGCGCTGTCCAAAACTCCATCCCAGAAAATGAGGTCACAAGATGATCCAAAAAACCCATGAAAAGCTCGGAATGGGAAAAGCCCGCAAACACAGGAAACGTAGCCCTACCTGTCGTGAAGACGATGGCGCAAGAATCGCCGGAAAATACTGCCTGGGCAGCTCGGGAGAGTCCGCGCACTGAAATGCGACGAAGGGAAACACAAATGAACGAGCGTCGCGCCGCGCCGTAAAATCCAAAACCTCGAAGTGCGTGCCACCAAAAAATTCTCAAACTTCTCCACGAGATGCAGCAGCCCAAGAGGAAGAACTTTTGTATACAACTCTCGGAGAGAAAAAGCCCAGAAGAAGCCCGAAACTCACCTTGAAATCGGCCTTAAATAGACCCAACTCAACATTTCAAGAAATGACCAATGGGTCCCCACTTTCGGGCGCCCGGAAATTTCCGGGCTGCTACAGTGTTGGGGCCGGCCCAACACTGTTCACGTCCGGATTCTTCCTGGGCCTCCACGTGGCCCACAAAACCGGCAACAGCGGAATGGGCCACTCCCGCTGCGCCGCGTGGCCGCCCGGAGCTCGACACGCGTCCCGGTCAGCGGCTCGGTCGCGCCTGCGCGCGCAGCCTGCGCCACTGCCAGGCACGCAACCCGAGGCAGAGCCTGCCTGCACCGTGGATCGCGCGCATGTGGACCGGCCAACCAGTGGCCGCCACGTGTCCACCTCGGTCCACCGTACACCACCCGGCTGCTCCGTGCTCCCAGTCCACTACACTGACCAATAAAATCCTGCCACGTGTCCAAGTCACAACCAATAAGGAACCGCCACGTGGCACACCACCAGCCTGCACCACCGCGCCTGCCCGCGCACCTGCCCGGCCTGCCCGCACAGTACCCCCAACCAATGGGAAGCCGCCACGTGCCAGTCTGTCACGCCCCGGAGGTCTCAGGATAAGCGGAAAAACGTGTTTTATTTTTTTTTCTTTTTGAAAATCAGATGGTCAACGACCCCGCCTACCGGTGCGTGCCAGACCCGCCACACATACAAATTCACTCTGCAAACGGACAGAGTCTCCTTTGTACATGCACGGCGTCTCGACTACAATTACAATAATACATTACACGGCATTGATCACACAGTCACATTGACTAAGTACAACGTGTTTCATCATTCAACAGCATTAGGAAAAATCCTATGAGTTCGCAAACGGTGTCCACTCGACACCCAAGTCTTTAAAACATCTAACATTCACATTTAGGCGGCTATGTTGTTTTGAAAGGATAAATTCCCAGGGTTTTCAAAGTGGTGTCCACACGACACCCTATTTTGAAAAGCGTTTTCGAAATCCTTTTATATCGTAAAACAGCCGCACAATTAATGTAAAACATAACCAAAACCAAACAATTAATTACATGTCCACATATCCAGCATGATCCACATATCCACACAAAATAACGAAAAGGAAAAAGAGAGAGATAATCGAATAAGAGTTTAACCCAAAAGGCCTCGTACGGCCAAACCTAAGGTCCGCGATGCCTCACCACCGTCCCGCTGTACTTACTTAGTTGGACCTGCCACGGAGTGGGTAAAGTCAGTGACAAATAAAGTAGATGCTTAAACAATAATAAACAGGAGTTTAGAAAGAGATACACCGCACCGGAACCTTCGCTATCCGACGCCCTGAAATGAATTTGATCATGTTATTTATTTTAGTTTCACACCGTCACGTCAGGGTAGGTCGACGACCTCCCCACGGGACATTTGAAGCTCTAACCCCTTCACGATGCGTGGCGCGACACGTTTAGCCATCGTGAAGTGGTCCCCAATCAACACACGTGGGGCACACGGGTCATACAGACCACTTTTCTGAAAAAGTACACCATTGCGGGGGCCTATTCCGCCGGTGTACGTGCAGCATTCAAAATGGGATGCCGAGGTTGGCGTAAATTAATTATTTGCTACCCTTGGTCGCCTTAATCATTAACAAAAGAACAGTACATAATAAGCGAAGGGTTAAAACATTAGAAACATCTCATCTACTTTATTAAACCGGTTAGTATTAGATACTTTAGTGATATGTTGCACTCAATGCACTTACAGCACTTGATGCAAAAGAACCCACCTGGTTGAAGATATACGACCGCTCCCGTGACCCTCTCAAGCAATCGGAACTCCTCGCGGCCTACTCGAATATCTAAGAGTACAAATTAACACCTTACCCTAACCAGGTAACATCAGTGGTCCCGACCACTGCAACAATGAACCCACCAAAACCGAAATCACTACACCTAGAGGACCGCAACGTAATAAAACAGTGACCAAAAAGATCTCAAGTGGCCATGCCAAGAAAACCACGGAAATAACGATTCCAACGGCGCTCAAAACGGTGGAAAAACGGGCCAAAATGGAGCTACCGAACTTTGGGCTGTCGGGTGGTGCACAGGGGCAAGCGTGGACCGGGCTTACGGCGTCGGCGGCCGCGCGGCATGCGCCGGTGCACGCAGGAAGCGTGCACCGCGCGGTTTGGGCCGGGCCGGTGCACGCTCAAAGCGTGCACCGGGTTTACGCTTTCGGGTGCGGAGGCGTGCGCCGGGTGCACGCCTAGAGCGTGCACCGCGCAGGCCGGTGCACGGTTGCGTGCACCGGGTCCGTGGCTTCCGCGCCGCGGGCGTGCGCCGGGTGCACGCTCCGGGCCGTGGACCGCCCTGTACGGAAAGGCACAGTAAATCCTAATTTCGCGTTTTTTTTCTCCGTTTTCGCTCCCGTTTCGCGATTTCTTCTCCATTTTCGCTCCCGTGCGACTCCGGCGAAGACGCGACCATGGTAACGATGGCGGCGGCCTCCCGTTTAAAAACGGCGGCGGCGGCCTCCCGTTAACCCACTAAGTTCCAACGAAACACCCCCAAAAATTCCCGAAAAAATACACGATAATTCTAATGACTAAACCAACGATCGACGAACAACCAAAACATCGATCGGAAACCCAAACCAACCTCCGATTAAATCCGATAAAAATTATCGATCAAGAACGAGAATAAAACGTTGATCAAAAGCCAACAAAAATCCGTGATCGGCGTACCGACTACAACGACCTTACAAGAACGCGGAAAAATCCCCGATTAATTTAACAAAATGAATTAGCGGTCGCTAACCTCGATCAAAGAACCGATCTTGCCCCTTCGCGGCGTTGGGGATCCGGATCCGCTCCCCGTAGAAGATGGCGTCTCGTTCTCCGGTCTCCGGCAAGTCGATCGGGGCGATCGGTTTCCCCCGCTTTCTCCTTCTTTCCTTCTTTTCTCCTCCGGTTAGGGTTTTCTTTTCTTTTCTCTCGTACGGCTAGGGTTTCGTAAATTCACTTTTTCTCTCGGTTTCTTTTCTTAACGAGGGGAGGAAAAATACTTATATTATCTATTTATTTATTTTTTTCTTATTTTCTGTTATTTTCCCAAATCGTACGCAGAGAAAAATCTCTTTTCCGTCACCGGATAATTAATTAGTTAATTTAATTAATTAATTATCCACGCGGGATAACCCCCATTATCCACAAACGGGTGCAAGATATTTTGCACGGATTTCGATGCACGACTAATCGCCGCATCACTAAAAATCTCGTTCCGGGGGTTCCCGACATCGAATTTCCGATCTGATCGCGCCGTCGGTCATTATTTTTCGCGCTCTTTCGCAGAAAAATACCAGCACCACACACACCGACCGACGACCCAAAAGTAATAATCCCGGAGTACTAAAAGGACACTAAAATAGAAGGAGGGTTAAATATTACAAAATACCGTGTCATTACACAGTCCCACTGCCTGCTGCACCCGGTGCACAATATCCCATGAACCCGACCAATAGACAGCTCCCACGTGTCCTCCCTCCGGTGCACGCTGGCCGCGTGGACCACGCACCTGCCTGCGCCCCCGCGCGCCTGCCCGTGCGCCCGCGCGCTGCCCGCGGCCGCGATCCGCCGTGCTCCGCCGCTGCCCGTCGCCGCCGCCGCCGACCGCTGGCGGCCGGAAACACTGTTCCGGCGTGAACAGTAACCGGTGCTCAAAAATCACAAGTGGGTAGTCCATTTTGACCATTTTCGCGCGCTAAATCCGAATTCACCGTCCGTTTTTCCAAATTCCAACTCTAAAAATTGCCGAAGGCACCCGGAAAGTTGTTCTTAGCCCAAATTTCTCGCTGAGCCCAATTTTAATATCCGTTTCGCGCGAAATCACTTCCAGAGATCCGACGGAGTCAACCGATCACCCACGTGATCCATTTAAGCCCGAAGTCCAACACTTATGCCCAATTATGCCCCAAACACCTCCAACACACCATGTAGGCCTCCAATAGCCACCCCAACGCACTGCAGCAGCTCTGCGGAGATCCAGGTCATCACATCCTCCCCCACTAAAAGAAAGTTTCGTCCTCGAAACTAAAGTCGTTCCTCAACACGGAATCTCAACCAAATAAAGGGGGGGGGGGTTAAATATCCAATCATCCACCACTCAAGCTCCCAAGGCTGACAAATACCTCCTCCAGAGACGCGATGCGATCCTCGGGTCTCTAACTAGAACAAAATAAAGGCGGGCACTCCAGAAAAACCGCACCACCTCAACCAAGTACAGCTGGGCTAACCGCTCGAGCTACCAAGTAATCTGCATCGGTACAAGCCTCCGCTCCTCCCAGGGCCTCAGATAATCCAACCACAAGTCCATCGGCACACAAGCTCGATCCAAGTATCTCTGTACTCCCGAGGCATCCGATATAAGTCCCCCAACTGATCACGTAAACTCTGATCTCTAATCCAAAAACCATCAGGGTGTAGAAACACCTCCCCAACTCTCCGGCATCAGCACACAACTATAAGCAGTCGAGAGAACCAGATCGCAAATCAATCTTCGAGAAGATCCAGTACCCTTGCAGCTGGTAAATCCAATCCTCCAGGCTCGAAAAAGGGTACTTGCTCCAGATGTTCACTTCATCAAATTCCCGGGGATCCACCCAAAGCCGAAGTGAACCAACCTTCCACATCTCGAATAGCACAAGCGCCCCCAGAGGCGACACAGTTGGCCTGACAAAATTCCCAAAACATCGAATTCGAGAGTTGTGTCCTCAACTCCCAAACTAGTGACATGCTAGAGAACTCCAAAAGGAAAAGAGCCCTAACCAGGAGGGGGGGTCCTCGCCCGGTCACTCCCGAATCTTGACCATCCGAGTGAACTATTCCGCTGCGGTCTATCATCCAAAGAACCCTCAGTGACACCACCATAAGTCCTGTTTGCCTCAACAGTCCACATAGCGCCAGCTATGGCATCAAACTCAACCCCAGACAGCTTTCCTGCTCTAGGTATCCGCCATCACTGTGGCCCTGTCGGGGTAATCCAGAATGCTCAACAGTAACCCAACGGTAATTCCACAGTCGCTAAGGAAGGCATCACTAAAACTCGCAGATCTCTCTCCCAACACTGAGAATACTAGCATTGGCGCTGGTATTAGTCTCATCATCCAATTGCCAAGCTCTCCTGACACTGCCCAGTCCAAGATGCTCCTTACCTTGACCATAAATATTGATCTCGGCCAATTCCCAAATAGTGTCCCTATTGGCCGGATTTCCACCGCCGCCCCTACGGCTAACACAATATGGCCCAAGAATTAAGCTTCTGAAGCTAAAACTTATGTCTCAATAACTTGGCATAAAGCTTCATCCACACAGGCATGGTAGCACGTCCGCAAATGCTCCTCGTGCTACAAGTCGCTCTGGGATAAATCAAAATTTCCTCGGGGATCACCACTCCCCAATCCGTCCAAGTACAACTGGGACACATAATTCCTCAAATCTTGAAGACAACAGGGCATTAATTATTCCATTTGGCCTCACTATGAGCTCATAATGCCCTTACCGGATCCTGAATGCCATCTAGGCAAAGCCCTTGGCTGTCTGATTCCAAGTAGGTACTCGCATCATACAAGAACTGCCGGAGTGTAACTCCATCAAAAGGTCCTGAATAATACCTGAACCTACCTGTGCTCAAGTCACAACGAACCCTCATCATCGTCTATCCAAGACGTGGCATCACCACCGTATATCGACGGCGTGGCACTGGGTCCAACAGGACCCCCGATCCATCCGATCCTGCAACTACGCCATCAGCTCTCTCAGCTCTACAGGCGATATCCAATGAGGTGCTGTCGAGGGTGGCGCGGTGTCCCGAACCACGTCAAATGCAATCTCTATCTCCCTGACCGGCGGCATTGTCAACAGCTCAGGTGAAATCACACTCGGGATCTCGTGGGCAACAGAGATATCCTTGAGTCCCGGCACCGCCGTAGGCACCTCTCACGCTGTCGCTGCAACCTGTGTGCTCTAACTGTCTCAGCAAACAAGCCTCCCTTGTCTACCTCGCAGAAGGTCATAGCCTTCTCTCTCCGCAGTCAAACATCGTGTGGCGCTGTGCCAAACAATCCCAAGCACTTGGTCAAAACACCGAGCTGACACAAGTACCGATAAGTCTGCCGACATAACTCGAGGTCTCAACTGCACTGGACATGATCCACAAGCCTCTTCCACACGCACCACATCAACAGGAACCTGTACCTCTAGTGCACGTGGTAACAAATCTGCCTCCAGTCCATGCCAGACTGCAACATGCTCTAACTCCGACTGCTGTGAGGAAATCACACCCGCGACACTCGATCCACTATCATGGCCCCCTCCAACCGGGCGGCACAGACTAATCCGCTTGACGCAAGTGGTCGCCGCTTAGTCTGCCAGAAAATCAAGACTATCCACATAGAGAGCACGATCTCTGCCTTTGCTCACACTGAGGCGACGAAAAAGGTCCTCCGCAGGCAACGAACCCATGCTACCACTGCGCTACTCTGATAAAGATGCCGATGCTGCCATCGGGGTCCACCCGACCCCTGGCATCGCAGAGAATCCATTATTGCAACCATCATATGACAAAACACAAGTAATTCATGCAATTCCTTATACAATTATTCTTACTAAGCTCACCCCTCAATCCCGTATACTGTACCCCAAACATGCAGGTTATCAATCACAACGGGTAACATTCTCATGGGTAAGCTTTACATAATCCGTCCACAAGGATATCCACCATCTGGGAAAGGAAACCGAAAATGCCTCTGCCGGCCGATCAGTCCTCCAACATCTAGCGCCAAGCACCTCTATCCAGAACTCGCCTCTGGCGGCAGATCCCTATCCAAAGGAACTGCAACGCCACGCTCCACACGAAATGCCCACTCCATCGAGGCATCCAAAATCCAAAACGGAGGGATCAAATAAACTGAAAGATATCCGAGCGCAATCCACTCCCAGTCACACATATCCTATGCGCCCCGTCCCTCGAAACCCGGAGCGCGTAGTCCAACAACTGCACTAACTCTTAACCCAAAAGGCTTCCAAGTACTCTCAATCCCTCACCGAGCAAGACCCTGCCTCCAAAGGCCCCATACTTAATCCCACAAATCGGGGTGACTCATCTGCCAGAACTGGCTCACTCTATCAATGCAATCCCACAGCTTATTGATTGTCAGCTATCCACCCCGCCTCGGTGCCTCAGCACTAACCATTGGCACGGAGGGGCCACTCACTAGTCCGACAACTGTGCCACTGCGCTGCTCCGACAACTGTGCCACTGCGCTGATCCGACAATTGTGCCACCAGACCAGCGGCTCACTCTGCCGCTGATATACCTCGAACAATCCTGCCATCGGGGCCTGGAGCTCTCCAACCTCAATCCGGGTATCCGGCCCCAAACAATCCGCTCAAGCTCCACTGTTGCGACGAGTGCACAACAATCCGCACAACGCGTCGGGGAGACACCGCTCACCCCGAACAACTGCACCACAGCACAAAACAAAACTCGACCCAATCCGGCGAGAGTCTAAAGCATGTCAACCGTTCCACCACATTATCTTGTCTGCAGCCAACATAATTGCTTAGGAGAATACACATGCCAATCACCCATCCCATCACTTGGGAGAGGTATAAAACTCAATCAGGACTCTCGCTAAAAATCACGACTCTCACGAAGTCATCCTAGGGTCCAACCACAAGCCTAGGGTTTCTACAGTCCCAACTGATCTATCCCTAAGCTCTGAAACCAACTTAATCTGTCACGCCCCGGGGTCGAAACTGCGACCCGGGCTCACCAACAGATCCGCCACCTATGCAAAGTCCCGCATAGGCGAAGCGTCTAACATGCAAAAGATAGTACTATAGCTATGCAAATATCAGAGCGGAAAATAAGATGCTGTAAAATAAAATCCAATCACTGTACAACATGAAATAAAGTACAATATCCATCTCCTCAAATACAGATAATCACCATACAATGTCCTCAGTACAGCATCTCTCAACTATGAAAGGGAGATAAACAAAACTATAGTACATCAGTCTCTACCTCAGTCTCTCCAAATACAAAAGATCTCTCCCAAAGTAAACAGTAAAAACCAGCTGACAGCTATAAGGGATCTCCACCAGGGGGTACAGCTACACTCCTCGGGCGGTAAGGATCTAGCTCGTGACTCCCTCGCCTCGAACAACGACCAAACGATTAGCAACCCCCGCAGAAGACTCTGCAAAACAGGAGGAAGAAAAGAGGAAAACAACAATGGGGTGAGAACCACTAGAAAACCAGTAGCCTACCCCTGTGGGTAAAGCCTCAAATTCCGGCGTACCCACTAAGTCTACCAGAGGCAAGAAAAAGAATAAGTGGTAAAGCTGTAAACAGGACTGCTGGAGAAAGGAAACTACCACTACGATGCCTCTAATGTGCCAAGCTAAAAGAATAGCTAAATGTATGCATCAGGATGTAAATGCCTGCCTGAATAAACCCAATCTGACCACCAGTAAACACTGGTACTGCCTGCTGTGCCTGCCAAATCGGGTATGCTGGCCAACGCATAACACCGATAGGGGATGAGAGTCTCAAGGACTCGAAGCCTGTCTGCCGCGCACTCCGGAGTGGCACTCGAGGGGAGCGACCCACACGAGTAAAGTATCTCAGTATCCAGTAACATAAGTATCATAACTCAGCAGGACTGGATCATGACTCTGATCAAAGTGGGAAAACTCGACCACTAAAGAAAATCCCGGCCCTCAATCAGATGCATAAGTAAACATCCGGTCGACCGCCCTGTTGGGTTATATTAATATGGATCTAAATAGGGGAAAAAACACCTAGAGGGGGGTGAATAGGTGTAAACAATAAACACTCAAAAAATCATTGCGCAATAAAACCCAATGCGGAAATAAAAAATAACACGCAAGATTTTTACGTGGAAAAACTCCAAACCGGAGTAAAAAACCACGGGACCGATAACACGGCGAAATCCACTAGAATTAACACACGTACAAGGTGATATAACGTACTCACAGACGACTCAACCTTTTACCATACGCTCCTAGTCGATCTTCTCCGCTCGCTCCACGACGCTTCTCGAATCCACGATCTGCGCCCAACGCTGAATCCACAGCGTCCAACGTCGAGTCCACGACGTCCGACCGAATCCACGGTCTTCACCCAGTAGCACGCTTCGAATCCACGAACGTACCTCGCTCCGAATCCACGAGAGCGGTTGCACCTTGAATCCACAAGGCCACGCGAGTCCACGCGCCGATTTGGGGTAAATCGTTGTTTTTTGGGTGGTGATGATCCGCCGAATACTTAGATTAGAAATAGATCGGAAATACCATCTAAGTATTCATTGATTTGATTCTACTCAAAATGTGAGTATGGAAAACCTAGAATCAAATCAATCAATATAGATGAAGAAACATAGAATAAATCTATTGATTTCCTTTCTTCTCTATATGTGGATTTTTCTTTTTCGGCTATTTTTTTCTATTTTGCGGATGCCCTAGAAAATGAATAAAGGGCTATTTATAGGTTAGAAACCATTGGAAGAAGATAAGGATCAAAAACTGCCTTTTCTGGAAATTTTACGGACGGCGATCCGGATTGGAATTGGGCGATCCGGATTGCAGTAGCAAGAAAGACGGTTTCCAGAAAAATGCTAGTTCGGGATCCGGATCGAAGTCCCCGATCCGGATCGTTCATACAGTTTCACCAAACATCACGTTCGGGATCCGGATTGCAAATCCTGATCCGGATCGTGCAAGTAAAAAGGTAAAACTAGTGTTCGGGATCCGGATCAGAGATGCTGCGATCCGGATTGAACCAGTGTATGAACAAACACCCTTCGGGATCCGGATTGCAAGGCCCGATCCGGATCCTGAACATGTCCCATGTCCAGTTTTTGATTTTTATGCAATTAAAAATTCTTCCAGGTGTTTCTACACTACAAGAAGTATTCGGATCACCAAAATCTTTAGTTAAACATACCTGATCCTTTTGAATTCTTCTTTCTTGAGATTGAGGTATATGATCCAAAGTTCTTTCATCTTCAATCTTCAAGACTTAACACTTTCACGAAATACGCCAACTCAAATTCCGTAACAATCTCCCCCTTTGGCGGTTTCGTGACAAAACACAAATCCACAAAAGAAAATTCAAAAAGATATTTTTGTTGCTATCACCATACAACAAAAATTTACAATGGAGATCCAAAAATTAAAAACATGAGATAAACTCCTAAAACAGACTCTAGACTTAGACATCTGTACTCTCTGCACAAAGAAATCATTCTTGACAAAAGAAATCGTTAGATACCTCAAGAATTGAAACATACA
The DNA here is from genome assembly GCA_029168755.2 of Tillandsia fasciculata. Lineage (NCBI taxonomy): Eukaryota > Viridiplantae > Streptophyta > Magnoliopsida > Poales > Bromeliaceae > Tillandsia > Tillandsia fasciculata. Next base: position 19,886,160 of record CM054937.1, on the reverse strand, counting down.
AAACCAAATACAGAGATAGAGTTTATATCTCATCATGACATTTGAGAATTCAGATATGTAAGAGAATCATAGACAAAAACCAACATATCTTTTATGCATTCAAAAACCAAATGTCACAAAAGGTTAGTCCAACATCAACTTGTTAGTCATATTACATGCCCAAATAGTTAGTCAAATAGTTAGTAGGGACATGCATCAAATCACAAGATAAAAGCAAAGTTGAAGTTGAAGTCATACTTACCTTAATGTTCACACATTCACACAGTTTTCACATCATTGTTCATGTCACTGTTCAAGTCATTGTTCAAGTTCTCTCTAAACTCTCTCCCCCTTTTTGTCACAAAACAAAGCCAAAAATGTAGTCAAAACTACAAAGTTAAGGAGAGTTAAAAGTTCCATTAACATGAAAAACCTGAGAACTAAAACTAACGCAAGGTAAGAATAAAACTAAATCCTAAAAAGTAAAATCCTACACAAAAAGAAGAGAGAAAAATAAATGAGTCAAAAAGTAATCATTCATCAGAATCCGAGTCTTCAGAGCTTGTGCAACCCATTTTAGTAAACATCTTTTTCACCCGCTTGTTCATAGAGTTGACCTTTTGGTTATGGTAATATGAGCTGCCGTGATGATTTCAAGCTCATTGGAGATTCTTTGCTGTTCCTTCAAAATCTGTTCTTGCTTAACGGATAGTCGATGTTGTTGCTTGAAAATCGAAGTTAGTGATGCTTCATCATCCGCGCCGGGTTCTTGTTGAGACGGTGAGGCCGAGGTGCCGACACAAGGTTTCTTCCCAGTAACATGTGGTAATTTGTGAAGCGACTTCACAATCGTTGATTCATCTATCATTCCGCAACTGTGCTGATATGATGTTGAGCTTATATCAATGTCAAACTTTTGTAAGATCCTCATGATGAGTAGAGGAAACGGAAGTCGCTCAGAAGGATGAGGATGCACAATATATCTTGACATTCTATTCCAAATTATGTACGGAATATTCATGTTCAATCCGACAGCCTCAGAGGGATGACCAATGAGATATAAGAATAGCAGTCTCTCCCATCTCACGACCTTGGTCTGCATGTTAGGCAAAATGTTGTAACACGTGATGAAGTTTAGAAATCGGTACTCCAGTCGTAGATGTTTGGATCTTACACTTTTACCATCAGCTGATTTAGTTCCTTCCAAACAAATCTTGTCAATCACGGTTTGCCATAAGGCATTCGTCAAACTTCTTCCCTTTAAAAAGTTGACCCCTGAAGTGTTAGATTCCATTCCAAGAACTTCACCAATTAACTGTGGAGTGATTTTAAGTTTCATCCCTTGGATATTTGTAAAGAAGTGCATTGGTCCATGTTCATCTTCGTGAAGATGTCTTGCATTCGTGTAAAAGGTTCTTACACGATACAAACAATATCCAAGAAGTTCAGGGAATCGGCAGACTTGAATAAGAGAAGCTTGCTCAATTAAGGTTCCAAATTCTGGTGAGTGATTGCGAAGGGCTTCAATGTTGACATGACGCTCACCGATGCATTCACGTCGTTCAAAAGCTCTAAGGCGATCCATGCTGACGAATACTCCTTCCACGCGAGGCGGCGAGTCAGGAACTGTTGGCGTGTCAATACCAGCGTCTCGTCGTAGTCCAAAGCGTTTAGTTACTCGTTTCCTTTTCACAGAGATGGTTGGTGCAGCCATAGGTGCTTTTCCTGTATCCATGGTGGCCTTTCCCTTTGAACCATCGGAGGCTTTTCCTTTTGAACCATCAGACGCCTTTTGTTCAGGCAATGAGTCATCATCATCTGTCAATTGAGTCCAATCTACTTCATGACAATCTACTTCTGTGTCACTGACCTCAACAAACTCACCTTTTCGTTGAAGTTTCTTGGTTCTTTTCAATTTGTTTGTAGCTCGAGTATGTACCATAGAAACCAGGAGAAGAATGATCCAAGAGAATGCCATTGACCAAGTGCTTTGAGTTTTGAAAGTGTCCTGTGAAAGCCAACTCAAGAACACATGAAAAAATTTCAATTTTCAAAAATTTGAAAAGATTGTACCCAAACAATCATGATCATGTAGAGAAGCCAAGAATCAAATTAGTTTTGCAAAAAGAATTTTAAAAATAGATCAATTTCATGATTTTCAAAAATTCCTCTTTTATGCCCTAAAACCGAATTTTCAGAAATCGAAGCCCAAAAATTCGTTAATCAGGTAAAAACCCAGCATATAATCAAAACTAATCTACCCAGAGTTCTTATTTCAAAAGAAATTTGATCAAAAACCATTCACAAACGAAAAAGTTCCATGATTTGTACTCACGTTTTGAAGAAAAAGAGAAAAACTGTGAAAAACGAGATTTTGATCAATAAAACTTACTTGGATTCGAAGAACTTGAGTTTGGAAAGCTCCGAGATGCAAGAAATCTAGAGAGAGAAGCTCTAGAGACTTGAGAACAAAAGATTAGGGTAAAAGAAATCGAAATCTCTTCGTTCTATTAAAAACCCTAGCCGTGATCCGGATCGGATCGAGAATGTGATCCGGATCGGCTACCCGCAGGAAACAGCCTGCGTTCGGGATCCGGATCACTTACCCCGATCCGGATCGGCTTCAACTTTTTCTCCAGAAAATTTTAGAAAAATTTCATAAAATCCAGAAAAAGTATGTAAGCACTTTACCATATCAACTTTAAACAAAAATCATCGTTTCATACAACAAGAAATAGATTATACTAAATCTATCAAAAATACTCAAAAATGAAACGAAAATTTATGAAAATTAAAACACTTAAAGTTGAACAACTTCAATCACATCTATCCTGATCTTATGCGTAATGCCTTTATCAAATCATCAATTTTGGTAAAGAAAATGAAATACCAAGATCAATAGATGTTTGAAATCCCAGATAAGTTAGATAATATATCTAGACAATCTGTTGAAGGAGTGGCTCTTTGAGCATCTTTTATCAAAATTCCACCTTATACCAACCATGAAATTTGACTGAGTCAAGTATTTCAATATGCATTTATTAAATTCAAAAATTGACAAACCATGCTTGGTATTCATGTGGTAGCTGCACACAGTACTCGGACGACCTTAGCTCTTTCCTCCATGTGGTGGTAGTTTTCACACTCCTCATTGGGATGTAACTCTTTCCACATCTTTTGAGCATTTTACTTTTCTTTGACTCCCCCTCAATTGGCTATCAATTATTTAATATATAAGGTATTCAACCAAAAATTGATCTCGCATTCATACTCGACTAAGCAATCAAATAAGATAATGACTATACCAAGAGATCATTGAGAGAGAAATTGACTTTGATCACTTAAAAGATGACTTAATTAACATAAATGATCATTGCAACATTGAAATATTATGATATCAAAAGCATAATAAATTTCTAAATGTGTGAAAAGATGCAATTAAAGTCAATTATGATTTATGCTCAATTAATGTCCTATGTATCAACATAGATAAAGAACAAAACAAAACAAAAAAACAAAACCTAACCTAAGCAAAAGTTTCAAAAAGGTTATTTCAAGGAAAGCATGCCAATTGCTTTACGCAAGTGAATAAAACGTTTTTGATCCAAAGGTTTTGTTAAGATATCAGCTAATTGATCCTCAGTTGAAATATATGATAGTTGAAGAATATTTGATTCAACTAGCTCTCTAAGAAAATGATATCTAAGTTCAATATGTTTTGTTCTAGAGTGCAACACAGGGTTTTTAGAAATGTTAATAGCACTAGTGTTGTCACATAATGGTTACCGAAGATGCTGAAATGCGGAAGTCGCTCAACACGCTTTTCATCCAAATCAATTGGGTTGAACAACTTCCTGCAGAAATGTACTCCGCTTCGGCAGTCGAGAGTGCTATGCAGTTCTGCTTTTTACTGTGCCATGCAACAAGGCAATGGCCAAGATAGAAGCATGCACCACTCGTGCTTTTCCGATCATCCACCGATCCAGCCCAATCGGCATCTGAGTATCCAACAATATCCAAACTTGTTCCCATAGGATACCAAATTCCGAAATTTATTGTACCTTTGATGTATCGGATGATCCGTTTCACCGCTTTCAGGTGAACCTCCTTCGGTGCTGATTGATATCTCGCGCAAATCCCAACACTGAAGGATATATCCGGGCGACTAGCCGTGAGATATAGTAGACTTCCAATCATACTGCGATACAGTTTCTCGTCTACATTCTCACTATGTGATTCACTTCCAAGTCCCTTATGGCTAGTTCCCATTGGAGTCGGAAAATCCTTAGAATTTTCAAGATCAAACTTTTTCACCAACTCCATTGCATACTTGGATTGACACAAGTGAATACCTTCATCGTTTTGTTTAACTTGTAATCCAAGAAAATAAGTCAATTCGCCCATCATGGACATCTCAAATTCGCTTTCCATGGTCTCCGCGAATTTAGAAGCATCATTATCTCTTGTTGCGCCAAATACAATGTCATCGACATAGATTTGTGCTACAATGAAATTGTTTTGATAATGCTTCACAAAGAGAGTCCTGTCAGCTCCCCCTCGAGTATAGCCCTTTTCCAAAAGGTGCTTTGTCAACCTTTCGTACCATGCTCGCGGTGCTTGTTTCAGACCGTAAAGAGCCTTTTTCAGACGAAAAACATGGTTAGGTAGTTTATGGTCCACAAAACCTTTCGGTTGAGCCACATAAACTTCCTCATTTAAAAATCCATTTAAAAATGCGCTCTTAACGTCCATTTGAAATAATTTGATTTTAAAATGACAAGCAATCGCAAATAGGATACGAATGGACTCGAGTCTAGCTACAGGGGCGAAAGTTTCATCAAAGTCTATACCTTCTACTTGAGAGTAGCCTTGAGCAACTAGTCTTGCTTTGTTCCTGATGATAGTACCATCTTCATTTTTCTTGTTCTTGAAAATCCATTTGGTACCTATCACATTGTGTTGCTTCGGAGGCTTCGTTAATTCCCAGACTTTGTTTCGCTCAAATTGATGGAGCTCTTCCTGCATTGCTTCAATCCAGTAGTCATCTTGAAGAGCTTCATCAACATTCTTTGGTTCGATTTGAGATACGTAGCATGCGAATCCGCAAACCAATTGTCTCCGAGTTCTAACTCCTTCTTGTGGATCTCCAATGATGTTCGATTCAGGATGATCCTTGGAGATGCGTAACGTTTGAGGTAAGGAGTAGTCGGAGGTACACGAGATGATTCCTGCACATCAGATAAACTTGAAGAACCGTTAGATGCATCATTATTATCGAAAGAATTGTTAGAAGAAGATGCATTAGCAGGTGTATCATCATCAAGAGAGATATCGAGGGTAGATTTTTCAGATTCAAAGTGAAAAGCTTCATCTACCTTAACATTTATCGATTCTACGATCGTCTTAGATTCTAAGTTAAAAACTCGATATGCTCTGCTGTTTGTAGAATAACCTAAGAAAATCCCTTCGTCACTTCGAGAGTCAAATTTTCCAAGATTCTCGCGGTCACGCAAAATAAAACACCGACTCCCAAAGATACGAAAATATTTGATGTTCGGTTTTCTACAAAACCATAGTTCATATGGTGTATTCAAAGTCCCCGGGCGCAAATACACTCGATTAATTACATAGACAGCCGTGTTCACCGCTTCAGCCCAAAAAATATAACGGTAGGTTCCGGCTATGAAGCATAACACGAGCCATCTCCTGTACGACCCTGTTTTTGCGCTCGACTACACCATTTTGTTGAGGTGTATAGGGTGCGAGAATTCATGTTTAATGCCGTTTGAAATGCAAAAATCAATGAATTTAGAATTTATGAATTCTCCACCTCTATCACTTCTAACACGAGTAATCTTTTCATTCTTTTCAATCATAATACGATGGCAGATCTCGTGAAAAGAATCAAAAGTATCAGCTTTCTCTTTTAAAAATGCTACCCAAGAATATCTAGAGAAATCATCAACCAATAAGAAAATATACCATTTACCTCCCAAGGATGGTTGACGAGTTGGCCCCATTAAATCCATGTGCAAAAGTTCCAAAGGCCGTTTTGTACCTATGTGGTTCAAGTTCTTGTGTGCAGTCCTAGACTGTTTTCCCTTTTGGCAACCGCCACACACAATGTTTTGTTCAAAAGAAAGTTTAGGAACCCCCTTGACCACATCTTTGTTTGAAATTCTAGCAAGTTCCTTAAAGTTTATGTGACCTAGCCTTTCATGCCAAAGAGTTTCATTTTTCAAAGATGCTAGGTTACACTTTTCAGAAAATTTACTAGGAACAACATAACAATTGTTTTCTGATCTAACCCCTTTTAAAAAGAAACATGGTTCTTGTCAGTTACAGTACATTCATCAGATGAAAAATTAACTGAATAACCATTGTCACAATTAGTTGACTTATGCTTATGAGGTTAGTCTTAAGGCCATTAACAAATAACACATTATTTAGAACCGGGCCATCCGGAATAGCGATAGTTCCTTTTCCAACAATCTTGGAAGACCGACCATCTCCGAAAACAACAAGTCCTCCGGAGATTTTCTCAAAGTTTGAAAACAGTTTTTGTCACCGGTCATGTGACGGGAACACCCGCTATCCAGATACCAAGACGAACTATCATATGCATGCAAGGAAATATTGGTAACAAGACAAGGAAAATTTCACCTTTGCGCACCCAAACCTTTTTGGAATGCGTCGGTAATGGTCGTGAGGTTACTCTCCTAGGCGAAAGCGTCTTGTTAGAAGAATTGCTGCTCCTTGATGATGTCGTCTTGAGCGGTGAACTACCAAGGCTCTTTTCCTTCAATGATTTGCATTTGATTTCTGAGGAATCACCTTTTTGGTAGTCATTGCAAGAGGTGCTTGAGGTGTGCGTTTGGCTCCCGTCTTGCAATTTCTCCTTATGTGCTCTGAAATGCCACAACGAAAACATACCTTAGTTCTTGACGATCCCGATGAGGATGAAGTAGGCTTGTTGTCGTTGCTTGTCGTGAATTCCGGTGTCGGAGGAGGAGGTACCGACTGAGGCACAAAAACTGTCCCACTCGAACTTGGAATGTCTCCAGTTTGAGTGTACCCGAGGCCGAACTTATTTGTTTGACCAAGACCAAGAAGCCTGTCCAACTTACTCCTTCCAGAAGAAAATCGCTTTAAGTCGTCCTTTAGTTGGAGTATGGTCTTTGTCATTTCCATTTTTCCCGTTGAGCCTCGTCGTAGAGCTTCGAGAAATAATTCGCTTTATCCACCAAATTTGTATGTTCTTTCTCGAGAAGCTCATTTTTCTCTTGAAGGGAAACATTTGCTTTGACTAAATTATCCCTTTCCACTTCAAGAGCGTTTGAGAGAGAAGATGCCCTTTTTGCTTCTTCTTCGAGATCCTGCAATCTCCCTCTCAAACTCCGGTTTTGCTTTGCCAGTTTCTTTGAATCCCTCAAAAGCTTATGGTAGGCAAGAGCAAAATCTTCACCTTCAGAATTGCTCGATTCGCTGTCCGTAGCGTTCTTTTCAACAGGGAGGAGTTGGACAAGGAATCGGAGGTACTAGCCATCAAGCACATGAAGGGTGAAGATGTAGTGGACGCGTGGAATGCTGTCGCGTTGTCTTCTTCATCACTTGAGGATGACTCATTTGACGTGGAGTTGTCATCCCAAGTAACGACTTGCATCGCTTTCTTCTTTGCCGGATTCTTGTTGGGACACTCCGTTGCAATGTGGCCGTAGCCTCGACATTTGAAGCACTGTACTTGTCCCTCTGAACTTTTCTTATCCTTTGAGAAGTTCTCTTGCTTTCTTGACTTGTAGCTTGAAGAACCTTTGCCTTTCTTGGACTTTCCGAAGGATGGAGTTTTGCTTGAATTACCCCTTCGAAAGTTGCGGCGAAACTTCCTTGTCAAGAGAGCGAGCTGCTTCTCAAAGTCCTCCATAGATAGGTTCTCGTCATCGTCCGAGGAGGATGAATCCGCGTCTTCTTCCTTAGTTGATTTCAATGCATAACCTGAAGACTTAGAAGAGGATGCCTTTCCAGAAGAATAGTTAGTAGGAAATGTCATTTCATAAGTTTGTAATGCACCAACTAATTCTTCTACACGCATTTCGTCCGGGTGTTTAATTGTTTCAATGGCTGCGACCTTCGGGCGAAATCGTTCAGGAAGAGTTCTTAAATTTTTCTTACAACTTTAAATTCTGGAATCTTCTCTCCCAAGTTAGCACATGAGTTTACGATGTCTTGCAATCGTGTGTAATAGTCAGTGAAAGATTCATTTTCTGCCATAGAAATAGAGTCAAACTTGCTCGTAAGCATTTGCAGTTTCTGAATCTTCACAAGGTTAGTTCCCTCATGCGTAACTTGAAGAACATCCCAGATTTCTTTCGCAGTCTCACATGCCGAGACGCGAGAGAACTCTGTTTGTGACAAAGCATTAAATAGAGCATTAATTCCTTTGCCATTGTAAGAAGATGAATCTATCTCTTCCTTGGTCCATTTCGACCTAGGTTTTAAGGTGCGAACATCAGAAATAATTTCAGTTGGATTAGACCATCCTAATTCAATTGATTGCCACACCCTTTCGTCGATGGAAATTAAAAAGGCTTTCATCCGTACTTTCCAGTACGCATAATTTGTTCCATCAAAGAAAGGGGGTCGATTGATGTTTCCACCTTCAACCATTGTTTACAACCCTATTCCCGCTCTGATACCACTTGTTGGGTTATATTAATATGGATCTAAATAGGGGAAAAAACACCTAGAGGGGGGTGAATAGGTGTAAACAATAAACACTCAAAAAATCATTGCGCAATAAAACCCAATGCGGAAAAAAAAATAACACGCAAGATTTTTACGTGGAAAAACTCCAAACCGGAGTAAAAAACCACGGGACCGATAACACGGCGAAATCCACTAGAATTAACACACGTACAAGGTGATATAACGTACTCACAGACGACTCAACCTTTTACCATACGCTCCTAGTAGATCTTCTCCGCTCGCTCCACGACGCTTCTCGAATCCACGATCTGCGCCCAACGCTGAATCCACAGCGTCCAACGTCGAGTCCACGACGTCCGACCGAATCCACGGTCTTCACCCAGTAGCACGCTTCGAATCCACGAACGTACCTCGCTCCGAATCCACGAGAGCGGTTGCACCTTGAATCCACAAGGCCACGCGAGTCCACGCGCCGATTTGGGGTAAATCGTTGTTTTTTGGGTGGTGATGATCCGCCGAATACTTAGATTAGAAATAGATCGGAAATACCATCTAAGTATTCATTGATTTGATTCTACTCAAAATCTGAGTTTGGAAAACCTAGAATCAAATCAATCAATATAGATGAAGAAACATAGAATAAATCTATTGATTTCCTTTCTTCTCTATATGTGGATTTTTCTTTTTCGGCTATCTTTTTCTATTTTGCGGATGCCCTAGAAAATGAATAAAGGGCTATTTATAGGTTAGAAACCATTGGAAGAAGATAAGGATCAAAAACTGCCTTTTCTGGAAATTTTACGGACGGCGATCCGGATTGGAATTGGCGATCCGGATTGCAGTAGCAAGAAAGACGTTTCCAGAAAAATGCTAGTTCGGGATCCGGATCGAAGTCCCGATCCGGATCGTTCATACAGTTTCACCAAACATCACGTTCGGGATCCGGATTGCAAATCCTGATCCGGATCGTGCAAGTAAAAAGGTAAAACTAGTGTTCGGGATCCGGATCAGAAATGCTGCGATCCGGATTGAACCAGTGTATGAACAAACACCCTTCGGGATCCGGATTGCAAGGCCCGATCCGGATCCTGAACATGTCCCATGTCCAGTTTTTGATTTTTATGCAATTAAAAATTCTTCCAGGTGTTTCTACACTACAAGAAGTATTCGGATCACCAAAATCTTTAGTTAAACATACCTGATCCTTTTGAATTCTTCTTTCTTGAGATTGAGGTATATGATCCAAAGTTCTTTCATCTTCAATCTTCAAGACTTAACACTTTCACGAAATACGCCAACTCAAATTCCGTAACACGCCAATGTCCGCGGCGCCGCGACACCCCACAACCAACATCAGTCCAACAGCGACACCCGGTCAACGCCCAATCCGCGGTTACCACAATAGCCCAAGATCCACAATCGGGTTGAACAATCAATATCCGGTCAACCGCCTACTGTCCGGTTGCCGCAATAACCCCCACAAATCCAACATCAAGAACACCCTGTCTCCGACCCAAGGTCCCGGCTACACTATCCCAAACCCCCGCTCGAACCCGAGCAACATGATCGAAAGTCTAAATAAGAAGGAGAAAGGAAACAATCATGGTTTCTCCAAGTCAAATCCCATATGATAGTGTAGCAATAAAATAGTGCCTATCTAGATGTCCAAACAAGCATGCAAAAGTCCTCATACAAGATAAATGAGAGAATATCAAATAATGGTTCCACATGTGTAATGAATAATAAATCCCCATAAACATAACCATCATGCTAAAATCATCAGTCAACTACACATGTATATAACCCTTGATCCATAATAAATCCCAAAGTGATATCCGCACATAGATATGTCATCATGTCCCAATAATTAGTCCATTTAACCAACTTTCATAAGCTATGTGCTAATATGGCATGTTAACTATCACTATGAAATAATGTCCCCGCGATCATGTTCCATAATAATATTATCCCAATAAGATTCCCAACATGCTATGTCCACCAAATTATTCTCAAATGATAGGCTCACATTCATATTAGTCAAACATGCATGATAATCAATCAATATGTCCAAAGATGGCTTTTTCTAATAAACTTAGTGAGCAAGTCAGGAGTAGAGGCAAGCAACAACCACCCACTTGGACACGCGCAATCCTCAGCTGAAAACCTTCTCGCTGTCCAATATTCCTTTTTCACGCCAAAAGCCAGACAGATAAACCGCCGCGATCACTGTTCACAATTACCCCAAAACATACAATTAAACATACAATTACACACCAAAATCTATCTCCGAACACAACAGTCACAGTTTTGCCTTTTTCACCTGCGAGATCTGCTCGAAAAATTCCAGAAAAAATACGGTCACGATCCTCGCGACGAAACGGTCGAAACGAGTACCTGCACGTTCACACCCGAGTTTCCTATGCTGAGATACAAATTCGACAAGAGAACCACCCCAAAATCAACCAATCACAAACTGAATCATAAGGTTCTGTAAACAGGAACTTTTCACCTTCGGGAAAAATTGAGAAAATTCCAAGAAAATTTGGGGATATTCCTCGTGATGTGTAGATTTAAAACGCTTTTGAATCACCCCAATCCGATGCCTGTGGGCGAAGATGTCATCAAAATACCGCAGCGCTGTCCAAAACTCCATCCCAGAAAATGAGGTCACAAGATGATCTGAGAAACCCTGAAAAGCTCAGAATGGAAAAAACCCGCAACACGGGAAAGTACCCTACATGTCATGAAGACGATGGCGCAAGAATCGCCGGAAAATACTGCCTGGGTAGCTCGGGAGAGTCCGCGCACTGAAATGCGACGAAGGGAAACACAAATGAACGAGCGTCGCGCCGCCCGTAAAATCCGAAACCTCGAAGTGCGTGCCACCAAAATTCTCAAACTTCTCCACGAGATGCAGCAGCCCAAGAGGAAGAACTTTCGTATACAACTCTCGGAGAGAAAAAAAGCCAGAAGAAGCCCGAAACTCACCTTGAAATCGGCCTTAAATAGACCCAACTCAACATTTCAAGAAATGACCAATGGGTCCCCACTTTCGGGCGCCCGAAATTTCTGGGCTGCTACAGTGTTGGGCCCGGCCCAACACTGTTCACACCCGGATTCTTCCTAGGCCTCCACGTGGCCCACAAAACAGGCAACAGCGGAAAGTGAGTCGGAACTGACAATTCTGGAGCCGGTTTGGGATTGAGCATCCCAACTCAACGGTTGAGTTTTTTTTGAGGAGAAAAGGCTGTGGACATGTGTATTTTCAGGTTACAGCGGAGTTCGGGAGGTTCCAGACGGAAGCAGAGGCCCGAAAATAAAAAGTGAGTTGACGGGGGCTTTTGATGGATTATTTAATTAATTAATTTAATTAGTTAAATTGATTGGTTTTTTACTTAGAAGAAGGAAGTTGTGGATTAGTGAAAATGAATTAGTTGAGTGAGATATTTTCTTGTGGGGCATTTAATACCTCCAACCACCACCTCTTTATGCATACCTTATTAATTTCTTCCTCCACGTCATCTTTTTCTTCTTAAAAGCAAACAGAGCTTTTGGTTTGAAGAGGAAAGGCAAAAACATGGAGAATGAAGGTTTCTTGGTGATAAAAATGAAGAGAAAAAATTGTAAAGAAGAGGGTTTGCAAGGGAGATGCAATGGTGGACTTACGGTCGGAAGCCGAGCGGAGTTCGCGACGAGCGGCGCGCGAAGGATTTCGTATTTGTGAGAGAGGTAAGCGCAGTTTTTTTT